>CM035437.1:56798057-57418057 GCA_020310875.1 Ceratopteris richardii | reverse complement strand
CACAAAAGTCATCGCGCTCTTATTTTTGAAGATCAATTTAACCCATGAAGTCTCCCCATTGCACCATGCCTTAATCATCTATTTTGCTTCAAGTTTGTTAGCCATGCAACCAATGTTCATAATACCAAGGCCCCCATTGTCCCTTTGGCTAGTGCAAATGGACCATTTGATTTTAGGGACACCCTTCTTGTGGTGTCCTGTCCAAAGGAAGTTTCTGCAAATACTTTCCAATTTGGACAACTCATGCTCTTTCGGTCTCCAATAAGAGAGAGGAAGTAAATGGTCAACGAAATGAGGAATGTGTTAATAACCATTGCACAGCCCGCAAGATTGATTTGCATACCTCTCCAATAATTTAGATTGCTTTTGAGTCTAGCCAAGACCCAGTTCCACCTTTGTGCCAAGGAGATACCAAAGCCCAAGGGAATCCCAAGAAGTCATAAGATTTAGCCTGGGGGATGTTTTGACAACCTTGCTCAAAGAGAAGGTCGGGTTGGATCTCGACAATAGCTCTGAAAGCGGTCTTAGGGTGGTTGATTTTGGATCTAGAGGCTTCGTAGAAAGTATCCAGGCACCTCCAAAATGTCTCCAGGAAGGTACAATCATTGTGGACAAATGCATTCATATCGTCGACAAAAAGTCGCATGGTGATCTGGCCATGGTTACGAGGCAATGAAAGGCCTTTGATATTACCAACTTCTACTTGTTGTTCCACCAGTCGGCTAAGTCCTTCCGTGGTGATGGAAAAGAGAAGAGGAGCCAATGGGCACCCTTATCTAATCAATTCTTTTAAATTTATTGCCTTCTTAAGTTGGCCATTAACATTAATTTGGGTTGATGCATTTCCCAAAAGGGTCGAGATCATCTTTGTGAATTTCTGGCTACATCTGGAATCTTTAAGTGATTGCAAAATATAGTCCCATTCCAGCCTGTCGTAAGCTTTGTCAAAGTCAATCTTGAGAAAAACCACATCTTGTCTTGATTCTTCTGCATAGTCGAGACCTTCCCAGATATCAATTATGGCTTCCAAAATAGACTTGCCTTTGATGAAACCTTTTTGGTCCTCGCTTAACCAAAATCTCAGATGGTTGGAAATTCTATTGGCTATGACTTTAGCAATGATCTTATATCTTGTTTCGAGCATCGTAATCGAATGCCAGTTCTCAATTTTGTTCTTTTCCCCCTTTTTTGCGGATAAGCTTGATGATGCCATTGTTGAGACAATTCGGAAGCGCGCCAAACTGGAGTGCCTCTTGCTAGACCAAACGAAGAGGGGCGGCTAGCACCAACTTGAAGGACTTAAAGAACTCATTAGTGAGTCTGTTCGGCCCCGGGCCTTTCCCACTAGGAAGGGCATCAATGCCTTCAACGATTTCTCTTTCGGAGATAGGGGCGTCAAACAAGGATAGCTTATCTTGTTCTTCTTTTGATTAGTTGATATGCATGATTATAGTTTTTACCTCTCTGGCTTTAGGCGCTTCATGTTTCTCTTCTTGTTGGGCTATGGGACTAAGCCTTTTTCCTCTTGTTTTGTTTTCGCATGTTTCTTCACGACGTGGTCCTACTCCTTTGAGTGCTCGCTCTTTTGTTATTGATCCAATTCGCTCAATTATGAATTGTTGTTTTGCCTTTGCTCTAGTGGATGAATGACCAAATGATGAAATTCATATTTTCTCTTTGAGGAGATGAAATGGTGGGATGGGATGAGGATGGATTGATGAGAAGATGACACTTGAAGTTGGCCTAATGGAAAATATGATAAAAAAATATGGAAAAAATTGGGCTAATGGTGATATGTGAAATGATGTAAACAAAAATGATGATGGTTGAATTCGAGGTTCAAAGAGTGATGATGCAATGGAAAGGCGAGAAGATGGTGATGAAAAATGAAAAAAATGGTTTTGATGCGATTGAACTATGCGTGGGTGTATGATGTGACATGGTGGAAGGTGGGATGATGGAGTGGATGCTTGATGGTGCAAACATGAGTGGTATGAACTCCATTTTATCTAAGGAGTCCATCACAAGAGACTCATGAATTGGGAGGCATTGATAGGGACGGATGTGGGAAAGGTGGAAGTGGGTGCAATGGATGGGGTGACCACCTCAGGTGCAATGGGTATGAAAGTTATGGGTTTATGGTGGTTGCTTGTGTGAATGCTTGTGGAGGTGGAAGTGGGTGCAAGAGGTGGGGTGATCACCTTAGGTGCAATAGGTATTGAAGTTATGGGTTTATGTTGACTAAAAAAAAAGTTATACAAGATGAATAAGAGATGGTGGAGTACATAGTGTGGCTGATGGGGTGATGATGTGGTGATGATAGGGGTCTCTCTTGCATTTCTGTGCCATAGAAAAATCATGTAGTGTAGTGGCTTCAATGGATGCTTCCCTACATTTTCACACTTGCCTAATAATGCTTTTAGCAGTAGCCATTGCTATTGCTATACCAATTTCTTCTTTTTCTTCCATAGATGCACATGTGGTTAAATATTTTTGTGTTTCTTTCCTTTTTTCTTGCCACTATGGCTTTTGGTGTTGCAAAGGTGGCAACTTGAATTTGTGCCTCCACCATCTCGAATTCCTTATGCGAGATTCACACATCATGATCAAATCTTTTCTTGGAATGCCTTTTTGCCCAACTTAACGTTTGGGGGATTTACTTGATATTGTTGATTGAAAGCCACAAGTTCTTTTGAATGCTTTGTATTTTTACATAATGGTTGACTTAGGAAAGGATCAACAGGGAGTGATATGCCTTGGTAGCTTCATGAACTCTTGGAGTTCATTGATTGTGTATGCAATCGAGAATACTACATCTCCCAACGCTTGATATATGTTGCGGGTCATTGCTTGATTTCCATGCACTACTCTTTGGAGTTCCCATATCTCATGAGTTGAGTAAGAAGGAAGTTGTTCTAATACAACTAAGAAGTAGGTTGTTTTAATATCTAGGGTCCCAATTAGCTATATTGCATACAATTAAGGACTATTTTTTTGTGGTGTGGTGTCTTTAGCTACCTTGTGAAAATTAAATTATTGGTGCCAAAGAACAGTCACGATTGTCACGAGGTTTGAGCATATTCATATGCAGTTCACATCTTTCAAAGTCAAGTTTTAATAGAAGTAGCTAAAAAAGTTTTTTTCTACTATCCAATAAGGTGCATATCTTTGTGATGGCTTCATCAGCCATTTTCAAAGCCTCAAAGTCTTTAGAGAAGAAGTACATCTTGTTTTGTTTTTCTCCCTATGTGTAGAAGAAGATGTACTTTCATGTATTCCATAAACCGTTTGTATGGCCTTGAAGCCAATGGCCCACAATTTTCTTAAAAGGTTCTTGAGGAGGTGGTGGTGGTGGGTTCAATACCACAACTTGATTGGATGAACTAGCAATTGCCATGGCTTGTTCCTAAGAAGACAAACAGAGGATCAATTATCATGTGTGATATTATTCAGTGCTAAAGCAAGAACTTGTTCAATATACTCATGACTTATGTTCCAAGTTCAAGCTTGATGTAATGGTCCCTCTTCCTAAATACATCATTATTAAGTATGAAAATTATTTTATTGATTCGTTATTAGATATGCATAATTAAGCAAGGCTCAAATAAGTAATTCGGGCTTGTACTTAGCGACTTCCTATAAGATTGAGCATTATTAAGTAGAGTCATTTAAGTGCCCATGCATGGTTATCATCATGGTCATCAAAACATATAGCCACATTATACACAGATCATGAGATGCTATTGAGAAGGATAATTTTGAGATCCATATTTGAATAGGCAAATGAGTCACTCAAGTGAGGCTATCCTTAAGTCAAAGCGTATGAGCAATCCACTTGCATGCAATAGGAAAAACTTCTTTAGGTGCCTCTTTTGGTGGCTTTCTTAGCATGTTGACATAAGGTTGGACGAAGCTTTCTTTTTCCAAATCATCTTTGTTACACTTGAGTGTTGGATTTGAAATGGTGTCCTCTTTTGTTAAAGCTCCTTGATTAAGTAGACATACTTTTGCTCATGCTTTAGTTAATAGTTTGAATATCTCAAACTCCTTGTGTTGGATATTGATGCACTAAACTTTAGGGGCAAAATTTGAGTGCAACCTTTTTGTGCTTGAGGTAAATCTTTAGGTATCCAAACTTGCTACATCGAATGGAGTGGAGACTTTCGTTGATAGTGAGACATTATTAGTGTCCTAATCTTCTCTTTCTGAGACTTGGATCACTTTGGTTGACTTTGTTGTCATGGAGCTTTTGGTGCTTTAACTACCCAAACTTGCTTTCGAGCTCATGGTCTATATACTTTGGTCTGCTTGTTATATCCTCATGACACTCCATTATGTGATAAATTAAAAAAAAATCATTTCTATGCTCTTTTGGATGTGTATGCAGTTCTTTTTTGTGTGTGGATGTGTCGCATTGCTAATGAGGCCACCTAGTGGACTATTGACCCAAGTGTTTTCGAGTTTGTTTGTGAGATGGTTGGGGCAAGACTGAGTCCTATGAGGTGTTTGAAGAGACAATCTTGATCAAGCAATATGTTGTTTTCTAGAGATGTGTTCCTTAAAACTAGGAATGTGGCTCTAGTAGTCTTAGCTTTGATGTATCTATAGTAACTTCTCCACAACACTGATTACATGCATCTCCCATTCTTGTAAGAGTGACATCTATCAGAGAAATGGAAATGTGGAACTTGTGGTTGACAGATAGACACATCACATTGCTTGCTTCTCTATTGTGAGGGCATTGAGGATCGATGGCCTAGTGAAGCCCAAATGTGTGGTCTTCGATCAATGGTCCATTGTCTAGGATCATCAACCTCACACATGTCCTTAGAAATAATGTGTTGTACGTCTATGTATTCACATGCTTGCACTCTCACTTACTTTCTTGGCATATATGAAGTCCTTTTGCTATAGGATCTTTAGTTTTCTATAGTTGGTTTTTCTTTCCATGTAGGCATTAATCTCTTCTCATTATTAGTAGATCTCATTTCTTTTACTTGATCCATCATTTTTCTTTGTTTCTTGGAATTATGTTACATAATATGGTAGTTACATAATTTTTTTCCAAGTTTTTCGAAAATCATTTTTTAGACAGAGGGTTGTGCATAGTTACAAAATAGTTTTCTTGTAAGAGGGAAAAGTAATCTCCTATAAAAAGATGAAAGGCTTAATTTGTAAATGACCTTTTGGTTGAATTAAATATGAGCTCTCCGTTTTTGTAAAACTTGTGTTTATGCTAAAAATCTACAATTTATAAAGATCATGAAATTCCTATTTGAAGTTGATAAAAAATATCACCCACTTTAACAATTGATTTTGGGAGAAAGTACCATTATTTTTTGGTGATAGGGTCACTCTACTCCTAATTTGAATTTTTCTCATAGCTTGAGCTAGGAATGTTGGATTGATGCGATTCAACTTGAGTTGCGTAGCTTGTAAAAAGATCTACAAATTTGTTTTCATAATTTCTACTAGAAGATGATAAAAACATATCCTAATTTTAGTGATTGATTTGGAGAGAAAGTATCAATATTTTTTGGTGATAGCATCACTCTATCCCCAATCAATATTTTGCTCATAACTTGACATAGGGATATTGGATTGATGCTGTTCAACTTGAATTATGTAGTTTTTAAGAAAAACTAAAATTTTATAGAGGATTTCAAAATTGTTTGATATCAAATTTTGATAAAAAATGCACTCTAATTTATCACTAAGAACTTAACAATGATTTCTTGAAAAAAATATCTCTAAAATTTAGCAATGATTAAAAAAATCATCACTAAATCTAAGGTAGAATTGTGCGATCTTTTTGGAAGAGCATTCAAACTTGACACATTCTTGAAAATGTTTTGAGATACTTTCTGAGGAAAAGCAACATTTAAAGTAGGTAACAAAACCTTCTAACTTACATTTCTAATTTCAGAAATAAGAATTCTAAAAAGAAATGCATATTTTTTTCTATCTCAAGTTCTAGAATCTGATTTTTAAGCCAACCAAGCAAAAAAGCTTAAATCATTGATGACAATTTTCCAAATAAAAACATTGGTAAAATTTGTTGATGCATGCATGAAAAACCAAGTAACTTATGTCATGCAAACTATGTGATGTTTTTCTGAGAAAAAAATATCACACAAACTGTGTGATTGTTTCCTTTTCGACCCTTGCATTTCTTTTGAGCTAAAACCTAGCAATTTCTTTTTCTAAAAATAGACAAATGAAGAAGGAATACTCTTTTGAGAAAATCATTGTTCAATTGGGTGGCAGGTTCTTTTTTCTGCCAAACTCACTTCTTGAGAGAACACTATAAAAAGACTACAGAATCCTTGTGGGATTCTACAACAATCATTGCAATCATTGTGAATCTTCAGCAAAGTCAAAGCAACCAGTGGTTAAGTACAAAATTATCGAAAAGCTCCAATGTGGATCAAGACAGAGAACTTGTTTCAGATTGGAAGATCACAAGCTTAAATCATTGAGCAAGAAACATAGAATAGGATGTAAGGAGAACATATGGCTTTTTATAATCCATAAAATCATTTAATTCATGGCCAACGAGGAGATCCTAACCTATGGTTAAGGATACTTTTGGGAAAAAAGTCACAAAATTGCAAACTAGAGTTTCTTGGGGATATCTTTACATAGACCAAGGGATGCCTATTGATAAAACTAGTGACCATATCGGTAAGTACTTTCTTTTTAAAATTTTTCAATGATTATCTTCATCATTGCTTTGAATTTTGCATTATTAGAATGTTTTGTTTGCATCATTAACACTTGATGATTGTTTTGAATAAAGAAGCATCATTAAAATTTTTTAATTCTTTTGTTTAAAAGGGCATCATTGAAACTATTGAGCTCTTTAGAGAGCAATAGGAAGAGTATGTTAAAAGTTATATCTTGCATCATGAAGTTGAAGGGGCACTAAAAGAACCAAAATCCCACCCCAAGAATGCTTGACCACTAGATTTGGAGACCAAAAAAGATACATTTTCATTTCTAAGGCTCTCTATACAAGTGTATCAAGCAACTCTCTCTATCCTCCAAGAATCCAAGTACTTTGAGTCATCCCTTGGAATCAGTTGAATATTTTTTCTATTCTACAAGGCACAATTGAAAGCATTAAAAGATTCTCAAAAGAGTTCCTCAAAATCTCACCATCACAGGGCAAAAAATAGGAGATTACCCAAATCTAGGGAGAGAGACACCCTAAGTCATCTTTCCAAATTGAGTGGTACCACACTACAATGGTGAAGGGGCACTAGGTTTTGCATAAATGCCCATAACCCCATCACTAGTATAGAGGAGAAGGCATCTAATTTGTTGAGAAATTGCTCAAAAATTAGTAGGCAATTACACACTTGTTAGTATTTGATGAAGGCTTAGGCATTGCTTCTTGAGCTCACAAACCACTTAGAGCTATTTTTGGATCCCTTATTTGACAGTGAAAGAGTTCTAAATCCAAGGACTACTCCACCATTGCAACCCCAACTTTCTAGGTTTTTGGATTCCATCCTACTCATTCACCCTTAATCCTTCCCAAACCTCAACCCTAATTGGCATCACACACACACACACATACTAAATGAGAAACCAAAAACCAACAAATAAATGCATATCAAATTTCGTTTGAGAGATCATTAAAAGGAGGAAGAATAGCATTTTTTGTTGATATTCCTGATTGATTGTTTGTTCGAGTTAATGTTGAAAAGCACAACAACGAAGCACATCACTTTGTGACATCACAGTGTTTTTGAAATTTGAACATTTTCTATAAATTGTGTTTGATTTGAAATCAACATGCACCCATGCATATTTCCCCTCCCAAAGGATTTAATGAATATCTATTTTCAATTGTTGAACATGCATTTGAGATCAAGATAAACCCTAAGCAATGTTAAAATTCACTCCCTCAAGTAGTGATTTTGATGGCGACATTAGAGGGCATGCTTACCTAATTAACCCTAACAAGGTAGGTCCTTTTAGTTGATATTCTTGCACAATCTTAGAGTTTTAGAGATTGAATGCCAATATGATAGGAATATACTTAAATGACCTTAGCCAACATGTGGTTGGGATAAAAAACCCTAACTATTTGATAGCTAAATGTTAAAAATCCCTATCTCTCAAGGATTCCTTGGTTGTTTTGCCTTCAAAAAAGTGATGCACAAATCCTAAGATAAAATCCAATTCGCAATTTGATGCATGAGACATGTTCATAAGTCCTTCCCCGCCTTGTAGTCCATACATAATACTCTCTCTCTCTCTCTCTCTCTCTCTCTCTCTCTCTCTATATATATATATATATATATATATATATATATATATATATATATATATATATATATATATATATATATATATATATATATATATATATATATATATATATATATACACACACACACATACATACATATATATATATATGTGTGTGTGTGTGTATGCAACCAGTGGTCTAGTGCTGATGCTAAAAGCACAAGTGTAGAATCTCAAGTTCCAATTGGCCCAGATGTGTCACCTAGCAATATTTCTAACTCATTGCATGGAAGTTTTAGTCTAACAATTTTAGAAATTACATCCAAGAAATGTAAAGAAAAATATTTATACTCATAATAAACCATCTACAGGTTTTGAAGACATTGATTGGGAATCAAACAATTTAGAAAAGAGCCTTGATGAGGAACTTGGATTTCCCTCTGTGAAGACTCCAAGAGTAAGAAAGGCATATGTAGATGATATAATAAGAAGGTTACCTAGAACCAAGAAGATATGGGAGGATGCAAAATTCAGTGGAGTAATTAGCATATGATAGCTACATGGATCATCATTGTGCTTACATCACCAAGGTAATGCAAGATGTTGAACCTTTTTTTTTTTAATATGCGATTGGAAATGCAGATTGGGAGAAAGCCAGGGATGAGGAGATGGCTGCACTTTATGGAAATGAAACATGGAACCTAGTGCAATTGCCGCAAGGAAAGAAACCCATAGGTTACAAGTGACCTACAAAGTAAAACATAATGCTGATGGTAGCATAACAAGGTATAAAGCATGATTGGTAGCAAAAGGATATGCACAAAAATATGGCATTGATTATGAGGAAAATTTTAGCTTTGTAGTTAAAATGGCTACTGTTAGAGCACTTGTTGCACTAGCTACAACAAAAGGGTGGATTTTGCATCACATGGATGTGAAGAATGCTTTCTTACATGGTTAGTTGTAGGAAGAAGAATACATGGGCTAGCCACAAAGATATGAGCATTGAAAGCATCCAGAATATGTTTGTTGGTTGAAAAAGGCTTTGTGTAGGCTTAAACAAGGCTCTTGTGCTTGGCATGCAAGGATTGCAAATTATTCAACCTCCATTGGGTTTTCTATGTATGATGTAGATCACTCATTATATGCAAGGAGGGTGATGATGGAATCATGATTGTGGATATTTATGTTGATGACCTGATTGTAGGTGGTGATAATGCAGTATTTTGACATGAAAGATCTTGGTGTGCTACACTATCTTTTGGACATTGATTTTATACATAGAGAAATAGGTATATGGATGTTCCAAAATCAATATGTGTAAATATGCTGCAAAAATATGGTATGTCTGATTGGAACCCAATTTCTATGCCATTATATCAAAATTTGAAGTTGATACTACATCAAGTGAAGCATTGGAATATGCTATTATATATAGAAAAACTCTGGGAAGTTTGATACACCTCACAATAACAAGGCCTGATCTAAGATACACTATAGGGATTGAATTTCAATTTATGAAAGTTCCCAAGAAACCACATTTAAATGCTTTGAGATGCACTCAACTATATTTAAGTTCTACTTTGGATTATGCATTGTTTTATGAAGCTAGTGCAAAATTGGAGTTTCGTGGATATACCAATGCAGATTGGGATGGAGTATTCTAGATAGAAGATCTACTAGTGGCTTTTTGTTCTCACTTGGAAGTGCTACTATTACGTGGAGCAATAAGAAGCAACCCATTGTTGCTTTGTCATTTATAGAGGTTGACTCTAGAGGTGCTGTGGTGGTAGCATGTGAAGCATCATGACTAGAGATGCCACTTGTAGATTTAGATGCATTAAGAAAAATGTATTAGGAAGTGACATTGATCTTGTTTATGTGAGGATAGATGAGAAGGTTCCTGGTATTTTTACTAAAAAACTTGCAACAAAGAAAATGATGAAGCTTTGGGAGATGCTTGGATTACAAGAAATGATGTTGATCTTGAGGGGGAGTGTTGAGATATCAAGCCCAACATGTGATGACTGAGGATCACACATACCACTTTTTCATCTCTCTGACATGTATAGTGATTACGCCAATATATGTGAGGGACACTTTCAGCGAGCTTTAATAGATTCGTCTACCAAGAGTGATGGAGAATTTGTTTTTTGCCAACTCCCTCATTCGTAGAAATTAGGTTTTGATTTATATACCATTCTTCATATATTGTATTTTTGCTGTATTGAGTCATTCTTGTATATTCTCTTATGTTATAGATAATTTTGTAGAATAAGATCATTCTTCCTTGCCTCAATTTATGTGTGCTCCTCTCTTTGTGTGTGACAGTGGGTGGGAGCTCTCTTCCTTATCTCCTTTCTCTTGGCAATTTCTAGATGCAAATCATAGCCACCATGGAAATCTCTGTTAATGTGTGATCTTAACAAAACATTGTGATGCCGAGTCAACTATGCATAGGGAAATTACACCACAATTCAAAGAGAAGCTGTAGGAATGATATATGTGGTCAAATAATTTAGGCATTATTTGCTTGCAAATAAGTTTAAGAATTTTTTTTCGACCATTAAGCTCTTCTGTACCTTGTTATGCCTTGTCACAAAACGATTGGTAAGATGGTTTCTCCTATTAATGGAATTTGACTTTAAGGCTATTGCCAAGAAATACACGTCTGTGTGGATCACCTTTCTACGTTGAGACATGGGGAGCCACCCAATGGGGTACCATATGAGTTATCTGATGATTATTTGTTCAATAGAAGTGGTACCAAATTGGAAGGAACCATATATATCCTTAGTTACATATGGTCCACCACACCACTACCTTCCTAAAGGTAAGAAAGAGATAAGAGAAGCTAAAGATTTGTAGATTATTGCGAGATGCATATACATAAAAGACGAATGAGGAATTCTATCTTGTTGTTTAGAAGAAGATGAAAAGTGGGATTTGATGACATAAGCCCATGTTGCTAATTTGTGCTGGCATTTTCTTCAAACTAAGACTTTGCAAAACTTAAAGCAATTAGGAATATATGGGCCACAAATGGCTAAGGACATCCATAATTCTTGCTCTAATTGCTAGTTTTGTATTGAAAGACCTAATATGGGACATACAACTCTATATCAAGTGATGCTAGTGCTGAAATGGAACAAACTAGTTGTGGATTATCTTTGTGAAGGAATATTTCCAGAAGACATTTCTCATGTGAGAAGAAATACACTTGAAGAATAATGCAAGGAGTATTCTCCTAGAGGGGATCAACTCTATAGAAGAGGAAGAGACAACATCTTACACTTTTGCATACATGGGAATGAATATTTTCCAATTCTCAAAATGGATCAGTCAGCAAGTTCAGATGGACATTTATCACTTGAACAAACAACCAAACACATCCTTTCTGTTGGCTTATGGTTGCCTACTTTGCATATGGATGCAAGAAACTACATTGAAAGGTATGACATATGTCAAAGAACCAGATATAATTTTTGTAGAGATCAAATGCCATTCAAACCTATGATGAGTGGGAAAGAATTTATCGAATGGGGAATCGACTTTGCTAACCCATTAGTCCCCCAACAAAGTACATTATATTGGCAACAGACTAGTTGACAAAATGGGTTGAGGTTAACTACAAGACGTTACGATGCTCAGACCACAACCAAGTTTCTATTTGAAGTAACTTTCACTAGATACAGCTTAGCCATCAATATAGTTAGTGATATGGTAACACATTTTATAAATGATGTTATTGAATGCCTATTAGAAGAGTTTTTAATAGTGCACAAGAAGTCAGCCCCGCATCATCCATAAGCCAATCGCAGAGGTGAGAGCAGTAAAAGATATCAATGTATAATGCTCATCAAAGTATTGAATAACAATCCTAAAGCTTGGGAAAAATAGTTGCATCATGCAAATTAGGCCTACAATGTTCCATACAAAATAGTGCTAGGAATGAAACCATTCAATCTGATGTATGGAAAAAATCTTGTTTTACCCATTGAGTTACTCACTCCTATGCTAAAAGTGATAGATTTTCAATTAATGGAAAGGTCAAAGGTATGAAATCATGTGTAGTGGGTAAATAAATTACAAGAAACACAATTGAGAGCCATAATAGGTATCTATGATACCAAAGGAACATAGAAAGTTTATTATGATGCACACATTAAATATAAGGTTTTACAAGAAGGAGACTATGTTTTAGTATACACACAAACAACATGCCAAGAGGCTTTAGAAGAGAGGCCATGGACCATTTGTGATAAACAAGATCTCTACTAATTAACAACCTTTGAGGGTGATATCTTGCCCAAGTACATTGGTGGATGTCATGTAAAGAGGTATATTGAGCCTTTGGTTGATGAGATGTTGGCAAGAATCCAATTTGCTAAAGACATAAATGCCAAGGAAAGATTCTGGAAAAGAATCTCAAGAGGAAGCTATTCAAAGGATCCTTTGACATAAACAATTTATGCAAGGGCTTTTTTGACCCTTCTCCTTACAACTCTACTATCCAAGTATTCACATAGAGAGGTATAGATGAAAGGCTATTGGAAGAGAAACCATAGCTACATGCAATGCTAGGACTAGATTTCAAGGATAGAATGATGGTGCACATAGACTCAATCACATCAAAGATCATGATTTGCATCGAATTAGCTTGGTTTATGCAAGAGGCTATCTATTAGACAAAAGTTGATATTGATAAATGTGGATATGTTGAGACAAAGATTCTAATAAAATGTGAAGGGCATCTCTTTAGAAGAATTCTTAGTTGTTGACAAACCACATATGAAAGAGAAAATAATCTTAGGGTGAGACTAGTTAAACATGCATTCCACAACTATGGATTAATCTTTAGGATGTGTAATGGTTGATAATGGACACATGCATGGCATTTTATCATTTTTTAATCCATGAAATTTCACATATAAATGTGAATGTTTGATTGCACTGCACAATGTGCATTCTTTTGTGCTTCCAATAGCCACATCATGTGATCTAAATTCCATCAAGATTTCTCAGTCACATAGAGAGGAGAGGTCAATAGAAGAGAAAGAGCCTTCAAGGAAAATCTTGGACATAACAATAGATAAAGATAAAGAGAAGAACACATCTAATCTCCACCATGTATAACAAGAGAGGAAAGATATATATCATTATCATTCAATCTACACGAATTGACAAATATGGGTCTCCAAGCCTCCATTTCAAGCATACAAAGTGGAGTCACAAAAAAAAGGCAGGTCAAAGCCAAAGATAATCTAGAAGCTTAAGAAATCATTAGGAAAGAGCCCAACCCAATGAATATAGCAAGTTTTGGTGGATAGGCAATATATTAGATCTCAACAAGGAAGGTTGCAGATATAGGTACCAAAACATCTCTACATACATCAAATGATGTAATATCTTCAAAGAAGAAAAGCTTAGCAAAGAAGCCAAAGAAAAGCAAGCAACAAAAATAGGTCAAAGGTGAATAAGTCCACTTCTCCTATAATAGCACGCAATTCAAAACAATAAATGATGAAAAGGATATGGAAGCCATAGACACCAATGGCTCCCACACAACCCAAGAGCCAACCATGATGTATACCCAAGAAAAAGTATAGCCAAGAGAGGAACCAAAAAACATCAACCCATATGAAGCATAACACTATAAAAAATGGATCCTTGGAATGCATGTCTCTATGTGCTTGAAGTTACTTATCACTAAAAAACTTCAAGCTAAGCTACAAACAAGGAATATATTCCACAGAAAAGCAAGGGAAAATGTCAATCACAAGGATGGATTTCCAATACCAAGCTCAAAAAGAGGATTGAAATGGAATCGATGCACGCCATGGTGAGCATGACGCACTTCAAGTCCACTTGGTCAATGATAGATGCAACATCAAACTCAAGTCAATGTTTCATATCTTTAGATTAGGAATTGTTGCAAATATTCCCTTAATCACCTAACTCAAGACCCACTTTTTGCACCATCATTCTTGCAATGCATTCCAGAACATTTATACATTAGGATACATTACAAGGCTATGCACCACACACATATTTTATTAAATCCATGCATTACACACTCTATCCATCAATCCCTATGGACTACAAGAATTCAACATGCTATTTTTGAATTTTCTCGTCAAAAGAACCAAGGAGCACCCATGTTACAAGATCAACACCTATGGATAGCGTTTCTAAGCAACTTGCACATGCACCAACAATGATAGAGTTGCTAGAGCAACTTACACCTATTGAAAGATTAAGAAACACCATGATGCTCGAGGTCACATAATCAACACATACAAAGTTTGGCAACAACAAATATGCATGTGCTCAGCTAAGTCCAATGGACTCAACAGTTTGCTCTGACACAATGAAGGACAAGATAAACCCACTGTATCACACTTGGAAGAAAAATGAACTTTGATAGATGCTAGGATGGTGAAACCACATAAGCCAAAGCCTAGGAAAGAATTGTCCCAACAATATAAGTAAAACAACATGAAAACGACACAGAGGTCTAGATTGAAGATGTGAGAAGATGACCTTTCTAGGAACTCTTATGGAGGATGACAAGAACTAGGCGGGAAGAGTGTTACATAATTTGATAGTCACATATTTAAATTTTCAAGTTTTTCCAAAGCATTTAGACAAAAGAGTTGTACATAGCTATGAAATAGTTTTCTTGTGAGATGGAAGAGTTCTCACTTAAAAATCCACAAGAGAAGAGTTAATTTAGAGTATTTTCTTTTATTTTTTAGGAATTTCTAAAATTAAAAAGGGAAAGGTCTTGGAAATCTCATATAAAGAGGCCAAGACTTCATTTGTAAATGACTTTTTGGTTGAGTAAAGCATGAGAGATCTTGAAAAACTCACGTTTCTACCTTCTCATGCACCTTTTTTGAGGTTATTTCTTGATTGTGGGCACACGGCATTTGTTTAAAGGTTGTGCAAGCATTATCTATCATGTTTGCATCATTTTGAAGTGTCTTTAGCTGATTGAACACTTGTTTAAGTGATTGGACCAAGTGAAGGTGGAGTTCCAGTAAATGTTCATGAAAACTCCATTGTGAACATGTTAATAGTGACTTGGAAAAGTTTTCAATTGTGATCATGTGCAAATCTACTTGGCCATCGTGATTGCTAGTGGAGGAGTGGACTTGTCTACTCTTGGATTGTACTTGCAATCATTTTTATGCTCCAATTATCATCCAAACCTTGGAAGGATCATCAAGCTAAGGGCTCAATGGCATATGGAATTAGTGAAAAACATCACGATCAAATCTTCTTGGAGCCTATCATGATAGTGTACTTCTATTATTTGACTTGATGCATCCTTACACTTTGAGCTAGCTTAGGAAGATAATGGATGTTGTGAATATCCACTCACAAAGTGGATTCATACATATATAGGCTATCAAAAAGTGCTCCTATAATTTTGCAAGAATCTCTCGATCAACCACTTAACTTTTTGGTAAGCAGTGACTTAGGGAAGTAGTTGAGACTTATTGGTAGCTGAAATTCATGATATGAAGCCTCCAAATGATAGGTCCACTTCTCCTCCATGCCTTTGAGCCTTTAGCAAAGCTTTAAGGAAGATATTCAAAACACCTATACATCAGAATGGAACATAAAGAAAAACCCCAAAACAAACACTGAAACACCAGAACACTAGAACACCGAAACATTGAAACATCTAAACAACAGAACATCTTGGAAATATATCCAGTCCACTTGTCATCCACACTTGATCCTTAAGGTAAGATTTAAGGATTTATTTTTTACATAAAGGATGGGAGATGAGTTGCATGCACAACGATTCGTCTTCTTGGAGATTTCATTTGAGAATTTTTAGCAAGCAAATGAATAAGTATCACAAGTACTGGCCACACTAAACCCATTCATGTGATTACAAGAGCAGAAGAAAAAGTCAAAACAGAAAAAGATTGTGATCCGAATTTCGGTAAAGATCAAGTTAATTCTAAATCCTCTGACAATGAGATGGATAATTTACAAAAGAACAAAAAAAGCTATCAACTCATAGTCTAAGGCATGAATGTATTGTTAGCTTATACTTCTTTATAGTTAGCCATTGCTCACTACCTTTGTTTGTAGTGAGTTAATCCCCAACATGATTTTTTTATGGTTGTAACTTTATCATAAAGCCTAGTAAGCATGACATAAATTTCATGATTATCCTCCATGTGAGCTCTGAGTGAGGTTGTGAATGGTGAGGGTGTGTCTCTGCGCATAGGCAGACAACAACAACAACAACAACACCAACAACAACAACAACAACAACAACAACAACAACAACAACAATAACAACAACAACAACAAAAACAAAAAGTCTACCTTGTAGAGCTTGGCTTTCCATGTAGGAGTATCCAAATCAAGTGATTTGATGTGTTATGGATAGGTAAGAGTGTCTGGTTGAGTTAGGAAAGTTTCGTTATTTTTTTGCAACTAGATTATAAGGTAAAGACAAAATAGATACTCTGGGTCACTATGGAAAATAACATGTGAAGGCCTACAACCTTCCAGAGCTACATAAGGGCGTTGATTTCTTCCCCAATAGTGGTATTAAAGCATTTCTAAGTGTTTGCGACTCTTGAAGAAGGTCAAATCAACCATTTGAAGTTGGAAAAGCCCTCAAGAAATGATATGGAGCATAGCGAGCGGATTTTCAAGATAGGAGCAAACATCTCAATCCATATCAAGGGACAAAGTTATAAGAAGGTAATCATTTTTGAAATTTGGCTTTCCATCATACTCAAGGGAAGATTAGAAAACTTAGAAGCATAAGAAATTGTTGAGCATGCTACCCAAATAGAGAAGTTTGAGAAAGGAAACTATCAACCTTGGAGATTTTGGGTTAGAAATTTCTCATGGGCAAGGGACTATGGGGATTAGTTAGTGGGGTTGAGCCGAGGCCTCAATATGCAGAGCCATTCATTGAAGCACACGAAAGGCAAGTGAATGAGCGGATTGAAAGAGATAGGAGAGTCATATTCATCTTATCTCAACATATTAGCAATAGCATGATTGGCCATATCCAAGACTTGGACTCATCAAAGAAGGTGCGAGAGGCTTTGGAGAGATTGTAATCCACCTCCACAAAGGCACGAAATAATTAACTCAAGAATGCATTGAAAAACTTAAGGAAGGATTCAAATAGAAACATCAATGATTATATCCTCAAGGTAAAAGAGATAGGCAGCTCCATCGGCAATGATGGTTTGGTAGCTCATACACTAAATGGTTTGAGAGATGATTACAAATGGATGCCATCCACTACTTTAGTATATGTGAGTGACTCATTAATAGATTTTGAGAAATTATTCACACTAATGGTGACCAAGGAGATGAACCTCAATGGAGGTCATTCAAAGGGCAATGAATCCCAAGTCTTTTATGTAGGGAAAGGCAAAGGAAAAAGAGGAGACCACAATGGACAAGGCGAAGGTAGAGGAATGTTAAGAAATTATCAAGAAGTTTCTAGTAAAACTATGGAGCAAGGGGGAGAGGAAGAGCTAGAGGAAGAGGAGGTCAATATCAAGGAAGGGACTACACAAAGGAATGCTACACAATTGTGGCAACTTGAGCTACTTTGCAAGAGATTATTACTCAAAGAAAAACCAAGGAGGCTACAAGAAGAATCAAGGTTACTTTAGAAATACTTCAAATACATCAAAGAATGATAATCTCTTAGCCATGATGCAAAGAAGGGGTAGAAGAGATGACATATACACCACATGGTACATTGATAGTGGATGTTCAAATCATGTGAGTTGTAATAGGGAAATGTTTTATAATTTCCATGAACCAAGCACACAAGGGCATGTAGAAAAAGGGGATGAAACCTAGCATAGGATCACACACGTAGGTGATGTTACTTTGGGTGAAAATCACAATGCAAAGTGTCTTAAACATTTGTTAAATGTGCAAACAATCATAAAGAATATAGTATCAATTGGATGGATGGTTAAAAGAGGGTATGTAGTCAAGTTCAACAATAAAGGATGCTTTGTGGAAGATCGAAGGAAAGATACAAGCTAATAGATAAAGGAAATAATGAAGGAAGGGCATTCCCCATGGAGATAAAACCATCCTCATCACATACGGTGTATTTGACATTTGGCAGTAAGAAAATAGCTCAAGTGGATTTGTGCTACAAAAGGATCGACCACATAAACCTTCAAAGGCTGAAGGATATGCAAAGGAGATGTGTGATAAGTGTTCTTCCAAGTTTTCCATCTCAAACTATGCAACATTTGTTTGAAGCATGTTAATTCGGGAAGCATGCAAGGCTTCCACTTATGAAGAGAATACAAAGGAGACAATTTCCATTGGTCCTCATTCACACTGACATATGAGGACCAACCAACGATACCTCATTGGGAGGAAATAGGTATGTGGTTATCTTCATTGATGATCATATGAGAATGACATGGTTGTATTGTATGAAGTCAAAGGCTAAAGTGTTTCACTTCAGAGTTTTGAAAGAACTTGTTTAAATATAAAGACTCTTAGATCTGATGGAGGTGGGTAGCTCTCCAAGGATTTTTCTAAGTTTATAAGTCATAATGGCATCAAAAGGAAATATACATGCATGTATACACCCCAACAAAATGGGATTGCAGAGAGGAAAAATAGGCCTTTAGCTAAAGAGGCAAGACCGATGCTCAATGAGATAAATGTGCCCAATTGCTACTGGGCACCTGCAAAAATTCCAACCATCTACACCATGAATAGGTGCCCAACTTAAGGTATACATGCTTTAAGTCCATATGAGGCATGGTATGGTAAGAAATTAGATCTATCTCATCTCATGATTTTCAGTTGCATATGTTACATGCACATACCTTATGAACTGCGGCATAAACTTGAAGCAAAAGCTTGTGAGAAAAAGGATTTAAATGATGAGATAAAACCAAGGAGATTAAGGTGTCTTAATATGTTATCTTTGATGAATTTCTACCATGGTATGGTGTGAAAGATTTGTTCCAGGTTGAAGACATACATGATGCTGAGAGAAGCCATGTAAAAGACCAAGAAAGTGTGGAGATTTTTGGTCCTTCAAATTCAAGGATAACATCAAAGGTTAGACACACATCTCCATGGAAATGAAGATTGAGAAGCAATCCTACTTCAAGTGAAGAAATTTCTATGAGAAGCAAAGGCAAGGAGGAAGAATATGTATGAGACAATCCATTGGTAGAGATGGATAGTAACAGTGAAGAAGAGTTTGAAAATATAGAAAATGTAGGTGTAAATACATTAAAAAAAAAAGGAAAAGTTCCATTCCAACCCATCAAGAGAGAAAAATCTTAACAAGAGAAAGGTAGTATCCAATTCAACAATTAACTTATGACCCTTTCATTGCCAAACATTATGCATACATAAGTCAAGTAGTTGCATGTGAGAAGCCTAATTGTTTTTGAGGATGCAAGAAATCATGAAGAATGAAACCAAGCCATGCAAGAATAAGTCAAAGCACTCTGGGAGAACCATACTTGGTCATTGGTGCCTAAGACCAAGTTCATGAAGGTGATAGACAACAAATGGGTATACAACGTAAAGAGAAATTCATATGGCAACATATCTAGGTGCAAAGCGAGGATAGTTGACAAGGGTTTTGCATAAACCTATGGCATTGAATTTGACGAGACTTTTAGCCTTGTAGCAAGGATGAATATGGCAAGTCATTGCAATTTCAACCCCAAAACGTTGGAAGATCCACCAACTAGAAGTGAAGAATAGTTTCTCAATGGTGACCTAGAGGATACTGCTTTCACGGAGCAACCCAAAGGCTTTGAAGATCAGAGGTATCCTCATCATGTGTAAAGGTCAAATAAGGCTTTCTATGGTCTCAAGTAAGCCCCAAGTTCTTGGAGTCAAAGGCTAGTGGAATACTTAGCCAAATGTGGCTACAAACAAAGTGATGTCGACTCATCTTTGTACATGAAGAAGGAAGGTGTTCTTGTTGTCCACATTTGCATTTACATTGATGGTTTCATTCTTACACATAAGTTGAAGCAAGCATCAAGGAGATCAGGAAGAAGCTTGGAGAAGAATTCAAGATCTAAAATATTGGAGAATTTAAGTACTCCTTAGGCATAGAAGTGATCTACAAGGAGGAAGGCATATGCCTCATGCAAAGGAACTGCATTCTTGATGTACTCACAAATTATGGCACATGTAATTGCAAGACAATTGCAAATCTATTGGAAGATAATGCAAAGCTTAGTGCATATAAGGGATAAGACATTGAAGATTTTACTTTTTATAGATCCATTGTAGGAGCTTTGAACTATGCAACTCTTACTAGGTCAGACATCAAGCATGTAGTAGGAGTTCTCACATAGTCTATGCAAACCCCCAAAGCAAAAAAATTAATGGCAACCAAGAGGGTTCTTAGATAACCTACTTATGATGAAGATTTGTAGGTAAAAACTTATTATGATGTAGATTGGGTAGGATCAAAGGATGATAGGAGTACAAGTGGCTATCTAGTCATGATTGGAAGCAAGATATCTCATGGAGCTCTAAGAAGAAGCAAAAAATAACCCTATCTTCAAGCAAAACTGCATATATAGCCTTATCCTATGTCACTTATGAGCTTATGTGACTGAAAAAGTTCTTTAAAGACTTGAACTTGTAGGTGAAACAAATTTCCATCATGTGTGACAACATGAGTAGTGTAGGTGTAGCTTCGAACCCGGTTTTCCATGCTAGGTCTAAGCACATTTAAATACACTACCACTGCATCAGAGAAAGATGATTGCAAAGGAGGTCAAGGTGGAGCATGTGAATACCGAAGATCAATTGGCACATATTTTTACAAAAGTATTGGAATGAACAAATCTTTTGAAAACAAGAATCGGTATGGTAGATTTAAGTTAAAGGCTTGATGGGGAGTTCTAAAAATCAAGCCTTAAACCTTAGCTAAAGGCTCAAGGGCATAGATGACAAGTGGACCAAATATTTGCATTCCATTCCGGTGTACATGCGTTCAGAATATCTGCCTTAAATCCTAGCTAAAGACTCACAATCTATCTGTGGATGATCACCACTAATCATTTTCAATGACACTTTCAGCTTGTGAAAGAAAAACTTCTAGAAGTGTCTTGTGAACCCAAAATTCCTTTCTAAAACTATGGATGTTGGTAACCCATGAAATTTGAAGACATTGGATAAATAGCTATGTTGCATGCGGATCTTCTATAATCTTTTGGGTGGGATAAAATGAGCCATTTTGCTCAATCTGTCCACCACCACTAGGATAGCATATTGATTTCTTAAAGTTTGCAATAACCACACTATGAATTCCATGGATAGACTTATCCAGTTGTGCTTTGGAGTCTGTAAAGGATGTAAAAGAATTGGTTTCTTAACCCTTTCTACCTTGTTAATTTGATACAAAAATCTTTGTTGAGCATATGTGTAGAAATCTTTGGTTAATCCATGCCATCAAAATGTTCTTCTTACTCTTTTCAACACTAGAATGCCCCACACAAGGAATATCATGGTTATCATGCATGATTTTTCTTCCCAAATCTTGTGAATTTGGTATGCAAACCTTTCCTTTCTGTTTAAATATTCTATTCTTCATTGAGAAATCAAAATACAAACTTGACTTGTTTGCTTGAGTAGGTGAAGACATAGATAGAATTACCTCGTCTTCTATGATAGATTCATCACTAATAGCTCCAACTATCCATTGTGAATATTCCGCTTGTAATTCCTTTATCTCTTGAAGTAATGAGCTTTCTAGAATTATAAAGATCATTTGACATATTATTTGAGATAATGCATTGGCTACTATATTCTCTTTAACTCTTCTATATAGGATTTCCATATGGAAATCTTGCATGCAAGCATCCCAACAAGACTATTTTCCTCAAAGATCTAGATGACTATAGAAATAATTGAGTGTATGGTAACCTGTGTATACCTTAAAATTTGCACCATAAAGATAGTGTCCCTAGAATTTAAGAGAATGCATCATTGCGTGCAACTATTCATGCATTGGCTAATTTCCTTGTGTACTACTTATCTTATTACTTTCAAAAGCTATAGGCCTGCCATGTTGGCTCAAAATTGCCCCTATTTCTATGCTACTATCATGTATCTCCGACTCAAATGGATTCTCTGGATCCATCACTTTGAGTACTGAAGCCTCTAAAATGGCTTGCTTTAGAGTATCAATTGCTATTGCTTCCATGCAAACGGTACTTTTCTTTGAATAAAGTTTGTCATAGGTTCTGCTACTAACGAATAACATGAGATGAGTTTTTGAAAAAACTATAAAGTCCTAAAAATGATCGAAATTGCTCATCATCTTGAGGAGTTGGACATTCTAATATAATTGAGATCTTCTAGGATCCATCTTGACTCTGTGAATTGAGATTAAATGCCCTCCATACTCTATTTTTGGAAGAAACAATTGAGTTTTGTTGAGATCTACAAATATTTGGTTTTCCTTTAACTTATTCAACACTAATCTTAATTTAATTTCATGTTCGTGTACATGCCTACTATACACTAACAAATAATCTACAAAATCCATAACAAATTTGCCAATGAAAGGATGAAAAATATCATTCATTACCATCATAAAAGAGGCAGATCCATTAGTAAGACAAAATGCCATAACCAAAAATTCATAATGCCTAAAATGGATTGTGAAAGCTATCTTATATACATCATGCTCTTTAACTCTAATCTTATGGTAGCCACTGAAAGAACTTGGAGAAGCTTGTAGGAGGTAGAAAATTGAGTTGCAAAGCAGTGAAGTTTGGTCCAGCCTGACCTTGAGCTTATGGAGACTCAAATAGACCTTATAGGCATGCGATAAGTGCAATAAAATTCACTATGTACTTTGGAGCATGAAGGAGAAAGAGTTGATACAAAACATATATGTTTGCGCATCGAGGAGCTCAAAAAACCTACTATCTATGGATGAGACAATAAACTTCAAATGCTCATAGAAACCATCGTGATTGCAATTAGAACAAATCCTTTTATGGGTGTGATACGCATAGGGTTGAGTATCTACAATGCACAAAATTACAATGAATAATCAAAATATGCTTTTGGAATGAATCAGAGACTCAATAGTGGTACCTCCTATTTTTTAGGAATATGTAGAGATTGACCCCAAGCCAGAAAAACTGAGATTTCTCCCAATATACTGAATTAAATGCTTTGAAACTTTAAGAAAACAAACTAGACACTAATAGCTTCCCAATGAGCTATGTTTCATCCAAATTGAAGCTCTGTAGAGAGAGCAACATCCCTTGCAAGCTTACTATTGTTGAAGAAGATGATGCAAAAAAATCAAGGAACAAGATTTTGAATTCAAATGAAGGCGGTAAAGGTTGTTGGAGGGAATCAATTCACTTTCCTACAATCTAGGAAAAGTGAAGATCTAGTTTGATCTACTTTTATGTAATTGATTGATTGATTTGATTCCAAATCAACCACCACAAATTTGTGTAACTTGGGCTCTCTCTTTCTACTTTTACATGTGTAAAGCTCTAGGCTTTTAGAATGGTAAAAGATCCATGACAAATATTTTAAAGAGATCCAATAAATGAGCATAAGTAAAAGAACTCTCCAATGGATATTCGTTCGACGTAATCCAAGCAAAAGTTGGTGTAGATCAAACCCACCTCAAACATAGTGTAATCTTGATGTTCCAACACGTTCCCCTCAAGCTAAAGTTTGCTTGAGTCTTCATTCTCTAATAGGTTGAAGACCTGCCATAGCTTTGAATCTACAAAGCTTTATTCCATCAAGTGCCTTTGTCATTATATCTACTAGTTGCTTTTCACTTGGAACAAAAGAAATGTCAATCTGCTTTGCCATGAGCTTCTCCCTGATGAAGTGGTAATGAACCTCTATGTCTTTGGTTCTTGCATGGAAAATAGGATTTGTTGCTAGATGCATGGAACTTACATTATCTCCAAATATGTGAGGTTTGAAACTCACAAGTATCAAATCTATATACAATGCTTTTAACCATATTGCCTCTTGAGTTGCTATGGTCAAACCTTTGTACTCTGCTTTAGTTGAGGATAAAGCAGTTGTTGGTTGCTTCTTGGAACTCCATGACACTAGCTTTGAATCTGCAAAAGCTAAGTAACCAAAGGTACTTCTTATATCATCCTTAGCTCCTTCCCAATCTACATCTGAATAGATTTTGATATCCAAATCTGAAGAGTAAGGATAGAATATACCTTCATTGATTGTACCTTTGAGATACTTAAGTACTCTCTTAGCTGCATCCATGTGTGGCCTTCTCGATGAGTGCATGAATTGACTAAACACTCCCACACTATATGCGATGTCTGCCCTTGTATTTTTGATACCTTTATCCTGCAAGAACTCATCAAACTCTTTGGAGACGTTTTCTCCCCATCCATTAGATATGAGCTTCTTGAGTGATCTACTTGTATGATTCTGCACATGTGATATATACTTTTTGAAGCAATCAAACACTTCATTCTTACTCTTGATGAAGTATAGAATAACCCATCTCCTATGGACATCAATAAATGAGACATAATACCTTGATTCTACCAATGAATGTTCTTGACTTGGTCTCCATACATCTATATGTACTAAGTCCAATTAGTTGTTGTGGATGTAGCCTTTGTGGTTGAATGGTTGTCTTTGTGCCTTGCCAATCTGACATGCATCACATCTGTTGATCATGTGGTGCTTTGCTATGTTTGGTAGTCCTAGAACACTTTGATACTTGCATATATCCTTCAATATTCTTTCATTCACATGAGCAAGTCTCTTATGCCACACTTCAAGCTCACATAGGGTTTCGGACTCAAAAGTGAATAGAGCTATGTTCATGGTTTCTCCTAGTTCAAAAGTAAAGAGTTTACCACGCTTCTCACTGCTGGCTATCTTCTTGAAGCCTTGACATGGATCTTCCACAAAAGCTCCATGTTGGGTGAACCTAACTTGCAAGCCTTTTTCAACTATTTGGCCTACACTTATTAGGTTTCTAGTGATAGTGGGTACATAGAGAACCTTTCTCAGAATGTTTGGCCTACCATTGGAAGCTTTGAAATTACCAAGCTTCTCCAAATTGTGCTTTGTCTCATCCCCTATTTGAACTTCATGTCTATACTTTGGACTTTCCAAATCAGATAAAAGAGCAATGTTGCCTGCAACATGATTTGAACATCCTAAATCTATGTAGAATAAATGATCATCTTCTTTACCTTCTTTGTGGCTTAGATTCATAAGAAGCAATGATTCTTCATGTGGTTGATCTTTTGAATAATTATTGTAGTCCCTTTTGTTATAGCCTCTATTGTTATTGTTGAAGTTGTGTCCACCTCTACCTCTATTGCTGCCATATCCACCTCTTCCACTTCCTTTCTCGGTCTTCCCATTCAACCAACAATTTTGCGCGACATGGTTGGTCTTATCGCAAATGACACAAGGTTGAACATTCTAACCTTTGGATTTGTCATGATTTGGTCCCTTCTTCTTCCCTTTCCACTTTCTCTTGCTTGCAAAGTTGGCTTGGGAAGTCTCTTCTTCATCTTCTTCCTTCTTCTTGCCTTTCAGATTCTTATCCTTCTTATCTGCATATATAGCACTAGATGAATTACCATGATAGGATTTACCTTCCTTTATGCTATTGTTGGCCTCCTTATTGAAGAATTGTCCAAGACATATGTTGAAGTATGAAGTTTGCACATCCATGATGAGATCATAAGTTGCGGTGAAGGATTGCCATTGTTTATCACTTTGAATCCCATTGAGAATTTGCCTCATGATAACGTCTCCTTCAATCAGCTCTCCAATGGATGCTAACTGATCTGCAACCTCCTTCACCGTGGTAACAAACTTTGTGATGCTTTGTTTAGGTGTCTTCTTCATTTAGTTGAACTCGTTCAAAAGATGATTCTTTGTTGCTTTGATACTAACAGAAAAGAAAGTCTCGAGGGAATCCCTAGTCTCTTGAGATGTCTTGCATCCTCTAATATGTGGTAATAGAAAGTCAAAGATAGATTTTAGTATCTACAACCTTGCTTGAGCATTCCTTGCACACCAAAGTATGATCTTATCTATCTCCTCTTGTGTAGGTCCTCCTTTGGATCTTGGAATAGGGATAGCTTCATCACCTGCTACAATTCGATAAAGATTTCTACCTTGCAAATAGGCCTCCATTCTCATTTGCCAAGCTGCATAGTTGTGTTGATCAAGCTTCTCGATCATTGAGGGAAAGCCGTCACCCATCTTGATCTAGCTCTAATACCACTGAAAGAACTTGAAGAAGCTTGTAGGAGGTAGAAAAGTGAGTTGCGAAGCAACAAAGTTTGGTCCAACCAATTGGCACAAGACCAGCCCTTGAGCTTATGGAGAATTAGATAGACCTTATAGCCATGCGATAAGTGCAATAAAATGCACTATTTACTTTGGAGCATGAAGAAGAAAGAGTTGATACAAAATAGATAGGTTTGTGCATCGACGAGCTCAAAAAACTTACTATCTATGGATGAGACAATGAACTTCAAATGCTCATAGCGACTGGCATGATTGAAATTAGAAAACATCCTTTTATGGGATTGATAAACATAGGGTTGAGTGTATAGAATGCATAGAAGTACAAGGAATTAGCAAAATATGCTTTTGGAATGAATTAGACACTCAACTATGGTACCTCCTATTTTTTAGGAATACGTAGAGATTGACCCTAAGACAGAAAAACTAAGATTTCACCCAATTTAGTGAACTAAATGCTTTGAGAATTTACAGGCATTAACTAGGTACTAATACCCTTGTAATGAGCCATCTTTCATTCAACTTTGAGCTCTATAAAGAGAGCAGCAACCTCTCCACACTTACTATTGTTGAAGAAGATGACTCAGAAAAATGAAGGAGCAAGTCAATGATGGTCACAAGTGTATGTATATTGTTTGCATGTAATGTAGAGGTGTATCGAAGTCTTTATATAGACTTATAAAGTTCTCAAAGACTTCTAGAAGTGGATTTTGAATTCAAATGAAGGTGATAAAAGTTATTGGAGGGAATCAATTCACTTTCATACAATCTAGGAAAAGTGAAGATCTAGTTTGATCTACTTTTAGGTGATTGATTGATTGATTTGATTGCAACTCAACCACCATAAATTTGTGAATTTTGGGCTCTCTCTTTCTATGTTTAAATGTATAAAGATCTAGGCCTTTATATTGGCAAAATATCCATGAAAAATCTTTTAAAAAAAATACAATAAATGAGCATAAGTAAAAGAACTCTCCATTAGATATTCTTTCGATGTAATCCAAGCGAGTTTTTGATGTAGATCAAATCCAAACCCTTTTTAGCATTGATCTTGGAAGCCAACACTAAGGTGTTTTATTATGTTTTCACACCTACTAGTTCTTGCAAAGAAATTTTTAGGCCAAATATCTAGAGCTTCTCAAACCCTTGTACCTCTTTATGTCTTAATTCTAAAAAGCATTGATTCCAAATTTCAATCCTACTTAGGATTTTATACTTTAAGATGTAGCCATTTTCTTATCCCATGAGTCATTCGTGAGATTTATTTCCAATATTTGGGAAAACTCTCTAGTAGTTCCCATGGAAACTATTTGGAAAAGCATTTGCAAGTCTGATCAATTCCTATTGATTGTGCCACAACCATAAAGACTTAGTCTTTATCTCTAAGATCTCTTTCAATATCTCTAAATGTCATTGGCCTACCCTAGGGATTTTTTTGAAAGACCTTCCACTCAACTCAAGTCTAAACATCTAATAATGCTTTTTAGCTTCCAATGCTAAGAATAGACTCAATTTTGATAGACCTTTGGGTTATACCAATCATTTGACTTGAGTACCATGAGTGGTGGTTTGGGACTTTCTTGGGAACTACTTACCGTCCATCTAACTTGAAGAAGTTTCTTCTCCATTATGCGTGTTGTAGACCAAGCTTTCTTGGCTAGCGAGAAGGGCAAATGTAAACGGAGCTCTTCTACTAGTAACAAAAATCTGCTAATTCTATACAATCAAAGAAGGATGATAGAGACAACAAGAGAATAGAAGCAAAAATTGTTTCGCAAGTACTATAAAGAAAATGATCATGTCATAAAGAATTATCCAAAAATGGCTGCAAAAGAGGCAAAGAAAAAAGAGGCTGGAATGGTTGTTGCAGAGGCCTCTACACCAAAAACAGAGTGTACTAATCCAGAGAAAATACTTGATTATAATGTTATTACTACACACACAGGTAATCAATATCATAGATATTTAGTTAAATATTAAAACCACTCACTTTAAGAATCTCAATGGATTCATAAGACATCATTGAATCCACACTCTGATCATTTCATTTCTGCATATCATTCACAGTCACATTATATTCCAGTTTTCCAATTCCATGCATGTGTTTTTACATGGATCATGCTTATGATTGTTCTGTGATGGGACATGTGATTGACCATCCATTTATATTTTATTTTTATCAACTAAGGTCAGTTTCTCATCAATTGTGGGGCATGTTATACTTTATGGAATAATGGAATGTTATATGGATTTTAATGTCTTGAGGTTTCTAATATGATTTGTGTTTTGATTTAGCAAATGAAGACTCATGAGGATGTGAACATGCGTGGACTTATTCTTATAATTTTGGAGATATTTAGAACAATCTTTAGAAGATAGTATTTTAGTTATTTTTTGTAAAAAATAATAGATTGCTTTAGAAATCGACATTTTTGTAAAAATAGTAGATCACAATTTTGTAAATAAAGAAAAATCACGCTTTTCAAAGTTCTACCTTTATGTATCTTCTATTCAAGGCATAATGAGAAATACAAAAAATACACATGCTTTGATAGACTCGTCCATTAGAGTATGTGGGGGGAGATTGTACCCAATCTGGTGTCTAGTCTCTTATCGCTTTATATTACTTTCTTTGCATACATGCATCTGTGGGATCCAAAGCTCAACACTTCCATTTCGATTTACCAAGTAGCATAGCTGCTCCTATCAAACTTCTCAATCATTGAGGGGCAACCATCACCCATCTTGATGTAGGTCTAATACTACTATGAATACTTGGAGAAGCTTGAGTAATAGAAATATGAGCTTCTGAGTGTCATGCAATAAAACACCCTATGTGCTTCGGAAGATTGATTCAAAGTAGATAGATTTGCAAATGGACTAGTTCAAGGAACTTGTTATTTATAGATGAATCATGCAACTTGCAATGCTCAATTATCCCAACTTGATTACAATTGGATAGATTCCTCTTAGAGGATGTTGTCCTATAGGGTGAGGAGTTGCTATATTGCATGAACACAATTTATAATCAACGTGCTTCCATTAGACTTCTTAATACCCACATTCAAGGTGGCACAAGAGCATGAATGGAATGGTCATGAGTTATCTTCACAGATCTTTGAACTTGAGAGATTAGGAAAGACTAGATTGAGACCAACCACATGCATCTATGCAACAAAGAAATGAGAAAATGATACATTGATGCATATGTGAACATTAAAGGTTTGAAAGCTAGCAATCTAGCCTTGGTATACATATTAAAGAAACATGCATGCAAATTAGAAAAACCTGGCTATGGACCCATGATCATCAATAAAATATCTACTAGTAGAGTAGTCAAATTAGCCACCTTAGAGGGGGATATGTTGCCAAACTCCATCAGTGGATGTCGCGTCAAGCTCTATCAAGAGTCTTTGACAAGAGAGATGCTAAGCCGACTGAACTTAGCTAAGAAGTACAAAGAAGAAGAGATAACAATAAGGGAAGAAGAATAGACAGAAGCCTTGGAATGCATTAAATGGATGAAGTTGAGAAGGCAGGGCACATATTAGCCTAGAAACAAGAATTTTCAGTCTCATGCTAAAGCCCCTAGTAATCACATGTCCATGTGCTAGTCTAAGAGAAATTCCTCTCTTAGCATGTTAGACTCAATTCATGATAGGCAAGAGATGGTTGAATCACACCCTAAGAGGGAGGATTAGGAAGTAATCCTCAATCATGGATTTTTGGGCAAGTGGTTATCCCATTATACTCATGGCCAGTAGGTCATGAGTTCAATTCCCACAATTGGTATCAGAGCCTAGGAAGTAAGCTTTGGCAAGGTGAATGACATAAAAAATTAGAGTGTATATCCCAATCCGTAGGTTATATTTAGACATGTAAGATACCATTGGAAATCTCTCAGAGTGAAATTTCCAATGAGCACTAAATTGAGGATCCGAGATACCTTGCATGGGTGAGAACTAGGTTCAAAAGACCAAGCTTGAGAGCAGGTAGGTTCATAGGCTAATGGCCAAGAAGCAAAAAGGAAAGGTTCAAGATACCAAGGTTGAGAGCAAGGCAAATGCGTAGGCAAGTGGCCAAGAAGCAAAAGCTTAAGTTATCAAGGTTGAGAGCAAGGCAAGTCTGTAGGCAAGTGGCCAAGAAGTAGAAAGGCAAAGTTCAAGAGACCAAGGTTGAGAACAAGAAGGTTCAAGAGATCAAGGTTGAGAACAAGAAGGTTCAAGAGACTCAGCAAGGGTTTAGGACATCATTTCAAGGGGAGATCAAGGATTGATCATTGAGGAAAATGATCTCTAGAAGGGGAAGAGAGTGTAAGACGCAAGACATGATAGGCAAGAGATGGTTGAACCACACCCTAAGAGGGAGGATTACTGCCTAATCCTCAACCATGGCTTTTGGGGTAAGTGGTTAGCCCATCATACTCCTAACCGGTAGGTCATGAGTTCAATTCCCACATAGCAACACTAATAGATGTCCCTTTATCTCAATAGGATTAGGTCAAACCACCACTACTAAGACAATCAAGGTCTTGATTGATTCAATTGCAACAACTAGTGCTATATGATATTCTTGTTGTCACGACATGGAATCGCCAATTAATTCTATCAAAGCTTACATTGTAGGATTAGGAAGAGTGGAAACCCCTTGCATGGGTGAGGTAGAGCTTCCTATCTCCATTCTAGATGTCCCTATGACAATTAAAGTACTAGTTTTCCATGATGAAGGTCTCATAGAGTCTTTCATCTTCAATCAAGATTGGATCTATGACCATGTAGTTAAATTAAACCTAAAAAGTGGAATTGATCAAGTTTGGGTATAGGTGCAATGTGTCCCGATGGAAATAGAAAACTGTACAATCAATGATCTAGGCATCACATAGGCTCTTAGTGCTTCTAAGATTAATCATGAAGAAAAACATATTGTATGTGTCCCGAGCTCTATGATGCAAAAGGGTTCACCAATGGACAAACAAGCTCAAGGGCTGGTGGAACTCCATTATTTTCCAAAGGTAGCTACATTCATCATCTCTGAATCCAAAAAGCAAGTCAAATAGCCCAAAGAGATTGATATATCAATAAGATAGAGAGAGCCTTGACAAAAAGTGATTCTAGGCATGAATCAAATCTAGGTACAAAAGGGTGAGCACTTGATTGCCCATTTGGTAGCACAAACATTATTGAAGAAGTAGTAGAGAAATCCAAGGCAACAAGTTATAGAACATCAAAGATTTCATTCAAGAGGAGTACTCAGTATTTGGGTGCCAAATGGATCAATGAAAGCTGATCATAATATTGGAAGGATTTGGGTGCCTACGACCTACTTATGATCTCAACTTTCTAGACATGAGCTCTTTGGATCTAGTCAATACTCATCAATCCCTACCCCCTGAAAAATAACATTGAAAATTGTTGTAACCACATCATCATGTAAATTCATTCCTAGAACCACTTGGAAATGGGTACCTAAAAGGTCCCATGATCAAGTTAAGTTATCATCGAATATCATGTATGCATTTTAAGTGGAAACTTGTAATCCCATAAGGGAAGTCTAGGAAATTAAACCTTGTAACATACCACCTGATTGAATTGTGTAATATATTTGTACACTATTAGAAGCATGCCATGATTAGTGCATTACCCACATATGCATCTATGTTGCCCGTTAGCTCTCGCCCTCGCTAACTTCACATCATGCAAACACTCATTAACTCCACACATAGGATTCAAGGACACCATGTTGGTATTGTAAAGGAGAACTAGGCATCATCAAGTTTCAGATACAATACTAATATGGTTATTTCAGATACAATACTAATATGTACACTAATTACATTAGTAACTTATGACTGAAATAGGCACCAACTCCCAAATACTAGATATTAACACTTTGAGAGTCTTGGAAATTTTGAAGGAGATGCCGAAAGCACTTAGGGAATTGTGATCCATTCCCATAGAGGATCCTCCTATAGGACACATGGCTAAAGTGAGAACCCATTCCCATTGGTTCAATGAAATGGCTAGAGTGAGAACCCATTCCCATTGGTTCAATGAAATGGAAAGACCTCTTGGAGATGCTTCCTATAGCAAAGAAGCCCAATGTGAGTTTAATAATGTATGGGGTAAGTATCCGTTTTTTATAGGAGAGTTTGAACTGTTGCAGAACACACCTGAGCCAACCCATTTGGCAAAGGGTAGAATTGGCTGATTATTTCAGTGCACCATTACCAAACTAGATTTCATGCAATGCTACTATTTGATCAATAACTTATAACCCAACAATGTCAAGGATGTACTTGACATGTTTGTCATCCCCTCACTGATTTAGAGCAATGAGCTAAAGAATCTCAAGCTATTCTTGAACTTTTTACATGAAGCCCTAAACATGCATGATATACATATACCTATAGAGAAGGAGACACTGGTTCATGAGAATATGAAGAATTGGAATCTAACAAAGCTCAAGGACATTGTTGCAATGACCCTCAACATCACTGTACTGCTCAGATTATGCATGCAACATTTTGCCTTTCTTGGGAAAGATCATTTTGCATAGCCTTACAAAAGAATTTGGTCGAGTCTATACTTGGTAGAAACTTCCAATATGACCATCAAATTCCCTATTTGGATCATTGAGACACTCCATGCAGCCAACAACTAATGGGCCCACAAGACCATATTGAATGGATGTTGTGACATTACTTGTATCCTTTATAGGTGCCCACAAAACCATATTGAATGGATGTTGTGACATTACTTGTATCCTTTATAGGTGCCTACCTTATGATACACCCATCCAACAAGCTTTATTGTGGACACAGATTCAATAGTTCAAGAGTTAAAAGGACTCTACATGTACTCAATCAAGAGGAGCCACTCTAACCCCAAATATTTTACTAGCAAGGGAATGCACTCTACAAACATTCACTATTTGACTCCCATGATGAAGCGCTGATGGTGCATCCACCACTCAACAAGTGGTCCCATGACTACCTATTGACTTTGAATTTCCAAGACCTATTGGATTAGATGAACTAGGAAATGCCAACTTTGGGAAACTTCTCCAAGAGGTAGACTTAGACTTAAAAACCAAATATGAAGGCAAACATCAACAATAACAATTAGAGGACAATAACAACAAGAACAAAAATAAGAAAGATATAAGCATGAAGAAGATGAGGAAAAGGAAGGAGCCCTAGCGTATACAACAAAACTTCAAAGACTATGAGAAATGATGGAGAGTGTGCAATCTAGAGAAAGGCTTTCTGTACATATTAGTTGCATGCTAATGGGTTAGATGCTAGCAGAAGGAGTGGGCCCACAATTTATTGAGACATTATGAATTTTAACAGAGACTTGTGAGATCATTGACACCATTGATCATATGTTGCAGAGGCCCCATGTATAGTAGGATGAAAGAAAAATCCATAAAAGGCAAGGAACAATATATATTATCCACATATCGGTCACCATAACTGAAGTGAGCACATCAACTCAAGAATCAATTACCATAGCCACAACCCCACTCTCTATAGCAACCATTGAACTAACCACCAAAAACTTTGTACAGACCTCCCCAATATCACCACTTCCCCCTACATCCCCGACGAGAACTCAAGGACCCCAAACCACAACCACTATAGAAGTAGCTACCCAACAAGAAGAAACAGTCTTTCACACCCCACCCCGCTCAACCTCCTAGGACCGAGGACATCCTCATTACCATCAAAGCAGTCTAAACGACACCATCCTTCGCTTTTTGGAGATTTTCTTCCCATTCATAACTCTTCTCTTCAATCACCAACTTTTTGTACCATACATTCTCTTCCTTATCCAAACCCATAGTTGGCCATCCCACCTGACACCTTGCAATGGGTCATCCCACCCCTTCTTCCACCATGAAAAGTTATCCAAACTAGCAAGCCACCCTAACTTTTGTCCAATCAATACCATACTCCTTGACACTTTCATCCTTTTTTCCACCTCCACCACCATCAACTACACTACCCCCTTCCCTCCAACCTTCTTGGGCTTCCATTATCGATTTTTTTTTCTAGCCACTAGCACAATCTATTTCTTGTTGAGAGAACTTGGAGAAGCTTGTAGGAGGTACATTAACGTAAGTTAAACAACCAAACACCTTGCAATGTCCAAGACTAGGTTTTCTTCCATACCATGCTTCTTAAGGAGTCACAATTTGGAGTGATTTGGATGATAGTCCATTGAAAAGGTACACAACAATTGAAATAGCCTCTACCCATAGATAATGTGGGAACCTCTTTTCTTCAAGCATTATTCTGGCTTGTCGAACGAATGTCTTGTTTCTTCACTCTACAATTCCATCCAATTGAGAAGAGTACCTGGTAGTCACTTACCTCTTGATACCTTTATCCTACAAGAACTCATCAAATTCCTTGGAGAAGTATTCTCCCCCTCCATTAGATATGAGTTTCTTGAGTGATCTATGAAAGAACTTGGAGAAGCTTGTGGGAGGTAGAAAGTGAGTTGCGAAGCGACAAAGTTTGGTCTAGACAATTGGCACGAGATCAGACTTTGAACTTACAAAGACTCAAATAGACCTTATAGGCATGCGATAAGTGCAATAAAATGAACAATGTACTTTGAGGCATGCAAGAGAAAGAGTCGATACAAAATAGATAGGTTTGCACATCAACTAGCTCAAAAAACTTACTATGTATGGATGAGACAATGAACTTCAAATGCTCATAGTGACCAACGTGATTACAATTAGAAAACATCCTTTTATGGGAGTGATACACATAGGGTTGAGTGTATATAATAAACAAAAGTATAAAAAATAAGCAAAATATGATATAGGAATGAACTAGACACTCAACGGTGGTACCTCCTATTTTTTAGGAATACGTAGAGATTCACCTCGAGATAGAAAAACTGCAATTTCTCCAAATCTATTTGTTGGTGCATATCAATCATCAATTGAAGGTTTATGAAGAAATGAAGTCAAGAAATTAAGAAGAGAACAAATTCAGAAGTTTGAAGGAAGGACATACTCAGAAATTCAAAGCTATGTACACATATGTACATTAGTTCAGATATAGGTGACTCACACTTTTGATTAGTCATAAGTTTGTACATATTTGCCTATAAATGTTTTGGAAAAAGTCGGGGGCATGTAGAATAGAGAATAGGAAGAGAGAAATCAGATGTAGAAAGTGTCATTGGACACATGAAAAGTTATTTGAGTTACTTCCTCAATGTAGTTGTAACTTTTCTGAGTAATCGAAGAAAATCTTGCGCCCGATGTTTTGATGTCTTCTACTTCTGTAGTTAATCTTTTGAGAAATCCTTCTGAACATATCTAATTCCATAGTTAATCAATCTATGTCTAGAATTTGAGAGTCCAATTGTAATGAGGCTGAGAGAATTTTGCATAGGAACATTCATATGTGAAATGTTCTAAGTATCTTCTGAAACACGCGCAGATTTCGTGATCAAAGAAATGATCAGTTCTCAGCACACAGTGTAAAGTTTTACACAAGTGATAGCTTAAAATTTAAGTTGAGAGGTAAGCCATTTATGGCTAAAAGAATTTTACCAAACGGTATATAGTTTGGGAGAACCATTGCTAAGAAGTTGCAGGTGTTAAAGTCGCTATTGCAGAGAGGCAGTTTCAGACACAGGTAAGTTGTTTGAGTCAATTCTCAGATTATACTCAATCATTTTGAGAAATTTAAGTTGGAGGAGTTGCGCAACCTCCATGCAATACATCATACAAAGCTTTATCAAAAACTTTACATGAATGATTAGTCAATGAGTGATTAATCTGCAGCAGACTTTTCAAAGAAGTGATTTCTTCACAGTTAATCAATTTCTTGGTAATGTGATAGTGGATTTCCAAAATTCTGTGGAGTCTAAAGTTATTCTTGGTCTAGAGGTGGTCTAATACCAAGGATAGCTTGTTCTTTTGGAGATTAACACTCTCCATCAGTGGTATCAGAGCAGGTTGTGTCAAAATTAAGGAAAGGAAGACTCCGACTGCTGCAGATATACAAATTCTACATCTCGAAGGTTCAGAAGGATAAAGTGTGAAGAAAGATTGAAGGGAGACACGCAAAGATTATCAAAAGGATCAGAAGAAGCAACACTCGAAGTTAAGGTACATTTATTTCTTGTAAAGGCTAAAGCTTTGAGACTACAGGTGAAGCAAGGATGGGAGATAGTCTCCAAATTGAAAAGTTGGATAGAGAGAACTATCCAGCTTGGTCTATGAGAATGGAAGCTCATCTGATGAGCAAAGATTTGATAGCATATATTACAGGTGAAGAAGAGAAGCCTCAGTTCAGAGATCCTAGTGTTCCAACTAGGGAAGAATTGTCAGATCTAAAAGAATTGGATGAAGAAGGATGCTCAAGCAAGGAGCATAATCTACATGGCAGTCAATGATTATTTGCTTCCTCACATTAGAGGACTTGAAAGTGCATGTGACATTTGGAATGCTTTGGAAGAGCATTTTCCAAAACACAACCAAATCAAGGAAGGCTTCACTATGGGCAGAATTTACTACTTTCAAGAAGAAGGCCTCACAATCAATCTCTGATTATGTGACAAAGATGAAGGACATTGCAGATTCTTTAGGTGCAGTGGATGAAGATATTGAAGAAGATAAATTGGTAAGACAAATTCTCACAGGGCTAAGAGGAGATGAGAAGTGGAAGCCTTTATTTTGTCTACAGAACTTTCATTAGATCACTTCACTCCTGATTTGAATCAATTGTTAGGTCATATGCTAACTTTTGAGAATGATATCAAAGGAGATGTTGATAAGAGTGCAGGTCATGCAATGTACTCTAAAGACAAGAAGAAAGCTAACAAAGGAAAGCAACAATCAGGTGAAGAAGAAGGTACTTCAAACCAAGAAAATTTCATAAGAGGAAAAGGAAATGGCAGAAGTAGAGGAAGAGGCAGAAACAACAAAGATAATGCAAGAGCTTGTTGGATATGTGGTAAGAACAATCATCTATCTCATGATTGTTGGCACAATAATTAGAACAATGGTAATTATCAGAACTTTAATCAAAGAGCAAGAGGTGGTAGATTTCAGAGAGGAAACTTCAGAGGTAGAGGTGGTAGGAATTCTTTTGGAAGAGGTGGAGGAAGAAGCTTCCAAAATCAATCCTATAATAACACCTACTACAACTATGCATCAGATCAGAAGGAGGATTAGACTCTCATTATGAATGCAACATGTGAAACCTCACATGAGGACATGAGAGTGTTCTATATTGATTCAGGATGTAGTAATCATTTAAGTGGTAATATTGCTTTGATGACTGATCTAGATCATAATGCAATTAACCATACAGTTCAGACAGGTGATAATACAAAGCATAAGGTAAAGTCAATTGGTTCAGTCAAGGCTAAAGATGGGAGCACTCTTCTGAGTAAGGTTCTTTATGTTCCCACAATTCCAAAGAATTTGATCAGTGTAGGTCAAATTGTGGAAAAAGGATATGAGGTAAGATTCACCAATGATGGAGTCTATGTTGAAGACCCTAGTCAAGGGTATAAACAGGTTGTTACAGGAAAGAAAGAAGGAAGGCTCTTCACATTGAAGGTACAAGGAAACGTTGGACATGCTATGTTCACATATGGAGAGCAGAAGGTATCTGAATTGGATCTTTGGCATAAAAGACTTGGACATTTCAATGAGAGAGGTATTAAAGAAATGATTAACAATGGTTCAGTGTTTGGGTTGCCTAACATTGCAGGTCAACACATGACATACAGATGTGAGGCATGTCAATTAGGTAAGGCTCATAAGCAACCCTATTCTAAGCATGGGTTTATGTATTTAGAAAGACTTGAGTTGGTGCATACAGATGTGTGGGGTCCTTCAAAGGACTTTAGTATAAATGGTTCAAGATATTATGTCATATATGTTGATGATGCTACCAGATGGATCACAATTTATGTGATTAAAGAAAAGTCAGAAGTGTTTAATACATTTAAACACTATCATGCATATGCAGAAAGGATTACAGGTCAAAAATTGAAGAGACTAAGGTCAGATGGAGGGGGAGAGTATTTTTCAAATGAATTCAATGATTACTTGTGGAATGCAGGTATAAAGAGAGAAGTTACTTGCAGGTACTCTCCTCAACAAAATGGTGTAGCAGAAAGGAGAAATAGGACTCTTGTTGAGTTTGCAAGGTCCATGATGAAAGAGAAGAATTGCCCAAATTATTTGTGGGCAGAGGCTGTAAATACAGCTACTTATTCGGTTAATAGATTGCCTTGTAAAGCTTTGCAAGGTATGACACCATATGAAGCTTGGTGGGGTAAGAGACCTACCTTGGATCATTGCAGAATATTTGGATGTTTGGCATATGCATATGTGCCATCTCAATTGAGGCATAAGTTGGAGCCTAAGGCAGAAAAGTATGTATTCATTAGTTATGATGATAAGCAAATGGGATACAGGTTGTGGAGTCCATCCACAAAGCAATTCCTTGTATCCAAGGATGTTACATTTGATGAGCAAGGTACTTGGTATGCAGGTAAATATAATGTACATGCAGATGTTGAAGAAGTAGTGGATCAAAGGAAAGGTAAAGCAAAGATTCAATTACTTGATGAAAATGAGAATAATGAAGTACAGGTTGAAGTTAAAGAGAGGCCAAGGTTTGATCCAGAATGTGATGAACCAGAGACTTCAAAAAGTGCAGAAGTTAGGAGGTCATCTGGGCACAAATGGCAACCTACAAGGTATAGCTATGACACCTCATTTTTGACTACTAAAGATTATGCTTATTTGGTAAAAGCAGATGAAGATCCATCTACATATGATGAAGCCAAAGGTAAGAGAAATTGGGAAGAAGCCATGCAAGAGGAGTATGATGCATTGATAGAGAATTAGACTTGGGATTTGGTTCCTAAACCAAATAGTCAGAAAATCATTGGTTGTAAGTGGGTTTACAAAACCAAAAGATTTGCAGATGGAAGTGTGTCTAGGTACAAAGCTAGACTTGTGGTGAAAGGATATGCACAGACATATGGAGTGGATTATGATGAGACTTATAGTCCTGTGGCAAAGATGACAACCATCAAAACTCTCATAGCAATTGCTGCTTGCAAAGGTTGGAAGTTATCTCAATTAGATGTTAAAAATGCTTTTTTGAATGGTTACATTTTAGATGAAGTTTACATGGAGCAACCAGATGGGTTCAAAGATCAAGTGAGTCCAAATTATGTGTGTAAGCTCAAGAGAGCTTTGTATGGATTAAAGCAGGCCCCAAGGGCATGGAATTATAGGCTTGTAAAGTTCTTGAAGGATCTAGGATTTCAAGCATCAAAGGCAGATAGTAGCTTGCTAGTCAAAGCAAGTGAAGATGGATTTATTTATGTTTGTATTTATGTTGATGACATAATACTTACAGGAACAGATGATAAAGGAATACAAATGATCAAGAAGCAGATGGAGAAAGAGTTCAAAATCAGTGATTTGGGGAACTTATCATTCTTCTTGGGAATGGAGATTTTATATACTCAACATGGAGTATATGTGACCCAAGAAAGGTATCTTAAAAATTTGCTAACCAAATTTAAAATGGAAGATTGCAGGGTTGCACCCACACCATTGGAAGTGAACCATAAATTGTCTAGATTTGGAGGAGAAGAATTCAGAGACATGAAGCTCTATCAAAGTTTGGTTGGTAGCTTGATTTATGCTACATTAACAAGGCCTGATTTGTCATATGCAGTTGGTGTGCTTTCACAATTTATGCATTGTCCTAGAAAGGAACATTGGATTGCAGGACAAAGAGTACTTAGGTACATCAAGGGTACACTCAGAGAAGGGTTGTACTATGGATTTACTTCTGATACAAGAGTGAAGATATATAGTGATGCAGATTGGGCAGGTAATGTGGATGATAGAAGATCAACACATGGATATTTGTGCTATGTACGAGACAAATTGATTTCATGGTGTTCTAAGAAGCAACATACAGTTGCTTTGTCATCTAGAGAAGCAGAATATAAAGGTATGGTGGAAGCTGCAAAGGAGGTAATATGGCTAAAGACACTTATGAAGAGTTTTGATGTTGTTCAGAGTATTCCTATAATTTGTGGAGATAATATGAGCTCTCTATACTTGGCAGCTAATCCTGTGTTTCATGCTAGAACTAAGCATATTGAAATACAATATCATTTCCTGAGAGAGAAGGTCATTGATAAGGAAATTGAAGTTATGCATACACCCACAAAAGATCAACTTGCAGATATGATGACAAAAAGTCTAGATTGACCAAAGCTACAGAGATTCAAGGATATGGCAGGTATTAAGAAGATAGAGAAAAACCTCAATTAATGATTGAGGGGGAGCTGTTGGTGCATATCAATCATCAATTGAAGGTTTATGAAGAAATGAAGTCAAGAAATTAAGAAGAGAACAAATTCAAAAGTTTGAAGGAAGGACATACTCAGAAATTCAAAGCTATGTACACATATGTACATTAGTTCAGATATAGGTGACTCACACTTTTGATTAGTCATAAGTTTGTACATATTTGCCTATAAATGTTTTGGAAAAAGTCGGGGGCATGTAGAATAGAGAATAGGAAGAGAGAAATCAGATGTAGAAAGTGTCATTGGACACATGAAAAGTTAGTTGAGTTACTTCCTCAATGTAGTTGTAACTTTTCTGAGTAATCGAAGAAAATCTTGCACCCGATGTTTCGATGTCTTCTACTTCTGTAGTTAATCTTTTGAGAAATCCTTCTGAACATATCTAATTCCATAGTTAATCAATCTATGGCTAGAATTTGAGAGTCCAATTGTAATCAGGCTGAGAGAATTTTGCATAGGAACATTCATATGTGAAATGTTCTAAGTATCTTCTGAAACAGGCGCAGATTTTGTGATCAAAGAAATGATCAGTTCTCAGCACACAGTGTAAAGTTTTACACAAGTGATAGCTTAAAATTTAAGTTGAGAGAGCCATTTATGGCTAAAAGAATTTTACCAAACGGGATATAGTTTGGGAGAACCATTGCTAAGAAGTTGCAGGTGTTAAAGTCGCTATTGCAGAGAGGCAGTTTCAGACACAGGTAAGTTGTTTGAGTCAATTCTCATATTATACTCAATCATTTTGAGAAATTTAAGTTGGAGGAGCTGCGCAACCTCCATGCAATACATCATACAAAGTTTTATCAAAAACTTTACATGAATGATTAGTCAATGAGTGATTAATCTGCAGCAGACTTTTCAGAGAAGTGATTTCTTCACAATTAATCAATTTCTTGGTAATGTGATAGTGGATTTCCAAAATTCTGTGGAGTCTAAAGTTATTCTTGGTCTAGAGGTGGTCTAATACCAAGGATAGCTTGTTCTTTTGGAGATTAACACTCTCCATCACTATTGAGCCAAATGCTATGAAAATTTATAGGCATAAATTAGACACTAATAATTTCCAATGAGCCATATTTCATCAAATTTGGAGCTCTGTAGAGAGAGCAGGAACCTCTTCAAGCTTACTATTGGTGAAGAAGATGATGCAGAATAATGAAGGAGCAAGACAATGATGGTCACAAGTGTATGTATATTGCTTCGATGTATTCTACAAGTGTTTTCAAGTCTTTAAATAGACTTGTCAAGTGCTCCATGATTTCTAAAAGTGGATTTTGAATTCAAATGAAAGTGGGAAAGGTTGTTGGAGGGAATCAATTCACTTTCCCACAATCTAGGAAAAGTGAAGATCTAGTTTGATCTACTTTTAGGTGATTGATTGACTGATTTGATTGCAAATCAACCACCAAAAATTCGTGGAATTTGGGCTCTATCTTTCTATTTTTACATGTGTAAAGATCAAGGCTTTTTACAATGGTAAAAGATCCATGAAAAATCTTTTTAAAGAATACAATAAGTGAGCATAAGCAAAAGAAATCTCCAACGGATATTTTTTTCGAGGTAATCCAAGTGATAGCTTTTGATGTAGATCAAATCCACCTCAAGCATAGTGTAAGCTTGATGTTCCAATAGCTCCCCCTCAAGGTAAAGTATGCTTGGGTCTTCATTCACTAATAGGTTGAATACTTGCCATAACTTTGAATCTACAAAGCTTTATTCCATCAAGTTCCTCCGTCATCATATCTGCTACTTGCTTTTCAGTTGCAACAAAAGAAATGTCAATCTCCTTTGACATGAGCTTCTCCCTGATGAACTCCTAATGAACCTCTATGTGTTTGGTTCTTGCATGGAAAATAGGGTTTGCTGCTAGATGCATGGAACTTACATTATCTCCAAATATGTGAGGTTTGGAACTCACAAGTCCCAAATCTGTATACAATGCTTTTAACCATATTGCCTCTTGAGTTGCTATGGTCAGACCTTTGTACTTTGCTTCAATTGAGGATAAAGCAACTATAGGTTGCTTCTTGGAGCTCCATGACACTAGCTTTGAACCCACAAATGCTAAGTAACCAAGGGTAATTCTTCTATCATTCTTACCTCCTACCCAATCTTCATGTGAATAGAACCAAATCTGAAGACTAAGGATAGAATATACCTTGATTAATTGTACCTTTGAGCTACTTAAGTACTCTCTTATCCCCATCCATGTGTGGTCTTCTTGGTGAGTGCATGAATTGACTAAGCACTCCCACACTATATGAGATGTCTGCTCTTGTATGAGTAGCATATATCAAGCTACCTATGAAGCTTTCATAATCTTGAATGTCTTCAATTTTCTCACCTTCGTAAACACTAAGTTTTTGATTCATCTCCAAAGGTGTACCATTTTAAACTTAAGAATTAGATCCTGAATGTACCTTCTCTGAGTCAGATACATTCCTTCATCTATGTATATGACCTGCATACCTAGAAAATATGTGAGCTCACCTAAGTCATTGATTTTGAACTCCTCTTACATGTGTCTCTTGGTCATTTGAATGCCATTCATTCATCACCTGTCACAATAATATCATCTACATATACACGTAGATAGATAATCTCATTGTGATCCCTTTTGATGAATAGAGAAGGATGTGAGTTGCTAGGTCTGAACCCTTGAACTTGAAGGTATGTAACCAACTTGTAATTCCAAGCTCTAAGAGCTTGTTTCAATCCATACAATTCTTTCTTAAGTCTACAAACATAAGATGCATGATTAGGGTTTTCAAAATTCGGTGGTTGCGACATGTATACTTCTTCACTTATATAACCATTTAAGAATGCATTTTTCACATCAAGTTGGAGAAGTCTCCAATTCCTTGCTGTGCCTACACTTATTAATATTCTGATTGTAGTCATCTTTGCAACTGGTGAGAATGTTTCCTCATAGTCTATCCCATGAGTTTGTGGGCATCCTTTGGCAACTAATCTTTCCTTGTACCTACAAAGTGATCCATCTGAATTTCTTTTAACTTTATATACCCATCTTCAACCAATTACCTTTTGATTTGGTGACATTGGAATCAAATCCTAAGTATCCATATCCTTTAATTAATCTATTTATTCTTTCATGGCATTTTCCCAATTAGGGTTTCCCTTTGCCTCTTCATATGTTGATGGTTCTTCTAAAATTGAATCTTTTGCCAAGTAGATTGAATGCTTTGTAAAAATGTGGAGTCATATCCATATCTTTTTGGTTGTTTCTTCTCTCTTTTTGATGTTCTAGGAGCTTGCTTGGAGCATCCTCCAACCTCTTGCATCTTTGATTCACCTCTTGACTTCCATAGTTTTTAATCCTTTTCCCTTTCATCTTGGTCATCATTTGTATCACTTCTTGGATCCTGGACCTATGTATCATGCTTGCTTCCTAATTGATGAGAATCAAAATCAAGATCATATGTTAGAGTTACCTTTTGTTTGTCTTCATCATACCAAGAACTATGTTCTTCAAACACAACATCTCTACTTGTAGTGAATTGCTTGGTTGAAGGATAGAACCAGTAACCCATTTGAGTTGCATCATAGCCAATAAATACTACCTTTTTGCCCTTTCATTTAGCTTACCTCTTATTTGTGATGGTACATGAACATACGCTAAACAACCAAACACCTTGCAATGTTGAAGACTAGGTTCTCTTCCATGCCATGCTTCATAAGGATTCATATCGTGAAGTGATTTGGATGGTAGTCTATTGAAAAGGTACACAACATTTGAAATAGCCTCTACCCATAGATAATGTGGCAACTTCTTTTCTTCAAGCATTGTTCTGGCTGATCCAACCAATGTATTGTTTCTCCTCTCTACAGTTCCATTTAGTTGAGGAGAGTACTTGGTAGTCAGTTCCCTTTTGATAACTTTGTCATGCAATAACTCATCAAACTCTTTGGAGAAGTATTCTCCCCCTCCATCAGATCTGAGCTTCTTGAGTGATCTACCTGTATGATTCTCCTCATGTGTTAGATAACTTTTGAAGTAATCTGACACTTCATTCTTACTCTTCATAAAGTATAGAATAGCCCATCTACTATGGTTGTCAATAAATGAGACATAATACCTTGATCCTACAATGAAGGGTCTTCACTTTGGTCCCCATACATCTGTATGTACTAAGTCTAGTAAGTTGTTGTGGATGTAGGCTTTATGGTTAAATGGTTGTCTTTTTGCCTTCCCAATCTGACATGCATCACATCTATTGATCATGTGTTGCTTTGATATGTTTGGCAGTTCTAGAACACATTGATCCCTGCATATATCCTTCAAGGTTCTTTCATTCACATGACCAAGCCTCTTATGCCACACTTCACGCTCACTTAGGGTTTGAGAACCAAAAGTGAATAGAGCTATGTTCTTGGTTTCTCCTACTTCAAAAGTAAAGAGCCTACCATGCTTCTCACCTCTAGCTATCTTCTTGAAGCCTTGACATGGATCTTCCACAAAAGCTCCATGTTGGGTGAATCTAACTTACAAGCTTTTTTCAACTATTTGACCTATTTTTATTAGGTTTATAGTGATAGTAGGTACATAGAGAATCTTACTCAAAATGTTTGTCCTCCCATTGGAAGCTTTGACATTACCAATTGTAGCTCAGTGATGAGTAGCACCTCCTTTAATGTCAATCCGGGAAGACGTGAGGATGGTATGAAGACCTCGAGCAAGTGGAGGCACAAGTGCGTGAGTGAGAAGCACACAAGCATGCACACACATACACGCACACGCGCACACACGGCAAGACAAAGAGTGGGAATCAATGGAGTTCTTAGATTACTTTCAAAAAGCTCTTACAAGTTCATTTCAATTACAATGTAACTCAAAAATGAGCTCTCTAGCTCCTTTTATAGTTTTTGACTAGCTTTGGCCCTGTCCAGACCCAGTGTCCGGCCTAGTTAAAAATTAGGTTCCAGGGCTTATTTGAGGGCTCAAACGAGATCTAAAAAATACGAAAATTGGTAAGCAACTACTTCTAAGGCTCCTCAAGCTCGAGGACTCCTCGGCTTGCACAAAATGTAGCTACAAAAAGGTGAACATGGTAATTACAGGGGTTGTTAGTGATGAGAATCACTTTTAATTTGTGTAAGGATTTTGAAAAATTAAAGGGTTGCCTTAGTGCTAGATCTGTGTGAATGCTCGTACTTGCTTCTTCATGAAGAAAATTATTGGCCTACTTGCCAGATCGTCGTTGACTCCCTTGTCTGCTGCTAACACCCCCCCCTCTCTCGCGTCTGTCGTCCCTGACAGACCCTTGTTGTGTGGGTTTTTGGATGTAGTACTCAACGACATCTTGCGCTAAGTGATGTTTGGCAATCCTCAATCCTTTGGCCAAGTCTGTGAGTAGAGCATCCCAATCTACCGGCCCGGGAACCTCTGGATGTGGCATACGTAACTTGTCTGAATGGAGAGCTTGTTCCACTGCAAAAAATTGTAATAAATGTGAGGGCCTGGGAATGAAGATCTCTGAGTGATATTCCCAGAACCCTGTGACAAACATCTCTTCAAATGTCCGTTTGAAGCAGGCCGGTAGGTATTTGATGCAGGCATGCCATGCATAAACAACATTAATAGAGGGCATTGTGCTCATGTCATAAACAAGATCCTGATTGCCTTCATTGAATCCGAGCGCAGAGAGGTGAGGTTCCTTAACATTCTTGAAGGTCCGGAAGGTGACTATCATGAGTTCAAAAATTTTAAGACACATCTGTGTCATGACATCTGGTACGTTTTTGAACCTGACACCCCAATGCCGAATTGTCGATATCATATACCCTACGGTAGGTTGACCTTTAGGTGGTGCTAAGTAGACATAGTTGAGCCACTTCTCGCAGCCTTTGGTTGTCAGCACCATCTTTGTGTATTCCGGCCACGACCTTCTTCGGAAAACAGGACAGTAGCAGGGATTGTACTTGATATACAGGGGCATGTTATTCCATGTGCGATTCATTTCCAGGTAGGTTTCAAGCAGCCAAATTCTCCAAGTCGGTTGGTGAATATTTCCCTGCTTGGCACTTTCTGGGATGTCGTCTGGTGCAAACTGTGTGGCAGAGGTTGGTTCCCGTGAGGTGTGGTCCTTGATCTCAGCATTATAGTCCGCCATTAAGACACAAAAAGGAACATACAAGTCGTCGAAGGTGCCGATCCACCTGTGATGAGAGAGGTTCCTAAAATAGTCCGATTTTATGACCACCTCTTCTAAGCGTGACATCGATGCTATCTGGACTGCCACCCTATCATCATGAGTTGTGGCCACTTTTTCCAATTTCTGCATCCATTCCGGAGCCTCTATTTCAAGGGTGTCCATGCCCTCATCTGTTCGCTTGCCTCCAGGTGCTGGCATCGGAACGTACGGGTCCTCAAAGGTTTCCTCTACTTCGATGGGTACTAGGTCTTCAGGTTCTGGTTCCACCAAGGGGGAGGGTTGGCGTTCATACACAAGCACTTTCTTTTGTAATTCTTCGAGTTGTGCTTTGAGCGCTGCTACTTCGTCAGTTGTGTCAGCTGTGGTTGGGACCTCTTTGGGTGGTGCTGGTTGAGCTGCCAATTGCCTTCGTAGTTCGTCTCTTTCTTTTTCTAAGGCTGCATGGGCTTCGAGGAGATCAGCATGGGTTTCCAATATGATTTGCATATTGTCTGAGGGAATGGCCTTAAACTTCTCTGGGTCAATTTCTTGTGGGGAACCGTCCATGGCTAATTCCAAGTTCTCTTCGTTTTGTGTCTGAAGCCGTCTATTTTCTTCCAGGGCTGCAGACATATGCTTCCGTAATAGGGCCATGTTGCGGCGGAGATTGAGGTTCTCTGTGATTTGGGAGTGTAGCAGATCATCCATTTGTTGTCTTTCTTCGGCATCTGGCTGCGGTGGATTTGCCACTAATTGCTCATGTTGTTCTTGCAATGCACTAAACTGCTCTTGTAATTGTTTCTTCTCTTGCTCTAAGTCAATGAATCTTCCTTGTAATGCTTCATGACTCCTGAACAAACTTGTATGCTGAGCATCGAGGTGCTGATAGTGTTGTTGTAACTGAGACATGCACTGATACATGTTATTAAATACATTATTAATGGGGGTGGATGCAGGGAGGGTGTTAAGTGCAGAGGGAAAGGGAAAGGGGAAGGGAAGTGTGAATGCGGTGGTGGAAAATGGTGAAGTGGGTGGTGGGGGAATGGGAGATTGTGGCCGTATGGGGGGAGGGAGAGGTGCAGTGGAGGGTGATATGTCCATAAAATCCATGGTGGAAGCAGTAGTGGGATTGATTGTGAATAGTGGAATTGTGGGTGCAGTGATTGTGGTGAATGTGTACATTGGTGTGTGCAGTTGTGAATGTGAACTGCCCGAAAGTGTGAGTGGGGGAATGGGGATGTCAGTTGCTGCCGTTAGGATTACAGTGTTAGTGGAGGTGTATACAGAGGAGGTGTTGAGAGGGCGTGTGGGTTGATTGGCGGTTTGTGCTTCAGTCATGGCGGTGGACTCGGAGGCGGTAACGGTGGTAGTGACATTGGTACGAGGAGGTGAATGTGGTGGAGTGGGAGGCGGGGGTGGCAAGGGAGGTGATGGAGGTGCACTTGATGTATGGGCTTCCTCGGTGTCGTGAGCGGTGTGTGCAGTGCCCGTGGTTGTGGGGGTGCCTTGTGGTCCTGATCCTAATACATTCATTCGTTTCCTTGTTCGTGGGGGACGCCTTCCATATCTTCTTTCCATTCTGCGTGATTGTGCCAGGGCCGTCTGCACTGCCTCAGGTACTCTTGGCCTTCTTCTTCTTCATCCTCCAATTCCACCACTTCTGGTTGTCTTGGCTAGGGTTGTTCTGTAGCCGTTTGTTGTCCACTACCCTCCTCTGCTTCGACTTCCGCATTAACAGCTTCAATGATTCTGGCAACTTCTTCATCCGTTAGATCTTCCAAAGTGAATCCGTGAGGAAATTCTAGATCAGTAGATACTGGTGGAAACACAAGGTTAGGGCCATCTGTGCTGTGCCTGGGTAACCTGATAGTAAATGGTTGTACTTGTTTGGGAAGCCTTGGAGTTGTTTCAGGTGTTAGGGTTGCACCGCGGGCTTGTGCACAAGGCATCTGGACGGTGTGCAACAGCGTAACGACTGCAAATGCTCATGAATGAATGACTCTCCTCCCAACCTTATGCCTGTATATATAGCTGCTTGAACTAATGAGGACCACAAATGTAACTAGAGTCCACAAGTGCATGTGCAATCTCCTCCACTCCTTTCATATCCACCACTAGAGTCTATTAGTGGCTGGAGTGATCTCGACCACTACTTTAGTACCTTCCACTAGAGTCCACTAGTGGTTGTTGTACTCACCTCTTGAGTTAAGTCCACTGGACTCAAGTTAACTCACGTTAACTTGAGTTAGAAGGCTCTAGAGCTCTTTGGGCAAAACTCTCTTCCCATGCTCCCCATGGGAGTTGAACCCAAGACCTCTTCCTTCACAACCATGAGACTTAACCACTAGGCTAAGTGGATTACTTGAATATGAGAGCACATGACTTATGCTTGAGTCTACTCTTGAGATCTTTGGTCCTACAGACGAGTGACCAAACGGTATCCGATTTCAGATCTGTCTGAAGCCATCGGATCCCTAGATCATAGACTTACTTTATTACATTCTTCCCCCCTTGGGAAAGATTTTCGTCCTCGAAAATAAAGCTATATACATACTGTAGGCAACCCCCGAGCCTCATGTTCTAAAACTTGAAGAACATGCATTCATTCAATCAGGTTATTTACTTAGAAGCTTGAAAGTAAAAACCTTCTTTAGTTGGGACCAACTTAAAGCTTGAAAGCTGGAAAACGTCGTTGGATTGTGGAAACTTTTTCCCATGTTGAATTTTCTTCAGTTCCATCCTTCCATTTTACTAAGCACTCTTCATACAAGTGGCTTCTTGTACGTTTATCTCGGGTGCGAAGTATCCTTTCAGGTTCATGAGGAACTGTTTCATTTACTGGAATAGGAAGTATAACTTGTTGTCCAACTAGATTATCTGAATCTGTTAGACTCTTCCTAAGTCGACTAACATGGAACACTGGATGAATCCAACTATCATCGGGAAGTTGTAGTTCATAAGCCCACAAACCAACTTTCTTGGTGATTGGAAAAGGACCGCAATACCTAGGTGACAACTTGGCACATTGACCAGTCTTGAATTTTTCCGATCTTTCAGGAATACGAAGATAAACTTGATCACCAACCTGAAAACTAACATCTCTACGCTTCGGATCGGCATAAGCCTTTGCACGATCTTGAGCTTTCTTTAGGTTTTCTTTAGCTAACTTGAGCTTAAAGTTCATGTCTTGAAGGAACTCTTGAGCTGCTTGAACTCGTTCATTATGAAGTCCTACTGCATAAGGAGATCTAGGCTGGAAACCATACATCAACATGAATGGGCTAAATTCAGTTGATGAATTCTTGGCACTATTATAGGCAAATTCAGCTAATGGAAGATAATCTTCCCAGTCAGTCTGTTTGGAAGTAACATAAGCTCTGAGTATGTCTTCCAAAATCTGATTGACTTTCTCTGTCTGTCCATCCGTCTGGGGATGTTCAGCTGTACTTAAACTTAGTTTAGTTTCAAGTCTACTAAAGACTGCTCGCCAAAAATGACTTGTAAATCGAGCATCTCTATCAGAAACTATGTCTACTGGAAGACCATAGAGTCTATAAAGTTGATTTACAAATATTTTTGCAAGTTCTGGAGTCTTATAAGTAGTCTTGACTGGAATAAACTGAGCAAGTTTAGTCAATCGATCAACTACAACCCAAACTGAATCAAAGCCCTTCTGAGTGCGGGGTAATCCAGAAATGAAATCCATGGAAATACTTTCCCACTTTCCTTTGGGAATTTCCAATGGATGCAGCAATCCTCCAACTTTAAGTCGTTCAAATTTATTTACTTGACATTTATGGCACTTAGATACATAGTTTTGCACATCTCGATGTAAACTAGGCCAATAAAAATGTCTTTTTACTAACTCATAGGTTCTGTTAATACCAGGATGTCCTGCACTTGGAGCATCATGGCATTCGAAAAGTACTTGATTTCGTATGTCCAAGGTACTTGGAACACAAACCTTACCTTTATAAAGCAAATATTCATCTTGGAGAGAATAGTGTTTAAACTTTCTTTCAGAAGTACTTGCTTCATTTTGTTTAGCTTGCTCAGCTGCTTTCCAAGCTTAACTGAAGCTTGGATCTTCTTTGCAGCTTCCTTTCAAAGTTGAAATAAATTCACTTTGAATTTGTACAAAACTTAGATTGTTCAGCATAGGCATCCGACTTAAGGCGTCTGCCACTGCGTTGAACTTTCCTTTTCTATACCTGAGTTCATAATCGAACTCTTGCAACTGTTCGGCCCATCTAGCTTTTCTACCTCTAAGGTCAGATTGGTTTGCAAACCACTTTATGCTCTCTTGATCAAAAACTATGGTCAGCTTTGATCCATATAGATAATGGCGCCATTTCTTCAGAGCATTGATAATAGCAAACATCTCTCGCTCATAGGTAGAGTAATTTTGCTGAGCAGGACTTAGCTTTCTACTCTCGAAAGCTATTGGTCGACCATCTTGGCTTAGTACTGCTCCTACTGCAGATGAACTTGCATCTGTCTCTAATTGGAAAGGCTTGTTCGGATCTACAATTTGTAGAACCGGGGCCGAGGCTAAAGCAAGTTTCAGTTCTTGAAAACTCTTTGCTTGCTCTTCTTTCCAATTTAACTTCTGATGCTTCCCTTTGAGTTGATCAGTCAAAGGTACTGCAATCTTGGCATATCTAGCCACAAACTTCCGATAATATCCTGCCAATCCGAGAAAACTTTGTAATTCTCGAACCGTCTTGGGCTCAGGCCATTCAAGAATCGCTTGGACCTTTTCAGGGTCAACTTTGATTCCTTCCGCGGAAATAATATGACCTAAATACTTTACTTCTGGGGTAAAGAATTCACATTTTGACTCTTTACCGTAAAGTTTATTATCGCAAAGAAGTTGAAAAACTTTTTTCAAGTGCTCTAAGTGACTTTCATGATCTTTACTGTAGATCAGAATATCATCGAGAAAATCTACAACAAATTTTCCCAGATACGGCTTCAGCACTTGATTCATCAAAGTCATAAATGTTGCGGGTGCATTTGTCAACCCGAACGGCATCACTAAAAACTCGTAGTGACCAAACTTTGTTCGAAAAGCTGTTTTAGGAATATCATCATCTTTGATCCTGATCTGATGATAACCTTGGCGTAAATCAATCTTAGAAAAGACTGTAGCCCCTTTTAAACTATCGAAAAGATCTTCGACTAGTGGCATGGGATACTTGTTCTTTATCGTAAGATTGTTTAACGCCCTATAATCTACGCACAGCCTCATAGTTCCATCTTTCTTTTTCACTAGAAGGATGGGTGCTGCCCATGGAGACTGGCTTGGGCGGATAAATCCTTTATCCAAATAATCTTGGATTTGATTTTCCACCTCCTGATGCTGGACATAGGGGAGGCGGTATGGGTTTTGAGATTTTGGCTTGGTACCCGGAAACAGATCGATACTGTGATCAATGTTTCCACGAGAGGGTGGCAAGCCGTAGGGGAGTTCCTTAGGGAACACATCTTTAAATTCCTTCATTAAATTGTTAAATTTAACATGAACTTCTCGAGGAATAAAGGACGAGACATAAGAAACTTGATTTATATTATCAGAATCTATTACATCGGTGCCAAGGACAAGAAAAGCTTGAGTCCTAGCTTCAGTGTTTACAAGTTTCTTCAATGCAGTGTATGAAATCAAAGGGATACTTGGAACATCATGCTCACCCTTGATCTTATACACGACACCGTCACGCTGGAATTCCAAAGTATTTGTAAAATAACACCTGGTCAATGAAGGACCTAGACTCCATAGCCACTCTCTCCCTAAAACAAGATCTACCCGATCCATGTTCATGATTTGGAAGTCCAAGGTATCTTGAAATCCTTGGATTTCTAGTTCCAAATTACATATCATTGTGTCCCAAACACGGGTGTCTTGACCGTGCATCATGGAGACAATGTATTTATGAGGAGATGGTTCCTGAGGAAGAGCCAGTTTTTTTACTAACGCATAATTGATAAAATTATGCGTAGCAGAATCATCCACCATTATCCGAATGGTGTGTCCTTTTACTGATCCATGCAACTTGACCAAATCATGTGGACCAAACTCTTGAGGTTGCCACATGTTTTTGGAAATTTGGCATGAATGGGTACTGTCGCAGTGCATAATCTGAACCTTCTTTGCACTTGAATTTGCATCCAAGTTCAAAGATTGAATCAGATTGAGTTGCTGCTTACCCTTTCCCTTACTTTCCCTTCCGACTGGATAGGCACGGCTTCGATGTCCAGGCTTGAGACATTTAAAGCACAAGTTTTCTTTTTGCGCTTTATCATGATCTTCTGGAGAAAGGATGTGTCTAAAAATACGAGGTTTCTTAGACACTCTTTCATTAGATCTAGTCCCTTTGCCCTTACGCTTAAAGTTATTCTTCTGGGAATAACTGCTTTCCTGCGGGACATCCAAACGTGAATTGTCCTCATAAATCTGTGCGACCTTAATCGCCTCTTCAAGGGATTTAGGCGCATGCCTCTTAACTTCACTTCGAATTCGCTGGTTAAGTCCTCTGACAAAACCGCGAAGTCGATGGAAGTCATCTAAATTCTTTAACTTCAGAATTACATCTCTGTATTCTGAAATATACACCAATAGCGGTCTACCCTTCTGCTGAATTTTATCCCAAGCTTCCCAATTGCGTTCCTCCTCATTCTCGGGGAGAAACTCTTTCTTGAAAAGATGGGAAAATTCATTCCAAGTGGTGGGTTTCTTGTGAGTCTCAGAGAGACTCATCCACCATGTATAAGCTTTCGGTCCTAGCGATAAACTGGCTTCTACTACCCTCACATGATCCGGGGTATGTTTGAGTTCATGGACATCTTTCCATTTCTCTAAGAAAGTCAAAACCGCGTCCTTATTCCTATCCTTATCCTCTCCAGAGAAATAAGGAGGACGGATCTCCTTTCCCAAGGAAAGATCCACAGGGCGGTTATGAGTTTCTAACATACCTACCGAAGCAACGCACAAGGGAGTAGAAGACGCTAGACTCAAACGACTCATACTTCCCGCTAAAGGAAACATGTCTATTTGGGGAGAGGATAATTCCTTATCCTTTTCCATCCTAACAGACATCGGTGAAGTTGCGATCGTATCTGTGTGACTACCTAAAATAGTCTTACTGAAATCCTTAGGCGTCTGAAGTAAGTTCAGAATGGCCTTAAGGTGATCCTGGATTCCATCAACAGATTGAGGGAGTACTGCAACCTCATCCGGAACACTGGACAACCGTCCAAGCTTTTGCTCAACTAGCAACATCCTACTCTCCATATCTTTCCTCTCGTTTAGAGTAGTGATTGTTTCCCCTTTACTCGCAAATTCCTCAACGTCTAATGCTACAATCGTCGCTGATTCTATTTTAGATGCATCAGACGCATGACTAGTATTTGAAACCATAGGTGCAGATGAATGCAATGCACGTGCAACTATTGGTGGTCTAGGCATGAATGAGGATGTTACTAAAATAGGAACAGAAACAAACACTGACGTACTAGTAGTACTCGTAAGCGAAACGTGGCTAGAAGTCCCCTCCATCGCACACAAAGCGTTATTAAACTTACTAAGTATTCCTAACGCAAGTGGTGTGTGCAACAAAATCAAAAGAGCTATGCAAGAATATCACAAGAAATAGTCCCTGATGATTTGGTCCGTTGAGGTCGACTTGATTCTAGCCGAAAGTGCTAGAATTATGACGAAGTTAGGCCTCCGGATCTTCACTCCACAGCTCCACTTCCTTCAAGCTTTGCTCAATCTTTGGTTCTCCTTGTTTGTTTCTTTGGCTAAAAGCAAAATAATCCTTTGGTTCCAGGCTGCAAGAACTGATTTGGCTCCTTGGATGGTTGAGAGAACTTGCTTCCTTGGATGGAGAGAATTTGGCTTGCACTTCAGCTCTGATCACTGTTTTAGTAAAGTCTCTTCTGCATTAGAAGGCAATCAAAATGATGGTGCGCCTTGGGTAAGGCAATCGTCTCTCAAACCACCCACGCAGGTTCGAATCCCCTGGAACGCAGCGGCGCACTCGATGTTCTTTTCTTTTTTTCTTCGTGGCTCCTAATTGAGACCGTCTGCACCGCGGGATTCAGAACACAAGCTTTCTGCCGGTCTAGCAGGCCACGAACAACGCTTAGGTTGTGTGGATAGAAGAAGTCGCTCCAGCTGGGGGGACGAGGGTTCAAATCCCTAACAGTGCACTACAGAAATCGTCTTTTTTTTCGCCTTAATAATAGTCTTCTACAGCGCCGAGAAAGGAACAAGATGATGTGGCCTGCAGATCAGAATGTGCGCGACCGTTTGGCTTTGTGGTTAGAGCGGCGCCCTCTTAAAGGAGAAACGGGGGTTCGAATCCCGTCTTCTGCACTGTAGTGATGTCCTTCTTTTTGGAGTATGCTTCAAACTCGATGATGCTAACGCGAGGAAATCGGCGCACTTCTCCGTTCAGCTGCGAGCAGAATGCTTTGATTTCGTCGAAGGAGCAATACACACACAAATAGGAGAGCACAAGATGAGCAAAATAATGAGGATGAGAGCTATGGAGAGAATCAAGCTCTGATACCAATGCAACAGCGTAACGACTGCAAATGCTCATGAATGAATGACTCTCCTCCCAACCTTATGCCTGTATATATAGCTGCTTGAACTAATGAGGACCACAAATGTAACTAGAGTCCACAAGTGCATGTGCAATCTCCTCCACTCCTTTCATATCCACCACTAGAGTCTATTAGTGGCTGGAGTGATCTCGACCACTACTTTAGTACCTTCCACTAGAGTCCACTAGTGGTTGTTGTACTCACCTCTTGAGTTAAGTCCACTGGACTCAAGTTAACTCACGTTAACTTGAGTTAGAAGGCTCTAGAGCTCTTTGGGCAAAACTCTCTTCCCATGCTCCCCATGGGAGTTGAACCCAAGACCTCTTCCTTCACAACCATGAGACTTAACCACTAGGCTAAGTGGATTACTTGAATATGAGAGCACATGACTTATGCTTGAGTCTACTCTTGAGATCTTTGGTCCTACAGACGAGTGACCAAACGGTATCCGATTTCAGATCTGTCTGAAGCCATCGGATCCCTAGATCATAGACTTACTTTATTACACGGTGCCTCTCATCTTCTTTGAGGGAGGCCCTGCGGCTGACAGTCTGCGTTGAAACTCCTGTGCTCTGGTCCAAATGAGAGCCCTTTGCACCGGTACATCATATGCTAGACATCTATACACAATTCTGGTAAGCGCACAGCAACCATATAGTACAGATTTTTGTTTCTTATACCACCTTTGATGAGCCAAATGAATCTGGTCGATAATCCAGTGGGGCATATTGATTGTCAAATCAAAGGCATCTGCTAAATAGAGGCTAAACCAGATCTTTTTGGGAGGCATTGTGAACCTTTCCTGCGCGGGGAATGCGAAATGTTGCATGACCATGCGTAAATGAACGACGATCGTAGGTGTCATCGCGACCATGTCCTTTAACTTCGTCAGATTCCTGTTCTTCATATTATCGGGGACCATTGTCTCTTTCTCCGTAGGAATGTGCATACCTTTCATGTCGAGAGCTTCTCTTACCAAGTTGATAGTCAAGCGGAAACGCTTCAGCTCATTGCCCCTTGTGAGTGATGGGAGTACAAAGGAGCTGTATCCTTTTTTGTCTTTGCTTGGAGTGAGGGTGTTAATCAAGTATGAGCACCTTAGAAAATCGGGCTTTGGTAGTTGGAACTTGAAATAATCATAGAGCCCAGCCTTCTTCCATATCGGCTTCAGTCCTTCGTTATTCTGTAGCTTTTCAAACTCCCTGGTAAAGAAGTGGTATCTGCCCCAACGTCCATTGAATTCTACCTCGGACTCCCACATGTATGTGCCTTCACCCAGAGGTCCCGCAACGTCACTGAACCAGTGTGAGGTTTTGCCCACCGGCATTGTGTGACCCTGTGGAGGATTCTGAATCGGTATGGCATGTAATGCCCTTAATGCCGCTGGTCATTCCTTTAATTCCTCCTCGACTGGAAGGCTTTCAATGTCCACAACTTGGGGGCTGGTGCCTGCCTGGGAGCTAGTTCCTACCGTATCTGCCATGTTACTTCTTGTTGCCTGTCTCTGTGAGAATATACAACATGTTTTAACATTGTACAGGACAAGAGAGAACCGTTGTTGTTCCCATTACAACATTAACATGAGGGTCGGGAGCGAATAATAGGTTAGTAAGTGCTCGGTGCGAGTGTGTGTGTGGTTAGGAGTTCAATAGACCTAAGAGCTAAGTGGAATGATGTAGTGTGATAATGATGTGGTTAGTAGGTTGTCATGGATTTACAAATGGGGTCTGGGGGTTTGTTACAAGTCTTAGGCTGCCAAATGCAGTGGATGGGTTTTGCTCTTGGTTTCGTAGAGACTCTCGAGAGCTTTATAGGTGAGTCGGCTTGAAAATGAGGCCTTTTCGGGACCCATTTACCAGTGATTCTGTTCGTGCTCATGGACCTTAGTGTGTTCTTGAGTGTTGAAAACGAGTGGATGCCGGCTGTGAGAGTGAATGGATCATGCTGTCTAGGGTGTGGCCTTGGTGTAGCTATTTGAGCCCGCAAACAAGTCTTAGGCACCCAAATTTGTCTTGATTATGGGCTAGCCTTCATCGACTTCTTGGGCACCCAAATAGACTTCACGTTAGCAGAAGAACTTCTGAAAGACTTCTTATTAGTGTCGTGTTGTTGGTTACTAATAAGAGGCTTTGCCCGTGTGGTTGGCTTGAGTGCAACCGGGTGTTCGCCTTTCCGCACCCACACTTGTTTCACTAGCTGAGACATTTTGCTGCGCAGGTACTTTTGATCTCCGACATAGGTAGTACTCTGCTTCTTCTGCCTTTGATCCACCTTTGGTTGCTGCCTCCCTCTGGCCTTTGGAAAAGAAGGGAGTTCCGTTGTGGTTCTGACTCCTTTTTTGAGATCTTCATTCTTCTGCATCACATAGCCTTGGACAAGAACAACATGGTCAACTTCATGTGCACCCCTGGAGGGACCAGGAGTCCGTGTCTTTTCTAGTTCCTTGAGTGCTCCATTATTTAACTCAATTGTAATTCTAGTCTGATTCACCCATACCTGAAGAAGTCCACTTCTTAGGTTTAAGTTGACTGCTTGGTCATAGATCCAGTCTTGACCCAGGACAAGGGGTTCCGTGAGGTCCTCGTCTTGACATACTAGTACTTTAACTATCATTGCCTCATCATGAATATAGAGGGGAAGTTCCACCTCGCCCATGCAAGGGGTTTCCACGCCTCCCAATCCTATGAGATATGCTTCCACAGGATTGATAGTTAATTGCAGCTCTAGACAGTAAGACAATTTAACAGCACTAGTGGCTGCACCTGAGTCAATCAAGGCTCTTACAGTCCTTGCACTCTTTCCTTGTCCTATATCTAAGGTTATGAAAGGACGTCGATCAGTTATCCTATGTGAGCTAACACTTGAAACTTCACACATAGCCACGTCATATCCTTGATCTGCATATGCATCTTGCCTAGGGTGCTCTCCACCTTGTCTTCTTAATTTCATTCTCCGTATGCGCTCTAGGGCTTCTGCTTGAGCTTCTTCTCGAATTTGCTTTTCTTCCTCTTTGCGTTTCTTAGCAATATTGAGTCGACTTAGCATTTCCTCTGTGAGAGGTTCCTGATACAACTTGACTTTGCATCCGCTAATATAGTTTGGGAGAACATCACCCTCTAAAGTGGCTAGTTGTACTGCTCCACTCGTGGAGACCCTGTTGATGATCATAGGTCCGTAGCCTCTCTTTTCTAGCTTCCTTGCATGTTGTTTCAATGTGTAGACTAAAACTAGATCTCCTGCTTTCAAGCCCTTATCCTTCACATGGGCATCAAAGTATGCCTTCTGTCTCTTCTTAGCTGCATATATCCCTGCAGCTGCTCTCAGTCTTGTTTCTCCTAATCGTTCAAGGTCAAAAAGTCTAGAGGAAAGTTCATGACCCGTCCATTCATGCTCTTGTGCTACTTTCAATGTAGGTATTAAGAAGTCCAAGGGTAGCACAACGTTTTGGCCAAATACCATCTGAAAGGGGGTGGCTTGGAGTACCGTTTTGTAGGCGACTCGGTATGCCCAAACAGCATGGTGTAGCTGTTTGTCCCAATCAGAGCGTTTATTGTTCACTAATTTCGTCAATACACTACATAAGATCTTGTTGGTGCTCTCAGCCTGGCCATTTGCTTGAGGGTGATAGGGGGCAGACTTCTTATGTACTACCAAGAATTCTTGGAGCAGATTTTCAATAACTTCATTCAAGAAGTGAGTGCCTCTATCACTAACTAGCTCTATAGGTAGTCCGTATCTAGTGAACACATTCTCAAATAAGAACTTGGCTGTTGTTTAAGCATCGTTCTTCGTAGTGGCTTTTACCTCTACCCATTTTGTTAGATAATCCGTGGCCACTATGATATACTCTGCATGGGAACCCCTAGCTGGGGGATTAATAGGACCTACGAAGTCTATTCCCCACTTAGAGAATGCACGTCCACCCATCATAGGCTTCAGTGGCATCTCATCTTTGCGTATAGGATACTGAGTTCGTTGACAGACGTCACACCGTTTCACATAGGTATGTGCATCCATGTGAAGGGTCGGCCACCAGAAGCCCGCAAATAGTATTGCCTTGATCACCCAATCTGGTCCAAAGTGTCCTCCTGCTACACCTTGGTGAGCAGTTTCCAAGATCTTAAGATATCCACTTTCATGGACACACAGTCTCAGGTAACCATCCTTACCACGTTTGTATAGATTATCACCAATAAGTGAGTAATCCTGGGCTTCTTGTTCTAAACTTATTTTCCTCGCCAGAGTCATGTCTGGAGGGAATGTTTTCGTCCTTAGGAAGGATACTAGTGGTTCACTCCAATCTAGCACAATGGACACTTGATAAAGAGTGGCATGTTCCACCGGTGGTTTAGTGCGACAGATTGGGCATTCTTTGCACAACCTTTGGACATCCGCTTCCATAGTTGGCCAATGTACTCCGAGTCTCCTTAGCGTCTGTAAGGTTCGTTGCTTTGAGTAGTGTTGCTCTAATGCACCTACATGTGCTAAATGCAACCATTTAGCGTACTCATCCTCTTCCATACAACAGGCCAAGATTCCTTGATCTGTGTGCTTGTACATGCTTCCTGCCATGATGTGGTACTTTTGGGCTTTCACAACCTCTCTATTTTGTGTGTTTACTACTGGATGGTTAGGCCCATATGTCAATACTGGTACCAATGGCTTAGCCCACTGCGGTACAACTTCCAAATTAAACAAGTAAGCATCAGGAAGGTCATCTGATACTCCTTGTGGGGCTTCTCCCGATGTGAGCCTAGAGAGATGATCTGCTCTTAAATGAGTCCTCCCTTTTCTTACCACTACCTCAAAGTCATATTCCATTAGTAATAGAAACCATCTTACTAATCTACCTGTATTGCATGGCTTGTTCACAAGGTATAACAATGCTTGATGGTCAGTAAAAAATTTAAACTTGTTTGTAAGCAAATAGTGTCTAAACTTCTTAACTGCATATACCATGCCTAAGCCTTCTCTCTCAGTAGTGGTGTAATTTCGTTCAGCTGCATTCAATTGTCTACTGGCATAGGCAATTGGAAGATCCATATTACCTTCACCAGTAGGTTGTGCAAGCACACATCCAATGGCATAATTGGATGCATCCACATGAACATGGAATGGTTTATTCCAATCTGGTGTGGTCAAGATTGGTGCTGAACATAATCTTCGTTTAAGCTCCTGGAAGGAATTCTCACATTCATCCGTCCACTCAAAGTTAGTCAGAAGTCCGTACATGGGCTTTGCAATGACAGCATACATGTGAATGAACCGGCGGTAGTAACCACAATGTCCCATGAAAGCTTGTACTTCCTTGACATTCCTTGGCCTAGGTAGCTCTGCTATGGCTCTCACTTTCTCTTCGTCAGTAGGTATGCCATTCTTTGACACTATGTGTCCTAGAATCTTGCCTTGCCTGACCATGAAAGCACACTTTTCTGGGTTCAGGCAGACTTGATATTCTCTACATTTGTCAAAGATTTGTCTGAGTTCAGGGATATGGGTTTGTCTAATGTTGGAATGAGCACAAAGATCATCAACATAGACCTCTAAGTTCTTCCTCAGGAACTCCTTAAACACATGGCACATTAGTCTCTGGAAGGTAGCTGGTGCATTGGTAAGCCCAAATGCACCAGCTACCTTCCAGAGCTGTCTTATACCCCACTCTGTGGCAAAAGCTGTCTTATGCTGATCTTCTGGAGCTATGGCTACTTGATTGTAGCCCAAAAATCCATTGAGGAAGCTGTACACTTCCTTACCTGCTACTCTTTCTAAGAGATGTTCTGTGATGCGAAGCGGATAGTTATCTCGAATTGTGGCTGCATTGACCTTCTTCAAGTTAATGCACACACGCAGCTTGCCATTCTTCTTGGGCACCACTACGATGGGGGATACCCACTCAGTGTGCTCAATTTCATAGATAAATCCAGCTTCGACCAGTCTATCTATCTCCTCTTTGATCTTAGCAGCGTAATTATCGTTATATGTGTAGGGCTTTTGCTTAGAGGGTTTGGCATCTGAAGTCATGGGGATGGTGTGTGAGCATATGTCAGGGTCCACACCCTTCAAATCCTTGTAACTCCAAGCGAACACATCTCTGTATTCTCTTAGCAAGGCAATTAACGCATGCTCCTCTTCCTCTGTTAGGTCATGGCCTATGTACGTGCATCTCTCCTCTCCTTCTTCTAGGGCCACTACTATTTTCTTGGTGGTTTCTTTGTTATCATAGGCCTCTCCTGATTGCGCCTCTCGTTTAGGCATTCTTATCATGACTCTCCTGTCATCTATCTCGTACTTCTTAAAATTTTCTGGGACCTCAAACAAGGATTCTTCCTCTTCTGGTGAGACTTCTTTCTTCTTTCGTTTCTTTCCTTCTTCATTCGGTGTCACATGTGTGGCTAATCTTACATCGTTTGTAAGCTCTCCATGCCTCTGGGGTTGAAATTCTACTTCATGGAAGTATTCTTCATCTGATGCAAAAGGTGGGTCCATAATGATTGACTCTAGATCGGAGTCACTTGCATCCTCAAATGCATCAGGGCTACCGCATTCTTCTAGAACTGCCTCTCCCATGATTGGCTCTATGGAGAAGACTGAAATGTCATAGCCATCCTCATCACAGTGAGGTGTCCATTGTTCCTCATTGATGGCTACATCCATTGTTGCTAAGATTTCTGCCCAGCCATGGGGTTCAAATTCCTCATCAGGAAAGACTACAGGTGCATAGGCTGGGTCTTGAATTGATCTATGGTTTTCTTTTGCACCTACCTCTCTAGCTTTCTCTCTCTTCTCTTCTTCTACTGCTACCTTGCACATCCATAAGTGGGTGTCTTCATGCATCCATGAGGATCCTGATCCTATGGAATGCACCGATTCCGTATCATCTTTGGCTCTATGGATGGGATTCCATTGGATGGGAGGTACATCTCTATGAGAGTAATCTTTGAGATTTACTTTGGTTGTAACACCTAAGTGTTGCAAATACAAGGAGTTGGTTCCCCAGTCCTGTACCACTTGCAACTATCGCATAAATGGTCTTCCCAAAATCATCTCATAGGCATGATTTTGCCAAAGTCACATATAGCAAATGTATGCTCGAACTCAACACCACATGTAGTGAGAGTTATTCCTTCTAACAACCCTAGGGGTCTCTCTATGTGACCATCGTCCATCTGCAATTTCATTCTCGTTGGCCTGAGTGCTGGCTTGCCCCAACGCTTCCATAGGGAAGTGGTGGCAATTGCAACTCCTGCACCTGAGTCCAAAATTGCCTTGGTGGTGTACTCCTGGTAGGTAATGGGAAGATAGGTGTTCCCTTCTTCACCTTCACACATATCTCCTATCTTATCCAAGGGTATTTCTGGCACTGTCCTATGTGATCCTACCTGGGAACGAGGTTTTGCTATCTCTGGTACTTGTTTGGCTACATGTTTCCATAATTCAGGTCTAACCTTGAGTAGCTCTTCTAACTTGAGATTGCGCTGCACTTTAGTGTTTTTCACTACCTCTGTGTTCCTAGGTAAGACTGAGTCCTCATTTCGTACCATGATCGTGGGTGCTCTCATACAAGTAGACTTAGCTTCCCATGGGCCTGTGAAGTGGGGTAATTCTTGTAGAGAGTTAGACTCAAAGTCTAGTCTGTCCTGAGAGTGGTTGCTCTCCTGCTCCTCATAAATGGATGGGATATCTTGTGGGAATTGGTCATGTGCATCATCCACAAGTTCAATAGGAGGAGGGACTTCACTCTCTTTGGCCCATTTGTCTTCTTGAATCTCGCGTAGGAATTCTGGTGTGAACCGATTCATAGAAGAAGATGTGTCTGGCTCCGTAGAGTTAGGCACATAGGCTTCAGGCGCATAGGCTTTCTAGGCAGGAAGACTTGCTCTTTCACTTGCCTTGTCCTTGTGTTGAGAGGTGGGTTCCTTTTCTGATTGTGCAATCAGCTTCTCTATTCTTTCTAACAGTCCATCAAAGTGCAACTGTGTCTTCGCTGAACTAGAGATGTTAAATAGGCGACCGGCCTCAAACATGGTCTGAGCCAATTCCACCATCTTAGCACAAATTTTGGTTCGTTCTAACTCTAGTTCTGCTCTTGGGTAACACTTTTCATGATCAGTTACGTTTGGACCTTCTTGGATTCTGGCTTGATATGCTTTAAGCATCATATTAAGGTCTTCAGGAGTGGGATCAGCTAATACTGATCCCGCTTGGGGTGGTGGGTGGGTTACGTGGGGTGTATTAGAGGGTGGAGGGATGGAGGGTGATGGGGATGGTAGCGGTGGGAATGGTGGAGGTGGTGGAAGTGGGGCGGTGTGAGAGGGAGTTTGAGATGTGAGTTCAGTTATCCTGGCTTTGGTTTCTCTTATGCTTTCCTCAAGTTCACTCATCTTTTTAGCCCATTGTCTTTTCATTCTTTCCCGACTATCTTTCCATGCTCTAGTCCTTTTCTTTGTCATGCTCTCTGTTTCACTAACTTCTGGGCTTTTTTCCTGACCTACACCCTGGTTTTGCTGCAGTGCTTGGGCTCTAGTGATTACTTGTACTGGTGCAGTGGAAGTCACGCTCCCTGTGGAGTCTACCACTAACCCAACAACGTTGATAGGGGTGATTTTTGGCATATTATTGGGGTTCTTTGGGCAATCTCGTAAGAGATGCTCTTTTCCACAATCTTGGCAAAAGCCTTGGATCGTCACTGACTGGGGTTGTGTAGGTGGAGGTAAGGGGCAATCACGAATGAGGTGATCTCCTTGGCATCTGTAGCATGGTCCTCTTGGGAATGGAGGTCTTACTTGCCTAGGTTGAGGCCTAGGGTTGGGGTTTGCATACATGACGTTTGTGTAATCTGACTCCCAACTAGGTTCACTTGGCTCTTCACTATAGTAAGACTCACCATGCTCAGGAGATTGCATGTAGTAAGCATGGGGGCTATCGACGTGTGTAGAATCAAAGCTATGGTCACTGGGGTCACTTTCAGAAAGCAAGGATGTTACAGGGACTATAGCTCTATTCAGGTTCTCTTCTACATCACTATACTTTACCGGAATCACATTGGCTGGGGCAGGGGGTTGTTGTGCTAACACAGGTTGAGGCCTTGGTTGGGCTTGATATGGTTGCTGATAAGGTTGCTGTGGCCTGCCATATGGCTGTGGAGGGTACTGGTTCTGGTATCTTCCCTGTGGTGGATAGGGTTGAGGGTAAGTTTGCCTAACTGTTTGCTTATTGTAGGGGCAATCTTGTGCGGTGTGATTGGTGTACCTCCGTTCTATGGTGCAGTACTGGCTACTAGGATTTACTTGGGGCTGAGCCATAATGGGACATACGTTCGCCATGTGGTCACCACCACAAGTATAGCACCTTTTCACCGGGGCAAACCTTGGGATTTGTTTGTTAGTGACACCTAATTTCTGAGCTACTTTTTCCGCAAGTTCCTCGATTGATGTGGATTGCGTGGAAGAGATGTTAGAGGCACTATCCGAATCTTTGTATATCTTGGAAAGCTCTAACTCCTCCCCTAGGTTATCCTCAATGTCAATACACATGCGCACACACTCTTCTATGGTCCTAGGGTCCTTCAAGTACACATATGATCTTAATTAGTACTTAGCAATCCATCCAGGAATAAAGCCACTTGCTTAGCTGGTGTGGGTAGCTCCGAAACAGGGCATCTTTCTAAGTATTGCCTAAACCTTCTTCCTGCAAGTCTCACGGTTTCTTGAGGGGTTTGCTTGAAGCTGTGAATCAGCGAGGAGGTATTATGCCTTATGCCACTCTTAGAGAATTCGATAATGAACGCCTCTAGGAGTTGGTCTATGCTCCTGAACTGCCTCTCATTTAGTGGCTGAAACCATGTCAGGGCAGTGTTCCTAAGGGTCAGACCAAAGGCATTGTACTGCGTGAATAGATCCTCCACTTGTTCAGCTCTCAAGACTTGCCTAAACTCAGCCACATGATCGTATGGATCTCCAGTGCCATCGAAGTAGTTCTTCATGGACTTAACTAGCTGAGTCGGTCTCAAGGTTCTTATGTGCTCTCTAGGTCGTGGTAGAGGGAACTCATCCACATTTCTTTGATTCCTGTGAGCTCTAAGTATCTCAGGTTCTACTCTATTTGTTTCCGTCCTCGTTCTTTCTCTACCCACTGGGTTGACAAAGCTTACTTTTGGTCTATCTCTACTTCTATCTCTTTGCATTCCATGAGCTTGGGATGTTCCAACACCAGGGTGACCATAGGATACATTCGATCTTGGTTGGGGGAAAACAAATTCACCCTTCCAAGTGTAAGCATGCCTATCATGTTCTGTCACCACAAAGATCCTCTCCGAAGCATGATCTAAGTAGGTCACTCTACCTGGGCTATCAGGATCCTTAAACTCATAGATCATGATTGTTCCTATATCAGTTGGCTGATCAGATTTGTACCTCCAAAAGGCTTCGTCAGTCTCTCGATTGAGAAGCAGATCTATGCTCTTGTTGTCTTGGGGAACCCACTCAGGTGTGATAATCCTAGTGAGAACAGATTTGCCTCGGGGGGTTCTAGGTTCTACACCCATGTTTCCTTGTTCCAAGTCACCTAATTCCGCTTTTGAGATTACATTCCCAAATTCGTCCGTCCTATCTGGGTGACTGGTGACTACGTATATGGTTCCTTCTTTGTCCAAGTATGCACCGTTTTCAAACTTGACAGCTGGGCGCTCTAGTCCAATGGATTGATCAGGATTCTTAATCTGTACCACAGATCTTCCTAGGCCATCCTCATAGATGCCAGCACCTAATCGGTTGGTCCTAAGGTATTCCAGCTGAGTCTTGTACGGGCCTTCTACCCTGTGCAAGTATGGCACTCCTGAACTACCTGTAGGTCTCTCCATACCTTGAGCCATCTCGGATTCACTAGTCTCAGAACTTGGGTAGTATGACTGGTGACTCAACTGCTGGGCCCAAGACCTAGCAGTGTGGTTGACACTAGCCTCTGAAGACCTCAGGCTTTGTCTATCCCTTACTAGATGTCGTCCTGATCTAAGGTTCATATGCCTATTTAAGTAGCCCAGTTTTTGCCCAGAGTACAACCTCGTTGCCGATCAATTGGTATCATTCACTTGATTCTTTTTAGTTATTTATCATGTTTAAGGTCTTGTCTGATATTACGTCGTCAGGAATACTTGAATAGTTTTCGTACTTGGAATTGATCGTTCCACGTTCGGTTCTTTTCCTTTATGTTATCGACAGTACAGAGATTCGGTTTTTAGCTTGAACTTGAGTTTTTAGGTAGTCTTCAACTTGATACCTGCCTATCGTTGCCCTGACTTACTCCTACCTCTAGTCGTTCTTAGCCTAAACTAGGAATTGACAAAGGGAGTTGAGAATTTCCAACCTTTTGTTTCCTTCTTGGTTGCCCTCGAGTGCCCAGGAAGCGTGTTCCCAAGCTTGCACTTACTCTTGCTTAGAATGCCTTTCGATGCTCTCAATAGATCTGTAAGAGTTCCAAAGTTAGCTCAAGACCAATTTGCACTGTGAGTTTTTGAAAAGCAATTCTAGAGATCCCTTAATTTTGTTCCCCCTGGGTATGGTCACTTCAAAATACAGCAAATGGATTTCGTATGAGAGAGTTATGTCAGTTCAGGGTTCTTGTGCTAAAACAGGGTTCAATCAGGCTAACAGATCACAGGATTTTTCTCAAATCTCAAGTGTAGGGACCTCCAGAAATGCTAATGGATTGACTATTTTGCCCCAAAATTATCCCAATTTTTGAACAAAAGCAAACCCTAATTTTTGGCCGAAAAGCCTGTCAATCGCGATCGACAGGTCTGTCAATCGCGATTGACAGAGGTGTCCGTCGGGCCTGTCAGTCGCGATCGACAGTGTCAATCGCGATCGACAGAGTCGATCGTGGCCGTCAATCGCGATCGACGGTATCAATCGCGATCGACAGGTCTTCCGAGTTTTTCGCCGAAATTTCAGTCAATCGGGGGCCTATCAGTCGCGATGGACACGTGGCTATGCGTAAAAGTCAATCAATCGTTGAATTTCAGTCCGTCGCGATCGATGGTGTCAATCGCGACTGACAGAGGTGTCGGTCGTGGCTGTCGATCGCGATCGACGGTGTCAATCGCGATTGACAGGGTCCTACGTGGCAGTCTGTCGGTCGCGATCGATAGGGTCTGTCGGTCGCGATTGACAGGGTCTGTCGGTCGCGATTGACAGAGGCTGTCGGTCGGGATTGACAGAAAAACACGGAATTTTTCTACTGTTTTAGGTGATTTGGGATGTGCTCATCATGCTTGTGCTAGTGGTGAACTTTGTTTTACCAAATGATCGAATTTTCTGTCGATCGCGATCGACAGAGGCTGGCGACTGCGAGACAGATTCGACGAGTTTCATACCTGCGCAGCGTGCTGGCGGGGATGATGATGATGATACCTGCAAGAAACACAACAAACATGCAAAAGCAGTGCAAGCAATATCGCTCTCTCGCTCTCTCTCACAAGTAGAATGAAGGAAATGAGGTGGAGATGGTGATATGATCAAAACTGAAGATTTTCGCGATGATGGAGATGGAGGTGGGAGATGGTGATGATGATGATGATGGTGATGAAGATGGTGAAGAAAAAACAAGAAAATAGATGAAAGTGAAGAAAATACCTACAACTCCAACGCGTCAACTCTACGTCTTACCATCACACGCTCGTCCTCAAAGTTCGATCCCCGGCAACGGCGCCAAAATTTGGTGTAGCTCAGTGATGAGTAGCACCTCCTTTAATGTCAATCCGGGAAGACGTGAGGATGGTATGAAGACCTCGAGCAAGTGGAGGCACAAGTGCGTGAGTGAGAAGCACACAAGCATGCACACACATACACGCACACGTGCACACACGGCAAGACAAAGAGTGGGAATCAATGGAGTTCTTAGATTACTTTCAAAAAGCTCTTACAAGTTCATTTCAATTACAATGTAACTCAAAAATGAGCTCTCTAGCTCCTTTTATAGTTTTTGACTAGCTTTGGCCCTGTCCAGACCTAGTGTCCGGCCTAGTTAAAAATTAGGTTCCAGGGCTTATTTGAGGGCTCAAACGAGATCTAAAAAATACGAAAATTGGTAAGCAACTACTTCTAAGGCTCCTCAAGCTCAAGGACTCCTCGGCTTGCACAAAATGTAGCTACAAAAAGGTGAACATGGTATTTACAGGGGTTGTTAGTGATGAGAATCACTTTTAATTTGTGTAAGGATTTTGAAAAATTAAAGGGTTGCCTTAGTGCTAGATCTGCGTGAATGCTCGTACTTGCTTCTTCATGAAGAAAATTATTGGCCTACTTGCCAGATCGTCGTTGACTCCCTTGTCTGCTGCTAACACCAATCTTATCCACATTGTGCTTTGTATCATCCCTTGTTTGAACTTCATTTCTATGCTTTTGACTTTCCAAATCAGATAGAAGAGTAATGTTGCCTGCACATGATTTGAACATCGTGAATCTATGTAGAACAAATGATCATATTCTTTACCTTCTTTGTGGCTTAGATTCATAAGAAACAATGAGTCTCCAGGTGGTTGATCTTCTGAATAATTATTGTAGTCCCTTCTATTATAGCCTCTATTGTTATTGTTGAAGTTGTGTCCACCTCTACCTCTATTGCTACCATATCCACCTCTTCCACTTCCTTTTTGGGTCTTCCCATTGAACCTGCAATTTTGAGTGGTGTAGTTGGTCTTATCGCAAATGGCACAAGATTGAACATTTTGTCCTTTCGATGTGTCATGCTTTGGTTCTTTCTTCTTCCCTTTCCACTTGCTCTTGCTTGCAAAGTTGGCTTGGTAAGTCTCCTCTTCATCTTCTTCCTTCTTCTTGCCTTTCAACTTCTTATCCTTCTTATCTACATATAGAGCACTAGTTGAATTACCATGATAGGAGTTACCTTCCTTTATGCTATTTTTGGCCTCTTGATTGAAGAGTTGTCCAAGAAAGATGTTGAAGTTTAGAGTTTGCACATCCATGATGAGATCATAAGCCGTGGTGAAAGATTACCATTGCTTGTCACTTTGAATCCCATTGAGAACTTGCCTCATGATAGCCTCTTCTTCAATCAGATCTCCAATGGATGCTAACTAATCTGCAACCTCCTTGACCTTGGTAACAAACTTTGTGATGGTTTGTTTAGGTTTCTTCTTCATTTGGTTGAACTCGTTCCAAAGATGATTCTTTCTTGCTTTGGTACTAGTAGAAAAGAAAGTCTCGAAGGCATCCCAAGTCTCTTGAGATGTCTTGCATCCTCTAACATGTGATAATAGAAAGTCAAAGATAGAGTTTAGTGTGTATGACCTTGTCCCTTGCACACCAAAGTGTGAGCTTTTCTGTCTCCTCTTGTGTAGGTCCTCCTTTGGATCTTGGAATAGGCATAACTTCATCACCTGCTACAATTCCATAAATATTTCTCCCTTGCAAATAGGCATCCATTCTCATTTTCCAAGCCACATAGTTGTGTTGATCAAGGTTCTTGATCATTGAGGGAAAGATGTCAGCCATCTTGATCTAGCTCTGATACCACTAAAAGAACTTGGAGAAGCTTGTAGGAGGTAGAAAGTGAGTTGTGAAGTGATGAGGTTTGGTCTAGCCAACCGGCACGAGACCAGCCCTTGAGCTTATGGAGACTCAAATAGACCTTATAAGAATGTGATAAGTGCAATAAAATTTAGTATGTACTTCGGAGCATGAAGGAGAAAGAGTCAATACAAAATAGATAGGTTTGCGCATTGACTAGCTCAAAAAACTTACTATCTATGGATGAGACAATGAACTTCAAATTCTCATAGCAACCAGTGTGATTACAATTAGAAAAACTCCTTTTATGGGAGTAATATGCATAGGTTTGATTTTATATAATGCACACAAGTATAAGGAATAAACACAATATGATATAGGAATAAATCAAATACTCAACGGTGGTACCTCCTATTTTTCAAAAAAACTGTAATTTCTCACAATCTACTAAGCCAAATGGTATCAAAATTTATAGGCCTAAACTAGGTACTAATAGCTTTTTAATGTGGCATCTCTCGACCAATTTGAAGCTCTAGCAAGAGAGCAACAACCTCCCCAAGCTTATTGTCAACGAAGAAGATGATGGAGAAAAATGGAGCAAGACAATGATGCTCAGAAGTGTATGTAGATTGCTTCCATGTATTGTACAAGTGTTTTGAAGTCTTTAAATAGACTTTTCAAGTGCCCTAGGAGTTCTACAAGTGGATTTTTAATTCAAATGAAGGTGGGAAAGGTTGTTGGAGGGAATCGATTCACTTTCCTATAATCTAGGAAAAGTGAAGATTTAGTTTGATCTACTTTTAGATGACTAATTGATTGATTTGTTTGCAATTTCACCACCACAAATTTTTTAAATTTGGGTGCTATCATTCTACTTTTACATGTGTAAAGCTCAAGGTTTTTACAATGGTAAAAGATCCATGAAAAATCTTTTTAAAAAGTACAATAAGTGAGCATGAGTAAAAGAACTCTCCAACGGATATTCTTTCAATGTAATCCAAGCAATAGCTTTTGATGTATATCAAATCCACCTCAAGCATAGTGTAAGTTTGATGATCTATGTGTATGGTTCTCCACATGTGCTAGATACTTTTTGAAGCAATCAAAAACTTTATTCTTACTCTTGATAAAGTATAGAATAGTCCATCTACTATACTGATCAATAAATGAGACATAATACCTTGATCCTACAAATGAAGGTTCTTAACTTGGTCCCCATATCAATGTGTACTAAGTCCAAAAGGTTGTTGTGGATGCAGCTTCTGTGGTTGAATGGTTGTCTATGTGCCTTTCCAATCTATCATGCATCACATTTGTTGATCATGTGTTGCTTTGATATGTTTAGAAGTCTTAGAATACTTTGATCCCAGCATATATCTTTCAAGGTTCTTTCATTCACATGCATTATCCTCTTATGCCACATTTCAAGGTCGCTTAGGGTTTGAGACCCAAAGTTGAATAGAGATATGTTTTTGCTTTCTTCTACTTCAAAAGTAACTATCCTACCATTCTTCTTACCTCTGGCTATCTTCTTGAAACCTTGACATGGATATTCCACAAAAGCTCCGTGTTGGGTGAACCTAACTTGCAAGGCTTTCTCAACTATTTGGCCAATGCTTATCAAGTTTTTTTTTTAATAGTAGGAACATAGAGTACCTTGCTCTGAATAGTTGTCTTTCCATTGGAAGCCTTGAGATTACCAATCTTCTCCACACTATGCTTTGTGTCATCCCCTATTTGAATTTCATGTATATGCTTTGGACTTTCCAAATTAGATTAAGAGAGCTATGTCACCTACAAAATGATTTGAAAATCTTAAATCTATGTAGAATAAATGATCATCTTCTTTGCCTTCATTATGACTTAGATTCATCAAATGCAATGAGTCTTCATGTTGTTGAACTTCAAAATAATTATTTTAGTCCCTTATGTTATGGCCTCTATTGTTATTGTTCAAGTTGTGTCTACCTCTGCCTATATTGCTGCCATATCCACCTCGTCCACTTCCTTTTTGGGCCTTCCCATTGAACTAGCAATTATGAGTGGTATAGTTGGTCTAATCATAGATGGCACAAGGTTGAACATTCTATCCTTTTGCTTTGTCAGTTTTTGGTCCTTTCTTCTTCCCTTTCCACTTTCTCTTGCCTACAAAGTTGGTTTGGGAAGTCTCCTATTCATCCTCTTCCTTCTTCTTGCCTTTCAGCTTCTTGTCCTTCTTACTACATATAGGGCACTTGTTGAATTACCATGATAGGAGTTAACTTACTTTGTGCTATTGTTGGCCTCTTGGTTGAAGATTTGTCCAAGAAATATGTTGAAATCTGGGGTTTGTACATCCATGATGAGATCATAAGCCATGGTGAAGGATTACCATCGCTTATCACTTCTAATTCCATTTAGAATCTGCCTCATGATGTCCTTCTCTTCAATCAGCTCTCTAATGGATGCTAACTGATCTCCAACTTCCTTGACCTTGGTAACAAACTCTATAATAGTCTGTTTAGGTGTCTTCTTCATTTGGTTGAACTCATTCCAAAGATGATTCTTTCTTGCTTTGGTACTAGTAGAAAAGAAAGTTTCTAGGGCATCCCAAGCCTCTTGAGATGTCTTCCATTCTCTAATATGTGATAATAGAAAATCATAGATAGATTTTGGTATGCATGACCTTGCTTGAGTATCCCTTGCACACCAAAGTGTGAGCTTATCTATCTCCTCTTGTGTAGGTCCTCCTTTGGAACTTGGAGTAGGCATAGCTTCATCACCTACTAAAATTCCATAAATATTTCTACCTTGAAAATAGGTCTCCATTCCGATTTTCCAAGCTGCATAGTTCTATCTATCAAGCTTCTCAATCATTGAGGGAAATCCATCACCCATCTTGATGTAGCTCTAATACCACTGAGAGAACTTGGAGAAGCTTGTAGGAGGTAGAAAAGTGAGTTACGAAGTGAAGAAGTTTGGTCTAGCCATAGGACCAAACCTTATGCTTATGGAGAGTCAAATAGGCCAAAGAGTTGATACAAGATAGATAGGTTTGCACATGGACTAGGTTAAAAAACTTGTTATCTTTGGATGAAATTCTTAACTTCAAATGCTCATAGCAGCCAACATGATTATAATTTAAAACATTCCTTTTGGATGAATGATACACATAGTTTTGCATGTCTAAAATATACATAAGCGTACAACTAATAAACAAGATATGCTTCTATAATGAACTTAGCACTCAACAAATGTACCCCCAATTTTTAGGGCTGTGTAGAGATAGACCATGAGACAATAAAGTTAAGATTTCAACCAGGCCTTACAAGATCAGTGCCACGCCTTATAGCAGTCCCACAATGAGATTGATTCCAAACTTCAGAATCTCAATGAGGAATCTATGAAGGTCATTGAAAACCACTTGCAAGTACAATCGGAATGAAATGCCAAACTCGAACATAAGGTGGCCCTCCTATATAAACAAAGGGCTTTTGCAGAGAACAAGCGCTTGCACTAGCAAATTCACGATAATTTGGAGGCTTCAATTGAAAACACCCATGGTGCATAGGTCAAACCATCTAGGTTCTAAGCAATATCTTTAGATAAATATCCGCACCATATTATAGGAACATGCAAACCTTCTAGAGTCTCACGACAAAATGTCATAGGAGATCGATTAGTTATGCCAGCAACAAACCATACCACAAACCTTAATTCCTGAAGTAAGTCTTCTTGTGGTGGATCCCAATGAGCTAGCAAAGGTATAGAAAAAATTCAAAGAATTACAAGCCACAATCCTCCAATATGAATGCCCACAATCATCCCTGAAGTGTCAGCACATTAGGAGATAGTAGAAATTTTATTCAAAGAAACCTTTGAAGACACATACGAACCATAGCCTGTGTCAAGTGGATTGGTGATTGAAGAAGGAAAAGAGACTTATGAGGCACGTAGGCCACAATGGCTAAGGCATTTCAAAGAGATAGGAGACATGTATGATGACAGGGTGGGGATCAAGATTCAATCCATGGTGAATATAGAAGACATGCTACTACATTAGGAGCATTTCCAAAATCTTTCTCATTAATGTCTAATCATCACGTCACAATTGCAATATAACCATTAATTTGTGCTCTTAACCAACTATAATGCCAAAAGTCAAGTGGGTTATTGGTAAATATCCCACTTTCTCAACACAATTCCAACTCGGCAATGTTCGAGAGTGAGCAAAAAGAGGTACTATATTTCAACCCAGCAAGTGATGACACTTATTAGAGAACTATCCTCAAATGATGCATACATGGTCCATTGACCCCATGCACATTATAGACAACCTGTGTTATGATCTAGTACTGAGATGGAGATCATGAACGGTCTTTGCAATCAAGGTCAAGAATAATTCAAGGTGTTTCAACTAGCTCAATTATCCTTATTTTGTTGCACCCCGGGGACCACCTACCATGGCTAACATGAGTTCCACAATCTTGCAGTTTTCCCCATGTCTAAAGATACACTAGACATAGTGGCTCAAATTGATGGGGGATAATTCCAACATCCCAATGCAACAATGGAAGATGGCTGCCCTCCACTAGGCCCACAAGCAGTGATATATGCTCACTGTTCTAAATTTTTTTTGTGGACCTATATAGAGACTTAAAATGACACTTTGCAGACTTAAACTAGACTCTAAGATCTTTTGGGAATATCACTTGGAGGTATTTATTTCGAGGTCTACTCATCTCCTACAACATTTTTTTGTGGAGAAAGCTAGTTATTCAGAAAAATTAAGAGTGCTACATCTTGAAGTCCTAGGTGCCATAGACAGGGAGAGAATAATGATAGATTTTCCATGTGGACGAAGGTTAAGGGAACATGCGCTCGCAGCACATGTTGTACACTACTACACACAACACTCTCCCCAACAAGAGTCTGTTAGAGATGACATATATAGAAGAGTGGGGGGGTGTTAATAGTCCGAGTGGACTAAGCTACCAAGGAAGCATGCAATAGGGGAGCCAAAAATAAGAGATTTAAAGAGAGAAACAAGGAGGATTGAGTGGAGAGAGCAACCAACACAAACTTGGCAACCAATAGGCCCAACTTCATTTTTTGAATCAACCATGTATTCAACAATGTTTTTCATCACTACACATCATTGTAATCATTTGTCTTTTGTAGTTTCAACTCCATTTTGTCCAAGCCAAGGAATCATCAACTTGAGAATTTTTAGAAGAAGTCACATATCAATTTCCATAATTTTTAGAGCTTGAAATCATGAGCTGTGCAGAGTGTTGTGAATGGTCTTTCTGACTCATATCAGAGTTTTGCTTCTACTCTTCATTTGATGATAAAAGGCAATCCAAATGCCTTAACATTTGAAGAGTTAGCTTTTGTTCTGTTGCAAGAAGATTAGTCTAGATAGAATAGATCTATTATGCATGTTGCAGATCAAGCTTTCCTAGCTAGTCATAAGGGTAAAGAAAAATGGAGCTCTTCTACTAATAAGTAGAAATATGCTAATTCTGCACAATCGAAGAAGGGAGACAAGGATGAGAATGAATCAAAAAAGCAGAAATTATTTTTCAAATACTATAAAGCAAATGATCATGTCAGTAAGACCTGTCCAAAACTGGTTGCTGAAGAGGCAAAGAAGAAAGAGACCGAAATGGTTGTTGTGGAGCCCTCTACATCAAAAACAAAGTTTGCTAATCTTGTGCAAGATGAAGAATGGGTGTTTACTACTGTTTGCAGTTTTGACCCATCTTCTCATGAGCAGTGCATGTATGCAGTAGACTCAGATGATTGGTACTTTGATAGTGGGGCGACCAAAAATACTACCTCGCAGCACAATTTCTTCTCTTCACTCGAGCCTGTCCCTATAGGGAATACTGTTACATGTGCCAACAACTCCTGTTATCCTATTATCCTGTTATGGGAGTTGGTAAGATTGTTCTGACTACTACTAATGGTAGTTCCTTTACATTGTCAGATGCTTTATTTATGCCAAGGATCAAGAAGAATCTGTTATTGGCTTGGTTGTGAAATTTATTGAGGATAGATGTATAGTTCATGATCTGTCAAATAGCGACGTGATTATTGCTTCTGGCATTTTATCTCGTGGGTTGTATAAGCTCATAAATTATGAAAAATCTGTGAATGATTCAGCATGTGTAGTACATGATTCTCAGGTGATGTTAGATGCAAAGCTTTGACATGCACGCTTTGGTCATCTGAATTTTGCTAGTTTTCTACGTTTGTAGAAATATGAAATGGTGTCCTCTTTGCCCAAACTTGAGGCACTTGGTAAACATGTATGTGAAGGCTGCATTTTGGGCAAAATGCAGCATTCCTCATTCCCAAAAGATGGTTCTATTCGAGCTACACAGAAATTGCAGCTTGTTCACATTGATGTATGTGGTCCTATGTAGACACCCTCTTTTGGAAAATATCTTTAGTTCGTGACTTGCATTGATGATTTTTCTAGGCATGCATGGGTATATCCATTGAAAGCAAAGTCTGAAGTGTTTATGTGGTTGTTTTTGGTTTTGGCTGAAAAGTTGTCAGCATGTAAAATGGGCACCCTCCATTCTGATCGGGGGGGGGGGGGGGGATATATGTCTTCTGACTTTAATGCATTTCTGGATGAATGTGGGATAAAACATCAGTCTAAAGTGTGGTATACACCTCAATAGAATGGAGTTGCTCAATGGAAGAACAAATCACTCATGGAGATGCTGAGGTGTATGGTCAAGAGTTAGGCTTTACCACATAGTTTCTAGCTTGAGACTGTTATGTGTGCAACATATGTACTTAATAGGTGTCCCACTAAAGCGCTATAGTCTATCACTCCATATGAGGTTTGGCATGGTCGCAAGCCATATGTTGCTCATCTGCATGTTTTTGGTTGTTTGGCATATGCATTAGTGCCTAAACAACATCACAACAAATTGAATGATAAAGCAGTGAAATGTATTTTTGCTGGGTACAATTCTGAAAGCAAAGGCTATCGTCTGTATCATCCACAGACTAAATGATTTTGGTTAGTAGTGATGTTGCTTTTGTGGAAGATGCAATCCTGCCATTGCTTTCATGTACTAAGGAGACATCACTTAGCTCCAAAGATTTTTATGGCACTTTGCTGTCTCTTTTTACAAGTGGATAGTCAAGTGCTAGTGTCAAATGACGCATTCTGGTTAGCCGTGATGTTGTCTTTGTGGAAGATGCTATTCAGCCCTTAGACTCATGTACGAAGGAGACATCTGTTAGCTCCAAAGACATGTATGATACTTTGCTACCTCTTTTTATAGGTGGACAATCTAGTGGTGGTCCTAATAAGGTAACTTCTCAGCCCTCATAGGTTTCATTTGATGATGCATATCATTCCATTTCTAATGCAGATTTACATGATGCACTTGTTGAAATACTCACTCTACACAACCTTTTGGGACAAAACGGACACATAAGTACTTATACACTCAGCCTTTATACCTCTTCTTCACCTTATCCCAATTGCTTGCTTTTGTGCACCCTTGCACTCAAGCCTCCAATAAGCTTAAAGACATGATCACTTCTACTACCGACCTGCAACACCTCCTTTATAGCACTGTGGTCACACTCTTATTGCCTTCTACCTCAAAACACCTTGATTTGCACCCAAAAGAGAGCATAGACTAATCTTTTCACAAATCCTTGGATCTCAAATTATCTAGACACTTTAAACACTTTGCATCCTTTGTCTTTATGCACACACTATGTCTCTTGCTTATCTGTTGCTTCCTTTTCTCTCTATGTCCCAATGCTTAGGATTTTTTCCTATATTCCTTACAAGGACCTTTTGAAACATGTAATTAAATTTGTGAACAAGAAAATTATGAGCATATACATTGTGCACTACTTGTGCATTTACTATCTGACACCCCACTTGTGTGCAACTTCACCAAGTGCGCACTACAACAGGCTCAATAGTTGCCCTCCCCCTACTAGGTTCTCCATCGCAAAGAGCAAAAAGTATAACCATGAGAAATTGAGCAAGTCTGTTGTAGAACCTTGGAAGGAACATTTAAACAATCTTTTGTGAGGAGAGAAGGAACCCTCAACAAAGGAAGTGCATCAAAAATTGATTGTCACCAAATGGCCAAGATGGATGAAGATGTTTGATGACGGGAATCATGGGGAAATAGAAAGAGGAGATGCTATCTAGAAAAAGTGGCCAAGATGGATGAAGATGTTTGATGATGGGAATCATGGGGAAATAGAAAGAGGAGATGGGAAAGGGTGGGACATGCTACTTTGTTGGAGTTAGACGTCTGCGGAAGCACGCAAACAACACAAGGAAGAAGAAGAAGCTTGGGGCACAACACATAATACTGAATGTATTACCACTTGAATGTACAAAGATAAGTAACCCGTTAGGGTTATAGGCGTATATACAAGATGGGGGAAAAAACCTCTTGAAGAGGGAAAAAAGTGTCCCGAGAGTCCTAGTGTGTTCACACACATCACTACCTAAATATATCAATAAATCCCCCCTAGCTATGTGGAATCAATCCACAAAAGGAAGTAAGCCCAAAGCTTTGCAAAAAGCTTCAAACTTCTCCCTAGGCAAAGCCTTCATGAAAAGGTCTGCAATGTTCTCCTACGTGGGCATATATGCCGAGCTGATCTCCCCAGTAGAGAACCTCTCCCTGACATATTGATAATGCACCTCAATGTGCTTAGTGCGAGCATGGAACACAGGGTTCCTCGCAACTGCCAATGCGCTTTCACTGTCAGTGAATATGGTGGTGGCAGAAAACTGTCAGTGACTTTGCTTGGTCATTAAGGATGGGCGCTTATCTTAAAGGCAAGAATTTATATGGTTATGTAGCTAGAGATAAAGTCATGTGAAAGTTTAGAAAGAAAATTCAACCTACACAAGAAGAGCAAGAAAGATTGAACACATGGTGCTCTAAGGATGCACTTGCAAGGTCTTATCTCCTCAACTCTATCTTTGATTTTTTGTTGCCTCACATTAAAAGTTGTAAAACCTCTCAGGAAGTGTGGAATGCACTTGAGGCCTTCTTCTCTTCAAGAAAAAAGGCTAGAAAGAATAAATTATGGTTGGATTTCACAACCCTCAAAGAAATCTCCCAAGCAAAATGTGACTAATTTTATCACAAAGATTAAGGATGTTGCTGACTAGCTAGGAAGCATTGGAGAAATGATAGATGAAGAACAGATGGTAAGGAAAGTCATCAATGGCATTAAGGCAAATGACAAGTGGGAAACCTTTATCACAACAATGGAACTATACATGGATATGCATGTACTAGACTTCAATACACCCATTGGACAACTACTTGTCACGAGGAAGGAGATAAGGAAGAGAGCTCACACACACACTCTCACTCTCAAGGAGAAGCACACACAGAGATTGAGGCAAGGAAGAATGATCTTTTTCTTCTTCTTCTATTACATAAAAGGAATGTACAAGAATGACCTAAAAACAAGAATACAAGTCCAATATATAAAGATCAGTACATAAGGAAAAACCTAATGTCCGCGAATGAGTGAGCTGGCAAGAAACAAATGTGCCATCACTTAGTAGATAAATCTAATAAAGCTCAATGAAGTATCCCTGACATATACCGGCATGACCACTATACATGTCAGAGAAACGAAAAACTAGTACGTGTCATCCTAAATCATCACATGTTGAGCTTGATATCTCAACACTCCCCCTCAAGCTCAATGCCATATCCTGTAATCCAAGCATCTCCCGAAACTTCTTCAACTTCTCACCTCCAAGTGCTTTGCTGAAAATATCAACAACCTGCTCATCTATTCTCCCATAAACAAGATCAATATCACCTGCTAATACCTTCTCTCTGATAAAGTGATAATGTACCTCAATATGCTTTGTTCTAGCATGGAAAATAGGGTTCCATGCTAACTGTATGCTGCTAAGATTATCACAATAGATAGTGATAGGCTTTTGCCCTTCCACACCTAAATGTGCAAGTAACATCTCCAGCCATGATGCCTCACATGCTGCCATTGCAGCACCTCTATACTCAGCCTCTGCACTCGACAAAGCAACAGTGGGTTGCTTCTTACTGCTCCATGTAATAGCCGCACCTCCAAGTGAGAAAAGAAAGCCACTAGTAGATCTTCTATCTGGAGTACTACCAGCCCAATCTGCATCGGTGTATCCATGAACCTGCAAATCTACACCAGCTTCATAAAACAATGCATAATCCAAAGTAGCACTCGCATAACGTAGAGTGCACCTTAGAGAATCCAAATGTGGCTTCCTGGGAACCTGCATAAACTGACTTTCAAGTCCAACAGTGTAGCTTATATCAGGCCTTGTAATTGTAAGATATATAAAACTTCCCACAATTTTCCTGTACATACTAGCATTTTCCAATGCTTCACCTAATGTAGTATCCAACTTCAAATTTTGATCTAATGGCATAGAAATTGGCTTTCAACCAGCCATACCATACTTTTGCAGCATATTCAAGGCATATTGCCTTTGGGACATCCATATACCTGTTTCTGTATGTATAAACTCAATGCCCAAGAAATAGCGTAGCACACCAAGATCTTTCATGTCAAATTCCTGCATAAGAAGTTGCTTTACCTCTTTGATGCTTTCTTCATTATCGCCACCTACAATCAAGTCATCAACATAAATGGCCACAATCATGATGCCATCATCAACCTTCCTTGCATATAATGAATGATCTGCATCACACATAGAAAACCCAATGCTAGTTAAGTAATCAGCAATCCTTGCATGCCATGCACGCGGAGCCTGCTTCAGCCCATACAAAGCCTTTTGCAACCTGCAAACATATTCTAGATGCTTTGAATCTTCATATCCTTGGGGCTGGTCCATATATACTTCTTCTTGTAACTCACCATGTACGAAAGCATTCTTCACATCCATCTGATGCAAAATCCATCCTTTTGCTGTAGCTAATGCAACAAGTGTCCGAAAAGTAGACATTTTAGCTACAGGGCTGAATGTTTCCTCATAATCAATGCAATATGTCTGTGCATATCCTTTAGCTACCAATCGTGCTCTATACCTCCTTATGCTACCATCAGCATTATGCTTTACCTTGTGAACCCATTTACAGCCTATGGGTTTCTTTCCTTGCGGCAATGGAACCAGCGTCCATGTATCATTTCCATAAAGTGCATCCATCTCCTCATCCATAGCTTTTTCCCAATCTGCAATTCCAATTGCATCTTCAAAGCAAGAAGGTTCAGCATCTTGTATTACCTTTGTCATGTAGGCATAATGACGAGCCATGTAACTATCATATGTCAATCGTTGCACTGAATTCCTCATCCTCCCAGATCTTCTTGGTCCTGGGTCACTTCTCCTTGTATCATCTGCATGTGCCCTTCTTACTCCTGGAGTCTTCACAGAGGGCAATCCAAGTTCCTCATCAAGACTCTTTTCTGAACCGCTTGAATCTCCATCAACGTCTTCAAAACCTACACATGTTTTATGACCAGCAGAAAGCTTTTCTTTACCTTTCTTGGCTGTATTTGATGAATTTGCTAGATTGAAATTTCCACGCAATCTTCCAGTCCATGGATTTGAGTTGGAGATATTGCTTGGTGATGCGTTTGGTCCACTCAAAACTTGAGATTTTGCACTTGATTTTTCAACATTTTCTTTGTCATTTGGTTCAAGACTTAGTATTTCTTTGGCATCTGCATAGAAGCTTGAAATTTCATCAAATACCACATCTCTGATCACCTTCACCTGTCGTGTGAGTGGGTTATAACATTTGTACCACTTTTGCTCAAGGGAGTATCCAATGAAGATGCATTTTTCTGCTTTCGAATCAAGCTTCGTCCTCAACTCATCTGGAACATGTACATATGCAATACAACCAAAAACTTTCAAATGTGATAAGTTTGGCTTTTTACTTGTAAACTTCTCTTCAGGTGTAACTTGATGTACAACAGCAGTTGGAGTTCTGTTCATGATGTATACAGCAGTATGCACAGCTTCTACCCAATAACAATGAGGCATATTCTTCTCAGCCATTAAGGCTCTTGCTATTTCTGCAATATTTCTATTTTTGCATTCAGCAACACCATTGTGTACCTGCATGAAAATTGACGCCGAATTCCATGATTTTTTAGAAAACTACTGAACTCATTTGACATGTATTCACCTCCTCCATTAGATCTTAATGTCTGAATGTACTTCCCTATCTACTTTTCCCCCATAACTTTAAAATTCTTGAAGTGAGTGAACACCTCACTCTTCTCTTACATGAGATATACCCATACTTTGTGTGTATGGTCATCAATGAAAGTAACATAAAACCTACAACAGCCCATAGATGTGGTCTTTGCTGGACCCCAAACATCTGTATGTACTACTTCTAGTACATTCTCACTAACATGCTTGTCATGTGGAAATGATGCTCTTGACTGTTTACCAAATTGACATGCTACACATACCTTTTGCATTTCTGCAACTTTGAAATTTGGTAGTCCATGGACAATCTCCTTTGACTGCATCAATTTTAGCCTTTGCAAGTTTGCATGTCCAATCCGTTTGTGCCACATCTCTATATCTACAATAACTCCTGCACCTTTTGCAAACATGCTACATTCATTTCAGGAATCTTCACATTTAAGGTGAACATCCTACCCACTTTGTTTCCTTTGGCAACCAATCGTCCATCCTTCTTGTACTCTTCTACATATAATCCATCAACATTGAACCTGACATGTAATCCCTGGTCAACCATTTGTCCAATAGAAACCAGATTCTTTGTTATATTTGGAACATGCAACACATCAGCAAGATGTTTTACCTTCCCGTCCTCCATAGACAATGCTATGTTTCCTGTATGCTCAATAGGATGGGATGTATCATCACTTGTTTCAACATATTTAGGAATTGGCATTTTCTACAAACTACTAAACCATTCTGCATGACTGGTCATGTGATTTGAAGCACCGGAATCAACATACCAGACATTATCATTCGATTTTGAAACAATAGCAGACATCATATTCATCATGTGATGTTGAACCATAAACAGCTTCTCAGAATCATCTGCACTTGTGGATGCATAATTGTTTTGCTGCCTTCTGTTATTTTGATTCTTCAACCTGCAATCACGTTCAAGGTGTCCAGGTTTACCACAATTCCAGCATCCTTTACTATCATTACCTGAATCATTTCTTTGGAAATTTCTGCAACCTCTTTGGCTCCCCCTGGCTCGAAACTGTCATCTTCCTCTTGCATGATTCTGTTGTTGACCTTGGTCTTGGTTATTGTTTCCTCTTCCACTTCCAAAACCTCTACCTCTGCCTCTTCCTCTGCCAGAATAGAATACCTGCTCAGAATTGGGCTTTCCTTGGGAGTTTGAATCCTCACCAAGATTCTTTTCTTCAATAATCAGCATAGATACCAGATCAGCAAAATTCGGAATATTTTCCCTGGTCTGTATGGAAGTTCTGAACTGCTTATATGCAGCTCCTAAACCATGAAGGCACACTTCCACCTTATCATCATCATCTACATTCACGCCAATAGATGCAAGTGACTCACATATGCTTTTGATTTTTAGAGTCTAGTCACTTATCGACATGCTCTTCTTTTCCAATGTATGTAGCTCATTCTTGAGTTGCAATTTTCGTGCCTTTGTATTAGTCTCATACAAAGTGACCAAACTGTTCCAAGCCTCTTTTGGAGTCTTGGCATCCTATATGTGTCCAATCATGCTATCTTGTATGCTAATAGATAGCCAATACATTACCTTTTGTGCTCCTTGATTCCATTCCTCATATGCTCTTAACTGTTCTGCAGTCTGATTCCTTTCCGGTAACTGTTGAACATTTTCATTCTCTCCTTCGATGTACTTCCAGTAGCCTTTTCCCATCAGGAAATTCTTCATTCTAAATCTTCAAGCATGGAAGTTGTTCTTGTCCAGCTTATCGCTCATTAGCTGACTCATTCCATCTGCGTTTGCCATTTCTGCAACAATTCACAACACTACAAAACACTACAAGTAGCACTTCTACTTGAACACTGTCTCACTATGACGTGACAATTTGATCTCAGAAAAACACAGTTTTTGTGTATCAACAGTACAAAAAATCTCTTGAAATTCTGGATCTGGAATATATGAGTGTCGCCGAACACAACGCATCTTCTACCTTCACGCCGATTTTTGTAGCAAACGGAGGCCGTTTGTGAAATCGCGTTTTCTCCACGCCTTGCCGCGTAGTCTTCACCGTTGCCTTCTCCACGAACTCTCTAGAGCCACACTGGCTCTGATACCATGTCACGAGGAAGGAGATAAGGAAGAGAGCTCACACACACACTCTCACTCTCAAGGAGAAAAACACACACAGATTGAGGCAAGGAAGAATGATCTTCTTCTTCTTCTTCTATTACATAAAAGGAATGTACAAGAATGACCTAAAAACAAGAATACAACAAGTCCAATATATAAAGACCAGTACATAAAGAAAAACCTAATGTCCACAAATGAGTAAGCTGGCAAGAAACAAATGTGCCATCACTCTCGGTAGATAAATCTAATAAAGCTCAATGAAGTATCCCTGACATATACCAACATGACCACTATACATGTCAGAGAAACAAAAAACTGGTACGTGTCATCCTGGATCATCACATGTTGAGCTTGATATCTCAACACTACTTACTCAAGAGGCCAAGCTTATGAAGAATGGAGAAGCTTCCAAAGGTAATCAATCATTTGCTTTGAACTAAAAGACAACAAATAAAGGAAAGAATGTGGATGATGAAGTAGATATAGACCAAGCTAACTATGCAGGTAGAGGAAGAAATGCTAGAGGAAGAGGTAGAGGAGGCCAACAAGGTAGGGAGATACCCCAAGGCTCTAATCCTTGTTCTATTTGTGGGCTGACCAATCATACAATGGAAAATTGCTTTAGGAACTCCAAGAACCAAAGAGACAGAGGCTACAATCGAGGAGGTTATGGCTATTCGAGAGGAAGATTCAACAATTTTAATGGCAACCACAAAAATAACAACAATTCAACCTATCAAGGAGGATACAAAGGGAGAAGAGATTTCAGTCATTATACAGAGCACTCAAATCAAGAGGACTCATTGCTACTCATGAATATGACAATGAATCAAGGTAAATCTGATGAACATATTTTCTACATAGATTAAGGGTGTTCAAATCATGTGGCAAGAAATGTGGATCTTCTGTCAGATTTGGAAGATCCAAGAAACAAACATGAGGTAAAAACATGTGATGATACAAGACACCTTGTGGAAAACATAGGAAATGTAAAGGCAACAAATCAAAATCTCAATCTTCTTAGCAAGGTACTTTATGTTCCTACCATGGCTAAAAATTTGATAAGTATAGGGAAGGTTGTGCAGAAAGGATTGCAAGTCAGATTCACAAGGACAGGTGCATTTGTTGAATATCCAAGTCAAGGATTCAACACAATTGCAAAGGGTGAAAAGAGAGGTAGATTATGTTGGAAGAGATGGTGGATAGTCTTCAGAGATGAAGTGGTGTTGCTTGAACCTACTTCACACCTCCAAGAATAGTTGTTGAAGAGTGTAGTGGGCCTTGTTAGCTAGCTAATGATCATAAATAATCATATATGATGTTTGTAATATGCTCCACTAATCAAAGGATTAAAACAAATAGGAAGAAATTGATCCAAGTCCCAAAAACTTGTTATTCTTGTCTCTACACCTGTTTAGTGTTTTGAATAGTTCTCTGAGCATAGTAGAAATTGGCTTAATTCATTTTGGGGAAATCTAATTAGCTTAGATAGCTACCAATCATGAGTGATTTCATAAAAAATGATGGACTACACATTAAGAATGATGTTTTTTAAACCACAAAACATTCTCGACAATTTTGGGGTGCATCAGTCAACAGACCAGAGAGCAATGTCATGCTAATATCTCACAATTGAGATGAGTAATGAAAATGAGATTTTTTATCAATATAGTAGACAATATAATGAACGTAACATGATTTAAAGCATTGAAAATGATCAATCATGCTTTGAGAACAAGCTCTAAGAAGATCATTGTTCTGATGTATTCATGATAGAGAAGTGAAGTGAAGATATGATAAAATGTATGTATTAAAACATGTACAAATACAATGTCATTGGCAATGATCAATTGCACAATGTGAGAAGTTTGAGTGAGCTATAGAGTGAGATCTTCAAAATCACAATATGTCTTCTCTAATGATCTCATAGAATTGAGATAGCATGCAGATGTTTTGATCCTCCTTTTATGGTTGAGTTTGGAGCCAAACTTTTGGATTCAAATTCAAAAGTTCACCTAAAAGTGAATCCTAAAGTATATGATACATTCTCTCATTACTCAACTACCAAATTCTTCGAGATTTGATGCTTCCTAACTTCCTCATGATTGTAGGACACTTTTACAAAGATAAATGTGAAGGAGTTTTACAAGAGGTTGATCATATAGAGTTCCATAAGAGTTATGCCAATTAACCAAGTATGTGGGCTTGGTTTCTATTGCACCAACAACTCCCCCTCAAGCCTAACATGCTTGGTCTTCATTCCTCCTTGATCGCTTGCAAACCAATCATCAATTTGAATTTGTTCATCTTGGTTCCATCCAAAGACTTTGTGAGTATATTTGCACATTGTAAATGAGTTGATACATAGGATAGTTAAATGAAGTGAACTAATGTTGTCTCTGAAGATTATTGGAGTGTAAGAGTGTAACCCCAAATTTGCATAGAGTTGCTTGAGCCACATAGCTTCTTGGGTTGCATTTGCCAAACCTCTGTATTCTGCTTATGTAGATGATAAGGCCACAAATGGTTGCTTCTTAGATGACCGTGATATAAGCTTTGAACCTGGAGAAGATAGGTACCCTAAGGTGCTCCTCCTATCATCCTTGGAGCCAGCCCAATCTGCATCACAATACATCTTTATATCTAAGTCAAAAGTGAAGGGATAAAACAACCCTTCATTTATGGTACCTTTTAGATACTTTAGCACCCTTCTGGCAGCTTCCATTTGAGGCTTCCTTGGTGCATGCATAAACTCACTTAACGTACTTACTCCATAGGCAATTTCTACTCTTGTTAGGGTAGCATAGTTGAGAGTACCTACAAGTTGTTGATAACCTGTGACATCCTCAAGGAGTTCTTCTTCATGAGAACTAAGCTTATGGTTGAGTTCCATGGGAGTACCTTCAATTTTGGTGCTCTCCATCTTATATTTTACCAACATATCATAAATATACTTTCTTTGAGTAATACATATATTAGAATCTGTATATGCAAGCTCTAAACCAAGAAAGTATGCTAATTATCCAAGATCACTTATTTTAAATTCTTCCATTAGTTGAGCCTTAACTTGCTTGATGCCATTAGCACCATTCCCCATAATGATAATGCTAGATAGCCTCTGAGTTGGTCTTCTTTATAAATAAAGAAGAATCTACCTTGCTAGCCACAAAACATTGATCCTGCAAATAAGTAGCAAGCCTATGATTCCAAGATCTAGGAGCTTGTTTTAGGCCATAGAGTTCCTTCCTTTGCTTGCATACATAACCCGATTTATCTCTCTCTTGTTGGTGGTTGTGCCATATACACTTCTTTTCATATCCAACCATTTAAGAATGCATTCTTGACATCTAACTGATATAGATTCCAATTAATGGAAGCACCAACACTTACCAAAACCCTAATTGTTGGCATCTTTGCCACAGATGAAAACATTTCTTCATAGTCTAGTCCATGGGTTTGAGCAAACCCCTTTGCCACTAGTCTTGCCTTGTACCTGTTTATAGAACCATCTGAATTCTTGATTTTATATCTACCTAGATCCTATTACCTTCAGGCTTGGCTTCTTGGAAACCAAGTCCCAAGTATGGTTTTCCTAAAGTGCTTCTACTTCTTCTTGCATGTCTTTTCTCCATTCTTTCCTCTTACTAGCCTCTTTGAATGAAGAAGGCTCTTTTATCATAGAGTCTTTTTTGATATACATAGAATTCTTGGTGAATAATGATGTATCATAGCTATACATTATGGGCTTTTTACTCTCCGTTTGAGATCTCATGTGTGCTTGATTGGAGGACTCTAGAATGTCTTCCAATTGCTTCATCTTGGCCTTGCCTTTTAACTTCCAAGCCTTGAAATCCATTTGCTCTTCATCCTCTGAATTAATATCTTCTAGTAATTTTTGATCTTCTTGAGTGAGAGTTGGAAAATCACTTTCCAAATCATAAGGTAACTTGACCTCCCTACAATCATCTTCAAATAATGAATTATTTTCATCAAATACTACATCCCTAATAACTATGAATCCTTTGTTAGTGGGATTGTATAGCCTATACCCCTTCTGGTTTTGGTCATACCCAATGAATATACACTTTTCAGCTTTAGGGTCAAGCTTCCCTCTAATATGTTGTTGGAGCAGAACAATCATCAATAGTGATTCTATGAAGATCAAAGTGAGAAGACATATGGAAGAATGAAGATTACTTTCAGAGGAAGAAAATGGAATCAGAAATGTTTTTTTTGTATATTACTCTTGTAAATAGTTCAATGTATTTTGAAAAAGGATGACGAGTTAGACTCGTATATATATCTACAGATACGTATTCATAAGAAGAGAGAGTGATATAGATCAGATAGAGAAGAATAGGTGAAGAAGTGATGAACATTGTATGTATCATCAACCATATGTGTGAAAAGTAATGAAGAAGAAAATTTAGTAGAATTCTGCGCGTCGATCTTCTCTCCCATTCTCCTTCTGTGCTTAATCTTTTGAAGAATCTTTCTGCATGTATCTAAGTCCATAGCTAATCTATCTATGGCTAGAATTTGAGAGTTTAATTTCAATCAGGTTGTGAGAATTTTGCTTAGGAACATTCATATGTGAAAATGTTCTAAGAGTCGAGAAATCTGGCGCACATTTCATCTTCAAAGAAATGGTCAGTGCTCAGTCCACAGTGTAAAGTTTTACACAAATGAGAGCTTAAAATTTAAGTTGGAAGGTAAGCCATCTATGGCTAGAAGATCTTGATCAAACGGGTTCAGAGTTGGGAGAACCAATGCTAAGAAGTTGCAGGTGTCAAAGTCGCCATTGCAGAGAAGCACTTTCAGACATAGGTAAAGTGTTTCACACATTTCTCAGAGTGTACTTAATCTTTTTGAGAGATTTAACTTGGCAAAGTTGCGCAACCTTAAGGCGAAGTGTTGTGCAAAGTTTTATCAAAAACTTTACAGGATTGATTAGTCAATGAGTGACTAATCTACAGCAGACTTTTCAGAGAAGTTGAATTTTTCAGAACTTTCAATATTTCTGATAATTTGGTGAATGATCTCTAAGTTTGGTGGAGTCTAAGGTTAACCTTGATATAGAGGTGATCTAACTTCAAGGTTAATTTGTTCTTTTGGAGATTAACACTCTCCATCAGTGGTATCAGAGCAGGTTGTGTCAAAATTGAAGTGAAGAAGACTCCGACTATTGCAGAAATACAAAATTTTACATTTTGAAGGTGCAGAAGGGTAAAGATTGAAGAAAACTTGAAGGAAGACATACAAAGAGTATCAAAAGGATCAGAAGGAGCAACATTCGAAGTAAAGGTACACTTATTATCTGTAAAGGTTAAAGATTTGAAGCTACAGGTGAAGTAAAGATGGGAGATAGTCTCCAAATTGAAAAGTTGGATAGAGAGAACTATCCTGCATGGTCTATGAGGATGGAAGCTCACCTTATGAGCAAAGATCTGATAGGATACATCACAGGAGATGAAGAAAAGCCAGAATTCAGAGATCCTAGTGTTCCAACTAGGGAGGAGCTTGCAGACTTGAAGAATTGGATGAAGAAGGATGCTCAAGCAAGAAGCATCATCTACATGGCAGTCAATGACTATTTGCTTCCTCACATTAGAGGACTTGAGAGTGCTTGTGACATTTGGAATGCTTTGGAAGAGCATTTCCAAAATACAACCAAATCAAGGAAGGCTTCACTATGGGCAGAATTTACTACCTTCAAGAAGAAGGCCTCACAATCAATCTCTGATTATGTGACAAAAATGAAGGATATTGCAGACTCTTTAGGTGCAGTTGATGAAGATATTGAAGAAGACAAATTGGTAAGACAAATACTCACAGGGCTAAGAGGAGATGAGAAGTGGAAGCCTTTCATTTTATCTACAGAACTTTCATTAGATCATTTTACTCCTGATTTGAATCAATTGTTAGGTCATATGCTAACTTTTGAGAATGATGTCAAAGGAGATGTTGATAAGAGTGCAGGTCATGCAATGTATTCTAAAGACAAGAAGAAAGCCAACAAAGGGAAGCAACAATCAGGTGAAGAAGAAGGTACATCAAACCAAGCAAACTTCATAAGAGGAAGAGGAAATGGCAGAAGTAGAGGAAGAGGCAGAAACAACAAAGATAATGCAAGAGCTTGTTGGATATGTGGTAAGACCAATCATCTATCTCATGATTGTTGGCACAATAATCAAAACAATGGTAATTATCAGAACTTTAATCAAAGAGCAAGAGGTGGTAGATTTCAGAGAGGAAATTTCAGAGGTAGAGGTGGTAGGAATTCTTTTGGAAGAGGTGGAGGAAGAAGCTTCCAAAATCAATCCTATAATAACACCTACTACAACTATGCATCAGATCAAAAGGAGGATTCGACTCTCATTATGAATACATGTGAAACTTCACATGAGGACATGAGAGTGTTTTATATTGATTCAGGATGTAGTAATCATTTGAGTGGAAATATTGCTTTGATGACTGACCTAGATCACAATGCAATTAATCATACAGTGCAGACAGGTGATAATACAAAGCATAAGGTAAAGTCAATTGGTTCAGTCAAAGCTAAGGATGGGAGCACTCTTCTGAGTAAGGTACTCTATGTTCCCACAATTCCAAAGAATTTGATCAGTGTAGGTCAAATTGTGGAAAAAGGTTATGAGGTAAGGTTTACCAATGATGGAGTTTATGTGGAAGACCCTAGTCAAGGGTATAAACAAGTTATTGCAGGAAAGAAAGAAGGAAGGCTTTTCACATTGAAGGTACAAGGAAATGTTGGACATGCTATGTTCACATATGGAGAGCAAAAGGTGTCAGAGTTGGATCTTTGGCACAAAAGACTTGGACACTTTAATGAAAGAGGTATCAAAGAAATGATTAACAATGATTCAGTGCTTGGAATGCCTAACATTGCAGGTCAACACATGACATACAGATGTGAGGCATGTCAATTAGGTAAGGCTCATAAGCAATCCTATTCCAAGCATGGATTTATGTACTCAGAAAGACTTGAATTGGTGCATACAGATGTGTGGGGTCCTTCAAAGGACTTTAGTATAAATGGTTCAAGATATTATGTCATATATGTTGATGATGCTACCAGGTGGATCACAATTTATGTGATTAAGGAAAAGTCAGAAGTGTTTAATACATTTAAACACTATCATGCATATGCAGAAAGAATTACAGGTCAAAAATTGAAGAGACTAAGGTCAGATGGAGGGGGAGAGTATTTTTCAAATGAGTTCAATGATTATTTGTGGAATGCAGGTATAAAGAGAGAAGTTACTTACAGGTACTCTCCTCAACAAAATGGGGTAGCAGAAAGAAGAAATAGGACTCTTGTTGAGTTTGCAAGGTCCATGATGAAAGAGAAGAATTGCCCAAATTATTTGTGGGCTGAGGCTGTTAATACAGCTACATATTTGGTTAATAGATTGCCTTGTAAAGCTTTGCAGGGTATGACACCATATGAAGCTTGGTGGGGTAAGAAACCTACCTTGGATCATTGCAGAATATTTGGATGCTTGGCATATGCATATGTGCCATCTCAATTGAGGCATAAGTTGGAGCCTAAGGCAGAGAAGTATGTATTCATTGGTTATGATGATAAGCAAATGGGATACAGGTTGTGGAGTCCATCCACAAAGCAATTTATTGTATCCAAGGATGTTACATTTGATGAGCAAGGTACTTGGTATGCAGGTAAATATAATGTACATGCAGATGATGAAGAAGTAGTGGAACAAAGGAAAGGTAAAGCAAAGATTCAATTACTTGATGAAAGTGAGAGTAATGAAGTGCAGATTGAAGTTGAAGAGAGGCCAAGGTTTGATCCAGAATGTGATGAACCAGAGACCTCAAGAAGTGCAGAAGTTAGGAGATCATCTAGGCACAAATGGCAACCTACAAGGTATAGCTATGACACTTCATTCTTGACTACTAAAGATTATGCTTATTTGGTAAAAGCAGATGAAGACCCTTCTACATATGAAGAAGCCAAAGGGAAGAAGAATTGGGAAGATGCTATGCAAGAGGAGTATGATGCATTGATAGAGAATCAAACATGGGATTTGGTTCCTAAACCTAATACTCAAAAGATTATTGGATGTAAGTGGGTTTACAAAACAAAGAGATTTGCAGATGGAAGTGTGTCTAGGTACAAAGCTAGACTTGTTGTGAAAGGGTATGCACAGACATATGGAGTGGACTATGATGAGACCTATAGTCCTGTGGCAAAGATGACAACCATCAGGACACTCATTGCAATTGCTGCTTGTAAAGGTTGGAAGTTGTCTCAATTAGATGTTAAAAATGCTTTCTTGAATGGTTACATTTCAGATGAAGTCTACATGGAGCAACCAGATGGGTTCAAAGATCAAGTGAGTCCAAATTATGTATGTAAGCTCAAGAGAGCTTTGTATGGGTTGAAGCAAGCCCCAAGGGCTTGGAATTATAGGCTTGTAAAATTCTTGAATGATCTTGGTTTTCAAGCATCAAAGGCAGATAGTAGCTTGCTAGTCAAAGCAAGTGAAGATGGGTTCATTTATGTGTGTATTTATGTTGATGACATAATACTTACAGGAACAGATGATAAGGGGATACAAATGATCAAAAAGCAAATGGAGAAAGAGTTCAAAATCAGTGATTTGGGGAACCTATCATTCTTCTTGGGAATGGAGATCTCTTATACTCAACATGGAGTATATGTGACCCAAGAAAGGTATCTTAAAAATTTGCTAACCAAGTTTAAAATGGAAGATTGCAGGGTTGCACCTACACCTTTGGAAGTGAACCATAAATTGTCTAGGTTTGGAGGAGAAGAGTTCAGAGATATGAAACTCTATCAAAGTTTGGTTGGTAGCTTGATTTATGCTACATTGACAAGGCCTGACTTATCATATGCAGTTGGTGTGCTTTCACAATTCATGCATTGTCCTAGAAAGAAACATTGGATTGCAGGACAAAGAGTACTTAGGTACATCAAGGGTACACTCAAAGAAGGGTTGTACTATGGGTTTACTTCAGATACAAGAATCAAGATATATAGTGATGCAGATTGGGCAGGTAATGTTGATGATAGAAGATCAACACATGGATACTTGTGCTATGTAGGAGACAAATTGATTTCATGGTGTTCCAAGAAGCAACATACAGTTGCTTTGTCATCTACAGAAGCAGAATATAAAGGTATGGTGGAAGCTGCAAAAGAGGTAATATGGCTAAAGACACTTTTGAAAGGGTTTGATGTGATTCAGAGTACTCCTATTATTTGTGGAGACAATATGAGTTCATTATACTTGGGAGCTAATCCTGTATTTCATGCTAGAACTAAGCATATTGAAATACAATATCATTTTCTGAGAGAGAAGGTCATTGAGAAGGAAATTGAAGTTATACACACCCCTACAAAAGATCAACTTGCAGATATGATGACTAAAAGTTTGGATGGACCTAAATTGCAGAGGTTTAAAGATATGGCAGGAATAAAGAAGATACAGGTAATCACAATTGAAGATTGAGGGGGAGCTGTTGGAGCAGAACAATCATCAATAGTGATTCTATGAAGATCAAAGTGAGAAGACATATGGAAGAATGAAGATTACTTTCAGAGGAAGAAAATGGAATCAGAAATGTTTTTTTTGTATATTACTCTTGTAAATAGTTCAATGTATTTTGAAAAAGGATGACGAGTTAGACTCGTATATATATCTACAGATACGTATTCATAAGAAGAGAGAGTGATATAGATCAGATAGAGAAGAATAGGTGAAGAAGTGATGAACATTGTATGTATCATCAACCATATGTGTGAAAAGTAATGAAGAAGAAAATTTAGTAGAATTCTGCGCGTTGATCTTCTCTCCCATTCTCCTTCTGTGCTTAATCTTTTGAAGAATCTTTTTGCACGTATCTAAGTCCATAGCTAATCTATCTATGGCTAGAATTTGAGAGTTTAATTTCAATCAGGTTGTGAGAATTTTGCTTAGGAACATTCATATGTGAAAATGTTCTAAGAGTCAAGAAATCTGGCGCACATTTCATCTTCAAAGAAATGGTCAGTGCTCAGTCCACAGTGTAAAGTTTTACACAAATGAGAGCTTAAAATTTAAGTTGGAAGGTAAGCCATCTATGGCTAGAAGATCTTGATCAAACGGGTTCAGAGTTGGGAGAACCAATGCTAAGAAGTTGCAGGTGTCAAAGTCGCCATTGCAGAGAAGCACTTTCAGACATAGGTAAAGTGTTTCACACATTTCTCAGAGTGTACTTAATCTTTTTGAGAAATTTAACTTGGCAAAGTTGCGCAACCTTAAGGCGAAGTGTTGTGCAAAGTTTTATCAAAAACTTTACAGGATTGATTAGTCAATGAGTGACTAATCTACAGCAGACTTTTCAGAGAAGTTGAATTTTTCAGAACTTTCAATATTTCTGATAATTTGGTGAATGATCTCTAAGTTTGGTGGAGTCTAAGGTTAACCTTGATATAGAGGTGATCTAACTTCAAGGTTAATTTGTTCTTTTGGAGATTAACACTCTCCATCATATGTGAGGGAATGTGTACATAAAAAATGCACCAAAATATTTTTCAATGGTCCAATGAGGGTCTCTTGCCATTCCATGCTTCATAGGGTGTCATTCCATCCAAGGATTTGGATGAGAGCTTGTTGACCAAGTAGGTGGCTGTGGAAACGGCCTTTGCCCATAGGTAGTTAGGTAACTTCTTCTCATTCAGCATTGACCTAGCAGCTTCAACTATTAACCTATTCCTTCTCTCTGCCACTCCATTGAATTTAGGAGTATATCTTGTTGTGACTTCCCTCTTTATTCCTCTTTCACATAAGAATGAATCACATTCATGTGAAAAATACTCACCACCTCTATCAAACATGATCCTCTTCAAGCTTCTACCTATTTGGTTTTCATGTAATGCCAAGTACTTTTTTAAACATGTAAATACTTCATCCTTATGCTTCATGAAATAAAGGATTGTCCATCTACTCTAATCATCTATAAATTAAGTAGAGTACCTTGAACCTGAGATTGATGAATCTTTGCTAGGACCCCACACATCAGTGTGTACAAGCTCCAAGTACTCTTGATACATGTACCCTTTTCTGTTGAATGGTTGCATGTGAGCTTCACCATAATGGTATGCTCCACATTTGTATATCATGTGTTCCTTGGTCACATTGGGAATGCCAAGCACAGTATGATCCCTGCATATTTGTTTTATTGCTCTTTCTCCTATGTGTCCTAGCCTTCTATGCCATATCTCTAGCTCAGATAAGGTTTTATCCTTGTAATTGAAGATTGCTATGTTCCTAGAGTCTTCAATCTCAAATGTAAATAATCTACCAGATTTCTCACCTTAAGCAATCCTTTTGAATCCTTGTTGAGGGTCTTCCACATATGCTCCATGCCTAGTGAATTTGACCCATAAGCCTTTCTCAACAATCTATCCAACACTAATTAGGTTTTTGGTTATAGTTGGCACATACAAAATCTTACTTAAGAGCTTCATGTTACCATGAGATGTCTTGACATTTCCAATTTGCTTGACTAAGTGTTTAGTGTCATCACTTGTCTGTACTTCATGCTTCCCTTTGGGTTCTTCAAGATCAGATAATAAAGCTACATTTCCAGCCACATGATTGGAACAACCTGAATCAATATAGAAAAGATGCTCATCATCTTTACCTTGCTTGGATGTCATATTCATGATGAGTAGAGAATCCTCTTGGCCTTTTGTGTAGTTGTTATAATCTCTTCTTCCTCTGAAACCTCCTTGATAATTGTTGTTGTTGTTGTAGCCTTGATTCTAGTTATGATTGTAGTTATGATTGTAGTTATGATTGTAGTTATGATTGTAGTTGCTTCCTCCATTGTGTACATGCCTCTAGATTGTCCATAGCTATTCTTCCCCTTTGATTCCTTGTGTTCTTGAAGCATTCTTTTGTTGTGTGGTTGGTAAGATCAAAAATATTGCAAGGTGAATTGTTGTAGGATCTCCCCCTGCCTTGCTTTCCTCCTCTGCCCCTTCCTCTAGCACCTCTTCCTCTACCTATGTAGTTAGCTTGAGAGGTACTAGCCTCTTCTTCATTCTTCTTGGTTTTACCTTTATCCTTACTTTTATTCTTATCTCTATAAAGGGTAGAAGATTGGTTACCTCTAGAGTTTTCACCATGCTTGTTGAGCTTTGTCTCGTGGGTGAAGAGTTTCCCCATCAAGGTGTTTAGGTCAAGTATTTGCATATCCATGTAAAGTTCCATTGCTATGGTGAATGACTCACACTTATCATCAGCTTTGATGCCATTAATGATGTGCCTTACTATGTGTTCTTCTTCTATCTCCTCTCCAATGCTTGCAAGCTAGTCAGCCACATCTTTCATCTTGGTTACATAATCAACTACTCCTTGCTTTGGTTGCTTCTTTAGAGTTTTAAACTCCATTCATAGGTGATTCTTCCTAGCTCTTGTATTTGATGAGAAATATGATGAGAGTACTTCCCAAGTCTCTTGGTAGGTCTTGCGATTTCTAATGTGAGGCAATAAGAAATCATATATTGAGTTTAGTAGAAAAAACCTGGCAAGAGCATCCTTTGCACACCATGTGGTCAACCTTTCTTGCTCTTCCTTTGTGGGTTGATGTTTGCTCTTGAGTATTAGCATCTCTTCATCACCTCAGATGTATCCATATAGACTTCTCCCTTGGAGGTATGCTTGCATCCTTAGTGACCATGCTGAGTAGTTACTTCTGTCCAATTTATCAATGAAGGATGGAAATCTATCTCCCATATTGCTTGTTGTTGCTTTGATACCAATGTTTGAGGAGATGGTGGATAGTCTTTAGAGATGAAGTGGTGTTCCTTGAACCTACTTCACACCTATCAAGAATAGTTGCTAGAGAGTGTAGTGATCCTCTTTAGATAGCTAATGATAATAAATAATCATATATGATGTTTGGAATATGATGCACTAATCAAAGGAGTAAAATAGATAGGTAGAAATTGATCCAAGACCGAAAACTACACATGTTCAGTGTTTTGAATAGTTCTCTAAGCATACTAACAATTGGCTTAATTCCTTTTGGGGAAATATAATTAGATTAGATATCTACCAATCATGAGTGATTCCATAAAAAATGATGGACTACACATTGAGAATGATGTTGAGCAAACCACATAACATTCCCGACATCTTCGGGGTGCATTAGTCAACAGACCAGAGAGAAATGTCATGCTAATATCTCACGATTGAGATGAGTAATAACAATGAAATTTTGTACCAATATAGTAGACAATACAATGAACATATCATGCTTTAAATCATTGCAAATGATCAATCATGCACTGAGAACAAGCTCTGAGAAGATCATTGTTCTGATGTAGCCATGATAGAGAAGTGAAGGGAAGATATGATAAAATGTATGTATTAGAACATGTACAAATACAATGTCATTGGCAATGATCAATTGCACAATGTGAGAAGTGGGAGTGAGCTATAGAGTGAGAAATCACAATAAGTCTTCTCTAATGATCTCATAGAATCGAGATAGCACACGGATGTTTTGATCCTCCTTTTATGGTTGAGTTTGGAGCCAAACTTTTGAATTCAAATTCAAACGTTCATCTAAAAGTGAATCCTAAAGTATAGGATATATTCTCTCATTACTCAACTACAAAATATTTTGATATTCGATGCTTCCTAAGTTCCTCCTGATTGTAGGACACTTTTACAAAGATAAATGTGAAGGACTTTTACAAGAGGTTGATCATATAGAGTCCCATAAGATTTATGCCAACTAACCAAGTATGTGGGCTTTGTTTCTATTGCACCAACATATTATTCACATTTGAACTACAAGATACAATAAACATAGCTCTCTTCAATTATGGTAATCATACACTCATAGAATTGGAAGTTTGGCACAAGACATTAGCACATATTGGAGAAAGATCACTAAACTAGATAGGTAGAGACCAAAGTGTACTTGGACTTCCTAATTTTTCAAAGCAACATATGGTTTATACATGTAGTGCATGCCAATTTGGAAAGTCTCACAGGTTACCATTCATAAAGAAATGGTATATGGATGGAGACCTCTTGGAATTGGTTCATACAGATGTAAGGGAACCTAGCAAGGATGCGTCAATCTCCAGATCAAGGTAATATGTCTCTTTAATTGATGATTGTAGTAGATGGACTATTCTATATTTCATGGAACACAAGGATGAAGTTTTTTCATGCTTCAAAAAATACTTAGCTCTTGTGGAGAACCAAACAGGTAAGACACTAAAGAGGCTAAGATCAAATGGAGGGGGAGAATATTTCTCCCATGATTTTGATTCATTCATTCAAGAAAGGGGAATCAAGAGAGATATTACTACAAGGTACACTCCAGAGCAAAATGGAGTGGCAAAGAGAAGAAATAGAACAATTGTTGAAGCTGCAAGGTCTATGTTGAATGAAAAACATTTACCTAACTACTTGTGGGCTGAGGCTCTATCTACAACCACTTATTTGATTAACAGGTTACCTTCAAAGTCTCTTGATGGCATGACAGCTTATGAGGCTTGGAATTGGAAAAGACCTAGTTTGGATCATTGCAAAATCTTTGGATGTATTGCCTATGCCCATGTTCCTTCACAGATTAGAGGGAAGATGGTCCCTAAGGCATAAAGATGAGTATTCATTGGATACGACAACAATAAAAAAGGCTATAGGCTATATAACCCAAGCAACAAAGGCTTTTTGGTGAGTAGAGATCTTGTGTTTGCTGACAATAGTTCTTGGTATGAAGACTCATGCAGGAAAGTCAACTTACCTTATGACATTCAAGAAGATTTTACATCATGATCTAACAAGATCCATGAGGGAGAAAAGAAAACTAGAGAGGTATGATTTGCAACTTTTCTTGTTACTAAGCACTCAATCTACTTAGCAGAGGACTTAAATCAAGAAGAACCCACAACAATTGAGGATGCCAAGGATAAGCTAGAATGGAAGCTAGCAATGGAAGAGGAACTTGAAGCACTTGAGGAAAACAAAACTTGGGAGTTGGTTCGCAAGTCTTCATCAATGAAACTAGTAGGTTAAAAATAAATTTTTAAATTAAAGAATAATTTGGATGGTTCTATTAATAGGTACAAGGAAAAGCTAGTGGCAAAGGGCTTTTCACAAATGCAAGGAATTGATTATGAGGAGACCTTCTCTCCTATGGCAAAGATGCCCACAATCAGAGTCCTTCTAAGTGTTTCTTCTTCCAAGAATTGGAAGATTCTTCAATTGGATGTAAAAAATGCATTCCTTAATGGTTGGATAACTAAGGAGGTGCATATGGCACAACCACATGAAGATAAAGCATATCTTGATTTTTTATGCAAACTCAACGAAGCTTTACATGGACTCAAACAAGCTCCAAGAGCTTGGAATCACAAACTTGTTACCTTCTTGCAAGATAAAGGATTTCAACCTAGCAAGGTAGATCCCTGAGTCTTTATCAATAGGAGTGATTATGAAGTTATTTATTTATGTGTGTATGTGGATGACATTATTCTCACAAGAAATGATGCAGATGGAACTAAGAAGATCAAGGACCATATGAAATAGGAATTCAAGATAAGTGACCTTGGGTCACTCACATACTTCCTAGGATTGGAAGTAGTATATACATATCATGGTTTATTTCTTACTCAAAGAAAATACATTAAGGATATGTTGGCTAAATTCAAAATGCAAGATGCTAAGATTGCACGTATTCCAATGGAAGTTAATCATAAATTGAGCTCACATGAAGGAGAACTCATAGAGGATATCATAGGTCACCAAATCCTTGTGGGAAGTTTGAACTATGCCACCTTAGCTAGGGTGGATATATGTTATGGTGTGAGTGTGCTAAGTCAATTTGTGCACACACGTAGGAATCCTCGTATAAATGCTACCAAAAGGATACTTAAATATCTCAAAGGGACAATGAATGAAGGATTATACTATCCATATGTATATGATCTAGGAGTAAAATTGTTCTCTGATGCGAATTGGGCTGGCTCCAAGGAGGACAAGAGAAGCACTTCAGGATATCTTACCTTTGTAGGGACTAAACTCATTTCATGGTCATCTAAGAAGCAACCCACAATTGATCTCTCTTCCACATAGCTGAATACAGAGGTCTTGCTATAGCTACTCAAGAAGCAATGTGGATGAAGACTCTATTCAGAGATCTTGGTCTGGATTTTGGGACTCCATATAAGTATAAATTGTATTGCTAATGGACATATAATAAAAGAGACTGTGTGGGACTTCTCTAGCTTTGAGATAATGCAATGCTCACTTAATGTGAGTGTGATGATATGATCTAAGCCTTTGATCTAAAACATAATGTACGTATTCACTTTTTGGACTTGATGACTGTTAGGAATTCCACCTAAAAGTGATCCTAACATCTAGGGGATGATTTGAGATTTGAATTCAAAATAGGTCTTGGCTTTTAGCTCCCAATAACTCAAACAATTCTCTCCATTCTTCACTTTTATCTTTTATTGAGATAAAATAAACATTTAACCTTGGAAATCTCCAACTCATATATTACAAAAGATTTACATTTATGCTTCATAGATCAAGAGAAGTCCAATGTGCATTAAGCCAAGCACTTAGGCTTGATCCATGCACCAACAGCTCTCCCACAAGCCTAAGATGCTTGAGTCTCGATTCCTTCAATACGTCCTCAAGTCCAATCATAGATTTGAACCTATTCAACTCTACTCCATCCAATGATTTGTTCATCATATGTGCACATTATTGTTGAGTGGGTACATATGATAGCTCAATCTCCTTGGTTGTGATTTTTTCCCTCACATAGTGATAGTGGACCTCTATGTGTTTGTTCCTAGCATGATATATTGGATTTTTTGCAAGATGAAGTGAGCTAATTGTATCTCTAAAAATGTGAGGAGTAGAAGATTTGAGACCTAAATATGAGTACAAGGTCTTGTTCCAGATGTCATTGTCTCTACACAAAGAGATGTTAAAATGGCAGCTTGATATGCTTAATCTTTTATGTTGATTATATGGTGATTGCTAGGAAGTCCTCTTATGGCTTATCAATTCTCAAAAAGAAGTTGAGTCAGACATTTGATATGAAGGATTTGTTGAGATAGATGGATGGACACTCCAAGACATAAGTAGGTATTGCTAAATCCTACTTAGTACCAGTCCCTTGTAACTTCAGAGATGTTATGTGGGACCTCTTGTGTTATCAATGACATTATAAAAGTTCCTATGTACTTTGGAAATGATGTATGAAAAGATTTAATCAAAATAGACTACTTCCAAATAGAAGGATAATTGTAAACCTTATATTTTTTATCACACACCTGCTGCTTGAAATGTTCAATGCTACCAGTACAATAGGAATTGGAAACATTCCTTTTAGAGGTATCTAACTTGCTTAGTAAGCTAATGATTCCAAGTGGAATCACTTGAAATGATGCACTATACATAGAGCAATCAATTTAGCAAGTAAATCATTACCCTCGATTTTTTAGGACCTTTACAGAGTTTGACTAGTGCATGCTTTGATGCGCTTTTCTCCAAATTGGTTGAATGGATTTGCTTCAAAACTTTTCAGCATGTAGATAACGTAGAGCTGATTCTAACAAGCTATAGATCGTTGCATTTGGTCAATAATTGATTGAGATATGAGCAACACAAGTTGATAGTTAGGAATGACTATAACAGAGATATCATAGATGAACAATGTAGATATAATGTATTAATGAACAATGTTGTACAAGATCATAGGCTTGATAATCATAGCCTGATGATAGAGTTAAGTGTAGGCTACAATATAGGCCTCACATTCTTACACAATGGCAATGGAGAGCTCGGGAAATGAAGCTTCTAACCGTGACTTTTTCAAGTTATTTTATATAAGTCTTCCATTCAAATTTGAATTTGAATTCAACTTTTGGCTCTCTCTAAAAAGTGATCCTTCATTCTAGGAGATATTCCCTCAATGAATTAGTTACTTTTCTAACTAAAAAGTCCACGATTTTTTGGTAGGTGATTACAAATATTCTCAAGTAAAAAAGAAATGACTTTTACAAGTGGTAAAGATAAAACTCTTCCTAGCAATGGTTTTTATGGAACTTCATATGTGTATGGACTTCAAGACAAATGTTTGAGCTTGTACTTTGCACCAATAGCTCCCCCTCAAGCCAAACATTTTGGCTTAGTCTTCATCTTCAATCTTCATGAATATCCTGCAGTCCAATCATTGATTTAAACGTGCAAAGTTTTGTACCATCTAATGCTTTAGTCAACAAATATGCACATTGCATATTAGTTGATACATATGCCAACTGAATATCCTTGATCAATAGCTTCTGTCTCACATAATGATAGTGGAACTCTATATGCTTGGTCTTAGCATGATAAATAGGATTAGCTGCAAGATGTAGTGAGCTGGTGCTGTCTCCAAAAATCATTGGAGATGTAGAATGCAATCCTAATTCTGTATACAATAATCTAATCCAGATGGCTTCTTGAGTAGCATTGGCTTATCCTCTATACTCTGCCTCTATAGAAGATAAATCAACAGTAGGTTGCTTCTTTGAAGACCATGATATTGGCTTATCTCCTACAAAGGATAAGTATCTTGAGGTACTCCTCCTCTCATCTTTGCATCCTGCCCAATCTGCATCTGAATAAATCTTGATGTCCAAGTCTGATGTATAAGGGAAATACAGTCCATGATTTTGAGTACCCTTAAGGTACTTCAAGATCCTTTTGGTAGCCTCCAAGTGAGGTGCCCTAGGCTTGTGCATAAACTAACTTAGAACACTTACTCCGTAAGCAATGTCAATCCTTGTCAAGGTAGCATAGTTCGAGCTTCCCACTATGCTTTGGTAACCTGCAATGTTCTCAAGAACATCACTTTCATGAGAACTTAATTTTAGGTTTACCTCCATTGGAGTACTTGCAACTTTGGCATCTTGCAAATGAAACTTCTTCAACATATCTTGTATATACTTTATCTGAGTAATATAAATTCCTGAGTTAATATAGACTAACTCAAGTCCAAGAAAATTAGTGATCCAATGTCACTAATTTTGAACTCCTTCATCATCTGATTCTTGATCTGTTTGATGCCGTTAGCATCATTACCTATAAGTATGATATCATCAACATATACACATAGGTATATTACCTCTGAATTACTTCTCTTGATGAACAAAGAAGTATCTGCTTTACTCATGATAAAACCTTGATCCTGAAGGTATGTGGTCAACCTATGGTTCCATGCCCTAGGTGCCTGCTTCAATCCATAAAGAGCTTTGTTCAATTTACATACATATGTTACCTTGTTTGGGTCCTCATAGCCAGGAGGTTGAGAAATGTATACCTTCTCTGAAATCTAGCCATTTAGAAATGCATTTTTTACATCCAACTGATACATGTTCCAATTCTTTGATGCAGCCACACTTACCAATACCCTGATGGTTGGCATTTTGGCCACAGGTGAGAATGTTTCTTCATAATCAATTCCTTGGCCACAAGTCTAGCTTTGTACCTGCTTATTGACCCATCAGAATTCCTTTTGATCTTATAGATCCATCTAGAACCAATTACCTTCATAGACTCCTTTTTTGGTACTAGTTCCCAAGTATCACTCTCCTTGAGTGCTTCAATTTCCTCATCCATAGCTTCCTTCCATTCTGCCTTGGTCTTTGCCTCTTCATATGATGCTTGTTCTTCAATTGACAAATCTTTTACAAGATAAACAGAGTGCTTAGTAACTAGGGAAGTGTTATACCCATATCTGATTGGCTTCTTGATCTCCCTTTGTGATCTTCTGATTGCTTCTTTGGATGATTCAGGTATCTCCTCCACTTTCTTCATCTTGACTTTGCCTTTGGACTTCCATGCCTTGAAATCTTCTAGATTAATGAAGTCCTCATCATCTGAATTGATGTCTCCATTCTGAGTAGGCTCTTCCTTAGTGAGGCTTGGAAACTCCTCTTCCAAGTCATAAGGTAGTTTTACTTTCTTGCATTCACTATCAAACCAAGGGTCATTTTCATCAAAGACAACATCTCTACTGACCATGAATCCCTTGTTTGAAGGATTGTAGAACCTGTATCCTTTTTGATTTAGATCATACCCTATCAAGATGCACTTCTTTGCCTTAGGGTCTAGCTTACCTCTTATCTGAGAGGGGATATGCACATAAGCTACACATCCAAAGATCCTGCAATGATCAAGTGAATGTCTTCCACCATGCCATGCTTCATATGGGGTCATCCCATCAAGAGATTTGGATGGAAACCTGTTTACAAGATAAGTGGTAGTAGATACACTCTCTGCCCATAAGTAGTTAGGTGATTTTTTCTCATTTAACATTGATCTAGTTGTTTCAACAATTAATCTATTTCTCCTCTCTGCCACCCCATTTTTCTCAGGGATATACCTTGTTGTGATTTCTCTTTTGATTCCTCTGTCTTGCAAGAATGCATCAAAATCATTTGAGAAGTACTCACCTCCTCCATCTGACCTCAGTCTTTTTAGATTTCTCCCTATTCGATTCTCAACAAGTGCAAGATACTTTTTAAAACAAATGAATACTTCATCCTTATGCTTCATAAAGTACAATACAGTCCACACTATAATCATCAATGAAAGATACATAATACCTTGATTGAGAGATTGAGGGATCTTTACTTGGTCCCCATACATCTATATGAACAAGTTCTAGGTAGTCCTCATGCATGTAGCCTTTCCTTGAGAAGGGTAACCTGTGAGACTTTTCAAACTGACAAGCACCACATTTATAAATCATGTGTTGCTTGGATACATTAGGTATCCCAAGCACACATTGATCTTTGCATATTTGTTTCAAAGTTCTTTCACCAACATGCCCTAATCTTTTATGCCAAATTTCAAGCTCTGATAATGTTTGATCTTTATAACTATAAAGTGCAATGTTCCTTGTATCCTCAAGTTCAAAAGTGAATAGTCTACCTGATTTTCCTCCTTTGGCAATTCTCTTGAACCCATGCTTGGGATCCTCCACAAATGCTTCATATTGATTGAATCTAACATGCAAACCCTTTTCCACAATCTGTCCAACACTCATCAGATTCTTGGTAATTGTCGATACATATAGAACCCTACTAAATAGATTCTTGTTTCCATTAGAGGTCTTAACGTTCCCTACTTTAATCACTAAGTGCTTGGTTTCATCACCTGTTTGTACCTGATACTTACCATTTGGTTCCTCAAGGTCAAAGAGAAGAGCTACATTGCCTGCCACATGGTTTGAGCATCCTTAGTCAATGTAGAAGAGATGGTCATCATTTATACCTGGTTTTGATGTCATGTTCATGATCAGAAGAGAATCTTCTTGCTCCTCTATGTAGTTGTTGTAATAATTCCTTGATTTGTAGCTCCTTAGTAGTTGCTATTGTAATTGTTGTTGTAGTTGTTGTTGTATCCTTGATGATGATTGAATCTCCCTCTTGATTGTGTATATCCACCTCTTTGATATTGTAGCTCTGTGATGAGTAGCACCTCCTTTAATGTCAATCTGGGAAGACGTGAGGATGGTATGAAGACCTCGAACAAGTGATGGCACAAGTCTGTGGGTGAGAAGCACACAAACATGCACACACATACACACACACACGGACACACACGGTAAGACAAAGAGAGAAATAATGGAGTTCTTTAGATTACTCAAAAAGTCTCATACAAGTTCAAATCTACAACAAGCTAACCCCAAAATGAGCTCTCTATCTCTTTTTATAGTTTTTGACTAGCTTTGGTCCTATCCAGACCTAGTGTTCGGCCTAGTTAAAAATTACGTTCCTCGGCTAATTTGGAGGCTCAAACGAGCTCAAAAAATTATGAAAATTGGTACATAAATACTACTGATATCCTCAAGCTCGAGGACTCCTTGGCTTCCACAAAATGGAGTAGGAATAATAAAAAACGATATTTACAAACGTGTGAAGTGACTAAGATCACTATTTGGGAAGTATTTCTTCATGAAAACTTATAGGGCTTATTTGCCAGATCTGTGTTGACTACTCTCCCTGCTTGTTCCTTGCTCTGACTCCCTTCTTTGGCTTCCTTGGCTTGTGGGTCCTTGGGTGCCCTAGTTGCTACCAACACCCCCCCTGTCTCGCGTCCGTCGTCTCTGACAGGCCCTTGTTGGGCTGAGCGTTTGACATAGTATTCAACCACATATGAAGCTAGGTGATGTTCTTCCAGCCACAACCCCCGTGCTAAGTCTGTTAATAAAGCCTCCCAATCTATTGGCCTTGGAACGTCCAGATGTGGCAACCTCAATTGCTCAGAGTGTAAGGTCCTCTCCACACCGAAAAGTTGGAGGAGATGTAAGGGTCTGGGTACGAATATTTCAGAGTGGTACTCCCAGAACCCTGTGACGAACATCTCCTTGAAATTTTGTTTATAGCATGCTTGGAGGTACTTTATTCTTGCATGCCAAACATATATTACATTCATTGAGGGGGTTGTGCTCCTGTCATATACCAAGTGTAGGTTGCCTACGGTGAAGCCGACTCCTGAGAAGTGTAGGTCTTTAATGTTTTTGAAAGTTTTGAATGTGACCAACATTAATTCAAATATCTTCATACACATTTGGGCCATCACATCGGGTATGTTTCGTAGCTTGACTCTCTAGTGACGGATGGTAGAGATCATGTATGTCACTGTAGTCGGTCCTCGTGGTGGTGCTAGATATACGTAATTTAAGCATTTTGCATAGCCTTAAACATTATTTACAGTGATGGCAAAGTTCGGGCATGTGTATCTTCTGAGGACTGGGGCGTAACATGGATTGTACTTGATGAATAGTGGCATATTATTCCATGTACAAACCATTTCTGGGTAAGTTTCAAGGAGACGCAGCCGCCAGGTAGGTTGGAAAATGGATCCTTGTATGGTGCTTTTAGGTATATCATCGGGGCCGAATTGAGTGGCGAAGGTTGGAGTTTTGTCACATCGTTGCTGGATTTTTTCATTGTAATCAGCTAAGAGTACACAATAGGGCACATATTGATCGTCGTTTGTGCCTATCCATCGGTGATGAGACATGCTTCTGAAGTATTCAGATTTTATGATAGTATCCTCAATCTTAGACATTGATTGAATCTTTACCACCACTCAATCATCATGCGTGTTGGCCATTTTTTCGACTGTATGTAGCCATTCTGGGGCTTCTACCTCAAGGGTATCCAATCCTTCAGAGGTTTGTCGTCCACCCGGCATTGGCATAGGAACATATGGCTCCTCGTATGACTCGTCTACTTCTATGGGTACCAATTCTTTTGGCTCCGGCTCTATGACTAGGGAGGGTTGTCCTTCATACTGAAGTAACTTGCTTTGCAACTCAGCAACCTGTTCTTTTAGTGAATTCACCTCGTCTATAGTTGTGGTAGAATCTGTGATCTTGGGTTGTTCTTCTTGCGTCGTTAGCTGTTGGCGAAGAGTATCCCATTCTTTGTCCAATTCATCATGTGCTTCCAGCAGATCAGCATAGCTTTCCAGGATCGTTGTCATAGTCTCCGAAGGGACTGCCTTAAACTTTTTTGGGTCGATCTCATGGGGGGAGCCTTCCATTGCTACCTCTAGGTTTTCTTTGTTCTGCTTTTGAATTCGTTTATTTTCTTCTAGAGCCGTGTGGAAGGGGAATCGAGTAAGAACAGAAGAAGAAGAATATCAAAGACTAAAATTGTTCAATAAAGAATGAAGATAATAAAGCAGAAGAACCACCCTCTGCCCAAAGCCCCGCAGGGGCACGCATCAGGTAACAACGCCAAACATCCAAGTCCTGAGGAATGGAATCAAAGAATATCAAGAACCAGGACATTTCATGGGAAGGACGGACCGAGGCGAGGAAGTATCCATGAAGTAGTGCAAGAAGATACTTGGCAGGTAATAATCCTCCCGCTGATAGCGTGCGATGGCAGAAAGGATACAGGCTCAAAGCAATACAACAGGGTTAGATGTGTGAAGATAAAGACATTAGAAGACCAAAAGTTAGAAAGAGGTAGAGGTTGAGAAGTTGAAGCGGGTGACTAAGAACAACACATTCTTAGTCACTAGTGGCATGTGTGGTAGCACGACTGAATACAACAACCCAAACTTGTGATGTACATAATACCAAGGGGAAAACAGAAGCAAAGGACATACCTCGGATAAGATAACAATTGTCTGACAGTCCTTGTTGCTGCTTCGACCACTGGGTGCGTGTATTCAGAATTCTTAGACGAGCTACAAACAAGAAGCAAAAACTTGTCAAGGGACGACAAAGACAAAGAGGGGGAGAGTGTTGTAGAGTAAAGAGGCACAAAAGAGAAGCCCCAAAATTTTCAAATTAATGGGCACATTTTTTTTCTTCAAAGTCTTAGGAAATTCCGTCAAGCCATGTAAATGCACTAGAGGAGTCCACTAGATGCATAATCCCAACTTATTCTAATATATTCCTTGTAGATTAGTAGGAAATTCACTTTTTAGTAATAAAGTGCCGGTCTCTTGTGTGAAAGGACCAATTTTAGGGCACATGTATATAAGTCACTTTGTGACTCTTTGTAGAGACCTTTTGCCATTGTGAAGAAGGAGACCTCTTGATTTTCAATTCTGCTTCTGTTGAGCCTTGGCAGGTTGAAACCAGCAAAGTCAAGGTCACAGTTATGCATAAGAAAAAATGAAGTGTTAAAATTCAAGGGTCAAAGTGCACAGGTAGTGCACCTTCAATTGTCCATATAAAGGGTAACTTTTGATTGTTCACAGACAAGAGGTATTGCAGAAGTATTTTTGCTAATTCCCTTAAGGTCAAAGGGTGTTCAAAGTAATCGGGAAGGTCCAGGTGAACCCCTCTTTGGGGCAAAAGTGACGAATTAAAAGGAAAAAATAAAGGCATGTGAAGCGGCTGTGTACGCACATGTGGAAATATGGCCGCCCAATCAAATTTTTGTTTTGGTCTAAAGTCACTACAGGACAAAGTAGTGAGTCGTTGGCCGCCTCCTAACAAGACAATCTTGGGGACATCAAAGGAAGGCCAAGAGTCTAGTGCAGTTAGGAGCGTACGGGACCAACGCACTTCAAAAAGGAAAGCAAAGGCTATTTTAAGGGGGAGAGAAGAGAGAGGAGTCTAGGAGGAAGCAAGAAAGAGAAGTGAAGAGTCACCAGTGTGCGACAACACAGAGAGGTGGAAGTGAAGAGTGCAAGAAGAGTGGAAAAGGAAGAGGGCTGGGAGTGCGAAGCTAGACCCCAAGGATCACAAGGTCTCTTGCTATGAGCGAGCCGCGAAGGGCTTCATTCCTCAGCTTGGTGGAAGCTTAGTGCAAGGTGTGCACAAGGATAAGCATGAGCAAGAGGAGGGCTGATACAGAAGAGGCCGGCCGCCAGAAGACTTTGAGATAATTGGTCTTTTGTAATTGAGCATTCTCTGTAGTTGTGTCCCGAAGTATTGACTTGGATTGTGTTTAGACATTGTAATTGTTTTACTGTAATCAAAACTCAAGATTTCAAGGTGTGCTTCTGCAGAAGTTTTCAAGGTTATTTCCTCTTTTATTCTTTTCTTTTTCTCCTAGAAACTCTCAAACTCCTTCTCGTCCAAGAATCCCCAAACAAATTTTGCACGCACGGTGGGACATCCAAGGAGATTTGAGCATAGGAGAAGATCTATTGCAATTGGAGAACAATATTCCAGTGTCGACAGTAATACTCCAGTTGATTAAAGAGGTACATACTTATATCAAGTGTCTCATATTAAGTGAACTATGAACAGCTCATGACGGCGACCCGGTCACAAACCTTGAGGGTCACGTGCAAGCAGACAAGAAGAAAGGCGGTCAGAAGATCATCGAGTCCACTTTCATCAACTTCATCGGTAAGAAGCATGGCAGGGCAGGTAGACCTAGAAACCTTACTCTCCAGATTAAACATAAAATTTCCCTCTTTCAGAGGTTTAGCTCATGAGGATCCAGATGAGCACATTTGAAGATTTCTGGCATTATGCAAGACTAGAGGTCTAATGGGTAGGGAAGATGCCTTCTTGATACTCTTCCCTGCCACATTGGAAGGATTGGCAGACAAGTGGTTTAGCCAGTTTGCTGAAAACCACTTTACCTCTTGGGATTTGATGAAAGAGGCCTTCAAAAATCAGTTTCAGCATGGCAACACTGCGGAGATCATTATAGAAGAGCTAGAAAACTTGAGATTGGGTCTAGGAGAAAAGTTCCCAGAGTTTGTGACCAGGGCCAAAGCACTAATGGCTAAACTACCAGATCCACCGCATGATTTCTTTGTCAAGAAGTGGTTAGCCAAACCCCTACCTGTGGTCACCCAATGCAAAATAAAAGAGTTAGTGTTACCTACCGCCTCTGTTGAGGAGTTCATCAATACGGCCACACGCTTGGAGCAGGTAAGGCACCAGTATGGTGCAACTTCTTCCCAACCAACCTATGGTACAGAACTGGAGGACCCAGTGATCCAGTTAAGAAGGGAGCTGGAGGGCTTCAAAAAGGAATAAGCCCTACACAGAGGAGGAGACTGTTGTGGCTCAGCTGAGAAGGGAGATTGAAGCACTCAAGCTCCAAAAGGAGGAGGAGGCCCAAGCAGAAGAATTAGCTCAGCTGAGACAGGAATTGCAAGAACTCAAAGGAAGCGCTATCAAGAGTGGACTCTGGTGCTCCATGTGAAGCAAGCAAGGGCACATAGTAAGTGAATGTCATCTACTAAACGTGACTTGTCAATTATGCAGGAAAGTTGGCCATGAGGCCCATGAATGCCAACCCAAGGGAATGCCTGCAACGACATTCTGGACACGGGGAGGACCTCTGCCACCAGCAAATGTAATGGCAGCCACAGCAAACCAAGGTAACAACTATAATCCTAGACCAAGGAATAATTTTGCAAATGGGCCTAGAAGGCCCATCATTTGATTCAGATGTGGAGAGTGTGGGCATTACCAATCTAGGTGCACTCTCCCAGAAAATACCCCCCCTTGCAGGAACTGTCCAGAGGCAAGGGATCACTATACAAACTGTTGTCCTAAGAATCAAGCTTCTACTTCCGGACCCCATCTCCAAATGATCTCTGTATACAAGGAGGAAACATTACCTCAGGTCAATGAGCCCTCACCGTCTACCAGGGTGGTACAATTAGAAGAACTTGAATCTTTTACAGTACAGACAAGAAGCAAGGGGAAGGCTCAAGTGGACATAAGTCAAGAATCAATGATTAGGGGATTCAACAAAGACAAGGTTGCAGCTGAAGACAAAGCAACCACAGGCGCAGACCCAAAACAAAAGGAAAACTTCATAGGCACCAGTGATGTCATTGGGCATGCTTTCATCAGGGCTCAGGAAGAGTTGGATAAGTCAAGTGGAGCCCATTCTTTTAAAGAGTCGGAAGCTTCAAAACTACTCAAGTCTATGAAGAAGGAGGTTAGCATTTTTTATCTAATAAAGATGGATGGAAAATTCAGGTCAGAGTTATTGTAGATAATTGATGAGGCTTCTACTACAAGTTTAGTGGCCAAGACTGTTGTTTTACATAAAGGGATAATTATAGGGGAAGCACCCCAACAGACTATAAAAGTCCTCGACTGACAGTATCTATTAAAGGTCATGAATTTCAGGGAGTTATTGTGGATGGTGGTTCTGGCATCAACTTGATGCCTGAACATACAATGGAAAAGATTGGACTCCACCCTTCCAGGCCTGCAAATTTCACCATTACCCTGGCAGATCAGAGCAAAGTAAGGCCTGTCGGAGTGATTCCAAAAGTCCCACTTGAAATACAAGGTAATGTGTTCATACTGGATTTTGTTGTTTTAAGATTGCCCCGGGTTGAAGGAGGATTTCCCCTCTTAATTGGGAGACCATGGTTGAGACACGCAAGTGTCATCCATGATTGGGGCAAGGACACTATGTGGGTACAAAAGAAAGAGCAAGAGCTGACGCAGCTTCACTTGGAAGAAGGCCCGGATAATCAAGGAAACACTAGCATGATGCAAAAGGTCGGCATTTGCATGGAACCAGAACCAGATAATCAACCCCACATAGATTTTGAGGAAGAAGAGGATATTCTAAAGTGGCTGCATGCAGGCAACTCTTCTTCTTGTTTTGGAATTTTTCTCAATAATTCTTGCACAACTGAAGATTATGATGAAGGTGACAAAAAAGTCCAGGTTGATGGGTTGGGAGAGCCTATCACGGACCACAGAAGGGGCAGAAAGACACCCCTCAACTACAACTCAGAGGAGGATATCAAATCTACAAATAAGGCAGATGCGAAGGCTAAAGGCAAGGTAACGGACTCTAGTGAAGAATACTCTTTTCCTATTCAAGAAATACCTGCAGGATGGATGCAGGAAAAAGAGGAACACATTGAAATTCAGGAGACACCTGCTTATGAAGCAATGCACAAAAGACTAGTGGAAGAAGACAAGGAAGGATATGAGCACAAAGAGAGTATAGTAGAGAGAAATCCTGTCAAAGAAATACATTTAGATACTCAAAACAATGACCGACCAGTTTTGGTGGCCACCTGGTTGTGGAACTACCAAGGGCTTCTGGAAAAGGTCAGAACATTCTTGAACCACTACACAGATGTTTTTGCATGGCATTATAAGGATCTAGAAGGAGTACCACCAAGTTATGGAGAACACAGAATTCCTTTGATAGAAGGAGCAAAGCCGGTGAGAGGGAAAAGTTATAGGTTGAATCCCAAGTATGCTGAAGCTGTCTATTCCAAGATTCGGAAAATGGAAGATGTAGGCATTATCATTCCTGTAGAACATTCGGAGTGGCTATCTCCCATGGTGATAGTGCCAAAGAAGAACACTAACAAGATCAGAATCTGTGTGGATTTTAGGGCATTGAACAAAGTCACGATTCCAGACGGATTTCCAATGCCATTTGCTGAGCAGGTCATAGAAGAAGTAGCTGGTCATTCCCTTTATAGCTTCATGGATGGATTCAGTGGATACAATCAGATATCCATTCACCCTGGGGATCGGGAGAAGACAGCATTCATTACTCCTTGGGGAACTTATGTATATCTGAAGATGCCCTTTGGGTTAAGAAATGCTCAAACTACCTTCAACCGAACAGTTAATCTCATTTTTGGACCATTGCTACTAGAGTCGTTAAGAATCTTCATGGATGACTTTTCATCTTTTTCAGGTACTCTTAAAGAAACTCCTTTGGACTGTTTAGAGAAGCATCTGCTTCAATTAAAACAAGTTTTTGAAAGGTGTAGAGAAACGAAGCTGAAACTGAATCCAAACAAATGCCACTTTTTGGTGACCGAAGGTACTTTGTTAGGGCATGTGGTATCTTCCAAAGGTATGGCACCTGATCCAGACAAAATCATGGCTATATTAAAATTACCTAGGCCTAAATCTTCAAAGGAGATTCAAAGTTTTCTAGGCCATACAGGATACGACCGCAGATTTATTAAAATGTATGCAGATATAGCCAGACCTTTGGCTAGGCTCACAGGCAAGGAGGTTCCTTTTAAATGGGATCAAGAGGAGGAAAAAGCATATCAAACACTAAGGTCAAAGTTAGTGTCTGCTCCCATTTTGATCACACCTGAGTGGTCAAAAATATTTCATTTACATGTGGATGCCAGTGCATACGCAGTAGGGGCAGTTCTAACACAACCTAGTGAAGAATTTAAGATGGACAGACCGATTCAATATGCCAGCAGAATTTTGTCTAAGGCTGAAAGGAACTACAACACTACAGAAAGAGAAGCCTTAGCCATGGTTTTTGCTGTCCAAAAATTTCGGCATTACTTATTGGGAGTGAAATTTGTTATTATAACTGATCACCAACCTCTAAAGTACTTACTCAACAAACCACAAGCCACTGGTAGAATATGGAGGTGGTTATTGTTATTCTAGGAGTTTGATTTCTCGGTAATTCATAAACCAGGTAGAGAGAATGTTATGGCAGATCACCTGTCCAGAATAAGTATGATGAATCAAACCAGTGGAATCAATGATGATTTTCCCGATGCTCATCTGTTTGCTGTACAAGCTCAAGGTTGGTATGATGATATTAAGCAGTTCATTAAGACTAGGTTGTATCCAGAAAAGGCTAGTGCTGTACAAAGGAAGAGACTGCTAATCAAGAGTAGACCATATACCTTCATTAAAGATAAATTATATAGACAGGGCAAGGACGACAGGGTTAGGAAATGCTTGGAAGAAGATGAAGTGAGGGAAGTACTGGACTCTGCACATGAAGGAACAGGTGGTGGGCACCTTCCAGGGCATATCATGAGCCAGAGAATACTGGATGCTGGTCTATGGTGGCCTACACTATTTAAGGACGCATATGAATGGAGAAGAACATGTGATGTGTGCCAACGGTGTGGCCCTAAGCCCACCAAGCAGAGGCATAATCCGTTGATTGTTTCCACTTCTTGGCAACCATTTGAGAAGTGGGGATTAGACTTTGTCGGGCCTATATACCCCGTGGCGGTTCCTAAAAGAGAAAAGTACTTACTGATAGCCACCGACTACGCAACAAAATGGGCTGAAGCTATTGCATCCACGGACTGCACTGCACAAACTGTGGCTGAATTCTTATACAGTAACATCATTTGCAGGTTTGGGTGTCCACTTGAAATATGTACCGATCAGGGTACTCATTTTGTCAACAAAGTACTGCAGGAAATTTCCAACAGGTATCAAATTTTACATAAGACTTCTTGTGCATACTACCCACGAGCTAATGGTCAAGCCGAATCAACCAACAAAGTATTGATTTCAATGCTAAGAAAGGAATGTATGTTACAGCCTACTTCTTGGGGACAGGCTTATCTTGGTACATTATGGGCATACCGATTGGCCTATAAAGAGACGGGGTATTCTCCCTTTCAACTAGTTTATGGCCTTGTTCCCATTGAACCATTTGAGTTCATCAAGGGCTCTATCCGAACGGAAGGAGTTGAGAAAAATGGGATAGAAGTTCCAGCCCGACTAACTGCTTTGCATAAACTGGAAGAATCAAGGATTTTAGCCTCCAAAAAGTTAGAGAAGATTCAGATACAAAGAAAGGAGACTCATGACAAAAATTTATGGCACAACAACTTGAAGCCTGGTGATTTAGCTCTACTACACAGACCACAGCTTTCTACTCAAACCAAAGGAAAATGGATCCCTCACTGGGAAGGATCTTTTCACATTTCGAAGATGCTGCAGTGGGGTGCTGTGTAGTTAGAAACACTCGATGGCGACACCCTGCCATTAGTAAATATTTCCAGACTCAAAGCTTATCATAAAATGTCATAACAATCGCACTTTCATAAATTTTGTTCCTAATAGTCTTGGTTTTTTTTTAAATAATAAAATAGCATAATTATAAATGCTAACGCATCTTGGGCGATATTTTTCTTTTTTTTCATTAAGCACTCAATTCAATTAAAAATCCCTAAATGGAAATTAGGCGTCAATTTTTTTTTTCATGGCTCTTATTCTACTCAACATCTTTAAATGAGAACCCTTTCTTTGTTTATCTATTGGATGAATGAGATTGAAGTTTGCTACTCCTCTCTTTTGAGCACTCTTTTAAGCTAAACCAACCCTTTTCTGTGAGGTAATCTCACATTCCTCCTTGCTATATAATGAGACCCCTCATTCATTCTTGCTGACCTCAGCTTCAGCAATACGACCCCTCAATATCCTCATCGATATCCACTGCAAAAATATCATCATCAATGCTCAGGCCCAAAAACTCTGTTGCCGACATGTAGAGTAGATCTCTTCTTCATACCGCAACCCCACCCTTCTTCTCTCCCTCCCCCTCCATCTCTCGCCGCTAGCCCCCTCCCCCTCCCCCTCCATCTCCCCCCCGCACACACCCCCTCCACCCTCTCCCTCCCCCTCCATCTCCCCCCGCCAACCCCCTCACCCTCACCCTCCATCTCCCCCCGCACACACCCCCTCCTCCCTCTACCTCCCCCTCCATCTCCACCCGCACAACACCCCCTCCACCCTCTACCTCCCCCTCCATCTCCCCCCCGCACATGCCCCCTCCACCTCCCCCTCCATCTCCCCCCGCACACACCCCCTCCACCCTCTCCCTCCCCCTCCATCTCCCCCCGCACACACTCCCTCCACCCCCCTCGGCCAGCAGCGCACTCTCCCTCCCCCTCCATCTCCCCCCCGCACAACACCCCCTCCAGCCTCTCCCTCCACCCTCTACCTCCACCTCCATCCCCCCCCTCTCCTCCATCTCCCCCCGCACACACCCCCTCCACCCTCTCCCTCCCCCTCCATCTCCCCCCACACACACTCCCTCCACCCCCCTCGGCCAGCAGCGCACTCTCCCTCCCCCTCCATCTCCCCCCGCACAACACCCCCTCCACCCTCTCCCTCCACCCTCTACCTCCACCTCCACCTCCATCTCCCCCCCCTCTCCCTCCATCTCCCCCCGCACACACCCCCTCCACCCTCTCCCTCCCCCTCCATCTCCCCCCGCCAACCCCCTCACCCTCCCCCTCCATCTCCCCCCGCACACACCCCATCCACCCTGTACCTCCACCTCCATCTCCCCCCGCACACACCCCCTCCACCCTCTCCCTCCCCCTCCATCTCCCCCCGCACACACTCCCTCCACCCCCCTCGGCCAGCAGCGCACTCTCCCTCCCCCTCCATCTCCCCCCGCACAACACCCCCTCCACCCTCTCCCTCCACCCTCTACCTCCACCTCCATCTTCCCCCCCTCTCCCTCCATCTCCCCCCGCACACACCCCCTCCACCCTCTCCCTCCCCCTCCATCTCCCCCCGCCAACCCCCTCACCCTCCCCCTCCATCTCCCCCCGCACACACCCCCTCCACCCTCTACCTCCACCTCCATCTCCCCCCGCACACACCCCCTCCACCCTCTCCCTCCCCCTCCATCTCCCCCCGCACACACTCCCTCCACCCCCCTCGGCCAGCAGCGCACTCTCCCTCCCCCTCCATCTCCCCCCGCACAACACCCCCTCCACCCTCTCCCTCCACCCTCTACCTCCACCTCCATCCCCCCCCTCTCCCTCCATCTCCCCCCGCACACACCCACTCCACCCTCTCCCTCCCCCTCCATCTCCCCCCGCACACACTCCCTACACCCCCCTCCGCCAGCAGCGCCCTCTCCCTCCCCCTCCATCTCCCCCCGCCAACCCCCTCAAACTCCCCCTCCATCTCCCCCCGCACCCACCCCCTCCACCCTCTACCTCCACCTCCATCTCCCCCTGCACACACCCCCTCCACCCTCTCCCTCCCCCTCCATCTCCCCCCGCACACACTCCCTCCACCCCCCTCCGCCAGCAGCGCCCTCTCCCTCTCCCTCCATCTCCCCCCGCCAACCCCCTCACCCTCCCCCTCCATCTCCCCCCGCACACACCCCCTCCACCCTCTCCCTCCCCCTCCATCTCCCCCCGCACACACTCCCTACACCCCCCTCCGCCAGCAGCGCCCTCTCCCTCCCCCTCCATCTCCCCCCGCCAACCCCCTCACCCTCCCCCTCCATCTCCCCCCGCACCCACCCCCTCCACCCTCTACCTCCACCTCCATCTCCCCCCGCACACACCCCTCCACCTTCTCCCTCCCCCTCCATCTCCCCCCGCACACACTCCCTCCACCCCCCTCCGCCAGCAGCGCCCTCTCCCTCCCCCTCCATCTCCCCCCACCAACCCCTCCCCGTCCCCCTCCATCTCCCCTCGCACACACCACCTCCACCCTCCCCCTCCATCTCCCCCCGCACACACCCCCTCCTCCCTCTACCTCCCCCTCCATCTCCCCCCGCACAACACCCCCTCCACCCTCTACCTCCCCCTCCATCTCCCCCCCCCGCACACGCCCCTTCCACCTCCCCCTCCATCTCCCCCCGCACACGCCCCCTCCACCCTCTCCCTCCCCCTCCATCTCCCCCCGCACACACTCCCTCCACCCCCCTCCGCCAGCAGCGCCCTCCCCCTCCATCTCCCCCCGCCTACCCCCTCCCCCTTCCCCTCCATCTCACCCCGCAAAAGCACCGCCCTCCCCCTCTCCCCTCCCCTCCATCTCATCCCGCCCAACCCTTCCCCTCCATATTTACCCCACCCCCGCGCTATCCCCCTCAACCTTCCCCTTCATCTCTCCAGCCGAACCCTCCACCCCCTACCCCTTCCGCCACACCCGCCACTTCAACAGCTCCCCGTCCAAGGAATTCACGAACATCAGGTTCAGCACCATTAAGTTCTTCGCAAGAAACAACACTAAATTTGAATCCATACCCTCGATGGCCGATCCCTCCGCGCCGGAAGATAATTCGGAAAGCACGCCTGCTCAATAGCTTCCAAGCCCCATCTCTCCGATCCCGACAGTGCCCGCACCCATTAACCCACCAAATGCATCGCCTTCACCTCTTCCTCCTGCCACTCTTCATATTCCTACTTATTCAATTCAATCTGAGACCACTGACATATATTCTCCACCTTCCCTCCCTCGCCCTCCTTCTCCTTCCCCGTCTGCTTCTCTTACCTTAAACTCGCCTTCAGGAGATTATATGCGCCTTTTTCTTCCCCCTGATTTAGATCTGCAGATTCGTATTCATTTATCCCTCCCAACCATTGAACTTCGTCATCTATTTTCTGTCGAAAATCTTCAACAGGCAGGTCTCTGGGGCTTGGCTAACGTTTTCTTCAATGATCCCTCAAATTATACTGAGGTCTATGAAACTCTCCGTCTCTTTCCTACTTTTCGCATAGGAACTCTCTCCATCTCAGATCTTGGTGCTAGTATTGGCTCCTCCCTAATCCACTTCACTAGTCCTCCTTTCTTATATTCTGGAGTGTCAGCCTCTGCCACCATTGCCTTTTGTAGAGATCGCTTTGAAAATAATGCCCGTTTTTCCATCCGCATGACATCCATCCTTAATTCATTTATTTTTTTCTTTTTGCTTCGTAGTCCCACAACTTCACTCCCATGGTCTGATATTCGAATTGCGGATCCCCTTTTTTGCTTCCTCAATAGTCGACCATACCCTTACGCCGCCCTCATCTATAGTTCCTTAACTTTACGATCTAGACGCCTTCGTGAAGCTATCACTCGGGGCTCTCATACATTTTCCATATATTCTGCACCATTCCTTGTTTGGATCTATCAAATACCAGCACAATCTGCAAATAATCTCGCTATTCTTCCTCACAACCCTGTTAGCCAACCGCCTAACCATCCCGGGCTACCTTTCATCTCACAATCTCCTACCTCCCCTCTAATCTCAATTGAATCAGCTTCCGCTTCCACACCGACCTCCGCCCACCCGGATATCACTTCCCTTCCTCCGCACGCAACTACCATTGCTGCGACAATTCCTACTCCTAACCTTGTTCCTAGACCTTCTCCCTCATCAGCTTTCAGGCCGCTCGTTCAAACGCTGCTCAACCCACACAACCCCACCTGTAAAACCCCTCGTCCTCCGGTTTCCAATTCGCCCCCTCTCATTGATGTTTCCCTCAGCCAACCCCTTCCCTCGAACATTCCTTCACATCCCTCTCCCTCTACCGCTCCCACTCATTCTCCCATTCCGCCTGTAGCCCTTGCTCCGCCAAGTGACCTCCCTTCTGCCCCTTCCTTTTTACAATTGCTCCGCGACGCAAGTGCAGTTGCTCTTAGTAGTGCTCACGCCTCAAAAGTGTCATTGGATTCTGTCTCGGCCGCAGCTTCTGTTCAGCAGCAGTATATCTCTACCATCGACACCATCAACCGCATGGCCACTTCTCAATGGCAATCGCTCAATGAAACGGCTCATTTACTCAAACAAGAGCGGGATCATTATCGAGATATCGCCGATACTGCGTTGAAGGCCTTATCAGATATTCAAAATCGTTCTACCTTAGGGCTCTGTGATAATGCTGCGTGCCGTCGTATCAAACACGAACGGGACCACCTTAGGCAGTGCCTTAGTTCTCTCCAGCATATGATTGAGCAGGCTTCTACACCTCTGCCCTCCTCTCCACAACCCCCTGATGTGGGCCTCAATCCACCTTCTCAATAATTTGCAAGCCAACTTCTCAATCAATTGCTATTGGCTTCAGTTTCCCTTATAGATTTGCAAATAAAACTCTCATCCTTCTGATTTTGTCTCATCAGGGATAATAAATATTTGTAGCGTGATTAATCGGGTTTCCTTCCTTAATCAATAATATCAATCCTTATCTATTTTCATGCCTACGTTCCCTCTATGTTTCTTTTGCTGTTCCACTCTGTTCTTAAGTTGCTGTTCCACTCTGTTCTCCCTGTATCGTGTTCCTGCTGTCTCTCCGGGACGGAGAGCACATTAGGTGGTGGGCATCTGTTGAGCCCTGGCAGGTTGAAACCAGCAAAGTCAAGGTCACAGTTATGCATAAGCAAAAATGAAGTGTTAAAATTCAAGGGTCAAAGTGCACAGGTAGTGCACCTTCAATTGTCCATATAAAGGGTAACTTTTGATTGTTCACAGACAAGAGGTATTGCTTCTTGATGAGAAAGGTATTACTCGACACCTTACTATTTCTTATACACCTCAGCAAAATGGTGTTGCAGAAAGAAAGAATAGAGTACTTGTTAAAATGATGCGGAGCATGATGGCGTCCAAGAAGCTTTCACCAAAATTCTGGTTTGATGCATTACATATAGCTAATCACATTTTAAACAGGTCATCTACAAAAGCTTTAAAGGTAATCACACCATATGAAGCTTATTATGGTAGAAAACCTAATGTGAGTTACTTCAGAGTGTTTGGATCACTTTCTTACGTATATGTTGAGAAAAAGGACCGAGGCAAACTAGATGTAAAGGCGAAGAAAGCTGTTTTTATTGGATATCCTGTTGAGAGTAAAGGATACAGGTTTTATGTTCCAGAGACAGGTGAAGTTATTCTTTCAGGTAATGCTTATATTGCTGAAGATAAGGTTTATGATAAAGAAGCAGAAATTCCGGAATTCATTAGTGAAAATGACTATGGAATTTTTAAAAAGATTCTGGATGTACATGTTCATCCATATTAGGAGGGAGTTAAAATTCCTAGTATTCAAGAAAAAGTTGAAGAAAGAGGAATTTCAAAACCTTCTACAGAGTCAGTTCCACAAGAAACTTTGATTCCAAAAATGGAAGAAGTTAAAGTTCCAGAAAGTCCTAGTACCTCGACAGGACAAGTTCCAAAACTTGTGGGAAGCTGAAAGTTGAGAAAGAGTTTCACCACTTTTCAAGGATACACCTACATGGCTATATCAGACTTGAAAAGATAGTGGTATAAAGACTTTTACTGGAACAAGGAGTCAGACTAGAAAACAACAACAAGATCATGTAAGAACAAGAAGTCAAACTAGACAACAAAAAGATCATGTAAGTTTTGCTGAAGACTTTGAGATTCATGATATTTTGGCACTTATGACTATTGAAGATGAACCTGCGTGTGTTAAAGATGCACTTAACATTCCTATTTGAAGAAAATCTAAAGAAGAGATTGATTCAATTCATAAGAATCAAACTTGGCAGCTATGTGAGTTACCAGAAGGAAAGAAGGCTATAGGTGTAAAATGGATCTTCAAAATCAAAAGGAAAGAAGATGGTACTATTGATAGATACAAGGCCAGGTTGGTTGTCAAAGGATATGCACAACAAAAAGGTATCGATTATGATGAGACATTTGCTCCTACATCTAGGATGACTGTTATTAGGTCAATACTTGCTCTAGCAGCACATTTTGGTTGGCATATATATCAACTTGACATTAAGACTGATTTTCTTAATGGTGATTTACACGAGGATGTGTATATTTAGCAGCCAAAAGGTTTTTGAAGAGACACGTAAAGGACACTTAGTGTGTAAGCTTATAGAAGCTTTGTATGGTTTAAAACAGGCACCTAGAGCATGGTATGAAAAGATACATACATATCTTTGAAGTATTTTTGCTAATTCCCTTAAGGTCAAAGGGTGTTCAAAGTAATCGGGAAGGTCCAGGTGAACCCCTCTTTGGGGCAAAAGTGACGAATTAAAAGGAAAAAATAAAGGCATGTGAAGCGGCTGTGTACGCACATGTGGAAATATGGCCGCCCAATCAAATTTTTGTTTTGGTCTAAAGTCACTACAGGACAAAGTAGTGAGTCGTTGGCCGCCTCCTAACAAGACAATCTTGGGGACATCAAAGGAAGGCCAACAGTCTAGTGCAGTTAGGAGCATACGGGACCAACACACTTCAAGAAGGAAAGCAAAGGCTATTCTAAGGGGGAGAGAAGAGAGAGGAGTCTAGGAGGAAGCAAGAAAGAGAAGTGAAGAGTCACCAGTGTGTGACAACACAGAGAGGTGGAAGTGAAGAGTGCAAGAAGAGTGGAAAAGGAAGAGGGTTGGGAGTGCGAAGCTAGACCCCAAGGATCACAAGGTCTCTTGCTGTGAGCGGGCCGCGAAGGTCTTCATTCCTCAGCTTGGTGGAAGCTTAGTGCAAGGTGTGCACAAGGATAAGCGTGAGCAAGAGGAGGGCTGATACAGAAGAGGCCGGCCGCCAGAAGACTTTGAGATAATTGGTCTTTTGTAATTGAGCATTCTCTGTACTTGTGTCCCGAAGTATTGACTTGGATTGTGTTTAGACATTGTAATTGTTTTACTGTAATCAAAACTCAAGATTTCAAGGCGTGCTTCTGCAGAAGTTTTCAAGGTTATTTCCTCTTTTATTCTTTTCTTTTTCTCCTACAAACCCTCAAACTCCTTCTCGTCCAAGAATCCCCAAACAGCTTCTTTCTTGCAGATTTTCATCTTCTCTTTGATCTTCTATGTGTGTGTAATGCTTCGAATCTGTGTGTAGGACAGTTGTCTATCCCTCTCCACTATTCTTGAGCTACTGTAGCGTGTGTGTGTGAGCTTGTAGGAGTTGTGGAGTGAGTGTGGGTGTTTCTTGCCATTCACTATTTTGTTCATAACTTGTAGCACGGTTGTGAAAATCGAGTGAAACCACTCCAGTAGAAGCGTCTCGTCAAGAGCTTCAAAACCAACCCACTATTGGCCATATTCGGAGTTTGGAGTTGGGAGAAATCCTCGATTTAGTAGAAAATATTGTAAGTGGTATTGCGACAGACACTTTCAGTATTTAAGTGAGTTAGAGAGGTGGATTAATCTTTTCTCACACTTATAAGCTGAACCACTTCATTTTCCATCACGTGAGCACATGTCCTCATACACTTGGTTAGGTCGTTTCATTGGATTGACAAATAATCGTATGTCAATTCCCCACTATACGCACTTGTGTGGCAAATGAGATCTAGTCTCTTTGGCACAAGTCCTTAAGTCTTCTTGACTTAGGTACACACGTTTTTGCTGTGTACCTAAGTCAAAAAGACTTAAGGACTTGTGCCAAAGGGACTAAATCTCATTTTCCACACAAGTGCGTATAGAGGGAAATTGACACACGCTTATTTGTCAATCCAATGAAACGACCTAACCAAGTGTATGAGGACATGTGCTCACGTGATGGAAAATGAAGTGGTTCAGCTTATAAGTGTGAGAAAAGACTAATCCACCTCTCTAACTCACTTAAATACTGAAAGTGTCTGTCGCGATACCACTTACAGTAGTTTTAACTAAATCAAGGATTTCTCCCAGCTCCAAACTCGGAATGGACCAATACTAGGCTTGTTTTTGAAGCTCTCGACAAGACGCTTCTATTGCAAGTCGTTTCACTCAATTTTGACAAACATACTTCATGTTATGACCAAAATAGTGAATGGCAGGAAACACCCACACTCACTCCACAACTCATACAAGCTCACACACACACTACAATAGCTCAAAAACAGTGGGGAGGGATAGTCAACAGTCCTACACACACATTCTAAGCATTTTACACACATTTCAAGCATTACACACACATAGAAAATCAAAGAGAAGATGAAAATCTACAAGAAAGAAGCAAAATCGAAAATCAGGAGCTCTCCTTCTCCACAATGGTAAAAAGTTTCTACAAAGAGTCACAAAGTGACTTATATACATGTGCCCTAAAATTGGTCCTTTCACACAAGAGACCGGCACTTTATTACTAAAAAGTGAATTTCTTACTAATTTATAAGGAATATATTACAATAAGCTGGGATTATGCATCTAGAGGACTCCTCTAGTGCATTTACATGGCTTGAGGGAATTTCCTAAGACTTTGAAGAAGAAAAATGTGCCCATTAATTTGAAAATTTTGGGGCTCCTCTTTTGTGCCTCTTTACTCTGCAACACTCTCCCCCTCTTTGTCTCTGTCCTCCCTTGACAGGCTTTTGCTTCTCGTTTGTAGCTCGTCTAAGAGTTCTCAATACACACACACAGTGGTCGAAGCAGCAACAAGGATTGTCAAACAATTGGTTATCTTATCCGAGGTATGTCCTTTGCTTCTGTTTTCCCCTTGGTATTCTGTACATCACAAGTCTGGGTTGTTGTATTCAGTCGGGCTGCATCGCATGCCACCAGTGACTAAGACTGTGTTGTTCTTAGTCATCTGCTTCAATTTCTCAGCCTCTACATCTTTGCATGATGCCCTGGATTCTTAGCTATAGCTATAGCACTCTGGCTATCTGAAAATATATGAATGAGTTGATGTACTCTTACATCAAGATAACTAAAGATCTTCTACAACCATACTGACTCTAGAGTAGCTGTAAATGTTGCATGATATTCAGCTTCACATGATGAAGTGACAATAGTGGGTTGTCTCTTTGAATACCATGAGATAAGACAATCTCCAAGATAAAAACAAAATCCACTAGTACTTCTTCTTATGTCTCTGTATCCTGCCCAATCAGAATCTGAAAATCCTTTTAGTAACAAATGTGTAGATTTTGAAAATACCATAGCAAAATTTGAAGTTCCCTTCAAATAACGAAAGATCCGCTTTACTGATTTCCAATGTAACAATGTCGGATTCTGCATGAACCTTGATACTTGAGAAAATGCAAACTGTATATTAGGACGTGTATTACAAAGATATATCAAGCAACCAACTGCTTGACTATATAGAGTAGCATCAAATGGCTCTGCATCTGCTACCATTTGTAAAGACATGTTCTGATCCATAGGTGTTTGCATAGGTTTAGAATCACCCATCTGAAACCTTTCCAAAAGTTTCTCATTGTACTTCTGCTGTGTCATGTAGATACACTCATCTCGAAACAGAAACTGAATCCCAAGATAATAATGTAGAATGCCTAAATCATTCACATCAAATGTTTGCTTCAATTCTTTTTTGAACATCTGCAAATCTTCATCTTTGGGACCTGTGACTGTAATATCATCCACATAAATGATTTCTATAATCATCATACATGTTTCAGCTTTAACATAAAGAGTTGGAGGTGCATTTGAGTCATTTGGATAAAAGATATGTATGTATCTTTTCATACCATGCTCTAGGTGCCTGTTTTAAACCATACAAAGCTTCTATAAGCTTACACACTAAGTGTCCTTTACGTGTCTCTTCAAAACCTTTTGGCTGCTAAATATACACATCCTTGTGTAAATCACCATTAAGAAAAGCAGTCTTAATGTCAAGTTGATATATATGCCAACCAAAATGTGCTGCTAGAGCAAGTATTGACCTAATAACAGTCATCCTAGATGTAGGAGCAAATGTCTCATCATAATCAATACCTTTTTGTTGTGCATATCCTTTGACAACCAACCTGGCCTTGTATCTATCAATAGTACCATCTTCTTTCCTTTTGATTTTGAAGATCCATTTTACACCTATAGCCTTCTTTCCTTCTGGTAACTCACATAGCTGCCAAGTTTGATTCTTATGAATCGAATCAATCTCTTCTTGCATAGATTTTCTTCAAATAGGAATGTTAAGTGCATCTTTAACACACGCAGGTTCATCTTCAATAGTCATAAGTGCCAAAATATCATGAATCTCAAAGTCTTCAGCAAAACTTACATGATCTTTTTGCTGTCTAGTTTGACTTCTTGTTCTTACATGATCTTGTTGTTGTTGCCTAGTCTGACTCCTTGTTCCAGTAAAAGTCTTTATACCACTATCTTTTCAAGTCTGATATAGCCATGTAGGTGTATCCTTGAAAAGTGGTGAAACTCTTTCTCAACTTTCATCTTCCACAAGTTTTGGAACTTGTCCTGTCGAGGTACTAGGACTTTCTAGAACTTTAACTTCTTCCATTTTTGGAATCAAAGTTTCTTGTGGAACTGACTCTGTAGAAGGTTTTGAAATTCCTCTTTCTTCAACTTTTTCTTGAATACTAGGAATTTTAACTCCCTCCTAATATGGATGAACATGTACATCCAAAATCTTTTTAAAAATTCCATAGTCATTTTCACTAATGAATTCTGGAATTTCTGCTTCTTTATCATAAACCTTATCTTCAACAATATAAGCATTACGTGAAAGAATAACTTCACCTGTCTCTGGAACATAAAACCTGTATCCTTTACTCTCAACAGGATATCCAATAAAAACAGCTTTCTTCGCCTTTACATCTAGTTTGCCTCGGTCCTTTTTCTCAACATATACGTAAGAAAGTGATCCAAACACTCTGAAGTAACTCACATTAGGTTTTCTACCATAATAAGCTTCATATGGTGTGATTACCTTTAAAGCTTTTGTAGATGACCTGTTTAAAATGTGATTAGCTATATGTACTGCATCAAACTAGAATTTTGGTGAAAGCTTCTTGGACGCCATCATGCTCCGCATCATTTTAACAAGTACTCTATTCTTTCTTTCTGCAACACCATTTTGCTGAGGTGTATAAGAAATGTTAAGGTGTCGAGTAATACCTTTCTCATCAAGAAATGTCTGGAACTCATTTGACAAGTATTCTCCACCTCTATCACTTCTGAGAATTTGGACAGTTTCTTGACTTTCATTTTCAACCATAGCTACAAATTTCTTAAACATAGGAAAGACTTCTGACTTTGACTTAAGACCATAGATCCATGAATATCTTGTAAAATCATCAATGAATAGAACAAAATATCTGAAACCCTGAATAGATTCTGCTCTCATAGGTTGTTGGCAGCAGTCAGGGAACCGAAGGAGCCACAAGAGAAAGAGGGTCAGAACGAAGAGATAGCACAAGCAGACACAGTAGCCAAAGAAGATCTGGCAAGTAGGCCATCTAAATTTTTCAGACATCAAGGAGTGGAGCACACAAGAAGAAAGAGCAAGTAGGGAGCTCAAAGATGTGTACGACAAACCAACAGAGAAAATCCCTACACAAATAGTGATTTTAATCACTAAAAACCATTGTAAATACCATTTCGTATTTTTGTAGCTCCATTTTGTGCAAGCCAAGGAGTCCTTGAGCTTGAGGAGCCTTAGAAGTGCCTACATATCAATTTTCGTATTTTTTAGACTCCGTTTAAGCCCTCAAATTGGCCCTGGACCTAATTTTTAACTAGGCCGGACACTAGGTCTGGACAGGGCCAAAACCTAGTCAAAAACTATAAATAGAGCTAGAGAGCTCATTTTTGAGGTTAGATTGTAATTGAAATGAACTTGTAAGAGCTTTTTGAAAGTAATCTAAGAACTCCATTGCTTCTCACTCTTTGTCTTGCCGTGTGTGCGCGTGTGTGTGTATGTGTGTGCATGTTTGTGTGTTTCTTACTCACGCACTTGTGCCTCCACTTGCTCGAGGTCTTCATACCATCCTCTCGTCTTCCCGGATTGACATTAAAGGAGGTGCTACTCATCACTGAGCTACACGGCTCTCTCAATCGCGACCGACAGAGTCAACGACCGATTGACCACGACTGACGGATCATACGCGTGACACGTGTCAATCGCGATCGAGTCATCAATCGTGATCGACCCATCAATCGCGACTGATAGCCCACGACGGCTCTGTCAATCGCGACCGACAAAGTCAACGATTGTTTGACCACGACGGACAGACCCTCGCGACCGACCTGTCAATCGCGATCGACCCATCAATTGCGACTGACAGAGTCAACGACCCTTTGACCACGACTGATTGACTTTTTGAGCCACGTGTCAATCACGATCGACCCATCAATCACGACTGATAGCCACGACGGACCTGTCAATCGCGATCGACACATCAAACGCGACTGACAGCCACGACGGACCTGTCAATCGCGATCGACACATCAATCGCGACTGACCTGTCAATCTGGACTGACAGAACTTGCGAACGCGATAGAAGGGCAAATTTGGCCAATTTTTAAGGGCAAAAAAATTGTGGTCTAATTTTTTGGGGAACTTTTAAGGGTTTAGCATTACATTGTGAGGCCGCAACCCAAGTAATTCAAGAGTTCCTGTCTGCCTGAGTAAACTGTTTTGAACCCTCTTTTAGCACCTAAACCCTGATCAGACATAACTTCCTCATACAAAATCCAATTGCTGTGAGTCTTGTTTTGTTGGAAAGCTCAGGATTATTAGATAGGGTTTTTTGAAGTTAACCATACCCGAGGTAGGAGAACTGAGGGATCCTTGGGATTGTTTTTTATAAAGGCAAGGGATAACTTGGTCGGTGAGTTACATGCATGAAAGTGGTCTAGTCTGTCATTTGAATTTAAGTCTGGAGCTAATCTTGGGACTGATGCAGGTCTATTGAGAAGCAATTGAGAGCGTCCAAGCAAGGGCTTTGTGCAAGCTTGAGAATCAACTTCTCGAGCACTAAAGAGCAAGGATCAGCATGAAAGGTCGGAATATTCTCAACTCCCCTTCGTCAATTCCTAGCTTAGGCTAAGAACGACTAGAGGTAGGAGTAAGTCAGGGCGACGATAGGCAATTATCAAGTTGAAGAATACCTAAACTTTCAAGTTCAAGCTAAGGACATAATCTTTGTACTGTCGGGAACTTTAAAGGAAAAGAACTTAACGTGGAACGATCAACTTTAAGTGCGGAAGTACACTCAAATATACCTTACGACGTGACATCAGAAAAGAATTTTAACACGGTAATCAACTAAAAAGAATCAAGTAACTGATACAAAAGGACTCTGCAACGAGGTTGTACTTGGGCAAATTTGGGTTATTCAATCAGGCTTATGAACCTTAGATCAGGGCGACATCTAGGGAGAGATAGACAAAGCCTTAGGTCTTCAGAGGCCAGTGTCAACCACACTGCTAGGTCTTGGGTCCAATAGCTCAGCCAGCACTCATACTACCCTAGTTCTGAGACTAGTGAATCAGAGATGTCTCAAGGCATGGACAGACCTACGGGAAGTTCAGGAGTGCCATACTTGTACAGGGTAGAAGGCCCTTACAAAACGCAGTTGGAATACCTTAGGACCAACCGATTGGGTGCTAGCATCTATGAGGATGGCCTAGGAAGATCTGTGGTACAGATGAAGAATCCTGACCAATCCATTGGACTAGAGCGCCCAGCTGTCAAGTTTGCAAACGGGGCGTACTTAGACAAGGAAGGGACAATATATGTAGTCACTAGTCATCTAGATAGGACTGATGAATTTGGGAATGAGATCCCAGGAACGGACTTAGGTGACCTAGAGCAAGGAAGCATGGGTGAAGAACCAAGGACCCCCCGAGGCAAATCTGCTCTCACTAGGATTATCACACCAAAGTGGATTCCCCAAGATAATAAGAGCATAGATCTGCTTCTGAACCGAGAAACTAACGAAGCCTTTTGGAGGTATAAATCTGAACGGCCAATCGATATAGGAACAATCATGATCTATGAGTTTAAGGATCCTGATAGCCAAGGCAGAGTGACCTACTTAGATCACGCTTCAGAGAGGATCTTTGTGGTGACAGAAAATGATAGGCATGCTTACACTTGGAAAGGTGAAATTATTTTCCCCCAACCAAGATCAAATGTGTCCTACGGTCACCCTGGAGCGGGAACATCCCAAGCTCATGGAACTCAAAGAGACAGAAGTAGAGATAGGCCAGAAGTAAGCTTTGCTAACCTAGGGGGCAGAGAAAGAACGAGGATGGAAACAAATAGAGTAGAGCCTGAGGTACATAGAGCCCCAAGAAATCAAAGGAATATGGAAGACTTCCCTCTACCACGACCTAGAGAACACACCAGGATTTTGAGACCAACTCAGTTAGTCAAGTCCATGAAAAATTACTTCAATGGCACAGGAGACCCATACGATCATGTGGCAGAGTTTAGGCAAGTCTTGAGAGCAGAACAAGTGGAGGACCTATTCACACAATATAATGCCTTTGGTCTAACCCTTAGGAACATAGCCCTCACGTGGTTCCAACCATTGAATGAGAGACAGTTCAGGAGCATAGACCAACTCCTAGAGGCTTTCATTATTGAATTCTCTAAGAGTGGCATAAGACATAATACCTCCTCACTGATTCACAGCTTCAAGCAAACCCCTCAAGAAACCGTGAGACTTGCAGGAAGAAGATTTAGGCAATACTTAGAAAGATGCCCTGTTTCGGAGCTACCCACACCAGCTAAGCAAGTGGCTTTATTCTTGGATGGATTGCTAAGTACCAAATTGAGATCTTATGTGTACTTGAAGGACCCTAGGACCATAGAAGAGTGTGTACGCATGTGCATTGACATTGAGGATAACCTAGGGGAGGAGTTAGAGCTTTCCAAGATATACAAAGATTCAGATAGTGCCTCTAGCCTCTCTTCCACGCAATCCACATCAATTGAGGAACTTGCAAAGAAAGTAGCTCAGAAATTAGGTGTCACTAGCAAACAGATCCCAAGGTTTGCCCCTGTGAAAAGATGCTATACCTGTGGTGGCGACCACATGGCGAATGTATGCCCCATTATGGCTCAACCCCAAGTAAATCCTAGTAGCCAGTACTGCACCATAGAACGGAGGTACACCAATCACACCGCGCAAGATTGCCCATACAACAAGCAAGCAGTTAGGCAAACCTACCCTCAGACATACCCTCAACAAGGAAGATATCTGAACCAATATCCACCACAACAGTATGCTAGGCCTCAACAAACCTACCAACCACAATATCAAGACCAGCAAAGGCCTCAGCCTGTGTTAGCCCAACAACCTCCAGCTCCAGCCAACGTGATCCCTGTAAAGTATACAGCTACAGAAGAAAACCTGAATAGAGCTATAGTCCCTGTAACACCATTGCTTTTAGAAAGTGATCCCAGTGACCATAGCTTCGATTCTACACATGTTAATAGTCCCCAGGCTTACTACATGCAGTCTCCTGAACATGGTGAGTCTTACTATAGTGAAGAGCCAAATGAACCTAGTTGGGAGTCAGATTACACAAACATCATGTTTGCAAACCCCAACCCTAGGCCTCAACCTAGGCAAGTAAGACCCCCATTCCCTAAAGGACCATGCTACAGATGTGAGGGAGATCATCTCATTCGTGATTGTCCCTTGCCTCCACCTCCACAACCCCAATCAGTGACGATCCAGGGATATTGCCAGGAATGTGGAAAGGAGCATCTCTTACGAGATTGTCCAAAGAATCCCAGCAATATGCCAAAAATAACTCCCATTAATGTTATTGGGTTAGTTGTAGACTCCACAGGAAGTGTGATGTCCACTACACCAGTGCAAGTGATCACTAGAGCTCAAGCATTGCAGCAAAACCAAGGGGTAGACCAGGAAAAGAGCCCAGATGTTAGTGAAACAGAGAGCATGACAAAGAAGAGGACTAGAGCTTGGAGAGATAGCCGTGAAAGATTGAAAAGGAAATGGGCAAAAAAGATGAGTGAACTCGAGGAAAGCCTCAGAGAAACAAAGGCCAGGATAACTGAACTCACATCTCAAACTCCCTCTCACACTACCCCACCTCCACCATTCCCAACTCCATCCGACCCTCCACCTTCCAACCCGCCTCAACTAATTCCACCACCCCCTAGAGTAGGATCAGTCCTAGCAGATCCCACTCCCGAAGACCTTAATATGATGCTTAAAGCATATCAGGCCAGAATCCAAGAAGGGCCAAACGTAACTGATCATGAAAAGTGTTACCCTAGAGCAGAACTAGAGCTTGAACGAACCAAAATTTGTGCTAAGATGGTGGAATTGGCTCAGACCATGTTTGAAGCCAGTCGCCTATTTAACATCTCTAGTTTAGCGAAGACACAATTGCACTTTGATGGATTGTTAGAAAGAATAGAGAAGCTAATTGCACAATCAGAAAAGGAACCCGCCTCTCAACATAAGGACAAGGCAAGTGAAAGAGCAGGTCTTCCTGCCCAGGAAGCATATGTGCCTGAAGCTTATGTGCCTAACTCTACAGAGCCAGACACATCATCTTCTATGAATTGATTCACACCAGAATTCCTACGAGAGATTCAAGAAGACAAATGGGCTAAAGAAAGTGAAGTACCTCCTCCCATTGAACTGGTGGATGATGCACATGACCAATTCCCACAAGACATCCCATCCATTTATGAGGAGCAGGAGAGCACCCACTCTCAGGAAAGACTAGACTTTGAGTCTAACTCTCTACAAGAATTACCCCACTTCACAGGCCCATGGGAAGCTAAGTCTACTTGTATGAGAGCACCCACGGTCATGGTACAAAATGAGGACTCAGTCTTACCTAGGAACACAGAGGTAGTGAAAAACACTAAAGTGCAGTGCAATCTCAAGTTAGAAGAGCTACTCAAGGTTAGACCTGAATTATGGAAACATATCGCCAAACAAGTACCAGCGATAGTGAAACCTCATTCCCAGGTAGGATCACATAGGACAGTGCCAGAGATACCCTTGGATAAGATAGGAGACATGTGTGAAGGTGAAGAAGGGAACACCTATCTTCCCATTACCTACCAGGGGTACACCACCAAGGCAATTTTGGACTCAGGTGCAGGAGTTGCAATTGCCACCACTTCCCTATGGAAGCGTTGAGGCAAGCCAGCACTTAGGCCAACAAGAATGAAATTGCAGATGGCCGATGGTCATATTGAAAGGCCCTTAGGATTGCTAGAAGGAATAACTCTCACCACTTGTGGTGTCGAGTTCGAGCATACATTCGCTATATGTGATTTTAGCAAGAACCATGCCTATGAAATGATCTTGGGACGACCTTTTATGCGACAGTTGCAAGTGGTACAGGATTGGGGAACCAATTCTTTGTACTTGCAGCACTTAGGTGTTACGACCAAAGTGAATCTCAAAGATTACTCTCATAGAGATGTTCCCCCTATCCAATGGAATCCCATCCATAGAGCCAAAGATGATACGGAATCTGTGCATTCCATAGGATTAGGATCCTCATGGATGCATGAAGACTCCCACTTATGGATGTGCAAAGTGGCAGTAGAAGAGGAGAAAAGAGAAAAGGCCAGAGATATAGGTGCAAACGAAACACATAGACCCATTCAAGACCCAGCCTATGCACCTGTAGTATTTCCTGACGAAGAATTTGAACCCCACGGCTGGGCAGAAATGATGGAGAGTGTTAATCTCCAAAAGAACAAGTTGTACTTGAATTTAGAACTCCTCTATATCAAGAACAACTTCTGACTCCACTTAATTTAGAAAACAATCACCAAATTATCAGAATTTTGGCTAACTGTTGAAAACTGAAACTTCCTGAAAAGTCTGCTGCAGATTAATCACTCATTGACTAATCAATCTTGTAAAGTTTTTAATAAAACTTTGCACAATACTTCGCCTTGAGGTTGCGCAACTTTTCCAAGTTAAATTTCTCAAAATGATTGAGTACACATTGAGAAATGTGTGAAACACTTTACCTATGTCTGAAACACCTTCTCTGCAATGGCGACTTTGATACCTGCAACTTCTTAGCTATAGTTCTCCCAATGTCGAACCCGTTTGATCAAGATCTTTTAGCCATAGAAGGCTTACCTTCCAACTTAGATTTTGAGCCCTCACTTGTGTAAAACTTTACATTGTGCACTGAGCAATGTTCATTTCTCTGAACATGAAATCTGCACCAATTTTTTCGACTCTCAGAACATCTTCACATATGAATGTTCCTAAACTAAATTCTCTCAGCCTGATTGCAATTAGCTTCTCAAATTCTAGTCATAGATAGATTAGCTACTGACTTAGATACGTGCAAAAGGATTTCTCAAAAGATTAAACACAGAAGGAGAATGGGAGAGAAGATCGACGCGCCATTTCTGAACTTTTTCACTTATCTATTTTCTTCATACATCTGATGGATGATTTGTACAATGTACATCAACTAACTCATCTCAACTCTCTTCTCTATGTCTCTATGCTATATGCCCCGACTTTTCCAAAACATATATAGGCAAATATATACAGAATTATGACTAATCAAAAGTGTAAGTCACCTATATCTGAACTAATGTACATATGTGTACATATCTTTGAATTTCTGAGTATGTCCTTCCTTCAAACTTCTGAATTTGTTCTCTTCTTGATTTCTTGACTTCATTTCTTCATAAACCTTCAATTGATGATTGACATGCACCAACAGCTCCCCCTCAATCATTAATTGAGGTTCTTCTCTATCTTCTTAATTCCTACCATATCCTTGAACCTCTGTAGCTTTGGTCCATCTAGACTTTTTGTCATCATATCTGCAAGTTGATCTTTTGTAGGAGTGTGTATGACTTCAGTTTCCTTATCAATGACCTTCTCTCTCAGAAAATGATATTGTATTTCAATATGCTTAGTTCTAGCATGAAACACAGGATTAGCTGCCAAGTATAGAGAGCTCATATTATCTCCACAAATTATAGGAATACTCTGAACAACATCAAAACTCTTCATAAGTGTCTTTAGCCATATTACCTCCTTTGCAGCTTCCACCATACCTTTGTATTCTGCTTCTGTAGATGACAAAGCAACTGTATGTTGCTTCTTAGAACACCATGAAATCAATTTGTCTCCTACATAGCACAAATATCCATGTGTTGATCTTCTATCATCCACATTACCTGCCCAATCTGCATCACTATATATCTTCACTCTTGTATCAGAAGTAAATCCATAGTACAACCCTTCTTTGAGTGTACCCTTGATGTACCTAAGTACTCTTTGTCCTGCAATCCAATGTTCCTTTCTAGGACAATGCATAAATTGTGAAAGCACACCAACTGCATATGACAAATCAGGCCTTGTTAATGTAGCATAAATCAAGCTACCAACCGAACTTTGATAGAGCTTCATGTCTCTGAATTCTTCTCCTCCAAATCTAGACAATTTATGGTTCACTTCCAATGGTGTAGGTGCAACCCTGCAATCTGCCATTTTAAATTTGGTTAGCAAATTTTTAAGATACCTTTCTTGAGTCACATATACTCCATGTTGAGTATATAAAATCTCCATTCCCAAGAAGAATGACAAGTTCCCCAAATCACTGATTTTGAACTCTTTCTCCATCTGCTTCTTGATCATTTGTATTCCTTTATCATCTGTTCCTGTAAGTATTATGTCATCAACATAAATACAAACATAAATGAATCCATCTTCACTTGCTTTGACTAGCAAGCTACTATCTACCTTTGATGCTTGAAATCCAAGATCATTCAAGAACTTTACAAGCCTATAATTCCATGCCCTTGGGGCCTGCTTTAATCCATACAAAGCTCTCTTGAGCTTACACACATAATTTGGATTCACTTGATCTTTGAATCCATCTGGTTGCTCCATGTAAACTTCATCTGAAATGTAACCATTCAAAAAAGCATTTTTAACATCTAATTGAGATAGCTTCCAACCTTTGCAAGCAGCAATTGCTATGAGAGTTCTGATGGTTGTCATCTTTGCTACAGGACTATAAGTCTCATCATAGTCCACTCCATATGTCTGTGCATACCCTTTCACAACAAGTCTGGCTTTGTACCTAGACACACTTCCATCTGCAAATCTTTTTGTTTTGTACACCCACTTACATCTAATAATTTTCTGGCTATTAGGTTTAGGAACCAAATCCCAAGTCTGATTCTCTATCAATGCATCATACTCCTCTTGCATGGCTTCTTCCCAATTTCTCTTACCTTTGGCTTCATCATATGTAGATGGATCTTCATCTGCTTTTACCAAATAAGCATAATCTTTAGTAGTCAAGAATGAGGATTCATAGCTATACCTTGTAGGTTGCCATTTGTGCCTAGATGACCTCCTAACTTCTGCACTTTTTGAAGTTTCTGGTTCATCACATTCTGGATCAAACCTTGGCCTCTCTTCAACTTCAACTTGTACTTCATTATTCTCATTTTCATCAAGTAATTGAATCTTTGCTTTACCTTTCCTTTGATCCACTACTTCTTCAACATCTGCATGTACATTATATTTACCTGCATACCAAGTACTTTGCTCATCAAATGTAACATCCTTGGATACAAGAAATTGCTTTGTGGATGGACTCCACAACCTGTATCCCATTTGCTTATCATCATAACCAATGAATACATACTTTTCTGCCTTAGGCTCCAACTTATGTCTCAATTGAGATGGCACATATGCATATGCCAAGCATCCAAATATTCTGCAATGATCCAAGGTAGGTCTCTTACCCCACCAAGCTTCATATGGTGTCATACCTTGCAAAGCTTTACAAGGCAATCTATTGACCAAATAAGTAGCTGTATTTACAGCCTCTACCCACAAATAATTTGGGCAATTCTTCTCTTTCATCATGGACCTTGCAAACTCAACAAGAGTCCTATTTCTTCTTTCTGCTACCCCATTTTGTTAAGGAGAGTACCTGCAAGTAACTTCTCTCTTTATACCTGCATTCCACAAGTAATCATTGAATTCATTTGAAAAATACTCTCCCCCTCCATCTGACCTTAGTCTCTTCAATTTTTGACCTGTAATCCTTTCTGCATATGCATGATAGTGTTTAAATGTATTAAACACTTCTGATTTTTCTTTAATCACATAAATTGTGATCCATCTGGTAGCATCATCAACATATATGACATAATATCTTGAACCATTTATACTAAAGTCCTTTGAAGGACCCCACACATCAGTATGCACTAACTCAAGTCTTTCTGAATACATAAACCCATGCTTGGAATAGGATTGCTTATGAGCCTTACCTAATTGACATGCCTCACATCTGTATGTCATGTGTTGACCTGCAATGTTAGGCAACCCAAGCACTGAATCATTATTAATCATGTCTTTGATACCTCTTTCATTGAAGTGTCCAAGTCTTTTATGCCAAAGATCCAATTCAGACACCTTTTGCTCTCCATATGTGAACATAGCATGTCCAACATTTCCTTGTCCCTTCAATGTGAAGAGCCTTCCTTCTTTCTTTCCTGTAACAACCTGTTTATACCCTTGACTAGGGTCTTCAACATAGACTCCATCATTGGTGAATCTTACCTCATATCCTTTTTCCACAATTTGACCTACACTGATCAAATTCTTTGGAATTGTGGGAACATAAAGAACCTTACTCAGAAGAGTGCTCCCATCCTTAGCTTTGACTGAACCAATTGACTTTACCTTATGCTTTGTATTATCACCTGTCTGAACTGTATGATTAATTGCATTATGATCTAGATCAGTCATCAAAGCAATATTTCAACTTAAATGATTACTACATCCTGAATCAATGTAGAACACTCTCATGTCCTCATGTGAGGTTTCATATGTTGCATTTGTTAGAGGGCCGCCGAACCAGGACAAATGAACTCGGACAGGTGCCTTAAATGTAAAAGTGCTGGACGGCCGCCGAACAAGGACAAAAGTACGAGGACAGGTAGCTTAAATGAAAAAAGAATCTTTCAGGAAACGCGCAGGTAACTGCAGAAGTGCGCACTCTTGTAAAAAATCCTCTATTTAAGGTAATGAGAAAAAGAGCGGCAGCAGCCCGTTTGGGGGAATTGCAGTGTGTTGTTTGATTGAGTCTCGTTTGAGAATGCTGTAACGCATTGTGTGCGCGTGTATGTTGTTGAAAAGATAAGTGTTGCTTTGTTCTGTTCCGTCTGTATTCCGGCTAGTCGATTATTCTCACCTTAGTACAAAGTTTTGAATCAGTTGTATTGTGTTACGAGTCTGTTCGATGATGATTGAGTGTGTCTCTGAGCGTGATCAAGTGCAGTATGTTATTTGGCAGCTCTTCGGCGAAGTAGGTAGCGTGAAGAGTAATTCCGAACTAATTGTCTGTTAGCGTTTCTGTAAGTAATCGACTTCGATACTGTAGCCTATAGTTACTGTGGATTCCAATTACGGGAAGAATAGTAGCTGTAATGGTCTGAAAGTGAGTAGGGCGTCGTTAGCTTATGATTAGCCGTTTATTACTAGGAGATTGACTGCTCGAGTCCTTGTAACCTTTGATGTATGGTTGGTATACCTATCTGCCCTGACAAAGTACGGATTAGGGGATATTGTTACTGAAGTATATTTTGTGCATAACTTAAATAATCGGATTGCTACTCTCAGTCCTGAAGTTCTAATTCTAGTGCACTGGACAGTCTTCCGTTGTTCAGGGATGGACACTGAGCTAAGAACGGGATAATATTAAGATTGTGTGTTAATTTGGAAAAATAGTACAGGGCCTCTGTCTAACAGACCCCTACCACTCCCAAGGACCCACGTGGCTAAGAGAACAACTACGGTTAGGAAGATTCTGAACCGGCTGAACTTGAAGTGCTTGAGTCGGAAAGTAGAAGTAACGAGTAAACGATAAATCGTTTAACATTTGGCGCCGTCTGTGGGAAACTGGCATCAGGTTGCCAGTGATCTGTGAAAAGTGGCAGTAGCATGCCGGCTGTTTTTCAGAATCAAACACTACATTTATCGTTTGATTGGCTGACGGTAGCAACAGAGTCAAATTGTTGCCAACTGCTCAGATAGTGCTACTAAGCAATGATACATGCCGGTTACTCGGTCTGGCGAAACGTATCCTAGGAACCATACGACTGGAACACGAAAAGTACTAAAGACAATCCTAGGAGAAGAAGGTATAACGCGGCCTGCCCAGTGGTTAAGCAAGTTAAGGACGTTAGAATTAATTCCGGTCATATTCCGGTGGAACGATCAACGCCTTTGGTACATTCTGGTGTCATTTCGACCCAGCCTAACCAAAATACAGTAATTCCAGAATCTACCAAGACGCCGCTAGAAACCAGTTTAACAATCTTGGATAAAGATTCAGAGTTATCCACGATTAGACAAACTCCAGGAAAAGAAATCGATAAAAGCGGAAAAACACTACAGTCTGGTACACTGTCAGTTCATTCCGGTGATATTCTGGTGATAGAAACACCAACTGGCGGCCAAGGATTAGCATTTTTTGCGGAATCCTTAGCCCGACCCGCGTGCTTGGAAGAAAGATTTCGGATATTGGATATCCAGAAGGAAGGAGAGCTATTCGAAGCAGAGATCCGAAGTATCCTACGCAAAAACAGCACACCGGAAGGCACGCCATCCGGCGATCCAAATTCTGATAGTTCAACTAATCAACCTCAAGATACAGAAGAAGGACCGGAGACACTCACGATGAACGTACAACAACAGCAACAACAGTTAGGTCAACCAAGGCTGCCTCCAACAGGAGTAACATACACGAAATTTGGTGGATTCCCAGGAGATGACCCGGATGCTCACGTACGCACTTTCGAGATCAGTTATGCAGTCCTCAACCATCCACCGGATCAGGCATACAAGCCCATTGTTTTTCAATCTACACTGGTCAATGAAGCGGCTAGATGGCTTACGGAATACGACATTAATCATTTCGGTACCTATGATGCAGTACGAGATGCTTTTTTGCAACGATTCAGGCTAAAGAAGAATCCCGCCGAAATCTTTGATTATTTACAGAACAACCGACAGAAGGCGAATCAGACTGTCCAAGAATATGCTACACTTTTTAGAACACACTTGCGATAGATACCACAGGCCCACGCCAACTTACTAGATGATGTCATCACTCAGTGGTTTATCAATGGTTTAAACCCGCAATTGAAGTAGATCATGATCATCAGATGTGTCGGAGCAATGACATTGGATGCAGTCATCGCCATGGCTCTACAACTGGAATCCAAAGTCAGTGGATTTACAGAAGATCTAGAGTGGTTAAAAACAAACAAAACTATGACTGAAGATATAACCAGACAAGTGTACTGTATCACATGCAAAAATTCAGGTCATACTAGTGCCAACTGTGCGCTAAATCAAACATTCTGCGCTATCTACAACACTGTCGGACCCACCACCGGAAATTGTTGATGGAGACCTTTTAATCTCCAAAGGTTTGATCTACACTGACTTAAGAACACTTCTATGTCAGTTATAAACCAAACTTTACACAAACAATGTTCCTTTTTACCAAAAACTTCAAGCAACACTTCTCTGAGTGAAGAAGTGTTAACTTCAGAAAGTCTGCTTCAGATATCAACTTCTTTACCTGCACAAATCTTCAAATTTCTTCAAGTAAATGATGCACAAGTATTAGCAATACCTTTGCGCAATCATACTAGCCATTAGTTCTCAAAACTAATCACCAAAAGTTTAATTTGATCATTAAGATCAAATACATGTCAGAAAATGACTCTCAGAAGTTGCGCCTTCGACATAGCCAACTTCTTAACTTGATTTCTCCCAATCTGGAACCCGTTTTGCTAAATGCTTTTAGCCATAGCTTCCTTATCTTCTAACTTAAATTTTAAGTGCTCACTCATCAAAAACTTTACAGTATACACTCAGATCTGATCAAAATACTGACACGGAAAAGTGCGCTACTTTTGGCTTCAGTTCTCACATTCTACATATGAATGTTCCTAATGATCATTCTCACAGTAGGAGAGGAATTAGATTCTGAAACTCTAGACATAGCTTCATTAGCTTCTCAATTAGATGTGTACAAAAGGATTTCTGATCCACATGATCAGACAGAGAGCACTCAGAGAAAAACCCGTCGCTATTTTCTGGGAAAAAACTCTCTACACATCTTCCTCAAAATTGTCATCTACAAAATGACTCTATTACTTTCTCTCATACATTTCTTGTCATAATTATCTTATATATACACGACTTTGGACTCATCTCGCGTCTATGACTCTATTCCTTATCATCCTAAGGATTTAACTATGATGGCTTACAAGATTCTTCACTTATATGTACATATGTGTACAAGACAACATTCTGACTTCTTCTTCATTTTTGCAAATGTCTTCCTTTGCTTCATTCTGACCATAAGCATTCTCCAAGATCTGTATAATCACCAATTTGTGATTGGTTTGCTCGCTCCAACAGCTCCCCCTCAATCACTAATTGTGATTATTCCATTCTTCTTCACTCCTGCCATCTCCTTGAATCTCTGTAGCTTAGGTCCATCCAAGCTCTTTGTCATCATATCTGCCACTTGTTCTTTTGTTGGAGTGTACATCACTTCAATCTCTTTATCAAGTACCTTTTCCCTCAAGAAATGATACTGTATCTCTATATGCTTAGTCCTGGCATGAAAAACAGGGTTAGCTGCCAAATACAAAGAACTCATATTGTCTCCAAAAATTATTGGAGTACTATGATCAATCTCAAAACTTTTCATCAAGGTCTTCAACCATATGACTTCTTTTGCAGCTTCTACCATTCCCTTATACTCGGCTTCTGTGGATGATAAAGCAACTGTGTGTTGCTTCTTTGAACACCAAGACACTAACTTGTCTCCAACATAACATAGATATCCATGAGTAGACCTTCTATCATCTGAGTCACCTGCCCAATCTGCATCACTAAACACTTTGATTCTTGTGTCAGAAGTGAAACCATAATACAAACCTTCACTTAGGGTTCCTTTGATATATCTGAGTACCCTTTGGGCTGCAATCCAATGAGTCTTCTTTGGACAATGCATGAATTGTGACAACACACCTACTGCATATGATAGATCTGGCCTTGTCAAGGTAGCATAGATTAGACTACCTACCAAACTCTGATATTTCTTCACATCATTGAACTCTTCACCTCCATATCTGCTTAATTTATGATTTACCTCCAATGGTGTGGTTGAGGTCCTGCAATCTTCCATGTTAAACTTGACTAGAAGATTCTTCAAGTATCTCTCTTGTGAAACATATACTCCATGTTGAGTATACACAATCTGCATTCCTAGAAAATAAGATAAGTTTCCCAAGTCACTTATCTTAAACTCCTTCTCTATTTGTCTTTTGAGTTCATTGATTCCTTGAGCATCTGTTCCTGTAACAATAATATCATCAACATAAATGCACATGTAAATGTATCCATTTTCACTTGCCTTCACTAGCAAGCTACTATCTGCCTTTGATGCTTGAAATCCACATTCATTCAAGAACTTGACCAATCTGTAATTCCAAGCTCTTGGGGCTTGCTTCAACCCATATAAAGCTCTCTTGAGCTTACACACATAATTTGATCCAATTGATTTCATGAAGCCTTCTGGTTGTTCCATATATACTTCATCTGCAATGTAACCATTAAGAAATGCATTCTTCACATCCAATTGTGATAATTTCCATCCTTTGCAAGCAGCAATAGCAATCAATGTCCTAATTGTAGACATCTTAGCAACAGGACTAAAGGTTTCATCATAATCTACCCCATAAGTTTGGGCATAACCTTTGACCACAAGTCTAGCCTTATATCTAGACACCTTACCATCTGCAAACCTCTTTGTTTTATATACCCACTTGCATCCAATGACCTTCTGATTCTTTGGTCTTGGTACTAACTCCCAAGTTTCATTTTCAAGTAGAGCATCATACTCTTCTTGCATTGCCTTCTCCCAATTCTGTTTACCTTTGGCTTCTTCATAAGTAGTTGGATCTTCTTCTGTTTTCACAATGTAGGCATAATCTTTTGTTGTTAGGAAAGATGTATCATAACTATACCTTATAGGCTCTTTCCTTTCTCTTGTAGATCTTCTGATTTCTGCACTTCTTGAAGTTTCAGCCTCATTTGATTCTGGATCAAATCTTGGCCCTTCTTCTACATGATCCTGCACTCTACATCTAGAGTCAACTTCATCAACAATTTCTTCACAAACTTTTACCTTTGCCTTTCCTTTCCTTTGAACTTCTTCAACACCTGCATACTCATTTGGTGATCCTGTATACCATGTGTTTTGCTCATCAAATGTCACATCTTTAGTAACAAGAAATTGCTTTGTGGATGGACTCCACAATCTGTAACCCATCTGTCTATCATCATATCCAATAAACACATACTTCTCTGCTTTTGGTTCTAGCTTATGTCTTAATTGTGAAGGAACATAAGCATATGCAATACATCCAAATACTTTACAATGATCAAGACTAGGTTTCTTACCCCACCATGCTTCATAAGGGGTTCCTCCATCCAAAGCTTTGCAAGGCAACCTATTCACAAGGTATGTTGCAGTGTTAATGGCCTCTGCCCATAAGTAATTTGGACAATTCTTTTCCTTCATCATGGCTCTTGCAAACTCTACAAGAGTTCTATTCCTCCTTTCTGCTACTCCATTTTGTTGAGGGGAGTACCTGCAAGTCACTTCTCTTTTGATACCTGCATTCCACAAATAATCATCAAACTCTTTTGAGAAATACTCTCCCCCTCCATCTGATCTTAACCTCTTTAGCTTTTGTCCTGTGATCCTTTCTGCATAAGCATGGAAATGTTTGAATGTCTTAAAGACTTCTGATTTGTCCTTGATTACATACAAAGTAATCCACCTGGTTGCATCATCAACAAACAACACATAATATCTGGATCCATTTATGCTATAGTCCCTTGAGGGACCCCATACATCTGTATGAACCAATTCAAGCATGTTTGAATACTTGTACCCTGATTTGTTATAAGAACCTTTATGTGCTTTACCTAATTGACAAGCTTCACACTTGTACACCATATGTTGCCCTTCAATGTTTGGCAATCCAAGCACCACCTGATTCTTTGACATCTCCTTTATAGCTCTCTCATTGAAATGACCTAGCCTCTTATGCCATAGGTCTAATTCAGACACCTTTTGACCTCCATAGGTAAACAATGCATGTCCCACATTACCTTGGACTTTGAGAGTGAACAATCTTCCTTCCTTTTTACCTGCAATTATGGTTCTATATCCCTGATTTGGATCTTGTACATAGACACCATCATTTGTGAATCTTACTTCATATCCTTTCTCCACAATTTGCCCTACACTTATCAAATTTTTAGGAATAGTAGGAACATAAAGTACCTTACTCAGAAGTGTACTTCCACTCTTTGTCTTCACTGATCCAATGCTCTCCACTTTATGTTTGGTATTGTCACCTGTTTGAACTGTATGTCCATTCACCCTTGCTTCCATATCAGTCATCAAGGATAGATTCCCACTCAGATGGTTGCTGCACCCTGAGTCAATATAAAACACTCTTTGATCATCTCCCATTAATTCATGAGTTGCATTCAAGATAAGAGTCATGTCATCCTTCTGATCTGATGCATAATTGTAATAATTATTGTTGTAGGACTGAGATTGGAAGTTTCTTCCACCTCCTCTACCATATGATGTCCTACCACCTCTTCCTCTGAAATTACCTCTTTGGTTTCTGCCTCCTCTACCTCTTTGACTATAATTCTGATTGTTGTATCCTCCACTTTGATTGTTATACCAACAATCATTTGCCAAATGATTTGTTCTGCCACAAATCCAACAAGCTTTAGCATTATCTTTGTTCTTACCTCCTCTTCCTTTACCTCTGAAATTTGTCTTCCCTTTTGTGAAGTTAGCTTGATTTGAATTCCCTTCATCATCATTTGACTGCTTTCCCTTGCCATTCTTTTTCTTGTCTTTGGAGTACATAGCTTGACTTGTACTTCTATCATTGTCTCCTTTAAGATCCTGCTCAAAGGTTAGCATGTGTCCTAGCAATTGATTAAGGTCAGGAGTAAAGTGATCAAGTGACAATTCTATGGACAATATAAAAGGCTTCCACTTCTCATCTCCTCTTAGACCTGTAAGTATTTGTCTTACCAACTTTTCCTCTTCAATGTCTTCATCCACTGCTCCCAAGCTATCTGCAATATCTTTCATCCTTGCCACATAATCTGAAATTGATTGTGAGCTCTTCTTCTTGAATGTTGTGAACTCAGCCCATAGTGAGGACTTCCTTGACTTAGTAGTATTTTGGAAATGCTCTTCCAAGGCATTCCAAACATCTGTAGCACTTTCCAAACCTCTGATGTGAGGTAGAAGATAATCATTTACAGCCATGTAGATGATACTCCTTGCTTGAGCATCCTTTCTCATCCAAGTCTTCAACATAGCAAGCTCTTCCCTAGTAGGAATACTAGGATCTGCAAACTCAGGTTTTTCTTCATCTCCTGTAATAAATGCTATAAGGTCTTTGCTCATGAGGTGTGCTTCCATCCTCATGGACCATGCTGGATAGTTCTCCCTATCTAGCTTATCAATTTGCAAGCTTTCTCCCATCCTTGACTTTCTGTATCTGCAATTACTATGGTTTATGAAGAGAAAGTGTACCTTTGATATATTCTTTGTCCTTCTTGATTCTTTCAAACTTGTACTATGAACTTCTGCAAGTTATCTTCAATAATTTGTCCTTATCCTCCTTTGATTTGGAAGATCTTCAATATCTGCGCCAGTCGGAACTTCGATTATCTTTTCTTCTCTTGTACTTCACCTTTTGCTCTGATACCACTGATGGAGACCTTTTAATCTCCAAAGGTTTGATCTACACTGACTTAAGAACACTTCTATGTCAGTTATAAACCAAACTTTACACAAACAATGTTCCTTTTTACCAAAAACTTCAAGCAACACTTCTCTGAGTGAAGAAGTGTTAACTTCAGAAAGTCTGCTTCAGATATCAACTTCTTTACCTGCACAAATCTTCAAATTTCTTCAAGTAAATGATGCACAAGTATTAGCAATACCTTTGCGCAATCATACTAGCCATTAGTTCTCAAAACTAATCACCAAAAGTTTAATTTGATCATTAAGATCAAATACATGTCAGAAAATGACTCTCAGAAGTTGCGCCTTCGACATAGCCAACTTCTTAACTTGATTTCTCCCAATCTGGAACCCGTTTTGCTAAATGCTTTTAGCCATAGCTTCCTTATCTTCTAACTTAAATTTTAAGTGCTCACTCATCAAAAACTTTACAGTATACACTCAGATCTGATCAAAATACTGACACGGAAAAGTGCGCTACTTTTGGCTTCAGTTCTCACATTCTACATATGAATGTTCCTAATGATCATTCTCACAGTAGGAGAGGAATTAGATTCTGAAACTCTAGACATAGCTTCATTAGCTTCTCAATTAGATGTGTACAAAAGGATTTCTGATCCACATGATCAGACAGAGAGCACTCAGAGAAAAACCCGTCGCTATTTTCTGGGAAAAAACTCTCTACACATCTTCCTCAAAATTGTCATCTACAAAATGACTCTATTACTTTCTCTCATACATTTCTTGTCATAATTATCTTATATATACACGACTTTGGACTCATCTCGCGTCTATGACTCTATTCCTTATCATCCTAAGGATTTAACTATGATGGCTTACAAGATTCTTCACTTATATGTACATATGTGTACAAGACAACATTCTGACTTCTTCTTCATTTTTGCAAATGTCTTCCTTTGCTTCATTCTGACCATAAGCATTCTCCAAGATCTGTATAATCACCAATTTGTGATTGGTTTGCTCCAACAATTGTGTCTACAATGCTAGAATACAGGGAACAGCAACAGTCAATGCTGTTATTCAAGAACATGGACAGGTAGCGAATCACTATGTACCTCCGCAACTGAGAAACAATCAACCACAAGGATATCGAAACTACCGAGGACAAAGGAACAATAACTATAACGCAAACCGCTGGCAGAACGAACCACCACCGGAAAATCCCAATTTACCACCGCCCCTCTGTCATTTTTGTGGTGAATTCGGACACATTAGAAGATATTGCAAGGACGCAGCTGAGTATGATCAAAGGAAGAAGGAGCGGCAAAACCCAATGGCCAACATGGTACAAATTACACCGGTAGAAACGCAAACTGCTACAGTCCAGACCCGATCAGGTAAACAGCTGCAGTCAGCAGCAGAAGTATTTGAACCAGGGATACGAGAACAACATAGGATGTATAACAAAGCTAGCCACTGGACTGCCACAGAACCACCAGTGTTCCCAGAACCCATTTCGGTGACTCAGACCTCGTCGACAAAGGAAGGAACACAACAAAAGGAAGCAGCAGCGGAACCACCATCAGCAGTAGACATAACAGCAGATACTTCGGCATCAGCAGAGACCTCAAGTTCAAAAGAGCAGGATAACCAATCTCAGCAGGCCTGGGAAATTTTATCCAAGGCATCTATCACTCTGCCCCTCGGCCAACTACTGGCATTAGTACCTGGGGTTCGACAACAGTTCCAGCAACAGTTTAGTCCGGTACCTTCTTGTATTCCGGCGACAGCAGCAGTTCAACCAGAACCTAATTCTACGGTTGTTCATTCAGTCCCCTTGATTAGAGTATGGTATAAGAATCACAAAATTACACAAGTATTGATTGATGGAGGCTCTGGTGTCAACATTGCAACTACAGCCTTGTGCAATAGGTTAGGATGGACCGAAATCGAACCAGTTCAATTTTTTGTCAGAATGGCAGATCAATCTAGAGTCCATCCTATAGGACTTGTGCGAAATATACCCATTACTTTACAAGGTACGACCTTCAAAATGAATTTTGTTATACTAGATCTGCCGGAATCCACTTTGGATTACAACCTTCTTTTTGGTCGACCTTGGCTGAAGCATGCAAAGGTAATACAAGACTGGTCTGCACAAGAGCTTATGTTCAAGGATGCCAGCCGCAGATATGTAGTAAAATTAGATGCTATACAACCTTGCGAACTGCACGCCAGACCATATTTTGCTGAACCTGTCCACATGTTAGATGGACTATCAGATGATGAAGAAGAGGAATTTCTAAAGAGTAACGCTGACTTAATGACCTTAGGGACTGTTGATCTACAGTCCGTAATAGATAACTGGAGTACTTCAGTATGTACAGTTACACCAATCACCCAAGAAACCAAGCAGGAAGATAGGGTGCCAACACATGACAATGAATTACATTCACTATTCCGGTCGACAGACGACACAGAAAAACCGCAACAGTTTTATGTCTCCGAAGACCAGTTGACCTCGTACAATCTAGGAGACGAAGATCATCCATGACCTGTAAAGATAAGGCAAAACTTACCGGAATTATTTAAGGCTGATCTGATTCGACTACTTCGCGAATTCTCAGACGTCTTTGCCTGGGATTACAAAGATATGAAAGGATTAGATCCGCGCATATATCAGCACAGAGTCATGCTGAAGCCTGAAGCTAAACCGAATAGGCAGCCCAGCTATCGGATGAATCCCAATTATGCATCTCAGGTAAAAGCCGAACTTGACAGATTATTAAAGGTTGGATTCATCGTACCAATAGAACATGCTGAATGGATTTCACCAATTGTGATCGTGCCAAAGAAAAATAAGCAACTATGAATCTGTGTAGACTACCGGAAATTAAACGCAGCAACAGTACCGGATCCTTTCCCGATCCCCTTTCTGGATACCATGCTTGATAGGGTAGCAGGCCACGAAATGTATTCATTCTTAGACGGATACAACGGTTATAATCAGGTTAGAATGGCTGAAGCAGATATCCCAAAAACCGCCTTCATTACCAATTGGGGTGTCTTTGCTTGTACGGTAATGTGGTTTGGATTGAGAAATGCACCAAGCACCTTTCAGCGATGTATGCAGGAGATTTTCTCTCCTTATCTCAATTCGTTTATGCAAGTATATCTCGATGATTTCTCAATTTTTGGAAAGATGATGGCACATTTGCTTCATCTACGATGCTATTTCCAAAAGTGTCGAGATTACAGACTCTGCCTTAACCCAAGCAAATCTGTGTTTGCCGTTTCATGTGGCAAACTACTTGGTCATATTGTATCTGCCCAAGGTATCCGAGTAGACCCAGATAAGATTTCAGCAATTTTAGAAGCCCCAGTACCCGCCACTCCGAAAGAAGTAATGCGTTTTATGGATCAAGTACGGTGGCACGACAGACACTTACGGTGGCTTGCTCATCTGGCTATACCTCTGAATAGACTAATCACCAAAACTCCACGACAGTTCGAATGGACTCAAGAATGCCAAACTACATTTGATCGACTCAAGTATCTATTGACGCAGGCACCAATCCTACAACCACCGGACTGGGACAACCCGTTCCATGTTTTTGTCGACGCTTCAGATGTTGCGATCGGCAGTATTCTAATGCAGCAAACACATAAGTGGTTTCGCCCTGTCTATTACGCCAGCAGAAGGCTTGCACTGGCAGAAAAGAACTATTCTACCACTGAAAGAGAATGTCTAGGGTTAATTTACTCCATCAAAAAGTTCAGACATTATTTATTAGGCCGGAAATTTACCTTTCATGTGGATCATGCTGCCCTTGTCTATCTAGTGAGACAACAACATCTAGGCGGACGATTAGCCCGATGGGTGCTACTCTTGCAGGAATTTGATTATGAAGTCATTCACCGACCCGGAAATACACATGCCTTAGCAGATTTCTTATCTCGCCTAGATTCTGGTGAAGCTCCGATAGGCATAGATGACACGACTCCAGCAATTTATAGTTCTGAGCCACTGACCGATGAGACTGCCGAATTACAAGCAACACCTACATATTATGATCAGATTTTAACGTTTCTCACCGAAGGATGCTTTCCGTCTGAGACTGCCAAGGCAGTTCGAAGGAAAATGGCAGTCTTTAGCCGCCGATTCCGGCTAGTGGCAGGAGAACTATATTATGTAGATCACACCGGAATCTTACTTCGATGTGTCCCTCCGCACGAAATTAACTCGGTCATCACAATGGCTCATTCAACCCCTACTGGTGGTCATTTTTCCATAGATCTAACTCACTGGAAAATTCTGCAAGGAGGTCTCTGGTGGCCTACTATGTACCGAGATGTGGCCCAATTCGTCAAAAACTGTGATAACTGTCAAAGGTCTGGACAACCACTGCAACGACACTTCTTTCCCTTGCAGCCTATTATGCCACTCGAACCATTTCAGAAATGGGGATTAGATTTTATCGGCCCAATCACACCTCCGGCAGTCTTCAGTAACAACAGATATATACTAACTTGTACAGACTATGCAACGAGATGGGCAGAAGCCTGGGCTTTACGGTCTGCTACAGCAGTTGTAGTAGCGAAATGTCTGTTAAATGATGTCTTCCCACGATTTGGCTTACCACTCGAATTGGTGACAGATCAAGGTACTCACTTCGTAAATCAAGTAATGAAGGTACTAACCCAATCATTCCAGGTGACACATAAACTCAGCTCTCCATATTACCCTCGCGCCAATGGTCTGGCCGAAAGCACAAACAAATCACTATTGAATATCCTCCGGAAACTGATCATGGAAGCACCGGAAAGATGGGATCAACTACTACCTGCAGTATTATGGGCATACCGAACTACATATAAGGTAACAACAGGTTTGACACCTTTCAAACTAGCTTATGGTTTAGAAGCAATAGCACCCATGGAAATAGTTATCCTAAGCCTGCGTGTAGCAATCACCCAGAAAATGCCACCAGAAGAGTCGCTGACAGCACGAATGGACGCACTCAGGGAACTTGATGAGCACCGATGGCTCAGCTTTTTAACCAGGCGCGAAGTACAACTAAGGCAAGCCAAGACACACGATCGATATTTGAAGACTCCAATCTTTTCGGTAGGTCAGCTTGTACTCTTCTATAACGCAAAATCCGATAGAGCAGCAGGAAAGTTCAAACTACGCTGGTTCGGTCCCTTTAAGATCTCAAAACAAGTCAGTCCGGCAACTTTTCGGTTGACTATGTTGACTGGAAATCCACTCCCCAAGGTAATTAATGGGTCGAAGTTACGGCCATATCATCACACCACTAGCCCGCATTAAGTTTTCGACGATGGACTGCGTTTTGTTTAAACTTTTCTTTTCCTTCTTTTTTGCTTTTTATAAATAGCCGCGTTTTGTACGATCTTGATATAACCAGCCGCCCTCTTAACAGTCACTCGAGTATGCACACCTGCATGAAAACCAGTACTATTCCCGCACCGCACAATGATATTCCACCCCTTTCCCCCACCGTAGTGTTTCTATTTAAACTCTGTTGACGACGCCGAAATAAGCTATTGTGTTGCATGCTAGTATTCTGAGCCCTCGTGCATTCTGCATCCGTGCTCATCATCTACCTCAGTAACCGCCATGGAAGCGATAGCCAACTATGCGGCCTTCCGCGATGGTATCCCTACCGAGGTAGGCGAATACCTACGTTGCAGAGGGTTGGCTAACTTCGCTGAGATGCCTTGGCACTCGGTGGAAGCCCATCCTTTCTTCACACAGATCATCACCGCCATTGCTCAGTCCCCCGCCACCGAACGCCAATGGGTCTTCCTCTCACTCCCTTCGCGCACAGTCATCACCTTCCAAGCCTTCGCAGAAGCCTATCGCCTCAACCCGCAATGCCGTGAAAATGGCCCGAGTATTCCCATTGCCCGCATGAATGAACTATTCCCCCGCTCCTCGTCCAACGAATACGCCATTCTCTGCCGCCCCGAACCCGAACGATCCGCTCTGCAATTCTTAGTCGCCATACTTAACCTGCAGAAACGCACTTACGACATCTCACGACCATTTTATTCCGCTTTAGAATTAGCTGCCCAGGAACCCGTCAACTTTGCATCATACTTCTTCCTCAGAATCCATAAAGAATGTGTAGCTATCGTGAAGCAAATCCAAAAGGGTACCACCCCGCGCTCTCGCCTTCCCCACATCATCTCATTCCTGTTCCCAGCCATCCTTGCCGCACAACCACCACCCCAAGGTCCCATTCTTAGGCACGAAGAATCAGTTCAACCTCTCGACGAAGAAGAAGAAGAAGATGAGGAGATCAACCAACTTTTCCGCAATAAGAGAATTCGGATCAGCTCTTCAGAAAGCAAAGCACAAGGATCCGCCGGACAGATTCAGGACACCCGAAACGCCGACCAAGAAGAGACCTTCCACGACACCGCCACTTCCATACACAACGAATCATCGGCCAACCACCACGACCAGCAGAAGCACACAGAAACAGAACCCGTCTCAACCGAAGAAGCATCAGCACGACGAGAAGATGAACAGCACGTGATCAACAGTGCACTTAACACCTTACTAAAGGCCGTAGAATCCACCATCGCCCACATTACAGGTGAAAGCCAACCCACCCATCTGGTAACCCACCCTACATCCCCTAGCCCTCAATCCCCACCAGTCAACCCTCTCCCGTCGCCAATTTCCGAATCTTCTTCATCCTCCCCCAATTATTCACCCCCGACATCCCCCCAAATCCATACCCAAACCTCTGCACCACCACAACACCCACTCCTCCTTTCCTCTGTTCTGATCTTTTCCGAACTGGCCAACATGGGCCAACTGCTCATCACCCTCTCACAACAACTTCTGGTACAAATGAGTGAGGTTGCAAATACCATTCGGCACGACCTGCAGCACAAAGTCGACCTCCTAGAAGCCGACATCACCCCTCTCCAAGAAGAAGTCGACGCCATAAGAGCGGAGAATCATCAATTACACACACAACTAGTTGATCTCCAAGCACAGTTTTCGGAACAATAGGACTTGATACAGCAGAGAGATACAGCATTGGAGTCTTCCACCAAAGATCAGCTATTACATGAAGCCCACGAAGAAATCCGGAAACTCAAGACCGCCCTCCAAGAAAAAGAAGATATCAGTTCATCCCTCGAAGAAATGGTCGAAGAAACGAAGGCCCAACTGCAGGAAACCATCCAAAAGAGTCAAGACCAACAGCGAGAAGCAGCGCAAGTCCAAGACGAGCTACGTAGAGCCCAGGAATGTTTGGACGACGTAAATAGAATGCTGAGATGCCAATTAACTAGGGAAGCAAAACACCAAAAAGATTTGGCAGATGCTCGAAGAGAACGAGATGCATATTCCAGAACGATTGAATTTCAGAACCAGCAACTCGAGCGACTGGATAACCAACTGCGAAATCAGAAGGATCGAGTCACAGAGATGCAGCGGAAAGTCACCGAAATGAAGACATCCAGGGACGCTGCATTATCCAATGATTTCTATTTACAGGAGGCCTTTTTGCAGACCCAGGCCGAAATCTTGCTTACCGAAGCAATCGCACTGAGTTCTGTCAGAATAGATGCGCAGGTTTTAGAACCCGACACGCTAAAGCAATTATTAGAAACCCTTAAGAAAAAAATAGCTCGTACATTTAGATTAGCCAGGAATATGTACCTCGAAGGCCTCATAGAAGAATAAATAAACTTCAACCATGCGAATTCATAATGTAACGATGGATTCGAAATGAGTATGATAACAAAGTTTTGTTTTCTGATATTTTTCGCACATGTAAAGTCCTGTTCAGTCTAGCATCGATCTACAGAATAACACGCAGCATAATGATTCTTACTCATGATACAATTTTGAAAAGGGGAAGGAAGAGTCATGTCCGACTGAAATATAATCATGCCAGCAAATGAGTGTTCAAGCCCTGGTGCTTATAAAATGTGTTTGCCTAGCATAGCATTCTTCACTACAGTATTCTTCGAGCTTCGGTGCTAGTTAACATACTTCCAGCATATTATTCTCGGCAACCCTTACAATCATGTCTGAATCCGACATACTAAGATGGCAACTCAGGAAGCGTGCAAATACACAGAACCATGTTGTGACAACAACAAATACTACCTTACAGGATAATGCAGATGACTCAGTAACTTCTGCAACAGTCAAGGTTCACATAAATTTTCCACAGAATTTAAAATCGAGCTGGACATCCATTCGAGAAAGAATGAGAACTGGCTTCAGAGGATAGGACTCCTCCAGTTTGCACAATTACCATGGGAGCAGTGGATCGATAATGAAGATGCAGAGAATCAATTATATAGCATGCGACAAACAAAAGGCTTCATTCTAAATCAAGTACAATTTTCGCCACAGTTAGTCTCAGCTATATTTAAACTGCCACTGTATGATGATGCCCGATTTCCTAAATGTTCGAATGAAGATCTGAGAAATGAATTTGGCGACTGTGAAGGCCCCAGACGGTATTACATGTTGAAAAATGCCACATATCAACGTCGAGAACAATTTAAGTGGTACTTAGAGAAGCTCTGTTTCCTAGTTAAATTCGATTTAATGTCTAGAGAAAATTTTTCACCATTAGTACATGCCGAAGGAGGTGGTAGGGTTAGCTGGACACACTGGCTGTATGACCACCTCTACACACAAATAATTGTCGGGGATAAGCGAAGATCCCACACCAACAGTAGACTAGCAGCCTATTTAGCTGCTATATTTAATTTTGTCCAATCAGTGAAGGATGAGAAGCTACACTAGTCCCCCCATTTTTATTCCAGTGATCATGATATGATAGACACAGGACACCAAACAGAGCCCGAGGAAGCAGACCAAGTCTCCACATCGTCTGCAAATTTCTTCCACACAGGTAATAGCGCACAGAACTAGATGGTAGGGACGCCGTTTCGGCTGTCAATTAAAGGAAGGATGGCAGACCACTTGCCCACTGCCAGTCCAGGGCAATTACCGGACGATCTCCAACCAGATTTTGTGACAGGGATGCAAAACAAATTACAGGAGGTTTCTCAATATTTGCGTCAACAAGAACAAGCGCTTCAGCACAAAAACGAATTACTATTCGCTACGATGACTAAGTCCAATTCATTTCTAGAAAGAATGACACAGATGCAAAAGGAATTGGACGACAAAGAAGCTTTACTACAGGCGTTGCATAGTAACAACCGGCAACTAACGACAGAATTGATCAACGCAAAAAAGTGTTTTCAAGAATTTCACCAGTCGCAGCAAACTATCCAAACACAGATTCAAGCCGAAATGTCAAGTTTTTCTACCATGAATGCTAACCTGCAAGCCAAAAATGAAATTTTGCAGTCAAGAATACAGGTTTTTTTTTTTTTTTTTTATAAAGGAAGTTCGGCAATAGCCTACTCTCCCGGACTTGAATTAAATTAAGAAACAAAGGTACAATAGAAGGGGACTAGTGCCCACGGGACCCCCCAAATCCCACAAAGCAGGGGAAGCTTGGTTGATTCCTAGGTTGCATTACAAAGAAGGTTGATCACCCTCTCATCGCCCTCATGCGGGACCCACTTGGGTTTGAGCTTGTTGTTGATCAAAAGGAGGACTTGATGGTGCCTGAAGGGGGGGGATTTCTTACTGTTGACAATCCTTTTGCCAAGGAGGAATAGAGATTTTTCAATCGACCACTCCTTGGGGGGGTCGCCGAAGTTGAGAGCACACCGCTCCCGCCAAATTTTCCACAGGACTTCCCCTCTGATTGCGTTCCAGAGAGCTGCAGAGCATCCAATCGCTTCACCCAAGAGGACTTGTTTCCAACTAAGCTATTTCTGAACTCTGATTTTCAGTCCAACCATCTGCCAGGTTCTGTAGGAGTTGGGGCAAGTAAGGAAGATGTGTGGGACATCTTCGATTGCACGGTGGCAGCGTTTGCACCACGGAGGGATCCCACAAATTTTGCTTGCCTTATGGTTAGTCCAAATTCCTCGATGAAGAATTTGCCATAAGAGGACCGACTTCTTAATCTCTATAAGTGGGTGCCAGATACCCATGAATTTCATGTCCCACCGAAGCCGCGTCCAAGACAGGCACTTCTTGTTGAGGCTGATCTGGAGGTCAGTCGTTTCTTTGATGTTCGGGATTTTGAGTAGGCTATTTCCATTGTGCCATTTGAGACCACGCGCGTTCGGAGCATCATGTCCCATGAGAAGGCGAGTTTTGTAACGATCCCAAGCGAGGCATCTGCTTTGCAAGGTGTTCCATTCTTCGTAGGAGATGTTTATGCGAGGGTCGATATCCTCGTAGTTGATCCAACTGTTGGTGTCATGTTTCCAGAGGTGTTTCCATTTTTTGAATCCTTTGTTCCATAACTTCTTGGCATTTTGAATGTTCCACGACTCCACACTCCGGATGCCATGTATCGGAAACCAAATAGAGTCGTTTTGTCTGATTCCGGCCGCCCACTTCCAGTCCTCACTAATTCTTGTGAAGCTTTTGACTTTATTCCAGCCCTTCCAAAGAGAACATACGAGATTGGAGCCTTTCGGGAAGACGGGTATCGGGGAGAATAGCAGGGTCATGATGTCAAGGTTCTTCCAGTTCGGGGACCCCATGAGGGCCAACTCATTTTTGTTTCTGAAGATCAGCTTGGCCCACGAGGCCTCCCTATTGCACCAAGCTTTAATCATCCATTTGGCTGCCAGTTTGTTAGCCATGCACCCAATGTCCAGGATGCCAAGCCCCCCGCTATCTCTCGGGCTGGTGCAGATGGCCCATTTGATTTTAGGCACCCCCCTTCTGTTATGATCACCCGTCCAAAGAAAGTTTCTAAGAATACAGGTTTTGCAGGAATTCGAATGGCAGATATTAAAAGATGAGGGCGTAGAACTAAATGCCACATTAATGACAAATGTGGACATAGACTTATTAAAACAGCAATTGGATAGTCGTGTTCAAAGCATTTGGACACTTTTTCGCAGGAGATGGCTGGCTATACTTGTTCCTCCACTTGAACAAGTACGGTCAGAAATGATTCGGGAGCCAAACTCTGGAATCGGCCTACAGGCAACGCAAAAGGATGTTGAAGTCAGTAATGCACCTGCGGGTTCGAGTCCACCGTGTGTGCGAGTGTTAGAGGGCCGCCGAACCAGGACAAATGAACTCGGACAGGTGCCTTAAATGTAAAAGTGCTGGACGGCCGCCGAACAAGGATAAAAGTACGAGGACAGGTAGCTTAAATGAAAAAAGAATCTTTCAAGAAACGCGTAGGTAACTGCAGAAGTGCGCACTCTTGTAAAAAATCCTCTATTTAAGGTAATGAGAAAAAGAGCGGCAGCAGCCCGTTTGGGGGAATTGCAGTGTGTTGTTTGATTGAGTCTCGTTTGAGAATGCTGTAACGCATTGTGTGCGCGTGTATGTTGTTGAAAAGATAAGTGCTGCTTTGTTCTGTTCCGTCTGTATTCCGGCTAGTCGATTATTCTCACCTTAGTACAAAGTTTCGAATCAGTTGTATTGTGTTACGAGTCTGTTTGGTGATGATTGAGTGTGTCTCTGAGCTCGATCAAGTGCGGTATGTTATTTGGCAGCTCTTCGGCGAAGTAGGTAGCGCGAAGAGTAATTCCGAACTAATTGTCTGTTAGCGTTTCTGTAAGTAATCGACTTCGATACTGTAGCCTATAGTTACTGTGGATTCCGATTACGGGAAGAATAGTAGCTGTAATGGTCTGAAAGTGAGTAGGGCGTCATTAGCTTATGATTAGCCATTTGTTACTAGGAGATTGACTGCTCGAGTCCTTGTAACCTTTGATGTATGGTTGGTATACCTATCTGCCCTGACAAAGTACGGATTAGGTGATATTGTTACTGAAGTATATTTTGCGCATAACTTAAATAATCGGATTGCTACTCTCAGTCCTGAAGTTCTAATTCTAGTGCACTGGACAGTCTTCCGTTGTTCAGGGATGGACACTGAGCTAAGAATGGGATAATATTAAGATTGTGTGTTAATTTGGGAAAATAGTACAGGGCCTCTGTCTAACAGACCCCTACCACTCCCAAGGACCCACGTGGCTAAGAGAACAACTGCGGTTAGGAAGATTCTGAACCGGCTGAACTTGAAGTGCTTGAGTCGGAAAGTAGAAGTAACGAGTAAACGATAAACCGTTTAACACATTCATAATGAGAGTCGAATCCTCCTTCTGATCTGATGCATAGTTGTAGTAGGTGTTATTATAGGATTGATTTTGGAAGCTTCTTCCTCCACCTCTTCCAAAAGAATTCCTACCACCTCTACCTCTGAAGTTTCCTCTCTGAAATCTACCACCTCTTGCTCTTTGATTAAAATTATGATAATTACCATTGTTCTGATTATTGTGCCAACAATCGTGAGATAAATGATTGGTCTTACCACATATCCAACAAGCTCTTGCATTATCTTTGTTGTTTCTGCCTCTTCCTCTACTTCTGCCATTTCCTTTCCCTCTTATGAAATTTGCTTGGTTTGAAGTACCTTCTTCTTCACCTGATTGTTGCTTTCCTTTGTTAGCTTTCTTCTTGTCTTTAGAGTACATTGCATGACCTGCACTCTTATCAACATCTCCTTTGACATCATTCTCAAAAGTTAGCATATGACCTAACAATTGATTCAAATCAGGAGTAAAGTGATCTAATGAAAGTTCTGTAGATAAAATAAAAGGCTTCCACTTCTCATCTCCTCTTAGCCCTGTGAGAATTTGTCTTACCAATTTATCTTCTTCAATATCTTCATCCACTGCACCTAAAGAGTCTGCAATGTCCTTCATCTTTGTCACATAATCAGAGATTGATTGTGAGGCCTTCTTCTTGAAAGTAGTAAATTCTGCCCATAGTGAAGCCTTCCTTGATTTAGTTGTGTTTTGGAAATGCTCTTCCAAAGCATTCCAAATGTCACTTGCACTTTCAAGTCCTCTAATGTGAGGAAGCAAATAGTCATTGACTGCCATGTAGATTCTGCTCCTTGCTTGAGCATCCTTCTTCATCCAATTCTTCAAATCTGCAAGCTCCTCTCTAGTTGAAACACTAGAGTCTCTAAATTCTGGCTTTTCTTAATCTCCTGTGATGTATCCCATCAGATCTTTACTCATAAGATGAGCTTCCATCCTCATTGACCATGCAGGATAGTTCTCTCTATCCAACTTCTCAATTTGGAGACTATCTCCCATTGTTTCTTTACCTGTATTGCCAATTCTTTAATCTTTATAAGAAATAAATGTACCTTGACTCTGAATCTACTCCTTCTGATCCTTTTGATGGCTTCAATATGTCCGCCTTCAAGTTTTCTTCAACCTTTATCCTTTTGCACCTTCAAGATGTAAAGATTTGTGTTTCTGCAGTAGTCGGAGTCTTCTTCACTTCAATTTTGACACATCCTGCTCTGATACCATTGATGGAGAGTGTTACTCTCCAAAAGAACAAGTTTTACTTGAATTTAGAACTCCTCTATATCAAGAACAACTTCTGACTCCACTTAATTTAGAAAACAATCACCAAATTATCAGAATTTTGGCTAACTGTTGAAAACTGAAACTTCCTGAAAAAGTCTGCTGCAGATTAATCACTCATTGACTAATCAATCCTGTAAAGTTTTTAATAAAACTTTGCACAATACTTCGCCTTGAGGTTGTGCAACTTTTTCAAGTTAAATTTCTCAAAATGATTGAGTACACATTGAGAAATGTGTGAAACACTTTACCTATGTCTGAAACACCTTCTCTGCAATGGCGACTTTGATACCTGCAACTTCTTAGCTATAGTTCTCCCAATGTCGAACCCGTTTGATCAAGATATTTTAGCCATAGATGGCTTACCTTCCAACTTAGATTTTGAGCCCTCACTTTTGTAAAACTTTACACTGTGCACTGAGCAATGTTCATTTCTCTGAACATGAAATCTGTGCCAATTTTTCGACTCTCAGAACATCTTCACATATGAATGTTCCTAAACTAAATTCTCTCAGCCTGATTGCAATTAGCTTCTCAAATTCTAGTCATAGATAGATTAGCTACTGACTTAGATACGTGCAAAAGGATTTCTCAAAAGATTAAACACAGAAGGAGAATGGGAGAGAAGATCGACGCGCCATTTCTGAACTTTTTCACTTATCTATTTTCTTCATACATCTGATGGATGATTTGTACAATGTACATCAACTAACTCATCTCAGCTCTCTTCTCTATGTCTCTATGCTATATGCCCTGACTTTTCCAAAACATATATAGGCAAATATATACAAAATTATGACTAATCAAAAGTGTAAGTCACCTATATCTGAACTAATGTACATATGTGTACATATCTTTGAATTTCTGAGTATGTCCTTCCTTCAAACTTCTGAATTTGTTCTCTTCTTGATTTCTTGACTTCATTTCTTCATAAACCTTCAATTGATGATTGACATGCACCAACAAGAAATCCTAGCAACAATGGATGTAGCCATCAATGAAGAACAATAGACACCTCATTGTGATGAAGATGGCTATGACATTTGAATCTTCTCCATAGAGCCAATCATGGGAGAGGCAGTATTAGAAGAGTGCGAACCTAGCCCTGATGCAATTGAGGAGGCAAGTGACTCCGATCTAGAGTCGATCATTATGGACCCACCTTTTGCATCAGATGAAGAATACTTCTATGAAGTAGAATTTCAACCCCAGAGGCATGGAGAGCTTACAAATGATGTAAGGCTAGCCACGCATGTAACTCCTAAGGAAGAAGGAAAGAAAAGAAAGAAGAGAGAAGTCACACAAGAAGAGGAAGAATCTTTGTTTGAGGTCCCGGAAAATTTTAAGAAATATGAGATAGATGACAGGAGAGTCATGATCAGAATGCCTAAACGAGAGGCGCAATCAGGCGAGGCCTATGATAACAAAGAAACCATGAAGAAAGTGGTTGTAGCCATCGAAGAGGGAGAAGAGAGATGCACTTACATAGGACATGACCTGACGGAAGAAGAAGAGCAAGAATTGATAGCCTTGCTAAGAGAATACAGAGATGTGTTCGCTTGGAATTACAAGGACTTGAAAGGTGTGGACCCTGACATATGCTCACACACCATCCCCATGACCTTAGATGCCAAACCCTCTAAGCAAAAGCCATATACATACAATGATAATTACGCTGCCAAGATCAAAGAGGAGATAGATAGACTGGTTGAAGCTAGATTTATCTATGAAATTGAGCACACTGAATGGGTATCCCCCATTGTAGTGGTGCCCAAAAAGAATGGTAAATTACGTGTATGCATTAACTTAAAGAAGGTCAATGCAGCCACAATCCAAGATAACTATCCGCTTCCCATCACAGAACATCTCTTAGAAAGAGTGGCAAGCAAGGAAGTGTATAGCTTCCTTGATGGATTTTCGGGCTACAATCAAGTAGCCATAGCTCTAGAGGTTCAGTTTAAGACAGCTTTTGCCACAGAATGGGGCATATTTGCCTTTCGGGTAATGCCATTTGGGCTTACCAATGCACCAGCAACCTTCCAGAGGCTGATGTGCCATGTATTTAAGGAGTTCCTGAGGAAGAATTTAGAAGTCTATGTTGATGATCTTTGTGCTCATTCCAACATCAGACAAACCCATATTCCTGAACTGAGACAAATCTTTGACAAATGTAGAGAATATCAAGTCTGCCTAAACCCAGAAAAGTGTGTTTTCATGGTCAGGCAAGGTAAGATTTTAGGACACATAGTGTCAAAGAATGGCATATCCACTGATGAAGAAAAAGTGAGAGCCATAGCCGAGTTACCTAGGCCAAAGAATGTCAAGGAAGTACAAGCTTTCATGGGGCATTGTGGTTACTACCGCCGGTTCATTCACATGTATGTTGTCATTGCAAAGCCCATGTACGGACTTCTGACTAACTTTGAGTGGACTGATGAGTGTGAGAATTCCTTCCAGGAGCTTAAACGAAGATTATGTTCAACACCAATCTTGACCACACCAGATTGGAACAAGCCTTTCCATGTTCATGTGGATGCATCCAATTATGCCATTGGATGCGTGCTTGCTCAACCTACTAGTGAAGGTAATATGGATCTTCCAATTGCCTATGCTAGTAGACAATTGAACGCAGCTGAACGAAATTATACCACTACGGAGAGAGAAGGATTAGGCATGGTATATGCAGTTAAAAAGTTTAGACATTATTTGCTTGCAAATAAGTTTAAATTTTTTACTGACCATCAGGCATTGTTGTACTTGGTAAACAAACCATGCAATACAAGTAGATTAGTAAGATGGTTTCTCTTACTAATGGAATATGACTTTGAGGTAGTGGTGAGAAAAGGGAGGACTCATTTGAGAGCAGATCATCTCTCTAGACTCACATCTAGAGAAGCCCCACAAGGAGTGTGAGATGAGCTTCCTGATGCTTACTTGTTTAATTTGGAAGTGGTGCCGCAGTGGGCTAAGCCATTAGTGCCAGTATTGATGTACGGGCCTAACCACCCAGTAATAGCCACACAGGATAGACAAGTAGTAAAAGCCCAAAAGTACCACATCATGGCTGGAAGTATGTACAAGCACACAGATCAAGGGATCTTGGCTTGTTGTGTAGAAGAGGATGAGTATGCGAAGTGGTTGCAATTAGCACATGTAGGTGCCTTAGAGCAACACTACTCAAAGCGACGAACCCTACAGACACTACGGAGACTCGGAGTGCATTGGCCGACTATGGAAGCTGATGTCCAAAAGTTGTGCAAGGAATGCCCAATCTGCTGCACTAAACCACCTGTGGAACATGCCACTCTTTATCAAGTGTCCATAGTGCCGGATTGGAGTGAACCACTAGTATCCTTTCTGAGGACGAAAACATTCCCTCTAGACATGACTCTGGCTAGGAAAAGGAGTTTAGAACAAGAAGCCCAGGATTACTCACTCATTGGTGATAATCTATACAAGCACAGTAAAGATGGTTACCTGAGACTATGTGTCCATGAGAGTGAATATCTTAAGATCTTGGAAACTTCTCACCAAGGTGTAGCAGGAGGACACTTTGGACCAGATCGGGTGATCAAGGCAATACTATTTGCGGGCTTCTGGTGGCCGACCCTTCACATGGATGCACATACCTATGTGAAACGATGTGATGTCTGTCAAAGAACTCAGTATCCTATACGTAAAGATGAGATGCCACTGAAACCTATGATGGGTGGACGTGCATTCTCTAAGTGGGGAATAGACTTCGTAGGTCCTATTAATCCCCCAGCTAAGGGTTCCCATGCAGAATATATCATTGTTGCGATAGACTATCTAACAAAGTGGGTAGAGGTAAAAGCCACAACGAAGAACGATGCTCAAACAATAGCTAAGTTTTTATTTGAGAATGTGTTCACTAGATACGGGCTACCTATAGAGCTAGTTAGTGATAGAGGCACTCACTTCTTGAATGAAGTTATTGAAAATCTGCTCCAAGAATTCTTGGTAGTACATAAGAAGTCTGCCCCCTATCACCCTCAAGCAAATGGCCAGGCTGAGAGCACCAACAAGATCTTATGCAATGTACTGACGAAATTAGTGAACAATAAACGCTCTGATTGGGATAAACAGCTACACCATGCTGTTTGGGCATACCGAGTCGCCTACAAAACGGTACTCCAAGCCACCCCCTTTCAGATGGTATTTGGCCAAAATGCAGTGCTACCATTGGACTTTTTAATACCTACACTGAAAGTAGCACAAGAGCATGAATGGACGGGTCATGAACTCTCCTCTAGACTTTTTGACCTTGAATGATTAGGAGAAACAAGACTGAGGACGACAGCAGGGATATATGCAGCTAAGAAATGACAGAAGGCATATTTTGACGCCCACGTTAAGGATAAAGGTTTGAAGGCAGGCGACCTAGTACTAGTATACACGTTGAAACAACATGCGAGGAAACTAGAGAAGAGAGGCTACGGACCCATGATCATTAATAGAATCTCAACAAGTGGAGCAGTGCAGCTAGCCACATTAGAAGGCGATGTTCTTCCAAGTTACATTAGTGGTTGCAGAGTCAAGTTGTATCAGGAACCTCTCACATAGGAAATGCTAAGCCGACTCAACACTGCTAAGAAACGCAAAGAAGAAGAAAAGCGAATTCGAGAAGAAGCTCAAGCAGAAGCCCTAGAGCGCATACGAAGAATGAAATTAAGAAGAAGAGGTAGAGAGCAACCTAGGCCAGATGCCGACGCAGGCCACGGATATCACATGGCTATGTGTGAAGTTTCACGTATCAGCTCTCATAGGATAATTGATCGACGTCCTTTTATAACCTTAGATATAGGACAAGGAAAAAGTGCAAAGACTGTAAGAGCCTTGATTGACTCAGGCGCAGCCACTAGTGCTATTCAATTCTCTTACTGTCAAGAGTTGAAATTAACTGTCAATCCTATAGAAGCATATCTCATAGGATTGGGAGGTGTGGAAACCCCTTGCCTGGGCGAGGTGGATCTTCCCATCTCCATTCAAGACAAAGTATTGACAGTCAGAGTACTAGTGTGTCAAGATGAGGACCTCACCGAACCTCTTGTCTTGGGTCAAGACTGGATTTATGACCAAGCAGTCAACTTAAACCTAAGAAGTGGACTTCTTCAGGTATGGGTGAATCAGAGTAGAATTACCGTTGAGTTAGATAATGGAGCACTCCAGGAACTAGGAAAGGCACAGACTCCTGGTCCTTCCAGGGGTACACATGAAGTTGACCATGCTGTTCTTGTCCAAAGCTATGTGATGCAGAGGAATGGAGATCTCAATAGAAAAGTCAAGGCATTGGCGGAACTCCCTTCTTTTCCAAAGGCCAGAAGGAGGCAGCAACTAAGGGCAGATCAATTACTGAAGACTATCTATGTGGGAGACCAAAAGAACGCGCGAAGCCGAACAACTCAACCAGTGAAACAAATGTGGGTGCGAAAAGATGAGCTGCCGACTATAGCCAAGTCGCGACAACTGTCTCAACCACTTATTAGTAATCAACGACATGATACTAATAAGAGGACTTCTAAAACCTCTGTTGAGAAAGTGAAATCTATCTCGGTGCCCAGGAAGTCGATGAAGGCTGACCCACAACCCAGACAAATTTAGGTGCCTAAGGCTTGCTTGCGGGCTCAACTAGTCCCACACAATTCACATCATACACGACAGGGTCCACTCGCTCAAGCAGCCGCCACCCACTCTTGTCTGATACACTCAAACACACTGCCACCTAGAAGCACGCACAGATTCACTCGTAAATGGGTCCCAAAGACACAACATCCCCCAGCGGAATTACTCATGCAACCCTCCCGAGCCTCCACAAAACCAAGACCAAAAGCCATCCATGGTGTTTGGCAACCTAAGACTTGTAATAAACCCCCCGACCCCAATTTGTGAATTCATCTCCACTTACTAACTGCATTAGTCAGACACTGCATCTTTCCATCTAGCTCCTAGGACTATCCAGGCGTTAACTCATCGTGCACTCACTGACCACTAACCCATTACTCACCTCACGATAATATTGTAACGGGGGCAAAACGTGTTCTATCTTGTCCATTACAATATTAACGCATGCTCTATATTATCGACAGAACCAGTAGCAAGCAATAACTATGGCAGAAGCTGGAGGCACCAGTTCCTAGGCAGGGTCCAACGCACAGATTGTGGACATTGAAACCATTCTTTTGGAACCGCCACTCACCGAAAGGCCTCAAGAACTTCAAGCGGTGCATGTCCTTCCTATCCAGGACCCTCCTCAGGGGCACACTTCTCAAGTGGGGAAACATGCTCATTGGTTCAGTGATGTAGCAGGGCCATTGGGTGACAACACCTACTTTTGGGAAGCAGAAATTGAATTTAATGGCAAATGGGGACGCTACCACTTTTTCACTCGGGAATTCGAGAACTATAAGAATGCAGAGGTAATGCGATCAGTTTGGACCAAGGCAGGCATGGATAGATATTTCAGAGCACACTTGCCTAAACCTGATTTTCTACGCTGCTCCTATTTCATAAGTACCATAACTCCTAGCAGGGTCAAGGGAGGTGATAGTACTTTTGTACTACCATCATTGTTGCCAAGACACGAACTCAAGAGATTCAAACTGACCCTCAACCTGGTACGGGAGGCATTGAACATGCAAGGTATGCACATTCCCACCGAGAAAGAAGCAATGGTTCCGGGTAGGATGAAGCATAAGGATCTCAATAAATTGAAGGACATGGTGGCAATGACGCCTACCATTGCTCTCCACTTACGAACTGTTATGCAACATTTTGCTTTTCCCGCACAAGAACAATTCACTATGCCCCTTAAGAAAATATGGTTCAGCTTATACTTGGCAGAAACAGAGAACCTCACCCTCAACATACCGCACTGGGTCATCGATCAGATACACCTAGCCCATCAGCGCTGGAATAAGAAGCAGAAAAATGTACTTCATGGCTATTGTGCCCTAACAAGAATAATTTACAGGTGCCTAGCATATGACGTGCCCATTCAAAGAGCACTAGTGTGGTCCAGGGCCCAAGAATTCCAAAGGCGACTATCAACAGCGGGTCCTCCATCGAAGAAGATGAGAGGGGGCGTCCAATTACCATGTGCTCAACCAAGGGGAGCCACTACCACACCTGAGGTGACTCCTCCTCAAACTAGGCGTGTTCGGCCATTCACCATTCGTCTTCCCAGACCAAGTATAGAAGGACCCAACTTGGTGTTCCCCCCATTCCATCAGACTTGGAATTTCCACAGGGATTTACTCTCAATGACCTCACGGATGAAGAAGTTGCCAGACTGATCTACGAATCTAATCTTGAAACAGAAGCAGACGAGACCCAGGAACCACACCTCACCACAACAACACCAGCCCCGACACAACCAGTCGTCGTAGAAGTCGAAGGAGATGAACAAGAGGCAGGAGGAGAAGAAGAAGAAGCCGACGAAGAACAATATCAAGAATATGATGAACTCTCAGAGCTAGCAAGTGCCCCAACATATTCGGCACAAATAAAAAGATTGTACCAAACCATGAAGCGAGTTCAGGAACAACACAAAATGTCACTCGAATCAGGCAAGGTGCTCATGAGCCAACTATTGGCTAAGGAAGGTGTGGACGATATGTTTATCGAATCCATGAACTTGCACGCAGAGGCAGTCGGCTTGGATGAGGCCATACATGAGGCCATGACATACATTAATCGATTTGAGAAACGTGTGCCTGCCCGCCCTAGGCGATCTGGAAAACAAATACACATTAATGTATCAGAACCGGAAGGCAACACGCAAACAGAAGAACATCAGGAGGAACCACTCTCCCCACCCACCTCACCTCTCGCTACACAATTCACCTCACCAACCGGCACGACCACGCCCTTTTCTACCACTACCACAATTGTCATGGGAATTCCTCTCTCTCCCGGTATCCAATTTGGAGGAGTTTCCATGCCCACCTTCACGACACTCTTCACAAATATCACTTCCACCCCACCCACTGTCCCCATCTTTACAGTCACACACTCATTTGACACAATGGAAACATCACCCGCCACAGTACCACCCCCACCCCCCACACAACCTCAATCTCCCATACCCCCTCCACCTACTTCACCACTTGACTCCACCGCATTCACAACTCCCTTCCCCTTCCCCATTCCCCCTGCATCTTCATCTTTACCTGCATCCTTTAATGTAAATAGTATATTCCTATCATTACATCAGTGTGTATATCAACTTTAGCGTGAGTACAGGGATCTCGAAGGCCGCCATCAACAGTTGACAACGAATCATCAGAACCTACAAAGACGACTCACAACGCTAGAAGAAGAAAATGCAGAACTCAACCAACGCTACACAACTCTCGAGCAAGCCCATCAAACACTCCTGGAGACACCCCAACCATCAGCAGAACCCGGTGTCAAACAACTTGAAGCCTTGCTGGAGGTGTACCAAACAGATAACCTGAGAGTCCGGCGTAATTTAACTCTACTTCGCAAGCATATGGCTACAGCACTTGAAGAAAATAAATGGTTGCAGAAACAAAATGAAGAAAACCTAGAAGTAGCCATGGAAGGGTTTCCCCATGAGATCGATCCAAAACAGTTCAAAGTGGTTCCCACAGAAACAATGAAAACCATCTTGGAAAGTTATGCAGATTTATTAGACGCACATGATGATTTGGAAAGGGAACAAGATGAGCTACGTAGCCAGCTCAGGGAAAAGGAGGCTCCAACCAAGGTAATAGAAACGGCCTCGACTTCAGAGGAAGTAAAGGCATTGACAGAGCAGGTGGCTGAACTCCAGAAAAAGTTATTAGAATATGAAAGGCAGCCCTCCCCAGTTGTAGAACCCGAACCGGAGGATTTAGTACCCATTGAGGTAGATGAAACATATGAGGAACCATACGTTCCTATGCCGATGCCAGGTGGTGCACATACCTCAGAAGGACTGGACACATTAGAAGTTGAAGTACCTGAATGGCTACAAACACTCGAAAAGACAGCAACAACCCACGAAGATAGAGTGGCCATTCAACTCCAATCTATGGCAAAGTTAGAAGACACCATCATTAAGTCTGAATACTTTCGAAGCATGTCTCATCATAGATGGATCGGCACCAACGATAATCGATATGTGCCATATTGTGTGCTCCTTGCGGATTACAATGCAGAGATTCAACGCAGTTGTGGCAAACCTCCAACTTTTGCCACACAATTTGGGCCAGAGGATATCCTAGAAAGTGCAAAGAAAGGCTCCATTCATCAACCAACCTGGAGAATCCGTCTGCTTGAAACCTACCCAGAAATGGTTCGTACCTGGACTAACATGCCCCTTTTTATTAAATACAATCCTTGTTATGTTCTAGTATTCCGCCGGCGCACTTGGCCAGAGTTTACAATTGCTATCAAGAACGTCAAGGGTTGTGCAAAGTGGTTAAATTATGTTTATCTAGCACCGCCACAAGGCCCTCCCACTGTAAATTACATGATTTCTACCATCAGACACTCGAGCACTCGATTACAGAATACCCCCGATGTGATGGCACAAATGTGTATGAAAATCTTTGAACTAATGCTAATCACCTTCAGGACGTACAAGAATATTAAAGACCCCCACTTCTCAGGTGTCGGATTTCTTACAGGAAACCAAGATCTGGTATACGACATGAGCACAACCCCATCCATAGAGGTAATATATGCTTGGCACGCCAGAATAAAGTACCTCCCAGCTTGTTTTAAACAGACATTCGAGGAGATGTTCATAACGGGATTCTAGGAATATCACTCAGAAATATTTGTACCCAGGCCCTCACATCTCCTCCACTTATTCGCTGTGGAGAGAACTATCCATTCAGAACAACTGCGGGTGCCACATCCGGACGTACCATGACCAGTGAATTGGCATGCATTACTAGCAGATCTAGCACGGGGGCTCCGATTAGAAGAACACCACCTCGCTGCCGATGTCGTCCAATACTACGTTCAACGAACATCTAGACAAGGGTCTGTCAGGGGCGACAGACGCGAGAGTGGGGGGGGTGTTGGCAGCAGAATGCCTAAATCATTCACATCAAATGTTTGCTTCAATTCTTTTTTGAACATCTGCAAATCTTCATCTTTGGGACCTGTGACTGTAATATCATCCACATAAATGATTTCTATAATCATCATACCTGTTTCAGCTTTAACATAAAGAGTTGGAGGTGCATTTGAGTCATTTGGAAATGTATGGAGCTCATTTGACAAGTATTCTCCACCTCTATCACTTCTAAGAATTTGGACAGTTTCTTGACTTTCATTTTCAACCATAGCTACAAATTTCTTAAACATAGGAAAGACTTCTGACTTTGACTTAAGACCATAGATCCATGAATATCTTGTAAAATCATCAATGAATAGAACAAAATATCTGAAACCCTGAATAGAGTCTGCTCTCATAGGTTGTTGGCAGCAGTCAGGGAACCGAAGGAGCCACGAGAGAAAGAGGGTCGGAACGAAGAGATAGCACAAGCAGACACAGTAGCCAAAGAAGATCTAGCAAGTAGGCCATCTAAATTTTTCAGACATCAAGGAGTGGAGCACACAAGAAGAAAGAGCAAGTAGGGAGCTCAAAGATGTGTACGACAAACCAACAGAGAAAATCCCTACACAAATAGTGATTTTAATCACTAAAAACCATTGTAAATACCATTTCGTATTTTTGTAGCTCCATTTTATGCAAGCCAAGGAGTCCTTGAGCTTGAGGAGCCTTAGAAGTGCCTACATATCAATTTTCGTATTTTTTAGACTCCGTTTAAGCCCTCAAATTGGCCCTGGAACCTAATTTTTAACTAGGCCGGACACTAGGTCTGGACAGGGCCAAAACCTAGTCAAAAACTATAAATAGAGATAGAGAGCTCATTTTTGAGGTTAGATTGTAATTGAAATGAACTTGTAAGAGCTTTTTGAAAGTAATCTAAGAACTCCATTGCTTCTCACTCTTTGTCTTGCCGTGTGTGCGCGTGTGTGTATATGTGTGTGCATGTTTGTGTGCTTCTCACTCACGCACTTGTGCCTCCATTTGCTCGAGGTCTTCATACCATCCTCTCGTCTTCCCGAATTGACATTAAAGGAGGTGCTACTCATCACTGAGCTACATAGGTCCATCACATGTGCATGAATAATCTGCAATTTCCTGGTAGCTCGAATATGACCATGTTTCTTGAAAGGTGGTTTATGCATCTTACCTTCAAGACAACCTTCACATATATATGAATCATCTGGTAGCTTGAATGAGGGTGAACTCTCAACCATACCTCTGTCTTTGATACTCTTGAGAGCTCCGAAACTGATATGTCCAAATCTTTCATGCCATAGCTTCATATCTTCCACTGGTGACGAAGATTTGACTGCATGCCTGACTGATTTTTTACAAAACAAAGACCCCTCCTTTATGCTCACCTTGTAAAAGACACTTGTCTTCTTCATGTGATAAGATCTTACAAAGATCTTTCTCAAATAAAACTTTAAAAACCATCACTTAAAAATGCAGATATAGATAGCAGATTCTTCTTCATTTTAGGTACATAAGGGACATCTAAAATTTGAAAATTACGACCTTCTCTTGACTTAGGGGTTACTGTACCTATTCCCACAACATCCAATTTCCTCAAAGGGAGGCTTAGTCACTCCATTCGTCTTCCATTCTTCTTCTCGGATTCTATTCCATAATTCCTTTGGTCAATCAGCCTCTAAGTCAGGTATTGTTGACATAGCTTCGTCCTGGTTCTCACTCGTTCACACTTGTCATTCTTTTCTTTAAGTTCTTTATCCTTGGCTTGGACACACTCCTTATATTGCTCCTCTGCTATCCTTGTCTCTAGAAGGGATGGGATAGTCTCTTCTAGGGTTGCTTCTGCTACCTCTATAAGTTTTCTCCATATCCCAAGCCTCTCTTTTTCCAATTCTCCCTGTGGATAAAGTTTTTCGTGTTGTTCCACATTCGGTCCAGCCTTAATTCTAGCTTGGTAAGCTTTCAGCCACATGTCTAATTTGTCTGGTTTTGGGTTAGCTAGAATCGATCCTGGTTTCTCTACTTCTCGGATAAGCGATGGGATGGGAACTTCCTCTCGAATCTTTGGTTCTTTATGCTCTTTTTTACTTCTAGTTTGTTTCTTATTGTCTTGACTCTTGTTTTTCATCCATTTATCTTTGAGCTTCTCTCTTCTTTCCATCCATTTTTGTGTTTTTATGTTCTGGGCATTCTCACGTGAATCCTCTGAATCTTCTACTATTTGAATTTTGGGACTTACAGTTCTATTGCTTTCTTGTTCTTGTTCTAGTTGTTTTCCTTTTTGTTCTTTCGTTTGAGCTCGAGTAATGGCCTTTAAAGGCACGGTGTATTCCTTATCACCTCCAGGTGCTTCTATCACTTTAATTACATTAATAGGTGCAGTGTCTTGGACTTTGGTTGGATTCTTAGGGCAATCTCTGAAAAGATGTTCCTTTCTGCAATCATTGCAATATCCTTCCCAAGTCCTAGGTGGTGGTGGCTTGTAAGGCCGAGGACATTCTCTAATAAAATGGTCTCCTCCGCATCTATAACAAGGTCCTCTCAGCATAGGCGGTCTAATAGGTGGTCTCATGGGTGGTTGTGCTTTAGGTGCAGTATACATTAAAGTTGCTACCTCCATTCCATAAGCCTGATCATAGCCTTCATATCCATAGTATGCCAAATCATATGCTGGTTCGTACTCTAACATGTTGGCTTCATAGGGTACTAATCTCCTAGGGGCAGCACATATCCAGGGTTTGCTGATTCTACACTGGTCATCGTTGAGGCTGGCACTATGGCTCTTTCCAAATTTTCTTCTGGCTGGGCATACTTTACAGGTACCACATGCTAAGGATGTGGAGGTTGTGGTCCTAATACCGGTTGAGGGTTTCCAAATTGTGGTGGTTCATATGGCCTGGGGGCTCCTGCTAGTGTTGGGTAGGAATTGTATCTAGGCATATCTCTACCTGGCTCTCTAGGTGGATATCCATATGGTCAATACTAAGGCGGTTGGAGAGCCCATGCTTGCCTATTGAATGGGTAGTTTTCAGTGGTGTGGTTGGTGTATTTTTGTTCTATGTGGCAATACAAGGTAGTTCCTTGATGGGGTTGTCTGTTGTAAGGATATGTCTGAGGTATACCAGTTCCTCCTCGTACACACATGTGTGTGGGGTGATCTCCTCCACATAGACTACATATTCGTAACATAGGCACTCTTAAGGCTCGGTGTTGGTAATTTCTCTGTCCTTGGGCTCCCAATTTCTTTGCCACAAGCTCCTCTAATTCCTCCACATTACTGGAGTTGGATGTAATAGTACTCCAAGAGTCTTCTGATTTAGTGGGGTTGGGCGTGCTCTTGAGATCCTCAACTAGATTGTCTTCTAGGTCAATGCGCTCTTGAAGACACTCACTCAGGGTTTGTAACCTCTTCACGTAAACTAGTGTTCTCAACGTTCCATTTGTTAGTCCATCCAAAAACAATGATATCATTTTTTGCTGAGTGGGTCTCTCCGCAGCTGGACATCTATCAACATACTGGTTGAATCTCTTGGCAGTTGTTTTCACTGTTTCATTAGGATTCTGTTTAAAGCTATGGATTAAAGATGCAGAATTGTGTTTAATCCCTCTCTTAGTGAATTCCCCAATGAATTCTCGAAAAAATTGCTCCATATTTCCAAATTGGTTGGGGTCTAATGGCTGGAACCAAGTCAGAGCCGTTCCTGTGAGGGTGAGTCCGAAGGACTCATACTGCACGAAGAAGTCGTCTACTTGTTCTGCTTTTAGAACTTGTTTAAATTCAGCAATGTGATCATAAGGTTCTCCCAATCCGTCATAATGATTTCTCACGCATTTGGCCTCTTGAATCGGTCTCAATCTTCTCATTGGTTCTGGCTATCTACGCATTACAAGGAAGGCAGGGATTGCTGGTCTAGCAGGGGGCATTTCCGGCTGTACTCCTATTGGTGGTCGTGGTCTTACTGGTGGTCGGTATTGATTTCCTACTCCTAGGTGGGTTTGATTGTATGGTTGCACTCCTTGAGTAGAAAATTGTACATGAGTTCGGTTTGGAACACTCCATTGGCTAGTTTGCCCCGACATGGTGTGCTCTGCCTCTTGTTGAGTTCCAAATGGGTTCTGAGAAGTGGTTGCCTGCTCTCTCAGGGGGAATACAGGCAAGCCCATGGATTTCAGTCAAGCCCTATCTATGGCATCTACCAACCAATACCTTCTTTGGTTCTTATCTAGGTATGTTATTCTAGTCTCGTCTTCCGGATCCTTTAGCTCATAAAATGTCATCGGGCTTTCTTCTCTTCCTTGGGCCGGTGAGTCTGTTTGAAGCAACAAGTCCATTCCATGGATCAAATAGACTTCCAATAGGTAGTCGTCCTGAGGTATCAAGTCTTCTCTCAAGACTCTTGTCACCTGGGACTTGCCTCTAGGAGTCGTCACTAACTCCTCAGGGTTTGGTCTCCCTGATTTTTCTTGTCCCACTAACTCTCCCCTTTCATTGATCAAATCAGGGTATTCAGTCACTATGTATATGTGACCCAACTTGTCCATGTATGCTCCTCATACTTAACAGCTGGTCTGGGCATAATCGTGGCATCCATGGAAGTCACCATCCGAGCCACATATCTATTTAAACCATCCAGGTAGATGGGAATCTCCTAGGCATTAGTAGAAACGTATTGTAAGGAAGTGCGATACTCCCCTTCTACAATGGTCATGAAGTTTCTATCGGGAGTGGGGCCCTGCATGTCTTCTGAAGCCATGGGTATCTCCTCCTCTGAGTCACTAGAGGTGTTTGAATAGACAGAGCGGTGACTGACCTGAGAGGCACTTCCAACAGAACATATGACACTTCTCCAGCTACTTAGCATCCTTCCTGATCTCAAGTTCATTCACCCTCCGGGGACTCTCTAGGTCTTTGAAACTCTCCCTAAGTGGCTCCTCAAATGCCTCAAGTTTGCCCTTCAAAATGCTTCAAATGCTCTTGGCGATACCACTTTAGGCGATACTGCTCTAGGGGATACCAAGCAGTCCATGATAGGATATCACACAAACTCATGATACGATACTTGAAGACTAGGCGATACGATACTATAGCAACATGTGATATGATACCGCTATTGGGCATGATACGATACCGGCTTCTCTCGCGATACGATACCTCCAGAGTGGACGATATGATACCAATATCCAATCGCGATATGATACCTATGCACTGGCCGATACGATACCAGAAGCTCTGGCAATACGATACTAAGACTGGGACGATACGATACTGTGGTTAGCGACAATACGATACCACTTTTACATATGATATGATACCAAAAACGGTCACGATATGATACTGGATTCCTCATGATACGATACCAGCACAGCTGATGATACGATACTGCCAATTTGCACGATACGATACCAACCCTGTGGGCGATACGATACTTAATTCGACCGCGATACGATACTAGAATTTAGCTGATACGATATATGACTTCTCATGCGATACGATATCACTGCAAGTGGCGATACGATACCACCAACTTGCACGATACGATACTAAAATGGTATCGCGATATGATACTAGGAGTAGAGGCGATACGATACCACTTTGGTAAAGTGTGATCGCGATACCAACCAGGCAATACGATACCACAAGTGGTATCGCGATACCAAGACTAGTAATCGATGATACTATACTTTGGCGAGTATCGTGATACAATGGAATTTTTGGTATCGCAATACCAGAAACTCAATCGATCGCGATACTCAAGCCAAAATACGTCAAAAATAAAAAAAATTTGTTTCCCCTTGGTCTTCTCTCAACCCTCTTCACTCCTAGCCTACCTTCTCACTCAAAGAAATCCAAAAAACACTCTGTCCCACCCGGCGATACCAAATGCGCAAGTGTTCACGTTTTTGTGCACTTCTAAATTGTTTTTGCCAATGAAACCTTATGGAATCTTACCTCTGTGAAGTCTTGCTTGTGTCTTGAGCTCACTAACTAGTTTGGAAGGCCTCGAAAGCATGATATTACCCGGACGATACCGATCGTTGCGCTCAAACGATACTGCTTTCTGAACAAATGAGAAATGATCTCAAATTTTGGTTTTTATATTTTTTTGGAGACTGAACTTAACTACTCTACTTTGACAAACTTTTTGCGATTTTTCTTGGTGACCTTGACTTACTCCTACTTCACTCCTCTTCTCCTTTTCTCCTAACCTAACCCTAACTCTTCTTTCTCTCCCTTCCTACTAACCCTAAACCTAAAAACTCATTACACACACCTCCGGGATGTGAAGTAACAAGTGTTGAAGTGGTGGACTACTTGCCACTGAACGAGTTCACTTCTACAAGTACGATTTCATCACTCTCAAGCTATAGCCATTACAAAGGCACCTTGGCTGAGTGTTCCCCGGAAACGGCACCAAAAACGTGTGTACCTAAGTCAAGAAGACTTAAGGACTTTTGCCAAAGAGACTAAATCTCATTTTCCACACAAATGCATATAGTGCGGATTTGGCACACGCTTATTTGTCAATCCAATGAAACGACCTAACCAAGTGTATGAGGACATGTGCTCAAGTGATGGAAAATGAAGTGGTTCAGCTTACAAGTATGAGAAAAGACTAATCCACCTCTCTAACTCACTTAAATACTGAAGGTGTCTGTCGCGATACCACTTACAATAGTTTTCACTAAATCAAGGATTTCTCTCAGCTTCAAACTCTGAATATGGTGAATAAGGTTTATTTTGAAGCTCTTGACAAGGTGCTTCTATTGAAAGTAGTTTCACTTGATTCTGACAACCGTGCTTCAAGTTATGACCAAAATAGTGAACGGCGGGAAACACCCACACTCACTCCACAACTCCTACAATCTCACACACACACTACAATAGCTCAAAAATAGTGGGGAGGGATAGAGAACATTCCTACACATACATTCCAAGCATTACACACACATAGAAGATCAAAGAGAAGATGAAAATCTACAAGAAAGAAGCAAAATCGAAAATCAGGAGCTCTTTTTCTTCACAATGGCAAAAAGTCTCTACAAAGAGTCACAAAGTGACTTATATGCATGTGCCCTAAAATTGGTCCTTTCACACAAGAGACCGGCACTTTATTACTAAAAAGTGAATTTCCTACTAATTTACAAGGAATATATTACAATAAGTTGGGATTATGCATCTAGAGGACTCCTCTAGTGCATTTAGATGGCTTGCAGGAATTTCCTAAGACTTTGAAGAAGAAAAATGTGCCCATTAATTTGAAAATTTTGGGGCTCCTCTTTTGTTCCTCTTTACTCTGCAACAAGCCGTCGCCATGTGCTTCCTCAATAACGTCAGATTATGCCAGACTTTGATGTTCTCAGACTGATAAAGTTCAAGTAACGCTGTTAACTTCTTAACTTCGGATGATTCTGATTGTTGGGGAGCTTCCAATAAGGTTTGATGGGCGTGTTCGAGCGTAGTATAATGTCAATTTAGGTCAATCGTTCTCTTCTTCTAGGGTCGCATGCCACTTCTATATTTGCTAGTGGTCCATAGTCAGTTGACGATGGTGATCTTCTAGGGTCTGATATTCATTCTGTAGCTGATTTACACATTAGTATAATGTAAGAAACACATTATTTACATTTAAGAATGCTGGGAAAGGAGAGGATGCAGGGGGGATGGGGAAGGGAAAGGGGATCGTGAATGAAGTGGAATCAAGTGGTGAGGTGGGTGGAGGGGGTATGGGAGATTGTGGCTGTGTGTGGGGAAGGAGTGGTGTTGTGGCTGGTGATGTCTCCATTGTGTCAAAAGTGTGTGTGACTGTGTAAATGGGAACGGAAGGCGGTGTAGATGTGATGTTCGTGAATAGTGTTGTGAATGTAGGCATGGTAACCCCTCCAAGTTGGGTGCCTAAAGCAAGCGGAATTCCCATAACATATGTGGTGACTGTGGAAGTTGGGGTGGTCATGTCATGGGGCGAAGTGAATTGTGCAATGAGAGGTGAGGAGTGTGGTGATGGTGGTGCCGCATGATGTTCTTCCGTCTATGCGGTATCTCTTGGTGCTGATACATCTATGTAAATTTGCTTTCCAAAGCGAAGGGGACGGGTAGGCACTCGTTTCTCAAAGCAATGAATGTAGACGAGAGCTGAATGAATGGCTTCATCCAGGCCAAGCACATCCGCATGAAGGTTCAAAGACTCAATAAATTGGTCGTTGACCCCTTCTTCTCCCAACATTTGACTTATTAGCATCTTCCCTGTATCTAGTGACAACTTGTGCTCTTGGACTCTTTTCATAGTTTCATACAATCTTTTGATCTGTGCAGTATAGGCTGGGGCACTAGCTAGGGCTGAGGTTTCTTCTTTCTCTTGGTCGTGTTCCTCGTCTGCCTCCTCTTCAGTTTCTTCTTCATCTTCATCTACATCCACTATTTCTGGCTGGGTAGGAGCGGAAATTCTTGTGGTTGGTTGCGGTCCCCTGGTTTGCTCTTCCTCTGTCTCAAGATTAGCTTCATTAATCATTCGGGGAATTTCTTCATTTGTCAAATAATCCAGAGTGTAGCCTTGTGGGAACTCCAAGTTAGAGGGAATCGGAGGGAAAACTAGATTGGATCCTTCTGCACTTAGTCTGGGTAAGCAAATAGTAAATGGGCAGACACGTCTAGTCTGAGGTGGTGTCACCTCTGGTGTGAGGGTGGCACCCCTTGCTTGTGCAGAGGGTATTTGGACTGCTCCTCTCATTTTCTTCGATGGTGGCCCTGTTGTTGATGGCCGTCTCTGGAATTCCTGGGCTCGGGACCACACTAATGCTCTTTGAATAGGCACATCATAAGCTAAGCACTTGTAAATGATCCTTGTTAGCGTGCAACATCCATGAAGCACATTCTTATGTCTCTTATTCCAGCGCTAATGTGCTAAGTGGATTTGATCTATGATCGAGTGGGGTAGATTGATTGTGAGATTTTCGATCTCCGCCAAGTACAAGCTAAACCAAATTCTTTTGGGTGGCATGGTGAAGCGCTCCTGAGCTGGAAAGGCAAGGTGTTGCATGATTGTGTGTAAGTGGAGGGTGATGGTAGGTGTCATAGCTACCATATCCTTTAATTTGTTAAGATCTTTGTGCTTCATTCTTCCGGGGATCAATGTTTCTTTCTTTGTGGGAATGTGCATACCATTCATGTCTAAGGCCTCCCGTACTAAGTTGAGTGTAAGTTTAAATACTTTCAATTCATGGCGTGGTGTTAGTAAGGGGAGTACAAATGTACTATCTCCTCCTTTGGCTCTACTAGGGGTGATCGTGCTGATCAGGTAGGAGCAGCACAAAAAATGAGGCTTAGGTAAGAGTGCTCTAAAATAGCTATCCAAGCCCGCCTTCATCCATACAGATCTCATTACTTCTGCATCCTGATATTTCTCAAATTCACGGGTAAAGAAATGATACCTTCCCCATTTCCATTAAATTCTAATTCAGCTTCTCAAAAGTATGTGCCCTCTCCTAGTGGACCTGCGACATCACTGAACCAGTGTGCATGTTTGCCAACTTGTGATGTGTGCCCCTGCGGAGGGTCCTGAATTGGTAGGACATGCACTACCCTGAGTTCCTGAGGCCTCTCAGTGAGTTGTGGTTCGAGGAGAAGAGTTTCAATATCCACTATTTGGGTGCTAGACCCTGCCTAAGAACTTGTTCTTGCTACTTCTGCCATGTTATTTCTTGTTTGTTGGTTCTGTGAGAATATAGAAGCATATGTTAACATTGTAATGGACAAGATAGAACAATTTTTTTGTCCCCGTTACAACATTAACATGAGGTACAATGATACGTTAGTATGTCAATTATTGCTCGGTGATTGTGTGTGTAGTTAGTGAATGAATAGTCCTATGAGCTAAGTGGAAAGATGCACTGTGAGGATGATGCAGTTAGTAGGTGGTGATGAATTTACAATTTGGGATTAGGGGGTTTATTACAAGCTTTTGGTTGCCAAATGTAATGCATGGTTTTACAATAGGATCATCGGTGGGCTATGGGAGACTTTACCAAAGTGCCTACTTGAAAATGGGGCTTTTTAGGGACCCATTTACAAGTGGTCAGATGAGTGCTGGTTGGAGCAAGTGTAATTATGTCTGAATGGGTCTTGGTCTCCTGAAGCTTAAGGGTAGCCACTTGAGCCCTCAAGCAAGCCTTAAGCACCCAGATGAGTCTTGATTGTGGGTCGGCCTTGATTGTGGGTCGGTCTTGATTGTGGGTCGGCAGGTTGGAGCAGGTGTAATTATGCTAAATGGGTCTTGGTCTCATGAATCTTAAGGGTAGCCACTTGAGCCCTCAAGCAGGCCTTAGGTACCCAGATGAGTGTTATTTTCATGGGCAATTCCTTGAAAGGTTTCTTATTAGGGTCTTGTCGTGGGTTACTAGCATGAAGCTTAGCGAGAGGCTTTAACTTGGCTGCGTCAAGATGCTCGCCTTTTTGCACCCATATTTGTTTTGTTGGCAGAGATGCCTTGCTTCGTACTCTCCTTTGGCTTTGAGCATATGCCGCCTGCTTCTTCTGCCTTCCGTTGTCCTTTGGTTGCCATGTCTTGATCATTTTTGGAGAAGAAGGGAGTTTCATCGCAACTTTAACTTCATGGTGGAAAGCATCCTTGCTCTGCATCACTGAGTTTTGCACAAGAACAACATCTTTATCTTCATGTGTACTCCTGGAGGGACCAAGAGTTTGTGCCTTTCCTAGTTCCTCGAGTGTTTCATTTTCTAACTCAATTGTAATGCGGTTCTAATTTACCCAGACCTGAAGAAGTCCACTTCTTAGGTTTAGATTGACTGCACGATCATAGATCCAGTCCTGACCCAAGACAAGAGGCTCAGTGAGGTCCTCACCTTGACACACTAGCACCGTAACTTTCATCAAGAAATCTTGGATGTAGAGGGGAAGTTCCGCCTCGCCCATGCAAGAGGTTTCCACACCTCCCAATCCTATGAGATATGCCTCTATAGGTTGGACTTTTAATTTCAAGTCGTGACAGTAAGAAAGTTTAACAACACTAGTGGCTGCACCTGAGTCAATCAAGGCTCGTACAGTCCTTGCACTATTTCCTTGTCCTATTTCTAAGGTTACAAAAGGATGTCGGTCAATTATTCTATGGGGTGTTACACTTGAGACTTCACACATAGCCATATGATATCCTGGATCTACATAGGCATCTGTCCTAGATTGATCTCTACCCTATCTTCTCAATTTCATTCTTCGGATGCGCTCCAATGCTTCTACCTGTGCTTCCTCTTGAATTCGCTTTTCCTCTTCTTTACGTTTCCTTGCAGTATTGAGTCGATTTAGCATCTCCTCTCTGAGGGGTTCTTGATATAACTTGACTCTGCATCCACTTATGTAACTGGGTAGAACATCACCTTCTAGTGTAGCTAGCTGAACTGTTCCACTTGTGGAGATCCTATTGATAATCATTGGTCCATAGCCTCTCTTCTCTAATTTTCGTGCATGTTGTTTCAAAGTGTAGACTAGGACTAGGTATCCTGCTTTCAAGCCCTTATCCTTCACATGTGCGTCAAAATATGCTTTTTGTCTTTTCTTGGCTGCATAAATTCTTGCTTCAGCTCTTAATCTTGTTTCACCTAGTTGTTCAAGGTCAAAGATTCTAGAGGAGAGCTCATGGCCTGTACAGTCATGCTCTTGTGCTACTTTCAATGTAGGTATCAAGAAGTCCAATGGTAGCACTGCATTTTGGCCAAATACCATCTCAAAGGGTGTGCTTGGAGTATCGTTTTATAAGCAACTCGGTATGCCCCAGCGTGATGTAGCTGCTTGTCCCAATCAGAGCGTTTATTATTCACTAATTTTGTCAATACATTGCATAGAATCTTATTTGTGCTTTCAGCCTAGCCATTAGCTTGTGGATGATAGGGGGCGGACTTCTTATGTATCACTAAGAGTTCTTGAAGAATATTTTCAATCACTTCGTTCAAGAAGTGAGTCCCTCTATCACTTACTAGCTCTATAGGTAACCCGTATCTTGTGAACACATTCTCAAATAAGAATTTAGCTGTCATTTGAGCATCATTCTTTGTTGTAGCTTTCACTTCTATCCACTTGGTTAGATAGTATGTGGCCACGATGATGTACTCCGCATGGGAACTCTTAGCTGGGGGATTAATAGGACCTACAAAGTCTATTCCCCACTTAGAGAATGCACATCCACCCATCATAGGTTTCAATGGCATCTCGTCTTTGCGCATAGGATACTGAGTTCGCTAACAAACATCACACCTCTTCACGTAGGTATGTGCATCCATGTGAAGCATGGACCACCAAAGACCTGCAAATAGTATTGCTTTGATCACCCGATTAGGACCAAAGTGTCCTTCTACTACACATTGGTGAGCAGTTTCCAAGATCTTAAGATACTCACTCTCATGGACACATAATCTGAGGTAACCATCTTTGCCATGCTTGTATAAGTTATCTCCAATGAGTGAGTATTCTAGGGCTTCTTGTTCTAAACTTCTTTGGCTAGCCAATGTCATCTCTTGAGGGAATGTTTTCGTCCTCAGAAAGGCTACTAATGGTTCACTCCAATCTGGCACTAAAGACACCCGGTAAAGAGTAGCATGGTCCACTGGTGGTCCTAATGATAGACTGGGCACTCCTTACACAATTTATGGACATCTGCCTCCATAGCTGGCTAGTGCACTCCGAGTCTCCTTAGTGTCTGTAAAGTTCTTTGCCTCGAGTAGTGTTGCTCTAATGCACCCACATGTGCTACTTGCAACCATTTTGCGTACTCCTCCTCTTCCACACAACAAGCCAATATCCCTTGACTTGTATGCTTGTACATACTTCCTGCCATGATATGGTACTTTTGGGCCTTTACTACCTCCCTATCTTGAGTGTTTATTACTAGATGTTTAGGCCCATATGTCAATACTGGCACTAATGTCTTAGCTCATTGAGGTACAACTTCCAAATTAAACAAGTAAGCATCAGGAAGGTCATCTAATACTCCTTGTGGGGCCTCTCCGGATGTGAGCTTTGACAGATGGTCTGCTCTCAAGTGAGTCTTACCTTTCCTAACCACTACCTCAAAGTCATATTCCATAAGTAAGAGGAACCATCTTACCAATCTACCTGTATTGCATGGCTTGTTTACCAAGTACAACAGTGCTTGATGATCAGTAAAAAAACTTAAACTTATTTGCAAGAAAATAGTGTCTAAACTTTTTAACCGCATATACCATGCCTAACCCTTCTCGTTTGGTGGCCGTATAGTTTCGTTCTGCTGCATTCAACTGTCTACTAGCATAGGTAATTGGAAGATCCATATTACCTTCACCAGTAGGTTGTGCAAGTACACATCCAATAGCATAATTGGATGTATCCACATGAACATGAAAGGGCTTGTTCCAATCAGGTGTAGTCAAGATTGGCGCAGAACACAACCGTCGTTTAGGTTCATTGAAAGATTCCTCACATTCATCAGTCCACTCAAAATTGGTCAAAAGTCCGTACAAGGGCTTTGCAATGATGGCATACATGTGTATAAAGCATCGGTAATAACCACAATGCCCCATGAAGGCTTTCACTTCCTTGACATTTTTTGGCCTAGGTAGTTCTACAATAGCTCTCACTTTCTCTTCGTCAGTGGATATGTCGTTCTTTGACACTATGTGTCCTAGAATATTGCCTTTCCTAACCATGAAGACACACTTTTCTAGGTTCAGGCAGACTTGATATTCTCTATATTTGTCAAAGATTTGCCTGAGTTCAGGTATATGGGTCTCCCTAATGTTGGAATGAGCACAGAGATCATCAACATAGACTTCTAAATTTTTCCTCAAGAATTCTTTAAATACATGACACATCAGTCTCTGAAAGGTAGCGGGTGCATTGGTGAGACCAAATGGCATTACACGAAAAGCAAATATGCCCCACTCCGTGGCAAAAGCTATCTTATGCTGATCTTGTGGGGCAATGGCTACCTGATTGTAGCCAGAAAATCCATCAAGGAAGTTGTACACTTCCTTGCCTGCTACTCATTCTAGTAGGTGCTTGGTAATCAGAAGCAGATAGTTATCTCGAATAGTGGCTGCATTAACCTTCTTCAAGTTAATGCATACACGTAGCTTTAAATTCTTCTTGGGCACCACTACGATGGGGGATACCCACTCAGTGTGCTCAATTTCATAGATAAATCTGGCTTCAACCAAGCGATCTATCTCTTCTTTGATCTTGGCATCATAATTATCATTGTATGTGTATGGCTTTTTTTTAGAGGGTTTGGCATCTGAGGTCATGGGGATAGTGTGCCAGCATATGTGAGGGTCTAGACCTTTCAAATCCTTATAAATCCAAGCAAATACATCTCTGTATTCTCTTAGCAGAGCTATTAACTCTTGCTCTTCTTCTTCCTTCAGGTCATGTCCTATGTAAGTGCATCTTTCTACTCCTTCTTCTATGGCTACAACTATTTTCTTAGTGGTTTCTTTGTTATCATAGGCCTCTCCTACTTGCGCTTCTCCTTTAGGCATTCTTACCATGACTCTCCTATCGTCTATCTCGTACTTTTTGAAGTTTTCTGCGACCTCAAACAAGGATTCTTCCTCCTCTGGTGTGACCTCTCTCTTCTTCCTTTTCTTGCCTTCGTTCTTAGTGGTCACTTGTGTTGGAACACCAAGCTTACACTATGATTGAGGTGGATTTGATCTACATCAAAGGCTATCACATCAAAAGAATATCCGTTGGAGAGTTCTTTTTCTTATGCTCATTTATTGTATTTTTTGAGAGATTTTTGATGGTTCATTTACCGTTGTAAAAGCCTTGAACTTTACACATGTAAAGGTAGAAAGATAAGGCCCAAATCCCATGAACTTGTGGTGGTTGAAGTTGCATTCAATCAAGCAATCAATCACCTAAAAGTAGATCAAACTAGATCTTCACTTTTCCTAGATTGTAGGAAAGTGAACTGATTCCCTCCAACAACCATTCCCCGCCTTCATTTGAATTCAAACTTTACTTGTAGAAGTCGTGGAACACTCCTAGAGTCTATATAAATACTTGAAATCACTGGTACATTATAAGGAAGCAATGTACATACACTTGTGACCATCATTGTCTTGCTCCTTCAATTCTCTACATCATCTTCTTCACCAACAGTAATCTTTCAGAGGATACTGCTCTATCTCCAGAGCTCCAAATTGAGTGCAAGATGGCTCATTGGAAAGATATTAGTTTCTAGTTTATGTTTATAAATTTTCATAGAATTTGGGTAAGTACATTGGGAGAAATCTGGGTTTTACTATTTCGGGGTCAATCTCTACGTATTCCGGAAAAATAGGAAGTACCATCGGTGAATGTCGCATTCATTCCTATAGCATATTTTGCTTATTCCTTATACTTTTCTGCAGTCTATACACTCAACCCTATGTGTATTACTCCCACAAAATGAGTTTTTCTAATTGTAATCATGATGATCGCTATGGGCATTTGAAGTTCATTGTCTCTTCCATAGATAGTAAGTTTTTTGAGCTAGTCAACCCGCGAACCTATCTGTTTTGTATCGACTCATTATCCTTGATGCTCAAAAGTACATAGTGTCTTTCTTTGCACTTATCACATGCTTATAAGGTCTATTTGAGTTTCCATAAGCTCAAGGGATGGTCTTGTGCCGGTTGGCTTGACCAAACTTCGTCGCTTCGAAACATACATTTCTACCTTCTACAAGCTTCTCCAAGTTCTTTCAGTGGTATCAGAGCTAGATCAAGATGGGTGACGGCTTTCCCTCAATGATCGAGAAGCTTGATCGACACAACTACACGGCTTGGAAAATCAAGATGGAGGCCTATTTGCAAGGTAGAAATCCTTATGGAATTGTAGCAGGTGATGAAGCTATGCCTATTCCAAGATCCAAAGGAGGACCTACACAAGAAGAGATAGATAAGCTCACACTTTGGTGCACAAGGGATGCTCAAGCAAGGTCGTACATACTAAAATCTATCTCTGACTTTCTATTACCACAGATTAGAGGATGCAAGACATCTCAAGAGACTTGGGATGCCCTCGAGGCTTTCTTTTTTGCTAGTACCAAAGCAAGAAAGAATCATCTTTGGAACAAGTTCAACCAAATGAAGACACCTAAACAAACCATCACAGAGTTTGTTACTAAGGTCAAGGAGGTTGCAGATCAGTTATCATCCACTGGAGAGCTGATTGAAGAAGAGGTCATCATGAGGCAAATTCTCAATGGCATTCAAAGCGATAAGCAATGGCAATCCTTCACGACGGCTTATGATCTCATCATGGATGTGCAAACTGCAGACTTCAACATCTTTCTTCGACAACTCTTCAATCAAGAAGCCAACAATAGCATAAAGGAAGGTAACTCTTATCATGGTAATTCAAATAGTGATCTATATGCAGATAAGAAGGATAAGAAGCAGAAAGGCAAGAAGAAGGAAGAAGATGAAGAAGAGACCTCCCAAGCCAACTTTGCAAGCAAGAGAAAGTGGAAAGGGAAGAAGAAAGGACCAAAGCAAGACAAAGCCAAAGGTCAAAATGTTCAACCTTGTGCCATATGTGATAAGACCAACCACACCACTCAAAATTGCTGGTTCAATGGGAAGACCCAGAAAGGAAGTGGAAGAGGTGGATATGGCAGCAATAGAGGCAGAGGTGGACACAACTTCAACAATAACAATAGACACTATAATAATAGGGACTACAACAATCATTCAAAAGATCAACCACATGAAGACTCATTGCTTCTTATGAATCTAAGCCACAAAGAACGTAAAGAAGATGATCATTTGTTCTACATAGATTCAGGATGTTCGAATCATGTTGCCGGCAACATTGCTCTTCTATCTAATTTGGAAAGTCTAAAGCATAGACATGAAGTGCGAATAGGGGATGACACGAAGCACAATGTGGAGAAGATTGGTAATGTCAAAGCTTCCAATGGAAAGACAAATATTCTAAGTTAAGGTTCTCTATGTACCCACTATCACTAAAAACCTAATAAGTGTAGGCCAAATAGTTGAAAAAGGCTTGCAAGTTAGGTTCACCCAACATGGAGCTTTTGTGGAAGTTCCATGTCAAGACTTCAAAAAGATAGCCCGAGGTGAGAAGCATGGTAGGATCTTTACTTTTGAAGTAGGAGAAATCAGGAACATAGCTCTATTCAACTTTGGGTCTCAAACCCTAAGTGAGCTTGAAGTGTGGCATAAGAGACTTGCTCATGTGAATGAAAGAACCTTGAAGGATATATGCAGGGATCAAAGTTTTCTAGGGCTGCTGAACGTATCAAAGCAACACATAATCAACAGGTGTGACGCATGTCAGATTGGGAAGGCACAAAGACAACCATTCAACCACAAAGGCTACATCCACAACATTTTATTGGACTTAGTACATACAGATGTATGGGGACCAAGTCAAGAACCTTCATTGGTAGGATCAAGGTATTATGTCTCATTTATTGATGACCATAGTAGATGGACTATTCTATACTTTATCAAGAGTAAGAATGAAGTGTTTGATTGCTTCAAGAAGTATCTTGCACATGTGGAGAATCATAAAGGTAGATCACTAAAGAAGCTCAGATCTGAAAGGGGGGAGAATACTTCTCCAAAGAGTTTGATGAGTTCCTGCAAGACAAAGGTATCAAAAGGGAAGTGACTACTAGGTACTCTCCTCAACTAAATGGAATTGTAGAGAGGAGAAACAAGACACTAGTTTGATCAGCCCGAACAATGCTTGAAGAGAAGAAGTTACCACATAATCTATGGGCAGAAGCTATTTCAACTGTTGTGCACCTTGTCAATAGACTACTATCCAAATCACTTCAAGGTATGACTCCTTATGAAGCATGGCATGGAAGAAAACCTAGTCTTGGACATTGCAAGATTTTTGGTTGTTTAGCTTATGTTCATGTACCATCACAAATAAGAGATAAGCTAGATGAAAGGGCAACAAAGGCAGTGTTTATTGGATATGATTCAACTTAGATGGGTTACAGGTTCTTCAATCCTTCAACCAAGCAATTCACTACAAGTAGAGATGTTGTGTTTGAAGAACACAGGTCTTGGTATGATGAAGACAAACAAAAGGTAACACTACCATATGATCTTGATTCTGACTCTCATCAATTAGGAAGCAATCATGATACACAGGTCCAAGATCCAAGAAGTGATACAGACGATGACCAAGATGAAAGGGAAAAGGATTACAAGATATGGAAGTCAAGAGGCAAAGCAAATATGCAAGAGGTTGGAGAATGCTCCAAATAAGCACCTAGAAGATCAACAAGAGAGAAGAAACAAATAGAAAGGTATGGATATGATTCCACATTCGTTACAAAGCATTCAATATACTTGGCAAAAGCCTCTATTTTAGAGGAACCCTCAACCTATGAAGAGGCAAAGGCAATCCCTAATTGGGAAAAGGCCATGAAAGAAGAATTAGATGCATTGAAGGAGATGGACACTTGGGATTCGGTTCCAATGTCACTGAATCAAAAGGTAATTCGTTGCAGATGGGTACATAAAGTTAAAAGAAACTCAGATGGATCAGTTTGTAGGTACAAGACAAGATTAGTTGCCAAAGGATGCTCACAAACTCATGGTATAGACTATGAGGAAACATTCTCACCAGTTGCAAAGATGACTACAATCAGGACATTGATAAGTATGGCTACTGCAAGGAATTGGAGACTCCTCCAACTTGATGTGAAAAATGCATTCTTAAATGGTTGGATAAGTGAAGGGGTATACATGTCACAACCACCAGGTTTTGAAAACCGTAATCATCCATCTTATGTTTGTAGACTTAGGAAAGCATTATATGGATTGAAAGAAGCTCCTACAGCTTGGAATTATAGGTTGGTTACATATCTTCAACATCAAGGGTTCAAAGCTAGCAGCTCAGATCCTTCCCTATTCATCAAAAGGGATCACAATGAGGTTATCTATCTATGTGTATATGTGGATGATATTATTGTGATAGGTGATGATCTAAATGGCATTCAAAGGATCAAGAGACACATGCAAGAGGAGCTCAAAATTAGTGACCTAGGTGAGCTCATATATTTCCTAGGTATGCAGGTGATATACACAGATGAAGGAATGTATTTGACTCAAAGAAGATACATTCAAGATCTTCTTCTCAAGTTCAAAATGGAGAACACTAAACCTGAAGGTACACCTTTGGAGATGAATCATAAACTAAGTGTTTATGAAGGTGAGAAAATTGAAGACATTAAAGAGTATCAAAGCTTGGTAGGTATCTTGATATATGCTACTCATACAAGGGCAGATATCTCATATAGTGTGGGAGTACTTAGTCAGTTCATGCACTCATCAAGAACACCACACATGGATGCGGCTAAGAGATTACTTAAGTATCTCAAAGGTACAATCAACGAAGGTATATTCTATCCTTACTCTTCAGATTTGGATATCAAAATCTATTCAGATGCAGATTGGGCAAGAGCTAGGGATGATAGAAAAAGTACATCTGGTTATTTAGCATTTGCAGGTTCAAAGCTAGTGTCATGGATTTCCAAGAAGCAACCAACAGTTGCTTTATCCTCAACTGAAGCAGAGTACAAAGGCTTGGCCATAGCAACTCAAGAGGCAATATGGTTAAAAGCATTGTATACAGATTTGGGACTTGTGAGTTTCAAACCTCACATATTTGGAGATAATGTAAGTTCTATGCATCTAGCCGCAAATCCTATTTTCCATGCAAGAACCAAGCACATAGAAGTCCATTACCACTTCATCAGGGAGAAGCTCATGGCAAAGGAGATTGACATTTCTTTTGTTCCAACTGAAAAGCAAGTAGCAGATATGATGATGAAGGCACTTGATGGAATAAAGCTTTGTAGATTCAAAGCTTTGGCAAGTATTCAACCTATCAGAGAATGAAGACTCAAGCATACTTTAGCTTGAGGCAGAGCTGTTGAAACATCAAGCTCACACTATGCTTGAGGTGGATTTGATCTACATCAAAGGCTATCACGTCGAAAGAATATCTGTTGGAGAGTTCTTTGTCTTATGCTCATTTATTGTATTTTTTTTAGAGATTTTTGATGGTTCATTTGTTTTAAAAGCCTTGAACTTTACACATGTAAAGGTAGAAAGATAAGGCCCAAATCTCACGAATTTGTGGTGGTTGAAGTTGCATTCAATCAAGCAATCAATCACCTAAAAGTAGATCAAACTAGATCTTCACTTTTCCTAGATTGTAGGAAAGTGAATTGATTCCCTCCAACAGCCATTCCCACCTTCATTTGAATTCAAACTTCACTTGTCAAAGTCGTGGAACACTCCTAAATTCTATATAAAGATTTTAAATCACTTGTACATTATATGGAAGCAATATACATCCACTTGTGACCATCATTGTCTTGCTCCTTCAATTCCATGCATCATCTTCTTCACCAACAATAATCTTGCAGAGGCTGCTCCTCTGTCTCCAAAGCTCCAAATTGAGCGCAAGATTTCTCATTGGAAAGATATTAATGTCTAGTTTATGCCTATAAATTTTCATAGCATTTGGTTAAGTAGATTGGGAGAAATCTGGGTTTTATTGTCTCAGGCCAATCTCTAGGTATTCTTGAAAAAAAGGAAGTACCACCGGTGAATGTCACATTCATTCCTATAGCATATTTTGCTTGTTCCTTATAGTTTTGTGAATTCTATACACTCAACCCTATGTGTATCACTCCCATAAAAGGCATTTTTCTAATTGTAATCATGCTTGTCGCTATGGGCATTTGAAGTTCATTGTCTCTTCCATAGATAGTAAGTTTTTTGAGCTAGTCGACCTGCGAACCAATCTGTTTTGTATCGACTCATTCTCCTTAATGCTCCAAAGTACACAATGTGTTTCTTTGTAATTATCACATGCTTATAAGGTCTATTTGAGTTTCCATAAGCTCAAGGGCAGGTCTTGTGCCAGTTGGCTTGACCGAACTTCGTCGCTTCGAAACGCACGTTTCTACCTTCTACAAGCTTCTCCAAGTTCTTTCAACTTGTGTGGTTAATCTCACCTCATTTGTAATGTCTTCATGTCTCTGAGGGTGAGCTTCTACCTCATAGAAGTATTCTTCATCTGATGCAAAAGGTGAGTCCATAATAATTGACTCTAGATTGGAGTCACTTGCATCCTCAAAGGCATCAGTGTTACATTCACATTCTTTAATAACCGAATCACCCATGATTGGCTCTATTGTGAAGACTGAAATTTCATAGACATCCTTGTCACAATGGGGTGTCCAGTGTTCTTCATTGATGGCTACATCCATTGTTGTTGAAATTTCTGCCCAACCATGAGGTTCAAACTCTTAGTCTCGGAATACTACAGGTGCATAGGCTGGGTCTTGAATTGATCTATGAGTTTCCTTTGCACCTACTTCTCTGGCTTTCTCTCTCTTCTCTTCTTCTAATGCTACTTTGCACATCCATAAGTGAGTGTCTTCATGCATCCATGAGGATTCTGATCCTATGGAATGCACTGACTCTCTATCATCTTTGGCTCTATGGATGGGATTCCATTGGATGGGGGTACATCTCTATGAGAGTAATCCCTGAGATTAACTTTGGTCGTGACACCTAAGTGTTGCAAGTACAAAGAATTGGTTCCCCAATCCTGTATCACTTGCAACTGCCGCATAAATGGTCTTCCCAGAATCATCTCATAGGCATGATTTTTGCTAAAGTCACATATAGCAAAAGTATGCTCGAACGCAACACCACATGTAGTGAGGGTTATTCCTTCTAATAGTCCTAAAGGTCTCTCAATGTGACCATCGGCCATCTGCAATTTCATTCTCGTTGATCTAAGTGTTGTCTTGCCCCAACGCTTCCATAGGGAAGTGTTAGCAATTGCAACTCCTGCACCTGAGTCCAAAATTGCCTTGGTGGTGTACCCCTGATGGGTAATGGGAAGATAGGTGTTTCCTTCTTCTCCTTCACTCATGTCTCCTATCTTGTCCAAGGGTATTTCAGGCACTGTTCTATAAGATCCTACCTGGGAACAAGGTTTTGCTACTTGTGGCACTTGATTGGCTACATGTTTCCATAACTCTGGCCTAACCTTGAGTAACTCCTCTAAAGTGAGATTGCAGTGCACCTTAGTGTTCTTTACTACATCTGTGTTCCTAGGTATGACTGAGTCTTCGTTCTTTATCATGATTGTGGGTACTCTCATGCAAGTAGACTTAGCTTCCCATGGGCCTGTGAAATGGGGTAGTTCCTGTAAGGAGTCAGACTCGAAGTCTAATCTCTCGTGGGATTGGGTGCTCTCCTGTTCTCCATAAATGGTTGGGATATCTTGTGGGAACTGATCATGCAAGTAACCCACAAGTTCAATGGGAGGAGGGACTTCACTTTCTTTAGCCCATTTCTCTTCTTGAATCTCTCGTAGGAATTCTGGTGAATACCTATTCATAGAAGAAGAGGTGTCTGGTTCAGTGGAGTTAGGCACATAAGCTTCCTGGGTGGGAATGCTTATTCCTTCACTTGCCTTATTTTTTCGTGGGAGGTTCCTTCCTTGCCAGATCTTGTAATTATGATCTCTAACTTCTCCAACAGTCCATCAAAATGCAACTGTGCCTTAGCTGAGAAAGAGTAGTTGAAAAGGTGACTGGCTTCAAACATGGTCTGAGCCAATGCTACCATTTTAGCACAAATCTTGGTTCTCTCTATCTCTAAGTCAGCTCTAGGGTAACATTTGTTATGTTCTGCCACATTTGGCCCTTCTTGGATTCTCGCCTGATATGATTTAAGCATCATGTCTATGTCCTCAGGAGTGGGGCCAGCTAATACCGATCCTACTCTAGGGGGTGGTGGAATTGTATGAGATGGGTTGGAAGATGGTGGATTAGGTAGTGATAGAGGTGGAGATGGTGGTGGTGGTGGTGTGTGAGAGTTTGTTTGAGAGGTGAGTTCAACAATTTTGGCCTTTGTTTCTCTTATGCTTTCCTCTAATTTGCTCTTCTTCTTAGACAATTGTCTTTTCATCCTTTCCCGACTACCTTTCCAGGCTCTCGTCCATTTATTGGTTATGCTCTCAGTCTCACTAACCTTGGCACTCTTTTCTTGGCCTAAATCTTGGTTGTGCTACAAAGCTTGAGCTCTGGTGACCACTTGCACTCTTGCGATAGAAGTCGCACTGCCTGTAGAGTCTACTACTAACCCAATAACGTTGATAGGAGTGATTTTCAGCATGTTATTGGGGTTCTTAGGACAATCTCATAAGAGATGCTCTTTTTCGCAATCTTGATAAAAGCCTTGAATTGTCACCGATTGGGGTTGTGTAGGGGCAGGCATTTGGCAATCACGAATGAGGTGATCTCCCTCACATCTATAGCATGGTCCTCTAGGAAATGGGGGTCTTACTTGCCTAGGTTAAGGTCTAGGGTTGGGATTTGTGTACATGGCATTTTCATACTCTGGATCCCAACTAGCTTCACTTGGTTCTTCACAATACTAGGACTCATTATGCTCAGGTGACTACATGTAGTAAGCCTGTGAACCATCAAACTATGATCACTCGGGTCACTCTTTGAAAGCAAAGGAGTCACTGGTACTATAGCTCTATTTGGATTTTCTTCTGTAGTGGCATACTTCACATGAATCACATTAGCTAGGGTAGGAGGTTGTTGAGCTAAAACAGGCTGAGGCCTTTGTTGGGTTTGGTAGGGTTGCGGTGGTCTACCACATTGTTGAGGTGGGTACTGGTTTGGGTATCTTCCTTGTTGTGGATATGGCTAAGGGTAGGTTTGCCTAACCGCTTGCTTATTGTATGGGCAATCTTGTGCGGTGTGATTAGTTTATCTCCATTCTATGGTGCAGTACTGGCTACTAGGATTTACTTGGGGTTGAGCCATAATGGGACATACGTTTGCCATATGGTCACCTCCGCAAGTGTAGCATCTTTTCACTCGGGCAAACCTTGGTATTTGTTTGCTTGAGACTCCTAATGTCTGAGCTACTTTCTCAGCGAGTTCCTCAATAGATGTGGATTGCATGGAAGTGAGGCTAGTAGAATAATCTGAATCTTTGTACACTTTTGACAACTCTAATTCCTCCCCTAGGTTATCCTCAATGTCGATGCACATGCGTACACACTCTTCTATGGTCCTAGGGTCCTTCAAGTACACATAAGATCTCAATTTGGTACTTAGCAGTCCATCCAAGAATAGAGCCACTTGTTTGGCTGGTGTGGGTAACTTAGGAACAAGACATCTCTCTAGGTATTGCCTAAATCTTCTTCCTGCAAGTCTAACCATCTCTTGGGGTGTCTGCTTGAAGCTGTGAATCAGTGAGGAAGTATTATGCCGTATACCACTCTTAGAGAATTCGGTAATTAAAACCTCTAGAAGTTGGTCTATGTTCCAAAACTGTCTCTCATTTAGTGGTTGGAACCATGTAAGGGCTGAGTTCCTAAGGGTTAAACCAAAGGCATTATATTGTGTGAATAGGTCCTCAACTTGTTCAGCTCTCAAGACCTGCCTAAACTCACACACATGATCGTATGGGTCTCTAGTGCCATCGAAGTAATTCTTCATGGACTTAACCAGCTGGGTTGGCCTCAAGGTTCTAGTGTGTTCCCTAGGCCTTAGCAAAGGAAAATCATCAGCATTTCTTGGGTTTCTTGGGGCTCTGGTTCTCTTAGTTTCCTCTCTATCCTTATCTACTTTCATCCCTTCTCTTCCCAATGGGTTGGCAAAACTTACTTCGGGCCTGTCTCTACTTCTGTCCCTTTGAGCTCCATGAGCATGGGATGTTCCAGCTCCTGGGTGGCCATAAGAGACATTAGATCTTGGTTGGGGAAAAATAAATTCTCCCTTCCAAGTGTAGGCATGCCTACCATGTTCCGTGACCACAAAGATTCTCTCTGAAGTGTTGTCCAAATAGGTCACTTTGCTTGGACTATCAAGATCTTTAAGCTCATAGATGGTGATCGTTCCTACCTCATTCGGCTAATCAGGCTTATACCTCCAAAAGGCTTCATCGGTCTCTCAGTTTAAGAGCAGATCTATGCTCTTATTGTCCTGGGGAACCCACTCTAGTGTGATAATTCTAGTGAGAACTGACTTGCCTCGAGGGGTTCTAGGCTCTCCACCTATGTTCCCTTGCTCTAGGTCACCTATGTCCGTTTCTAGGATCACATTACCAAATTCATCTGTCCTATCTGGGTAGGTGGTGACCACATACATGGTTCCTTCTATGTCCAGGTATGCACCATTTTCAAACTTGACTGTTGGATGTTCGAGTCCAATGGGTTGGTCAGGGTTTTTAATTTGGACCACAGCTCTTCTTAGGCCGTCCTCATAGATGCAAGCACCTAATCGGTTGGTCCTAAGGTATTCTAGTTGAGTCTTGTAGGGACCTTCAACCTTTTGCAAGTAAGCTCCCCTGAACTTCTTGTGGGTCGCTCCATACCTTGAGACATCTCTGATTCGCTAGTTTTAGAGTTAGGGTAGTGTGAATAATTACTCAACTACTGGGCCCAAGACCTAGCAATGTGATTGACACTAGCCTCTGAAGACCTAAGGCTTTCTCGATCTCTCCATAGGTGTCGTACTGATCTAAGGTTCATATGCCTTAGTGAGCGATTCCAATTTTTACCCAAAACCTCGTTGCAAATCAGCTTATATAAGTCGCTTGGTTCTTTTTTAGTTGATTATCGTGTTTATGATCTTGTCTGATATCACGTCGTCAGGAATATTTAAGTCATTTTTTGCACTTTAAATTAATGGCACCATGTTAAATTCTTTTTCCTTTAACGTTATCGATCACAAAGAGATTATGTTTCAGTTTGAACTTGAGTACTTAGGTAGTCTTCAACTTGATGGATGCCTATCGTCACCCTAACTTACTTCCAACACTATGCGTTCTTAGCCTAAGCTAGGAATTGACTAAGGGAGTTGAGAGAATTTCCAACCTTAGTTGCTTATCCCTTGCTCGTTGGTCTTCAAGAACCCCGCTATGAAGCTTGCAGAATGCCCTTGCTTTGGATGCCGTGCTTCTCAGTGGACCTGTAAGAGTCCGCAAGTTAGCTCAAGATTTAAATTCAAATGACATAACAATTCACTTTCAATAATGTACTTCAGAGCCCAAATTACCCTTGTCTTTATGGCCAACAATTCTAGAGATCCCTCAGATTCCTTCCCCCTAGGTATGGTCAACTTCAAAATACCCTATCTATAACTCCATGTATTAGTTTTACAAAAACCAGTGGATGTTTTAGTGGGATTTGAAACAAGCTTTCCAATAAGACCAAAATCACTAAAAACAACGTCCGTATGAGGAAGTTATGTCTATTCAGGACTCTAGGGCTATAACATGATCAAAACAGGCAAACAGGAATAGCTCACAATGTGTTCTAAAGCTTGGTTATGTTATAATGACCCCTAACATTTCCCAAATTTTGGTCAAAAATAGACCCAATATCTCTTTCCCTAAAAACTTGCCGAATTTGCCGTTCAATCACGATCGAGTGGTCTATCAACCGCGATTGATGTGTCAATCGCGATCGACGTGTCGGTCATGATTGACAGGTCCATCGCGATTGATGGGTCAGTCGCGATTGACACGTGGCCCAAAATTTTAGTCAGTCGTGGTCAAAGGGTCGTTGACTCTGTCCATCACGATTGACAGGTCCGTCGGGGCTGTGAGTCGCGATTGATGGGTTAGTCGCAATTGACACATGGCACGCGTAGATTGTGTCGATCGTGGTAAGTCGGTCATTGACTCTATCGATTGCGATCGATGTGTCGGTCGTGATTGACAAGTTTGTCGGCAAGTGTCCATCATCGTTTGTCAGTCGTGATTGATAGAAAACTGAGGCATATCAAAATTTTAAACACATATTTAAGATGCTCTAGGCCTACACATCACATTTATGCACTTAGTTTAGCAATTTGATCACTTTTTTTGTCGGTCACGATTGACAGGGGTCAACGCCTTGGGACTTGCACAGTAAAAAATTTGTACTTGGTGAAGCTGGTGTAGCTGCTGGGGATGCTGATTCTTGTAGAAAATCCCAAAAAACACACAAAAGCACAAGCACACAAACACTCTCTTACTCTTTCTCACAAGCGAAATGAGGGAGAATTGTATGGGAAGGGTGATATTGTTGGAGACCTCTTAATCTCCAAAGGTTTGATCTATACTGACTTAAGAACACTTCTATGTCAGTTATAAATCAAACTTTACACAAATATTGTTCTTCTTTACCAAAACTTCCATTAACACTTCTCTGAGTGAAGAAGTGTTTACTTCAGAAAGTCTGCTTCAGAAATCGACTTCATTACCTGCACATAACTTCAAATTTCTTCAAGTAAATGATGCACAAGTATTCGCAATACCTTTGCGCAATCATACTAATCATTAGTTCTCAAAACTAATCACCAAAAGTTTAATTTGATCCTTAAGATCAAAGATATGTCATAACTGTCTTCCAGAGGTAGCGCCTTCGACATGGTCAACTTCTTAAGTTGATTTCTCTCAACACAAAACCCGTTTTGCTAAATGCTTTTAGCCATAGCTTCCTTATCTCCTAACTTAGATTTTAAGTGCTCAGTCATCAAAAAATTTACAGTATACACTGAGATATAAGCAAAACACTGAGACGGAAAAGTGCGCTACTCTCAGACTTCAGTTTTCACTTCTACATACAAATGTTCCTATTGATCATTCTCACAGTAGGAGAGGAATTAGATCATGAAACTCTGAACATAGCTTCATTAGCTTCTCAATTAGATGTGTACAAAACGAATCTTGATCCACATGATCAGACAGAGAGCACTCAGAGAAAAACCCGTCGCTATTTTCTGGGAAAAAACTCTCTACACATCTCTAAGACATTTGTCATCTACAAATGACTCTCACACTCATTTCTTATCATCATTAACTTATATATACATGATTTTTGACTCATCCCGTGTCTATGACATTACTCCTTATCATCCTAAGGATTTAGCTCTACTCAGATTACAAGAATTTCCACTTATATGTACATATGTGTACAAGACATCATTCTGAAATCTCCTTTCTCAAGTATCTTCTTCCACTTCATTCTGACCATAAGCCTTCTTCAAGATCTTTATAATCAGTAATTTGTGATTGGTTTGTTCCAACAGCTTCCCCTCAATCACTAATTGTGATTATTCCATTCTTCTTCACTCCTGCCATGTCCTTGAGTCTCTGTAGCTTAGGTCCATCCAAGCTCTTTGTCATCATATCTGCCACTTGTTCTTTTGTTGGAGTATACATCACTTCAATCTCTTTATCAAGTACCTTTTCCCTCAAGAAATGATACTGAATCTCTATGTGCTTAGTCCTGGCATGAAAAATAGGGTTAGCTGCCAAATACAAAGAACTCATATTATCTCCAAAAATAATTGGAGTACTATGATCAGTTTCAAAACTCTTCATCAAGGTCTTCAACCATATCACTTCTTTTGCAGCTTCTACCATTCTTTATACTTAGCTTCTGTGGATGATAAAGCAACTGTATGTTGCTTCTTTGAACACCAAGAAACTAGTTTATCTCCAATATAACAGAGATACCCATGAGTAGACCTTCTGTCATCTGAGTTACCTGCCCAATCTGCATCACTAAACACTTTGATTCTTGTGTCAGAAGTGAAACCATAGTACAAACCTTCACTTAGGGTTCCTTTGATATATCTGAGTACCCTTTGGGCTGCAATCCAATGAGTCTTCTTTGGACAATGCATAAATTGTGACAACACACCTACTGCATATGATAAATCTGGCCTTGTCAAGGTAGCATAGATTAAACTACCTACCAAACTCTGATATTTCTTCATATCATTGAATTCTTCACCTCCATACCTGCTCAATTTATGATTTACCTCCAATGGTGTAGTTGAAGTCTTGCAATCTTCCATGTTAAACTTGGCTAGGAGATTCTTCAAATACCTCTCTTGTGAAACATATACTCCATGTTGAGTATACACAATCTGCATTCCTAAGAAATAAGATAAGTTTCCCAAATCACTTATCTTAAACTCCTTCTCTATTTGCCTTTTAAGTTCATTGATTCCTTGAGCATCTGTTCCTGTGACAATAATATCATCAACATAAATGCACATGTAAATGTATCCATTTTCACTTGCCTTTACTAGCAAGCTACTATCTGCCTTTGATGCTTGAAATCCACATTCATTCAAGAACTTGACAAGTCTGTAATTCCAAGCTCTTGGGGCCTGCTTCAACCCATATAAAGCTCTCTTGAGCTTACACACATAATTTGATCCAATTGAATTCATAAAACCTTCTGGTTGCTCCATGTATACTTCATCTGCAATGTATCCATTTAGAAATGCATTTTTCACATCTAATTGTGACAACTTCCATCCTTTACAAGCAGCAATAGCAATCAATGTTCTAATTGTAGACATCTTAGCAACAGGACTAAAGGTTTCATCATAATCTACGCCATAAGTTTGGACATAACCTTTGACCACAAGTCTAGCCTTGTATCTAGACACCTTACCATCTGCAAACCTTTTTGTTTTATATACCCACTTACATCCAATGACTTTCTGATTCTTTGGTCTTGGTACTAATTCCCAAGTTTCATTTTCAAGTAGAGCATCATACTCTTCCTGCATTGCCTTCTCCCAATTCTGTTTACCTTTGGCTTCTTCATAAGTGATTGGATCTTCTTCTGTTTTCACAATGTAAGCATAATCTTTTGTTGTTAGAAAAGATGTATCATAACTATACCTTATAGGCTCTTTCCTTTCCCTTGAAGATCTTCTGATTTCTGCACTTCTCGAAGTTTCAGCCTCATTTGATTCTGGATCAAATCTTGGCCCATCTTCTACATGATCCTGCAATCTACTTTTAGAGTCAACATCATCAATACTTTCTTCATACACTTTTACTTTTGCCTTTCCTTTCCTTTGTATCTCTTCAACACCTGCATAATCAATTGTTGATCCTATATACCATGTATTTTGCTCATCAAATGCCACATCTTTGGTAACAAGAAATTGCTTTGTGGATGGACTCCACAACCTGTAACCCATCTGTCTATCATCATATCCAATAAACACATACTTTTCTGCTTTTGGTTCTAGCTTATGTCTTAATTGTGAAGGAACATAAGCATATGCTACACATCCAAATACTTTACAATGATCAAGAGTAGGTTTCTTACCCCACCATGCTTCATAAGGGGTTCCTCCATCCAAAGCTTTACAAGGTAACCTATTCACAAGGTATGTTGCAGTATTAATGGCTTCTGCCCATAAGTAATTTGGACAATTCTTTTCCTTCATCATTGCTCTTGCAAATTCTACAAGAGTCCTATTTCTCCTTTCTGCTACTCCATTCTGTTGAGGAGAGTACCTGCAAGTCACTTCTCTTTTTATACCTGCATTCCACAAATAATCATCAAACTCTTTAGAGAAATACTCTCCCCCTCCATCTGACCTTAACCTCTTAAGCTTTTGCCCTGTGATCCTTTCTGCATAGGCATGAAAATGTTTGAATGTCTTGAAAACTTCTGATTTATCCTTGATTACATACAAATCTGGTTGCATCATCAACAAACAACACATAATATCTGGATCCATTTATGCTATAGTCCCTTGAGGGACCCCATACATCTGTATGAACCAATTCAAGCATATTTGAATGCTTGTACCCTGATTTGTTGTAAGAACCTTTATGTGCTTTACCTAATTGACAAGCTTCACACTTGTACACCATATGTTGCCTTTCAACATTCGGCAATCCAAGCACCACCTGATTCTTTGACATTTCCTTTATAGCTCTCTCATTGAAATGACCTAGCCTTTTATGCCATAGGTCTAATTCAGACACCTTTTGACTTCCATAAGTAAATAATGCATGTCCCACATTACCTTGGACTTTGAGAGTGAACAATCTTCCTTCCTTTTTCCCTGCAATTATGTTTCTATATCCCTGATTTGGATCTTGCACATAAACACCATCATTTGTGAATCTTACCTCATATCCTTTCTCCACAATTTGACCTACACTTATCAAATTTTTAGGAATAGTAGGAACATAAAGTACCTTGCTCAAAAGTGTACTTCCACTCTTTGTCTTCACTGATCCAATGCTCTCCACTTTATGTTTGGTATTGTCACCTGTTTGAACTGTATGTCCATTCACCTTTGCTTCCATATCAGTCATCAAGGATAGATTCCCACTCAGATGATTGCTACATCCTGAGTCAATATAAAATACTCTTTGATCTTCTCCCATTGATTCATGAGTTGCATTCAAGATAAGAGTCATATCATCCTTCTGATCTGATGCATAATTATAATAATTGTTATTGTAGGACTGAGATTGGAAGTTTCTTCCACCTCCTCTACCATATGATGTCCTACCACCTCTTCCTCTGAAGTTGCCTCTTTGGTTTCTGCCTCCTCTACCTCTTTGATTAAAATTCTGATTATTGCTTCCACCATTTTGATTGTTATACCAACAATCATTTGCTAAATGATTAGTTCTGCCACAAATCCAACAAGCTTTAGCATTATCTTTGTTCTTACCTCCTCTTCCTTTACCTCTGAAATTCATCTTTCCTTTTGTGAAGTTAGCTTGACTTGAATTCCCTTCATCATCAGTCGATTGCTTTCCCTTGCCATTCTTTTTCTTGTCCTTGGAGTATATAGCTTGACTTGTACTTCTATCATTGTCTCCTTTAATGTCCTGCTCAAAAGTTAGCATGTGTCCTAGCAATTGATTAAGATCAGGAGTAAAGTGATCAAGTGACAACTCTATGGACAATATGAAAGGCTTCCACTTCTCATCTCCTCTCAGACCTGTAAGTATTTGTCTTACCAACTTTTCCTCTTCAATGTCTTCATCCACTGCTCCCAAGCTATCTGCAATATCCTTCATCCTTGCCACATAATCAGAAATTGATTGTGAGCTCTTCTTCTTGAAGGTTGTGAACTCAGCCCATAGTGAGGACTTCCTTGACTTGGTTGTATTTTGGAAATGCTCTTCCAAAGCATTCCAAACATCTGCTGCACTTTCCAATCCCCTAATGTGAGGTAGAAGATAGTCATTTACAGCCATGTAAATGATACTCCTTGCTTGAGCATCCTTTCTCATCCAAGTCTTCAAAACTGCAAGTTCTTCCCTAGTTGGAATACTAGGATCTGCAAATCCAGGCTTTTCTTCATCTCCTGCAATGAATGCCATCAAATCTTTACTCATGAGGTGTGCCTCCATCCTCATGGACCAAGCTGGATAGTTCTCCCTATCTAGCTTATCAATCTGCAAGCTTTCTCCCATCCTTGACCTTCTGTATCTGCAATTACTATGGTTTATGAGGATAAAGTATACCTTTGATATGAGCTTTGTCCTTCTTGATCCTTTTCGAACTCGTGCTTTGAACTTCTGCAGGTTATCTTCAATAATTTGTCCTTGTCCTCCTTTGATTTGGAAGAACTTCAATATCTGCACCAATCGGAACTTCAATTGTCTTTTCTTCTCTTGTATTACACCTTCTGCTCTGATACCACTGTTGGAGACCTCTTAATCTCCAAAGGTTTGATCTATACTGACTTAAGAACACTTCTATGTCAGTTATAAATCAAACTTTACACAAATATTGTTCTTCTTTACCAAAACTTCCATTAACACTTCTCTGAGTGAAGAAGTGTTTACTTCAGAAAGTCTGCTTCAGAAATCGACTTCATTACCTGCACATAACTTCAAATTTCTTCAAGTAAATGATGCACAAGTATTCGCAATACCTTTGCGCAATCATACTAATCATTAGTTCTCAAAACTAATCACCAAAAGTTTAATTTGATCCTTAAGATCAAAGATATGTCATAACTGTCTTCCAGAGGTATACATATGTGTACAAGACATCATTCTGAAATCTCCTTCACTTTCTCAAGTATCTTCTTCCACTTCATTCTGACCATAAGCCTTCTTCAAGATCTTTATGATCACTAATTTGTGATCGGTTTGTTCCAACACATATGAGCAAAAAACTGAAAATGTCATGATGATGGAGATGGAGGTGGGAGATGGTGATGGTGAAGATGAGGGTGAAGTAAACAAGAGAAAATAGATAAAAAGTGAAGAAAATACCTATAACCCCAACATCTCAATTCTACGTCTTACCATCACACACTCGTCCTCGGAGCTCGATCCCCGGCAACGATGCCAAAATTTGGTGTAGCTCAGTGATGAGTAGCACCTCCTTTAATGTCAATCCGGGAAGACGTGAGGATGATATGAAGACCTCAACAAATAATGGCACACGCCCACACATGGTAAGACAAAGAGAGAAACAATGGAGTTCTTTAGATTACTCAAAAAGTCTCATACAAGTTCAAATCTGTTGAAAGTTTTTCAAGCTCAAGAGTGTGGGAACATGCCCCAAATTGAACCTTCCACATCATCCACAATCAAAGGAGGCTGATTTCCACGAGTTGGAGGCATCCAATTATGCCCATAATGGAAAGAAGTTGATTAGAGAAGATTTAGCTCACCTCTTGATGTGATTGGACTTCACTTTTGACATGTATATGCTTTTGATTGGTTAAAGAGGTTAGTATGTGGTCTTTAAAACCTCTAATGAATTGTATTATGACTTAGAGTCGTGGAAATACGTGCCCAAGCTGCCCCCTTGCTTAAGCACACCCCCTACTAGCTGTTCTCTGCATATTTTGCAGAAATTTCACTTTTACACACTCTATCTATCTAGATGATTTTGGCAGACCCCCCGGTCTTGTAATTGTTGTTGCTCCTTCATCCAGAATCCGTTTGCAATGATTTTTGTCTTGTTGGAAAGCTTATAAGTTCTACTTTGTCTGGTATAAGTCTCAGGTTTAGTGCCTTCACATGTGCAGAGAAATGTCTAGAACAGTGTCTGTCTAGTTAGCTCATACTCTGTGAAGAGATCAAGTTGTCTGTTTTGTTGCAGCTGGTTGAGGCATCATCCAATATCCAAATGGAGTGATTTTACTCTCATTTGAAAGCTCTTAAAGTCTAGTTTATGCTTGCAAATTTTCAATTTCATTCTCTGCATATACTCAGAGAAACTCAGAAAATATAGAGCCTATGTCTGAAAATTTTCAGGATCCTAGGAGGGTTCATTTGCTTTTGTTGTGCACATACGAGTGTTTTATCCTCCAACAGTGGTATCAGAGCCATAAGTGGAGTATCAAAGAGAGAATAAGGAGCTACTGAAGTGAAGTAAAGACTTCATCAAAGTTTGAAGGAAGGAAGCAAAGAACGGGCACGTCAACAACAAGGGGAAGCAAATACATCATCAAATCAAAGACGAAGCTTCATCAAGAGGAGTAGCTCTATTTTTTGAGGTAAAAGACATCCTTTTCAACTTCATTGCATCAAGGGGGAGGTTCAAAAGAGTTAGGAGGCACCATGGCTGATCTCAATGCTCAGATTGAGAAGCTCGAAAAAGGAAACTACCAACCATGGCGATTTAGAATAAGCAATTTTTTGATGGGGAAAGGTTTGTGGGGACTTGTGAGTGGTGGAGAGCCAAAACCCTACATAGATGAGGTAAATCCAACCAATGACCAGAGAAGAGCAGTAAGAGAGTGGGATGAAAGGGACAAAAGGGTCATTTTCATTTTATCTCAGCATATTAGCAACTCTATGGTAGGGCATATTCAAGATTTGGATACATCGAAGAAGGTCTGGGAGTGCTTGGAGAGATTGTATTCAATCTCCACAAAAGCTAGAAAAATTCAGCTCAAGAATGAGCTAAATAATCTTAGGAAAAGCCCCTCTCAAGGTGCTAATGATTACATATTAAAGGTTAAAGATCTTGCAGATGCACCAGGGTCAATCGGTTGTGCCCTAGATGATGACGATCTTGTCACCCACACCCTAAATGGACTTAGGGATGATAAAAAATGGAGGGCTTTCACAACTTCAGTGTATGTAAGGGACTCTCTTCCTGATTTTGATCAACTAATCACTCTCATGGTCACAGAGGAGATGAACCTTGGTGTTCATAATGCCAAGGATAGCCAAGGGCAATTGTTGTATGCAGGTAGAAGAAGAGGAAGACACAACCGAGGTGCTACAAGAGGAAGAGGAAGATATCAAAGCAACCAAGGAGGTCAAGGACAACAAGAAAATGTAGGTCAAAGAGGTGGAAGAGCCACAAATATTGGAAGAGGTGGAAGATTTGGTGGAAGAGGACAAGCCACTTCAAATGGATGCTTTGTATGCGGTAAGCCCGGTCATTTTGCAAATGAATGCTATCATAGAGCTCAAAGACAAGGGAATCAAATCAACAACAACAATTATAGAGGGCAAGGTAATTACGCAAACACATCATCCAGCCAAGGGAATGATTATTTACTTGCCATGAGGTATGGTGAAGATACAACTCAAGCTAGTGAAGATGTATGGTATGTAGACAGTGGATGTAGCAATCATATGTCATGTCGAAAGGATTTTTTTAGTAATTTGCAGGTCCCAAAGCATCTTAGGCATGTGGAAACAGGTGATAACTCAGAGCATATCATTCAACATGTGGGAGATATCAGTTTGGAAGGAAATCAAAGAGCAAAGTGCTTATCAGAGGTATTACATGTCCCTACTATTACCAAAAACTTGATTTCGGTAGGCCAAATGGTAGAAAAAGGCTATCAAAGAAGGTTCAATGAAAGAGGATGTTTTGTTGAGGATCCAAGGGCAGGTTTCAAGCTCATAGCAAAAGGAAAAAAGCAAGGGAGAATGTTCACAATGGACATAAATCAGCCACACCATTCAATGTATGTCACATATGGAGACAAGAGGATAGCAGATTTGGATCTATGGCATAAACGAATAGGTCACATCAACCTACAACAGCTCAAGGACATGCAAAGGAGGAGCTTGGTAAGAGGCCTACCAAATTTTACATCTAAAATGTTGCATGAAATTTGTGTAGCTTGCCAACAAGGAAAACAATCAAGGCTGCCCTTCAAGAAGAGTACCTATGTAAGTGCAAATGTTTTAGACCTCATTCACACGGATGTTTGGGGTCCAACAAGAGAAGCATCCCTTTCTGGCAATAGGTATTTTGTAACCTTCATTGATGAATTTTCAAGGAAAGTGTGGTTGTATTGCATTAGAAACAAATCAGATGTGTTCCACTACTTCAAGAAATTCAAAGCACAGGTGGAGAAGGAATCTAGCAAGTTTATCAAAACTTTGAGATCCGATGGAGGGGGAGAGTACTTCTCCCATGAATTTTTTGAATTTTTGCAAGTCAATGGCATCAAAAGACAATTTACATGCAGGTATACCCCTCAACAAAATGGGGTAGCAGAGAGAAAGAACAGACACATAGCAGAGGTAGCAAGGTGTATGCTCAACGAAATGAATATGCCGCATTGTTATTGGGGAGAGGCTACATATACAGCCACATACATCATGAATAGATGTCCTACATCAGGTATACATCATCTAACCCCTGAGGAAGCATGGAGTGGAAGAAAACCTTGCATTTCACATCTTAGAATCTTTGGTTGTATATGCTATGTACATGTACCTCAAGAGTTGAGGTCAAAGTTAGATGCCAAATCTGAAAGGTGTATTTTTTTGGGATATTCTATGGAACAAAAGGGGTATAAATGCTATAATCCCATCACCAAGGAGCTGAAGGTAAGTAGGGATGTTGTCTTTGATGAGTTGAAGCCTTGGTATGCATGCACAAGTCCATTGCAGGTTGAAGACATAGGTGAGACAAATTTGAAGAATGATGATAGAGTTCAAGAAAGCATGGATTTGAGTGGTCCAAGCAACTCATGCAACACAAGGACACCCTCACCATGGAGTGGAAGGCTTAGGGAAAGAGAGACCAGTTCTGAAGAAAGCAAAGTCAAAGGCAAAGAGAAGATTTCAATTGAAGAAGGAAGCTATGTGGACGAGAGCATGTTGGAAGATGAAGAGATAGAAGAAGTTCAAACTCCAGGAGTGGCCAAACAAAGAAAGAAGATGGCAACCACACCTAAAGGAAGTGAAAGAAGGTCTTCAAGAGTAAGATATCCAGTACAAAGGTTAACATATGATAATTTCATTGCAAAGCATTATGCATACATGACTCAGGTAATCAAGGACAAAGAACCAACTAGTTATGAAGAAGCTAAGGATTGCAAGGAATGGCAAGAGGCAATGAAGGAAGAGCTCAAAGCACTTGATGAGAACCATACTTGGAGCTTGGTACCAGCTCAAGAAGGCATGAAGGTGATAGGTAATAAGTGGATTTACAAAATTAAAAGAAATTCAAATGGTTCCATTGCTAGGTACAAAGCAAGGTTGGGGGCAAAAGGCTTCTCCCAAAGCTACGGGATAGATTATGATGCAACTTTCAGCCCCGTAGCCAAGATGCCAACAATTAGGACTTTGATTGTAGTGGCCACATCAAGGAAATGGAGCTTATATCAGTTGGATGTGAAGAATGCCTTCCTCAATGGAGAGCTTGAAGAAGTAGTCTACATGAGCCAACCTCAAGGATTTGCTAGTATGAGGTACCCAAATCATGTTTGCAAGCTAAGGAAAGCATTATATGGACTAAAGCAAGCCGCAAGGGCCTGGAATCAGAGGTTAGTGGATTATTTATCAAGTTGTGGATACAAAGAAAGTGTTGCAGATCCATCACTTTACATGAAGAAGCAAGGAGACAAGACGGTATACATATGCATCTATGTGGACGATTTGATCATCACAGGAAGTGATATTGCAGGTATTAAAGATATCAAATCAAAGCTAGGAAAGGACTTCAAGATATCTGATCTTGGAACACTAAAGTACTTCTTGGGAATAGAGGTAATCTATGCACACAATGGCATCTTCTTGATTCAAAGAAAATACTTGTTTGATGTGCTATACAGGTTTGATATGAGTGGTTGTAAGCCACTTTCTCAGCCCATGGAGCCCAGTACAAAGTTGGTTGCAGGTCAAGGAGAGGCTATACAAGATATTACACTATATAGAAGCATAATTGGTTCATGAATTTATGCTACATTCACTAGACCTGATCTTGCATATATAGTAGGTGTTCTCTCTCAATTTTTGCATGCACCTACTCATGGTCATCTTATGGTGGCAAGAAAGATGCTTCGTTACATCAAGAACACCATCAACCAAGGTCTATTTTACTCATATGATGCTGATCTAAGTGTCAAAGGATATAGTGATGCTGATTGGGCAGGTAGCAAGGATGATCGAAGGAGTACATCGGGTTATGATTTCATGTAGGTACAAAAGTGATCTCTTGGAGCTCTAAGAAGCAACCCACTGTTGCTCTTTCATCCACAGAGGCTGAGTACAGAGGTTTAGCATTGGCTACATGTGAGCTATGATGGCTTAAGAAGCTACTTAAGGACTTGGAAGTAGAAGTGGAGGAGTTTCCTCTTTATGGAGACAACATTTCAAGCATCTATCTAGCTAACAATCCCATGTTTCATGCAAGGAGCAAGCACATAGAGGTTCATTACCACTTCGTTAGAGAAAAGGTGATGGCAAAAGAGCTAGATATAATGTATGTGAACACTAAAATGCAGGTTGCAGACATGATGACAAAGTTTCTTGAAGGTACAAAGCTTGGAGGATTCAAGGAAGCTATCAACATAAGAGACATAGGTTGAAGCAACAAAGGAAAAGAATTGAGCTTGAGGGGGAGTGTTGAAAGTTTTTCAATCTCAAGAGTGTGGGAACATGCCCCAAATTGAACCTTCCACATCATCCACAATCAAAGGAGGCTGATTTCAACGAGTTGGAGGCATCCAATTATGCCCATAATGGAAAGAAGTTGATTAGAGAAGATTTAGCTCACCTCTTGATGTGATTGGACCTCACTTTTGACATGTATATGCTTTTGATTGGTTAAAGAGGTTAGTATGTGCTCTTTAAAACCTCTAATGAGTTGTATTATGACTTAGAGTCGTGGAAATATGTGCCCAAGCTGCCCCCTTGCTTAAGCACACCCCCTACTAGCTGTTCTCTGCATATTTTGCAGAAATTTCACTTTTACACACTCTATCTATCTAGATGTTTTTGGCAGACCCCCCGGTCTTGTAATTGTTGTTTCTCCTTCATCCAGAATCCATTTGCAATGATTTTTGTCTTGTTGGAAAGCTTATAAGTTCTACTTTGTCTGGTATAAGTTTCAGGTTTAGTGCCTGCACATGTGCAGAGAAATGTCTAGAATAGTGTCTATCTAGTTAGCTCATACTCTGTGAAGAGATCAAGTTGTCTGTTTTGTTGCAGCTGGTTGGGGCATCATCCAATATCCAAATGGAGTGATTTTACTCTCATTTGAAAGCTCTTAAAGTCTAGTTTATGCGTGCAAAATTTCATTTTCAGTCTCTGCATATACTCAGAGAAATTAAAAAAATACAGAGCCTATGTCTGAAAAACTTCAGGATCCTAGGAGGGTTCATTTGCTTTTGTTGTGCACATAGGAGTGTTTATCCTTCAACAAAATCTACAACAAGCTAACCCCAAAATGAGCTCTCTAGCTCTTTTTATAGTTTTTAACTAGCTTTGGTCCTATCCAGACCTAGTGTCCGGCCTATTTAAAAATTAGGTTCCTAGGCTAATTTGGAGGCTCAAACGAGCTCAGAAAATTATGAAAATCGGTACGTAAATACTTCTGATACTCCTCAAGCTCGAGGACTCCTCGGCTTGCAAAAATGGAGTAGAAGTAATAAAAAACAGTATTTATAATGGTGTGAAGTGACTAAGATGACTATTTGGGAAGTATTTCTTCATGAAAATTTATAGGGCCTATTTGCCAGATCTGCATTGACTGCTCTACCTGCTTGTTCCTTGCTCTGACTCCCTTCTTTAGCTTCCTTGTCTTGTGGGTCCTTGGGTGCCCTGGCTACTACCAACAGATATCCTCTACCTCTCTGATTCTTGAAGCTCCTGAAACACTCATCTGTAGTATGATTTGACAAACCACAAATATTTCATGGTGAGGAGTTATAAGATCTCCCCCTGCCTTGCTTACCTCCTCTGACCCTTCCTCTTGAGGTTCTTCCTCTGCCTACATAGTTGGCTTGGGAGGTAGTTCCTTCATCTTCAACCTTTTTGTTCTTGCCTTTCTCTTTGGACTTACTTTTATCAGTGTATAGGGCAGAAGAGCTATTACCTCTTGATGAATCTCCATTCTTGTTGAGCTTGGCTTCATGAGTAAATAGTTGCCCCATGAGTGTGGTAAGATCTAGAATCTGCATGTCCATGTACAAGTCCATGGCAGTTGTGAAGCTCTTCCATTTGTCATCAGCTTTAATACCATTGATTACTTACCTTACAATTTGCTCCTCTTCAATTTCTTCTCCTATGCTTGCCAATTGATCTGCTACATCTTTGACTTTGGTCACATACTCTGAGATACCTTGCTTAGGTTGCTTCTTTGAGTGGTGAACTCAATCCACAATTGGTTCTTCCTGGCCCTTGTGTTGGAAGAGAAATAAGAAGACAATGTTTCCCAAGTCTCTTGGGATGTCTTACAGTTCCTAATATGTGGAAGAAGAAAATCAGAGATTGAGTTAAGTAAGTAGGACCTTGCTAATGCATCCTTGGCACACCATGTGTTGAGTCTTTCATGCTCCTCTCTTGTAGGTTGTCCTTTGCTTCTGAATATGGGCATCTCCTCATCTCCTGAGATGTATCCATAGAGGATCCTTCCTTGTAAGTATGTTTTCAGCCTTAAGGACCATGCCTGATAGTTGTTCCTGTCCAATTTATCAAATGAAAGAAGGAAAACCATCTCCCATTTTACCTTAGCTTTGCTCTGATACCACTGTTGGGATAGATGGATGGACACTCCAAGAAATAAGTAGGTATTGCTAAATCCTTCTTAGTACCAGCCCCTTGTAACTTCAGATATGATATGTGGGCCTTTTGTGTTTCCAATGACACTATAAAAGTGCTCATGTACTTTGGAAATGATGTATGAAAAGATTTAATCAAAACAAACTACTTCTAAATAGAAGGATCAATGAAAACCTTCTATTTTTTATCACACACTTGCTGTTTGAAATGCTCAGTATTACTAGTACATTATGAATTGGAAAAATCCCTTTTAGAGGTACCTAATATGCTCAGTAAGCTAATGATTCCAAGTGGAATCACTTGAAATGATGCACTATACACACAGCAATCAATTTAGCAAATAAATCATTACCCTCGATTTTTTAGGACCTCTATAGAGTTTGACTAGTGAGTGCTTCGATGTGCTTTTCTCCAAATTTTCTAAATAGATTTTCTTCAAAAATTTTCAGCATGTAGATAACTTGGAGCTGATTCTAACAAGCTATAGATCATTGAATTTGTTCAAGAAGTGACCGAGATATGAGGAACACAAGTTGACAGTTACGAATGACTATAACAGAGATATCATAGATGAACAATGTAGATATAATGTATTAATAAACAATGTTGTACAAGATCATAGGCTTGATAATCATAGTTTGATGATAGAAATAAGTGTAGGCTACAATGTAGGCCTCACACTCTTACACAATGGTAATGGATAGCTCGGGAAATGAAGCTTCTAACTGCAACTTTTTCAAGTCACTTTATATAAGTGTTCCATTCAAATTTGAGTTTGAATTCAACTTTTGGCTCTCTCTAAAAAGTGATCCTTCATTCTAGGAGATATACCCTCAATGAAGTAGTTACTTTTCTAACTAACAAGTCCACGAGTTTTTGGTAGGTGATTACAAATATTCTCAAGTAAATAAATGACTTTTACAAGTGGTAAAGATAAAACTCTTCCTAGCAATGCTTTCTATGGAACTTCATATGTGTATGGACTTCAAGCCAAATCTGTGAGCTTGTACTTTGCACCAACAGGATTTGTGGGATGCCAAACATATAGTTGGCATGTGCATTACTCGTGATAGGATTAAAAGATGCATATAATTGTCTCAAAGTAAGTATATATCCAAAGTTCTTCACAGGTTCCATATGTAGGGTAGAAAGGCATTGAGTACACCTCTACCAACATATGTGAAATTGAGCAAGGACGATTTCCCCAAATTAGATGAAGAAAAGGAATTCATGGCCAAATTTACTTACTAGTCTCCTATTTGTAGTCTCATGTATGCTTTGCTAGTTATGAGACCAAACATTGCATTTGGACTAGGAGTTGTGAGCAGATATATGCCAAATCCTAGCAAGAAGCATTGGGAAGCGGTCAAGATGAGTTTGAGATATATGAGTGGCACTAAGGACAAGTGTCTATGCTTGAGTAGAGGGAAAACATCCATTACTAGTTACTGTTAGAGTTAGACGTCTGTGGAAGTACGCGAACAGCACAAGGAAGAAGAAGAAGCTTGGAGCACAACACACAATACTGAATGTATTACTAGAGAATGTACAAAGATTAGTAGCCCATTAGGGTAATAGGCATATATACAAGCCGGGGGAAAAAACCTCCTAAAGAGGGAAAAAAGTGCCCCCGCGGTCCTAGAGTGTTCACATACATCACTACCTAAATATATCAACAAATTCCCCGAGGAGTGATGCGGTGAACAAGTAGCTTGCACTCATGTATAAGGAAGTGCCAAGCTATGTGGATATCACTCCACAAAAGGAAGTAACCCCAAAGCTTTGCGAAAAGCTTCAAACTTCTCCCTAGGCAGGGCCTTCGTGAAAAGGTCTACAATGTTCTCCTGCGTGGGCACATATGCCAAGCTGATCTCCCCAGCAGAGAACCTCTCCCTCACACAGTGATAATGCACCTCAATGTGTTTAGTGCGAGCATGGAACATAGGGTTCCTCGCAACTGAGACAACAAATTGAATATCTAGCCGAGTAATGCATAAGTATATCAAGCATCCAACAACTTGCTAATAGAGAACAACATCATATGCATCTCCAACATCATGAAGACTCAATCATAAACCTGTCTCCATAGGAGTGGCAATAGGCTTACAGTCTTCAAGGCCAAAATGCTGCAATAATGTGTCAATATAAATTTCGTTTGACACAAAGCCATTCCACCATCAACTTGCATAAATTGAATGCCCAAATAGTGATGCAAATGCCCCCAATCATACATCTCAAATGAGACATCCAAATCAGCCTTAATATCAGCAATATGCTTCTCAATAGGACCAGTGAGCAGCATGTCATCAACATAGACAACAATGATCAGAAGCACATCATTAGAACGCTTAACATATAAGGCGCTTTCAGTTGGACTGTTCTCAAAACCATGCGCAATCAGATAGGCATGTATCTTCTCATACCAAGCACGTGGTGCTTGCTTTAAACCATATATTGCCTTCTTTAACTTGCACACCTGGTTTTCATGCTCTTTCTGCACAAAGCCATGCGGCTTAAAAACATACACTTCTTCATGCAAATCACCATTCAAAAATCCTATTTTAATGTCTAGTTGATGTTCATTCCAACCATGATGGGCTGCAAGTACACAAATGCTCCGAACAGTAGTCATACGACATGTAGGTGCAAAGGTCTCATCAAAATCAATGCCTCTTTCGTGCGCGCAACCCTTTGCAACAAGCCTTGCCTTATACCTATCAATTGTACCATCAGGTTTACGCTTCAGCTTGTAAACCCACCTAGTGCCAATGGCCTTCTTGGCAGGAGGCAAGTCATATAAAGGACAAGTACCATTCTTCATTATAGCATCATATTCAGATTGCATAGCAGCCATCCAATTTTCTGAATTTTGTGCTTCATCAAATGAAACAGGCTCATTCGCATCACAGAGACTAGATACAACCATAACATAGCAATCTGATGCAAACAAGGCACTATGAGAGCCTGAACGAGTACGATATGAAAGAGGTGCATCTAATTTGCTGTCATGCAAAGTCTACACCAACCATTTTGGCATAGTTTTTGCTTGCTCAATATCATCTCTCTCATCAACAAGTGCATCATGTAAATCTGCATCAGAAATGGAATGATCTGCAACATCACATGAAACCTGCAAAGGCTGAGAAGTTGCCTCATTAGGACTAGCACTAGACTGTCCACCTATGAAAAGAGGCAGCAAAGTATCATACATCTCTTTGGAGCTAACAAATGTCTCCTTAGTACATGAAAGCAATGGCTGAATAGCATCTTCCACAAAAACAATATCATGGGTAACCAAAATGCGTTTAGTCTGTGGATGGTATAGACGATAGCCTTTACTTTCAGAACTTTACCCAACAAAAATACATTTTATTGCTTTATCATCCAATTTTTTGCGATGTTGTTTAGGCACTAATGCATATGCCAAACAACCAAAAACACGTAGATGAGCAATAGATGGCTTGCGATCATGCCAAGCCTCATATATAGTGATAGAATTCAATGCTTTAGTGGGACACCTGTTAAGTACATATGATGCACACATGACAGCCTCAAGCTAGAAACTATGTGGTAAAGCCTGAATCTTGACCATACACCTCGCCATCTCCATGAGTGACTTGTTCTTTCGTTCAGCAACTCCATTTTGTTGAGGTGTATACGGCACTGTACACTGGTGTTTTATCCCACGTTCAGCTAGAAATGCATTAAAATCAGAAGACATATATTCCCCCCCTCGATCAGAATGGAGGGTGCCCATTTTACATGCTGACAAATTTTCAGCCAAAACCAAAAGCTATTTGAAGCACATGAACACTTCGGACTTTGCCTTCAATGGATATACCCATGCATGCCTGGAAAAATCATCGATGAAAGTCACAAAGTAAAGATAATTTCCAAAAGAAGGTGTCTGCATAGGACCACAGACATCACTATGTACAAGCTGCAATTTTTTTGTAGCCCAAACTGAACCATCTTTTGGAAATGAGGAATGTTGCATTTTGCCCAAAATACAGCCTCCACAAGCATGTTTTCGAGGTGCCTCAAGTTTGGGCAAAGAGGACACCATTTCAGATTTCTGCAGGCATAGGAAAATAGAAAAATTCAGATGAGCAAAGCATGCATGCCAAAGCTTTGCATCTGACATAGCCTGAGAATCATGTACTACACATGTCGAATCATTCACAGATCTTTCATAGTGTATGAGCTTATACAGCCCACGACGTAAAATGCCAGAAGCAATAATCACATCACCATTTGACAGATCATGAACTCTACACCTATCATCAACAAATTTCACAACCAAGCCAATCTTGGCTAATGCAGAAACTGATAAGAGGTTCTTTTTGATCCCTGGCACAAATAAAGCATCTGCCAAAGTGAAAGAACTACCATCATTAGTAGTCAAAAGGATCTTACCAACTCCCATAACAGGATAAGAGGAGTTGTTGGCACATGTAATAGTATTCCCTCTAGGGGTAGGCTCGAGTGAAGAGAAAAAACTGCACTGTGAGGTAATATGTTTGGTTGCCCCACTCTCAAAGTACCAAACATCTAAGTCTAGTGCAGACATGCACTGCTCATGAGAAGATGGGTCAAAATTGCAAATAGTAGTAAACGCCCATTCTTCTTCCTGCACAAGATTAGCAGACTTTGTTTTTGGAGTAGAGGCCTCTGCAACAACCATTCCTACCTCTTTTTTCTTTGCCTCTTTTGCAGCCAGTTTAGGACAGTTCTTTATGATATGATCATTTCCTTTACAGTACTTGCAAAAAAGTTTTTGCTTTTCTGATTTCTTTTCATCTTTGTCTTCCCTCTTAGATTGTGTAGAATTAGTAGATTTCTGCTTACTAGTTGAAGATCTCCATTTTCCTTTGCCCTTCTGACTAGCCAGGAAAGCTTGATCTAAAACTGGCATAATGGACCTCTTTTGCGTGGGCTCATCTTCGTGCAACAGATTAGAGACTAACATCTCAAATGACAAGGGATTTGGATTGCCTTTCATCATCAACCAAAGAGTAGAAGCAAAAATTTAATATGAATCAGGAAGACCATTCAGAACAGTCTGCACAAGTGAGCTATCTGGTATAACCTCATCAGGAGAAATCAACCGTTCCTTCAAGTCTTTGATCTTTGTTAGGAAACTATCCATAGAATCGCCTTCATTCATGTGCTCACTCTCCAACTGTTTTCGGAGGTAAGCAACACGAGCCTCATTCCTAGCTTGGTACAATGTGGTAAGTGTATTTCAAGCATCCTTAGCTATTCTGCAAGAGCGAATGTGAGGAATAATGGCATGTTTGAAAGAGAAATCTATCAATGCATGTGCCTAAGCATCTCTGCCATCCCAACGAATCTGCTCTGCAATAGTTGCAGCAAAAATCACAGCACGAACAAGAATATGCAAAATATCATCATCTTCAATACCTTCTCCATCAGCTTTTGTACCTGCAGTTGTAATAGTTGCAGGTGTGATAGGACATTTTTCAGCACCCTGCACAATGTTCCACACTCCTTTTGCAACCAATACATGTCACATCATATAAGCCCACAACAGGTAGTTGGTACCATCCAACTTATCCTCAACAGCCAACATACAAAATACATCACTGCTTTCAGCCATGGTCGATGACTAAAATACCTTGATGCAGAAAATTGATTGTATCTCAAAAAGTTGAACAAAACTGCCCAGACAAATTCTGCTAAACATGTAGCAGACTTTGAGATGCTTAAACTAGCAAAGAGAAACTGGTATAGACCTTTGGCACAAAAAGATGTGATAGCCTAAATAAGCGCTACGATAGTGCATTTGGAGGCCAAAACGAGCTCAGATCGGGATTTCGGCACCAAAAAACGAAGCTGCTTTGATCACAGAAACACGCTTAATATGCTCACCAAAATTCGTGCCATTCTGAGACTGCAACCGGAGAGGTGTCGATGACACCCTAGATGAAGCGGTGACGTGCTCTGATACCAATTCTTGGAGTTAGACATCTACGAAAGCACGCGAATAGCACAAGGAAGAAGAAGAAGCTTGGAGCACAACACACAATACTGAATGTATTACTAGAGAATGTACAAAGATTAGTAGCCCATTAGGGTAATAGGCATATATAAAAGCCAGGGGAAAAAACCTCCTAAAGAAGGAAGAAAGTGCCCTGGCGGTCCTAGAGTGTTCATACACATCACTACCTAAATACATCAATAGTTACAAAGATTCTGATTATGCTAGATGTGTAGACAATCATAAGTCTACATCAAGGTACATTTTTCAATTTCTTGGAGGTGCTATCTCTTGGAGATCTCGTCTTCAAGAATGTATAGATCTTTCCATACAAAATTAGAGTATGTTCTAGAAAGTGAGGCATGTAAGGAAGCATTGTGGCTTTCGTCTCTTGCTTGTGATATGGGTCTACCTCAGGATGTACCTCATTTACTCATTGATAATAAGAGTGCCATTACATTGGCTAAAAATCCGGTCTATCATGCAAAGACCAAGCACATTGAGGTGAGGTATTACTTCAATAGAGACTTCTTAGACACCAAGTGCATTATTCTTGAGGAGGTTCATACTGGGGATAATGATATGGATGCTTTGACCAAAGTTCTACCGTAGAATAACTTTTGACACCTTTTTCACTTGATGGAGATTACTTGATTCATGACCTTACACAATTACTTGGATATTGTGTAACATGCCCATTAGGTGGGAGGTACAATTTGTATATTTATGCTCAGGTATTCTTTATCATTCTTTATTTTTCTCCCATAGTCATGTTGGTCATATTGGCCTTTAGTGGGAGATTGTTACCATTAGTGTCCATGTGAAAGGCCAAATGGCCATCGAATACTTGTGTATATTTTCCTTAATAAAACACATAGTGGCATGTCAGCCACATACTGTAAGTTTGATCGCATTTTTGTGACCTAACAAATATGTGTTCATGGTCTGTGTATTGTTTGGTTCCTGTGTATTCTAAAGCCTCATTGCAGAGTACTATGTGTGGTGTCTAGAGTTTGATTTTCTACTGCAAGGATATCGACATGGAGCTCTCAAGGAGGAGAGCCCACTATGCTACATCACCATGAAAATACTTCAATCGCTTATATGGTCTATAAACACACACTTCTCTTCCTTAGGGTCCAATTTACCTTCGATTTATGAAGTTATGTGTGCGTATGCCATGCACCCAAAGATCCTACAATGGTCCAAGCTTGGCCTTCTTCAATTCCATGCTTCATATGGAGTCATACCATCGAAAAACTTTCATGCTAATCTATTTATCAAATATGTAGCATTAGATATTGCCTCTGGCCAAAAATAGTTTGCTGTATTCTTCTTATTCAGTGTGGACCTTGGACCCTCAAAAATGGCCACATTCCTTCTCTTTGCCACTCCATTCTGCTCATGATTGTATCTAGCAGTGATCTCTTTTTTTATTCATCTATCTTGGGCATAGGAATCAAATTCATGCGAGAAATACTCTCCCCGTCCATAAGACCTTAAGATTTTTAGGGTTTAGCATGTTTGATTCTCCACAAGAGCTAAATATTTCCTTATGTATGTATCCTTTCTTGGTGAATGGTTGACTCTGTGAATTTCCAAATTCACATGCACTACACTTGTATATCATTTGTTGCTTTGAGATATTAGGTAGCCAAGTACACTCTAATCTCTATAGATTAGTTTAATGGCTCTTTCTTTAATGTGAGCTAGCCTCTTATGCCAAATCTCAAGTTCAGATAAGGTTTGGGTGTCATAGTTGAACAAGGAAATGTTCTTGGTGTCTTGGAGTTCAAATGTGAACAACCTACTTGTATTTTCTCCCTTTTCTATCTTCTTGAAACCTTGATATGGATCCTGAACATAGGCTCCATGTTTGGTGAATCTTACCTACAACCCTTTCTCCACAATCTACTTACACTTTCTTTAATGTGAGCTAGCCTCTTATGCCAAATCTCAAGTTCAGATAAGGTTTGGGTGTCATAGTTGAACAAGGAAATGTTCTTGGTGTCTTGGAGTTCAAATGTGAACAACCTACTTATATTTTCTCCCTTTTCTTTCTTCTTGAAACCTTGATATGGATCCTGAACACAGGCTCCATGTTTGGTGAATCTTACCTACAACCCTTTCTCCACAATCTACTTACACTTATAAGATTCTTTGTTTTGGTTGGCACAAAAAGAAATCTACTGAGTAGGTTCATATTACCATTAGAGGTCTTCATAGCTAGATGTCTTGTGTCATCATCTACTTGGAACTCATGATTATTGTTTGGATCTTCCAAGTCTAAGACTATAACTACATTTCCTGCCACATGATTTGAGCATCTAGAATCTATGTAGAATATATGCTCATTAGACTTGCCTACCTTGATTGTCATGTTCATAGTAAAAGTGAATCTTATTGAGCTTGATCATCTGTTAATTATTGTAGTCTCTCCTTCCTTTGTATCCTCCTTGAACTGTTCTTCATGATCTTGGCTTCATGTGTGAAGAATTACCCATGAGTGTGTTGAAATCATGAACTTTCATATCCATAAAGAGATCCATGGATATGGTGAAGGCTTCCCATTTTTCATAAGCTTGACTTGCCTCACAATCTGCACTTCATCAATGAATTCTTGAATGCTCCCAAGTCCATAACAAATGTCCATCTTGGTACAAAATCTATCACACTGTGCATCGGCATCTTATTGGGTGTTGTAAACTCTATCCATAAATGATTCCTCATAGCTTTCATACTTGGGGAGAAGAATGCTTCCAAGTCATTCCATGTCACTTGAGAGTTCTTATAGTTCTTAATATGAGGGAGTAAAAAATCAGAGATAGAGTTGATAATATATGACCTTGCCAAAGCATCTTTGCACACCATGTAGTTGAGAGTTCTTATAGTTCTTAATATGAGGGAGTAAAAAATCAGAGATAGAGTTGATAATATATGACCTTGCACACCATGTAGTTCACCATTCCTGCTCCTCTTGAGTTTATTCACCCTTGCTTCTAGGTACTAACATCATCTCATCTTTTAAGATATATCCATATAGACTCCATCCTTATAGATAATCTTCCATTCTTAGGGACCATGTTAAGTAGTTGCTTGGATCCAACTTGTTAATAGATGAGGGGAATCTATCACCCATAAGGGCTTATCTTTGACCATGCTTTGGTGCCATTGTGAAGAGGTGATGGGTAGTATGCAGAGGTGAGATGGTCTTGGAAAATTCCTAATCTATACGAGCCTTGATAACTTTAGAGACAATGCAAAAACTCCCTAAGATTCCAATATATGCTCACAAAGAAAATTAAAAACTTTTTATTTATGGAAGAAAGCTCTCATTGTTTTGCTCATTGTTCAGAGCTTGGTAGCAATTGCCAAGAGAACTTTTTCACACTTTCAAATGAGGTGTAAGCAAGTTATAGCAACTTATTTCATGAGTTTAGGATGACCATACACACAACAATGTGCATAAGACGTCTAGGAGGTAATCTTGATTTTTTGGGAAGAAGATGATACACATACCTTGTCACATAGATTTGCTCATATCACAAGCTCTATGCATCCAAAAACTCTAAAACTTCATAGAAATGATAAGTACAATCTTATCAAATTGATCCAATTGATAGATTGAACAATGATAACTCACACACAAAGAAATAACTTAGAGAACTTGACAAAGTTGCTCAATGTACTTTAGCAAAGAAGAGAGATTCACAAGTCAATAAGATTAAAGTATAAAATGTATTGCTAATGGGCATATGATACAAAGGGGGTGTCAAGGACTTCTCTAGCTTTGTGATAATACAATGCTCACTCAATATGAGTGTGATGATCAGCTCTAACCTCGATATCTTGCAATGTTAAACATAGTGTATATATACACTTTTTGGACTTGATGATTGTTAGGAATTCCACCTAAAAGTGATCCTAGATTCTAGGGGATGATTTGAAATTGAAATTAAAAATACATTGTGGCTTTTGACTCCCAATAAATCATGAGATTCTCTCCATTCTTCACTTTTATCTTTGACTGGAGGTGAGTTAACAATCATTCCCAATCTTGAGGTGAGTTATAAATATGTCCCGAGAGTTATGAATCCCTTCACACACATCATTAGAAACTTCATCTTGTAGGATGCCCTTTTTATACGAATTCAAGTTAATTCAAGATAATCGAAGAATAAAAAAAAGAAAGATTATTTTAAGTTCAATTGATGATTCAAGTCATGCTTGCCACGGATTTCTATATAAACATACAGAGAGGAGACCGCACTTTCTGATTTCTTTGCCTCGGTGATCTTTGTCTTAAATGCAAATGGATAAGAGAGGAGGCCGACCGGAAGCAGAAGCAGTGACTCTCACTTTGTCAGTGGATCTCACTTTGTCACTGGCAGTTGGCGACAGTACGAGACCAAAAGCCGACGATGTGACGCAAGTATTTCATAACTTGATTGAAATATTTCCGTTCCTTCTGCTTCGATTAACTTCTGCTTGACCAAATGGCATGATGTCATCGATCATGCCGTTGAAGAAGGTATGTATCCATGCGAGTGAGTTTAATTGCACATTCTACAAAAGCTTAGAAACTGCACAGGAGCATTTGCCTCGTGTAGCAGGAGTAGGTGCTACCGATGCAAATAATGTTAATTGAAAGATGAGAATGACGACGCGTGATGTCCATAAGGGTCGATCAAATTCTTTTTACAAGTGAACTTTGCCTTGACCTTTTCTTTATTGTAACTAATATGTCAATGTTTCTGCGCGGAGCCGTTGAAGTGGATATCAAGATTTTCTGTAATGAATGACCTTCTAATGAAAAATATTTATCATCCGTGATTTTACTTCATGGTGCAGCAAATGGTTATACTAGCAGTCAAGGCTTTGTATAACTCAAATCGCAGAGGATCAACGAGGGACCAGATCCGAGAGCACATAGTGCAACGAATTTTCAGGGGGATTGTGCCTGAGCCTGAAGATGCGTTTACGTGGGTTGTCGATGCCTCTCTACAGATGGTGGAGCACGTCTTTCGGCTACGAGACGATGCGTCTAACTCAAGAAATCCGCCATAAAGTTTGTGAAACAGCTATTTAGGGACACGTTAAGGGTTTCTTACCAGTGGTGGAAAAATAATGGTGAATACACAGGCAGCAGTCAAGGCTTTGTATAACTCAAATCGCACAGGATCAACGAGACTGCTAGGATCACCATTTGCTGCACCATGAAGTAAAATCTGTCAATCGCGTCATAATCTGGAAGGAATAGAAATCTTTCAATCGCGTCATGATTGAAGCAGAAGGAACGGAAAGCTTTCAATCACGTCGTCATGAAATACCTGCCAATAAAGAAGAAAAGGTCAAGGCATCACGCGTCGTCATTCTCATCGCAGACAGCTGCATCGGAAACATCTGCTCCCGCGCTACAGAAGGCAAACGCTCCTGTGCAGTTTCTATGGTTTTATAAGGCTCCATAGATACAGGATGTGCAATTAAACTCATGCGAAAGATGTGTTCTAGACGCATGCATCCATGTCTTCTTCAACGGCATGATCGATGACATGATCTGGAAGGAACGGACATCTTTCAATCGCGTCATGATCGAAGCAGAAGGAACGGCAAGCTTTCAATCACGTCTTCATGACATACCTGCGTCATATCGTCAGCTTTCGGCCTTCTACTGTCCCCAACTGCTGCCAGTGACAAAGTGAGATCCACTGCTTCTGCTTCCGCTTGCGGTCGGCCTCCTCTCTGATGGATGATTTACATTTTACACAGGGAAGCATTGCAGAAGTTGTGCTGTGTCCTACAAAAGATGAAAATGGTCAAAGCTACGCAACAATGGACGATTTATTTCATACAGCACGGATCAAAATGGCTGGTGCTAACCTGAAGTGAGTCTAGCGAGGCAATTTCTGAACAGAAGGGAAACCACAATTCAAAACAATGACCTCATCCGCAAAACAATGACTTGTGTGTGTGTGTGCGTGAGAGAGAGAGAGAGAAACGTACACACACAATTAGCATCACTCTTTTCAACGCTTCACACCAATTAGCATGACTCTTTTAACACATATATAAGAGAGAGAAAGAGAGATACATATATATATATATATATATATATATATATATATATATATATATATATATATATATATATATATATATATATTGGCAACATGTACCGTAGCACTCCAAGAAGATGATGCCAATATACGTGTGAAAAGGGAGCCGTCACCTATAACCTTGTGAAGTTAAAGATTTGATGTGCTATCGCTAATAGAGATGCAACCTCACAAGTGTTGTTGGTGCATTTTACCTAAGCCTACATGCTTGATATGCTTGATATTATGATCATTTGTAAGTCACATGTGTAGTCATGTGAACACCTATTGTAAAAGAGTACATTTTATCTCTTGTAATTGAAAAAAGGAAAAAGGAAAAAGATGGCTTATCTCATCCATGATGTAAAAGCAAACTCTTGGCTCTAACTACCTAAAACCACGAATTTTTGAGCTGAGGAAATATCTCCTAACTTTGGGGATCACTTTTAGGTGGAGCCATTCCAATTCGAATTCAAAACTCCCTCCAAGAATAGCTATAAAAAGAGCAAGAAGGAAAAGGCGATTAGCAAGCCTTGTACGTGACCACTTTATGTCATTTTGTAGAGATTGAAGAGCTTACTCCATAGCTCTATCATTCTACTCCCATTATGGAAAGATTCATTGCCAATGTGGTTGTAATCATATGTGAATCTATACATTTATCGTCATCTACTTCTCTGTTTTGTTCTCTGCTATACTCACTCAGAGCAATAACTTCAGAAGGTCATATCTCGAGTTCTACCCAACCTATGTCAGTATTTTAACATGCATTGGATAGCTTTTATTGTCTCCTTTCTGAATATACAGTTTCAAGGTCATTGGATTTATAGTTTTGGAGATATCATCATTTTACTGCTCGCTGGTCTATCTCTAGAGAGCCCCGAGAATGGTGGGCATGTTCCAAAAATTGATGAATCTTGTTCTCAGTGCTCAGTCCATCATCTGAAGTTTTTTAACTTGGATTGGGAAGCTTGCTAAGTCTATTTGCTATGACCAAAAGGAATTTATCTAATTCTTACCACGTTGAGAGCACTGTTCAGTTTTTCCAGCAGGTGTATGTCCAAAAATAGCAAGTTTTGGAAGCTAGTCATTTTGCAACTAGTCTGTCTTGACTTAAACTTTTGGGATACATATTCCAAAGTACTTGGCTGATATTTTGGTGGATTTAGGAAGCTCAAAGGGTCTACTAATTAACTATGAAGTCTCAGTTGGCTGGTGTGAAGCTAGTTGTAGCAGCACCTACTCATCTTTGAATTGCATCCACCATCTCTCTTCATAGTGGTATCAAAGCATAGTCAAGCAACATGGGAGATGGATTTCCATCAACAATTGACAAATTGGATCAAAACAACTACCCGGTGTCGCGGAGTTTCGTGACAAGGAGGGAAACTGGATACCAAAGAGCTCGTTTTAAAGAAACATGGGACATTGATGAAGTAGAGGAAGACCTTTTTGAAGTACCTTTTATTTTAAGTCTTAGACTAGAGATTAATTAATCGAGGAAGAAAAGGGAAATTTAGTCACAATCTATTTTGGCCGTGGTTTGCTAATCTCGCTCTCTTCTATTCCACTTGTACTAATTGTGTGTTAACGACTTGTTTCTCATTTATTCTCTAAGGAAAAGAATATGCAACTACTTCTCAAATATATGCCATCAGCATCGCTTTACTTCATAAGCTCATAAAACAGTAAGTATATAAGTTGCAAAGCAATTTAACTATGAAGAAATTCTTCAATTGTACAAGAAGAAGAGTATTAATTTAGGCTAAGCATCATTATTTGAATACAGATACACATTATCTTTCGGTATCAATTGGAACTAATACCGTAGAAAAGGATTTAGATCTGAACTATTCGCATTGTGGAGATAAATCTGCATGATCGACTTTATGTTGGAATCAAACCAACTAATGTTTATCGTTTGCATGCATTGTGATTTGAACACAGATCATTCACTAGCGAAATAATCGTTGTTATGATATGTCCTACTTTAACACAAAAGAAATACCGTTCAACTTCTGGAAGAAAACATAAAGCGATCTTTGAATATAAAACTGAAAACATCATAACTGCAATATTTCTTTTCAAATGTTTGTCACCATTAAAAACATGTACAGCGTACTCTTAGCAAATGAACATACAGAGGATAATATTGAATATTAACATTTATACACGACATTTAATCTTGAAACCTTAATTTGAAAACATAGCGTAGATAATTTAAAAACAAAGTGTAAAGGTAATAGCATTCTTGTAAAAAAACTGTGCCTTTATTGAAACTATTGATTCATAGAATTTATAAAGAAAAGCCGAACCAGCACTGAAAAATTCATAAGGAATTAGTATGAGAAACGTGCAGCTCTAAATGTCGCTTAGATAATCTTCAAGAATGCCTTGGCTATGTATCCTCCAGCAAAAGTTTTTGTAGAAACTGTTTGAACAGTTGTACGTTCATGTGAAACATGTCATGTGCACCATGTCTATGAGCATGAAACCTGATTTACGAAACTATGCACAATTGTTTTTTTTCTGTGTTGTGCTGATTCTTATGTCAAATCAAGGTCTTCAATAAAATCCCATCAGAGTCGTGTGCTACTTTTTTGTGAACATTAATATTCAATCACAGATCAGGACGAATCAGTACTGCTATAGACAAAGTTTGACGCAGATAATGCATTAACTGAACTTTGATTTGTCATAGTTTCATCGTTGCTAAAAGTTCACTCTTCACGAAATCGTTAAAGCTCAAGAATTATTTGGAATTCATCACCTGTTTGATTTCGGTTATTCGTCTTCATCTTCTTCACTGTCTGCAAGGTTTAAAGTTCAAGTTCCAGATACAGTCGCCAACAATTACAGTAACGTCCGATGAAACCCCGCAGTTTTTCGTGCTTGGCTTGAATAGAATTCGAATATCATGTGCTGCTTCCTCTTCATGAAATCACATCCATAACCTTATAATCCTTCGGTTTTTCTTGCTCACTCTCGTAAGAGATCTCCGTTTCCTCTATGCTTCAGAAAGAGAATCAGAAAAACGAAGAGCCTTCTCTACCTCCATTCACGTGCATGTACCTTTCCTGTCGTCCAATTTTCCCTTTTTCCTTGCAGATATGTGCGTCCTCTCATATCTACGTGCAATTTTACCCTCTGTGAAATCCTTTAGCCACTTTCCAGATCAGCGTCTCTTCCCTTCCTTCGGACCATGTGACTGCTCTTCTTCTTGCCTCCTCATGTTCAGAAGGTTGCTGCATTGATATTGCCCGTTCACAGAAAGCTGTTGGTTTCTTTCTTCCTCCGAATGTGTCTGTCGGTTTGCTGGCAAAACTTTGCTTTTTTTTGTGCTCTCCAAGCGATCTCCTGTTGTCGTTTGTTCCCTGTTCCTCTGTTTTCTGTTGGCATATAATGAATGACCTCTTCTGCAGCATCAAGCTGTCGTGCCCATCCCCGAAGATAGACTAAGCACAGGTAGTTTTTACCCTCTGAAGACGACGCCCTTTTTCCGCTCTTGATTCCCCCTTCTTCTTCCACGTATCTTGGAGCCCGAGAAGAAGTTTTCCGAAGAGGTCTGCCGCCATACGACCCTGCCCTCTCTTCATTTGGAATCCCCGGTATATACCCTCCGCCAACGCCACATATGCCTTTTCGTGACAATAATCATCTCCACAAAAGCATATGGACAGTTTTTTCTGAGTTTCTCCTATTTTCAGCATACTCTAATGTTCTCATCATAAGAATGAATCCATGGTAAACGTGGATGTGGAATCTCTCAAGCCTAGAGATAACCTCAAACACCTCCTTTTCTTTCATACAAAGATCAGCTAAGTAGGACGGACTCTGCATTTTGCAACCCCACAATCATTGGCATGTTCACATGGAGCAATAACAACATCGCCATGAGGTGAAATTCTTTTATTCTTCATAGCCTGCAACTCAAATTTTAAACATCTTAATACATTCTTATTTGATTCAATATGATGCTTTATAGATGTGCCCAATATTGGGTGGTCAATTCTCGACCACATCCACCCCCTCTGAACCTGTGCATCCTCCGGATGCACCACCATCAATCTCGGTATCTGCAAATCATCGTGAAAATTCAAGTGCATGGGTTAAAACAAATGTGCCTATGCACGGCCATGTAATGAGCCCTACATATGCATACTCTAAGTGCATAAAAAACAGCATGGTGCAAATAGGGGAGGTATTAGGAATTCGGTGTTGAGGATTTACACTCAATTTTCATCATGGATATACAATTCAATACAAGTGCAATCACTCGTGCAACTATGGGTTTCAAACAAAATATTACTCGTGCTCTTTACATTTCATTTATGCATGTGTTAGGTGCATGAAGGGAAACAAAAATGGTGCAAAAAATCAAGGTTTTATGGTATCTAAGGAACGCTCACATCACTCACAACTCCAATCTCTTACAGATGCAATCACTCTCCCTTACTCAGAACTATTCTCTCTTATCACTCAAAACTTGCTTTATTATTTTTCAATGATATTTACCTATCTAATTGTGCAGATGGACGTGCTTCTATGGAATTTCAAAGACGTGTTTTCTATATATTTTTACATGCATATTTGGCATGCAATGCATCTCAAAGATGGTGCAAAGGAAAGATGAGGGTTAAAGCACGATAGCTAATGAAAAAGATTTTCACGACTTTGTTCTTTAGTCATCATCTTCGTTGGCTTCGCTTGATCATTCCTGCACTCATAGAAACTAAACAAATCATGAGAAACATCACATCAAAATGACATTATATACATATGCAGTCCATGAAAGAACTTCAAAAACCATTTGCAATAAAACATAAGCATGCAACTCGAAAGTGGTTGCCTCTATACAATCTCTCAAAACTCTAGATCTTCGATCAGCTCCATATCAACACCTGTTCTCAAAACTGCATAAGAGAAATTAGTAGCATCACATTCAAGAATCGCGTATTAAAAAACTTCATTCATTTGAACATTAAAAATATCTATTTGAATTATTTTGACTTCAAACCACTCATCCAACATGTATTCATTACCATAGGTGTTCCCACTTTAATTTCTTGCATTTTTAGTTTTATTTGGTTTCCTCTATCTATCTTAAGATTAAAGCAAAAAACACAAGTTATATACATTTTTATTTACAAATTTCCTTTTGGTATTATTAATTCTCATTTATTAGGGTTTTTCCCTTCAGACCCATCTCCCTTGATATATGGTCACCAAAGAAACTGTGCTTCTTAAGAAGCCACCTTTGGATCGCATCAATCAAGAAAGAATTCTTAAACAAGGTAAACATGTGTACAAGCCACTTCTTTTTCTTGTCCATCTCTTGGTGGCTTGTTTGGTATACATAACTCTTAGAAAATTTGAAAACCCATGTTTCAATCATTTGAGGATAGTTGTCTTTATTTATAATACTCTCGCTTGCATAATATGGGATTACTCTGGACAAATCAAGAGCACAAAAATATAGAGTTTTCATTTTTAATGAGCTTAAGCCATCTTCAAAAAGTTCCTTTAAGGATACATTTTCATCCATTTCACATTTGAAATCATTTGGGGAAATTTCTCTACTTGTATCATCTTGAATTAAACCTGTCTCTTCATTGGAACGAGAGTTTCGAGTAGATTCATTGGATTCCCTCATCAAGTAGAAGTGAACATCATGCTCGGATGATAATACATAATCATTTTTGTCTTCCAATCTATCATGATTCCTTTCTACTTGACCCCCAGCAATTATGGTATCTGCTTCTTTCTCTAGTCTTTCCAAGAATTCTTCATCATTGGTATGATCCCAAATCATCTCTCCTCCAACATGAAGAGAATCCATATCCTCATAATCAACAAAATCTTGATCTTCAACTTCTTTATCCAAAATGCCATCATAGGATTCTACATCCATCTCCATCAATTCTTTCTCGTTCTCTTCAGAGGATGTACTTATTCCACCTTCTTCAATTATTGATTCTTGCTCAAGTATCTCATCATGTATGAGAATCTCAACATATGCATCCAAATCAGCTCGAGCTTTATCAATGCAATCGTTTGACTTAATAGTTTTATATTGAATATCCTTCGATGCAATACACACATCAGATTTATCATATGTCACAATAAACATTTCATCTGCCACTTTATGCTCAATTTCTTCAACGTGTGGACTCAACTCAACCCAATTATTTCTGACATATATATCAGTGCTTAGAGGAATGATCAATGGTATTTTCTCATCCTTCTCATAATCATTCATATCTCTTTCTTTATGGAGTGTGACATCATTCACATACATATCATTATTTTGAACTCCACCCAACTTATCCTCTTTTCTATGTGTAGGAACTTTGTCCAATGTGACATCGCTCAAAAGAATATCAGTATCTTGATCTTGATCTAGACTATCGGTAGGATTAGGATCATGCTTATCACCATCGCCATACATATCACTATCTAGAGGACTTATCATTTGTACATCCTTTAGATTAGCATCATACTCATCTTCGTCATCACACATTTCAATCTCTAGAGGACTCATTATTTGCATCTCCTCCTTCATATAAGTAAGTTCATTTTCTTGCATCTCTGTATGCATGTATAATGTGGATTCCTGCATATCCATTTTCTTACCCATTGGATCTTTTATTGACAGGTCCTTAGATTCAACATCATGTTCCATGGGAGTTTCTTCATGTAATTCAGTCGTTAGATCAGAAGTTCTATCCGAATCTTGTGTTAGAAGGGGATCATCACCATCAAGTGACATCCAATCATACTCCACATCTTGCCCGATGTCATCACGTAAGGATGCATCTCGAGCTCCATCTTCAGACATATTTATTAGGTTCTCTATTTTTATCTCATCTTTTATCTCCATTTGGTCACCTATGAGCCTTCTAGATATCTTTATCTCTTTGTTTGCATCTTGATATGTTTCTTGATTTGTTTGATTATCTTTTATTCGATGTGAGGAGTTTATCGGAGTAGAGGAAGCTTCATCTTGATTTCTTGTTGGGTTTTGTTGGTTTTTGTTTTGTTTTATGTTTGTTGTTTGTTTGGTTTGATGTTGGTTTAGTTTGGTTTGATTTTGATTAGCTTCCACTTGCTCCTTTGATCCTCCCATCTTCGGGCTTTGTCCACTTATGGCACCTAAAGATGTAATCATTGTAAAGAAGTCTAGGGGCTCTTGGCACCTTGTAACCTTTGAGGTTACATCGATCGCACTTTTAGAAGTTTCTTCATATTTCCCATCATCACTATGGATATCAAGCCCATGCATATCTACTTCATGCCCAAATGGGGTCTCTACAACCTCATGGACTTGAACATTATCCACGATTGGTAAAATGCTTGGAACATGGTTATAATTTTCATCTGTTTGAAGATCTGTTCTCCAATCATTTAGAAATTTCTCAATTGTTTGTTGTTTCTTTACGTATTTCATCACAGCTTCATGGACGAGCATCCAATCCTCTATGAGCCCCGAGTCCGAGTCTATATCTTGTAGAAGCGGAATTAGTTCTTCTCGGGCATTAACATCGATTGTTCGAAGAAACAACGAAACCCTTTCATGACTTATGCACCTCTTATCCTACTCAGAAAGATCATCATATTGTCGCTCAAACTCTTCTTTGATCTCGAGAATTGGTTGTTCTTTGGGCATATGAACCCACCTTAGGAAAGATCTACGAGTTACTTTATCAAGATCCTCTAGCATAAACTGCTTGAGGAGTGTCGCTTTGTATTGGGACCATGTCGTTTGATTTATTCGCATTATTTGGTCTCGCATGTCGTATCCCGACACATAGATAAAGTTTTCACATAATTCTTTTTCCGTCATCGGACTTAATCAGACACCTAGGTATTTGGCCTCGAGTTCATATTCTTTGCAGAACTTTGAGACATTCTTTCCATTGAAAAAGCCACACCGATTGACTAGACGTTCATGAAGTGATTGGATGGCTTTTTGAGGCCTATCTTCTTCTTGAAAGCGTAGGATTTGAGCTAGGATATCTTCCATTTTGATTATGCTAATCTTTGTGGCTCTATAACTCACTCACCCCCTCCTTTCACGTCGGGTTCACCAGGTATGTCGCAGAGTTTCGTGACAAGGAGGGAAACTGGATACCAAAGAGCTCGTTTTAAAGAAACATGGGACATTGATGAAGTAGAGGAAGACCTTTTTGAAGTACCTTTTATTTTAAGTCTTAGACTAGAGATTAATTACTCGAGGAAGAAAAGGGAAATTTAGTCACAATCTATTTTGGCCGTGGTTTGCTAATCTCGCTCTCTTCTATTCCATTTGTACTAATTGTGTGTTAACGACTTGTTTCTCATTTATTCTCTAAGGAAAAGAATATGCAACTACTTCTCAAATATATGCCATCAGCATCGCTTTACTTCATAAGCTCATAAAACAGTAAGTATATAAGTTGCAAAGCAATTTGACTATGAAGAAATTCTTCAATTGTACAAGAAGAAGAGTATTAATTTAGGCTAAGCATCATTATTTGAATACAGATACACATTATCTTTCGGTATCAATTGGAACTAATACCGTAGAAAAGGATTTAGATCTGAACTATTCGCATTGTGGAGATAAATCTGCATGATCGACTTTATGTTGGAATCAAACCAACTAATGTTTATCGTTTGCATGCATTGTGATTTGAACACAGATCATTCACTAGCGAAATAATCGTTGTTATGATATGTCCTACTTTAACACAAAAGAAATACCGTTCAACTTCTGGAAGAAAACATAAAGCGATCTTTGAATATAAAACTGAAAACATCATAACTGCAATATTTCTTTTCAAATGTTTGTCACCATTAAAAACATGTACAGCGTACTCCTAGCAAATGAACATACAGAGGATAATATTGAATATTAACATTTATACACGACATTTAATCTTGAAACCTTAATTCGAAAACATAGCGTAGATAATTTAAAAACAAAGTGTAAAGGTAATAGCATTCTTGTAAACAAAATTGTGCCTTTATTGAAACTATTGATTCATAGAATTTATAAAGAAAAGCCGAACCAGCACTGAAAAATTCATAAGGAATTAGTATGAGAAACGCGCCTCTAAATGTCGCTTAGATAATCTTCAAGAATGCCTTGGCTATGTATCCTCCAGCAAAAGTTTTTGTAGAAACTGTTTGAACAGTTGTACGTTCATGTGAAACATGTCATGTGCACCATGTCTATGAGCATGAAACCTGATTTACGAAACTATGCACAATTGTTTTTTTTCTGTGTTGTGCTGATTCTTATGTCAAATCAAGGTCTTCAATAAAATCCCATCAGAGTCGTGTGCTACTTTTTTGTGAACATTAATATTCAATCACAGATCAGGACGAATCAGTACTGCTATAGACAAAGTTTGACGCAGATAATGCATTAACTGAACTTTGATTTGTCATAGTTTCATCGTTGCTAAAAGTTCACTCTTCACGAAATCGTTAAAGCTCAAGAGTTATTTGGAATTCATCACCTGTTTGATTTCGGTTATTCGTCTTCATCTTCTTCACTGTCTGCAAGGTTTAAAGTTCAAGTTCCAGATACAGTCGCCAACAATTACAGTAACGTCCGATGAAACCCCGCAGTTTTTCGTGCTTGGCTTGAATAGAATTCGAATATCATGTGCTGCTTCCTCTTCATGAAATCACATCCATAACCTTATAATCCTTCGGTTTTTCTTGCTCACTCTCGTAAGAGATCTCCGTTTCCTCTATGCTTCAGAGAGAGAATCAGAAAAACGAAGAGCCTTCTCTACCTCCATTCACGTGCATGTACCTTTCCTGTCGTCCAATTTTCCCTTTTTCCTTGCAGATATGTGCGTCCTCTCATATCTACGTGCAATTTTACCCTCTGTGAAATCCTTCAGCCTCTTTCCAAATCAGCGTCTCTTCCCTTCCTTCGGACCATGTGACTGCTCTTCTTCTTGCCTCCTCATGTTCAGAAGGTTGCTGCATTGATATTGCCCGTTCACAGAAAGCTGTTGGTTTCTTTCTTCCTCCGAATGTGTTTGTCGGTTTGCTGGCAAAACTTTGCTTTTTTTGTGCTCTCCAAGCGATCTCCTGTTGTCGTTTGTTCCCTGTTCCTCTGTTTTCTGTTGGCATATAATGAATGACCTCTTCTGCAGCATCAAGCTGCCGTGCCCATCCCCGAAGATAGACTAAGCACAGGTAGTTTTTACCCTCTGAAGACGACGCCCTTTTTCCGCTCTTGATTCCCCCTTCTTCTTCCATGTATCTTGGAGCCCTAGAAGAAGTTTTCCGAAGAGGTCTGCCGCCATACGACCCTGCCCTCTCTTCATTTGGAATCCCCGGTATATACCCTCCGCCAACACCACATATGCCTTTTCGTGACAATAATCATCTTCACAAAAGCATATGGACGGTTTTTTCTGAGTTTCTCCTATTTTCAACATACTCTAATGTTCTCATCATAAGAAGGAATCCATGGTAAACGTGGATGTGGAATCTCTCAAGCCTAGAGATAACCTCAAACACCTCCTTTTCTTTCATACAAAGATCAGCTAAGTAGGACGGACTCTGCATTTTGCAACCCCACAATCATTGGCATGTTCACATGGAGCAATAACAACATCACCATGAGGTGAAATTCTTTTATTCTTCATAGCCTGCAACTCAAATTTTAAACATATTAATACATTCTTATTTGATTCAATATGATGCTTTATAGATGTGCCCAATATTGGGTGGTCAATTCTCGACCACACCGGCATGGTCTCTAAGGATGGAGGCTTACCTTCAAGGGAGGAATCTATATGGATTCATATCCGGAGATGAAGCAATGCCAACCATGAGGAACAACGGGCAACCATCACATGAAGAAGTTGAAGGACTTTTAAATTGGTGTTCGAAGGATGCACTTGCAAGGTCCTATATTCTAAACTCAATCTCTGATTTTCTTTTACCTCATGTCAAGGGATGCAAGACATCAAGAGAGACTTGGAATGCACTTGCTTCTTTCTTCTCTTCCAACACTCGAGCAAGGAAGAACCTATTGTGGACGGAGTTCACAACAATGAAGAAAATCCTGAAGCAGAATGTGACTGATTATGTCACAAAGATGAAGGAGATTTCCGACCAACTTGGAAGCATTGGAGAGGTAATTGAAGAGGAGCAAATCATTAGACAAATCATAAATGGAATCAAAACAGACGACAAGTGGGAGTCATTCACAACAACCATGGATTTATACATGGATATGCATGTACCCGACCTCAACACACTCATGGGCCAACTGTTCACTCATGAAGCAAAGATTAGCAAAGGTGGTGAGTCCTCAAGAGGTAATCAAACTTCTGCCTTATATTCTGATAAAGCTAAGGTCAAGGACAAGTCAAAGAATAGGAAGAATGAAGATGAAGGTACCTCTTTCCAAGCAAACTTTGCAGGTAGAGGAAGAGCTAGAGGAAGAGGCAGAGGTGGAAAGCAAGGCAGGGGGAGATTCCAATCATCTCAACCTTGCAACATACGTGGCTTATCTAATCATACTACTCAAGAATGTTTCAGGAACCCGAGGAACTCAAGAGGAAGAGCTATGGATCAAATAGAGGCAGATACAATGGAGGCTACAACAACAACAACTACTACAACAACAATTACAAAAATAACAACTATCAAAGTGGCCATAGAGGAAGAAGAGACTACAATAACTATGCAGAGGACCAAAGTCAAGAAGATTCATTATTGATTATGAATCTATCAGTGAAGAAGGGTAAGGATGATGATCACATATTTTACATTGATTCGGGATGCTCAAACCATGTAGCAAGAAATGTGGCTTTACTTTTTGATTTGGAGGATCCTCATAACAAGCATGAAGTGTAGACAGGAGATGACACAAAGCACTCAGTGGAGAAGATAGGTAATGTGAAGACATCAGATGGGAATATGAACCTCTTAAGCAAAGAGTTGTATGTCCCTACAATTACCAAAAATTTAATAAGTATTGGACAGATTGTTGAAAAAGGATTGCAGGTTAGATTCAATCGATTTGGAGCATATGTTGAAGACCCAAGGCAAGGCTTTCGAAGGATTGCCAAAGGAGAAAAGACTGGAAGGCTTTTCACTTTTGAAGTGGAAGATACAAAGAACATAGCTTTGTTTATCTATGGATCTCAAACTCTAACAGAGTTGGAAATATGGCACAAAAGGCTTGCTCACACTGGTGAGAGCACACTCAAAGAGATTTGTAGGGACCAAAGTGTACTTAGTTTGCCTAATATCACAAGGCAACACATGATTTATATGTGTGAAGCTTGTCAACTCGGCAAGGCTCATAGACAACCTTTCAATAAAAAGGATATATGTATCAAAATCCTTTGGATCTAGTGCACACGGATGTGTGGGGTCCAAGTAAGGGGCCATTTATATCAGGCTCAAGATATTATGTGTCTTTCATAGATGATTGGAGTAGGTGGACCATTCTGTTTTTCATGAAGCACAAGGATGAAGTGTTTAATTTCTTTAAGAAGTATATTGCTCATGTTGAAAACCAAACAGGTAGGACTTTGAAACAACTTAGATCAGATGGTGGAGGAGAATACTTCTCTTTTGAATTTGATGCCTTCTTGCATGAAAGAGGCATTAAAAGGGAAGTCACTACAAGGTATACACCCGAACTCAATGGTGTAGCAGAGAGGAGGAACAGATCTATTGTCGAAGGTGCAATGTCCATGCTCAACAAAAAGGGATTGCCAAAATACCTATGGGCAGAGGTTGTGTCTACAGCCAAATATCTCATAAATAGACTTCCATCTAAGTCACTAGATGGAACCACTCCATATGAAGTGTGGAATGGAAGAAGACCTAGTCTAGAGCATTGTAAAATCTTTGGATGCTTAGCCTATGCTCACATTCCTTCTCAAGTAAGAGGGAAATTGGATCCCAAGGCAGAGAAGTGTGTATTCATTGGTTATGAACAAAACCAAAAAGGATATAGATTGTACAATCCAACCAATAAAGGATTTTTTGTGAGTAGAGATGTAATTTTTTATGAAGCTGCCTTTTTGTGAGTAGAGATGTAATTTTTTTTGTGATGACAGGAAAGTGAAGCTGCCTTATGACTTGGATGAAGACTTTCCATCACTTGAACCAAAGGAGCCAAAGCAGATTGAAGAAAGTAATTTGGAGATTGACCTAGAAGACTTGGAAAGACTAAAGCTATGGAAAAACAAAGGTAAAGCAAAGATGCAGGATGCTACATATGGACATGAGAGCTCACATCAACCACTTAGAAGGTGTTCAAGGGAGAAGAAGAAACCAGAGAGGTTTGGTTATGATACTTCTTTGGTCACCAAGCACTCAATCTACATTGCAAAGGATTCAAACAATGAAGAACCTACCACATTCGAAGAATCACAAAGCAAGAAAGCTTGGAGAGATGCAATGGATGAAGAAATGGAAGCCTTGAAGGAGAACTACACTTGGGAGCTTGTACCTAACAAGCCATCTATGAAGATAATTGGATCTCGATGGATATACAAAATCAAGAGGAATCCAGATGGAAGTATAAATAGACACAAAGCAAGGTTAGTTGCTAAAGGGTTTGCTCAAACCCATGGTATTGATTATGAGGAGACTTTCTCTCCTATTGCAAAAATGCCTACAATTAGGGTTCTCATTAGTCTTGTTGCATCTAGAAATAGGAATCTCTATCAACTTGATGTAAAGAATGCTTTCTTGAATGGATGGAATTTTGAGGAAGTGTATATGGCACAACCTCCTGGATATGAGGATGAACATCATCCTAACTATGTATGCAAACTAAAGAAAGCTTTGTATGGATTGAAGCAAGCTCCAAGAGCTTGGAATTTCAGATTGGTGACTTATTTGCAGGACCAAGGATTCAAAGCTAGCAAGGCGGATACCTCTTTGTTCATAAAGAGGAATGGATCAGAAGTGATCTATTTATGTGTGTATGTTGATGATATTATTATAACAGGCAATGATCTTGAAGGAATCAAATAGGTAAAGAGTCAAATGAAGGAGGAGTTCAAAATAAGTGACCTTGGACCACTCACTTATTTTCTTGGATTCGAGTTAATCTACACAGATTCGGGTATATACATCACACAAAGGAACTATGTGCATGACATGCTGGTCAAGTTCAAGATGGAAAATACCAAGAGTGCAGGTACACCTATGGAGAAAAATCATAATCTTAGTGCTTATGAAGGAGAGCCAATTGAAGACATCACAAGCTATCAAATCTTGGTTGGAAGTTTGAATTATGCAACTCTCACAAGGGTGGATATATGCTATAGTGTTAGCATATTGAGTGAGTTTATGCATAAGCCAAGAAGACCACATATGGAAGCGGCTAAGAGAGTCCTCAAGTACCTAAAGGGGACTATGAATGAAGGTTTGTTCTATTCATATACTTCAGATATTGAGCTAAAGGTCTACTCAGATGTAGATTTGGTCGGATCTAGAGATGATAGAAAAAGCACATCCGGGTATATATCGTTTGCAGGTTCAAAAATCATTTCCTGGTCATCCAAGAAGCAACCAACCATGGCATTATCTTCTACTAAAGCCGAATATAGAGGTTTGGCTAATGCAACTCAAGAAATCATGTGGTTAAAGTCTTTGTACACAGATCTTGGACTTCATTCTTCAACACCTCACATTTTTTGTGACAACACAAGCTCACTACATCTAGCAGCTAATCGGTATACCATGCTAGAACCAAGCATATTGAAGTCCACTACCATTATGTAATGTATGTCTCTATAGATATGCAATGTGCAGACATGTTGACTAAAGCTCTTGATGGTACAAAGTTAAGTAGATTCAAGTTGATGATTGGCTTGCAGGAAATCAAGGACAATTGAAGACTTATTTGGAAGCCAAGCATGTTAGGCTTGAGGGGGATCTGTTGGTGCATTTTACCCAAGCCTTCATGCTTGATCATAGGTGGAGCCATTCGAATTCGAATTCAAAACTCCCTCCAAGAATAGCTATAAAAAGAGCAAGAAGGAAGAGGCGATTAGCAAGCCTTGTACGTGACCACTTTATGTCATTTTGTAGACATTGAAGAGCTTACTCCATAGCTCTATCATTCTACTCCCATTGTGCAAAGATTCATTGCCAATGTGGTTGTAATCATATGTGAATCTATACATTTATCATCATCTACTTCTCTGTTTTGTTCTCTGCTATACTCACTCAGAGCAGTAACTTCAGAAGGTCATATCTCGCGTTGTACGCAACCTATTTCCATGTTTTAACGTGCATTGGATAGCTCTTACTGTCTACTTTCAGAATATAAATTTTCAAGGTCATTGGTATTAGAGTTTTGGCGATATCTGCATTTTACTGTTCACTGGTCTATCTCTACAGAGCCCCGAGAATGGTGGGCATGTTCCAGAAAGTGATGAATCTTGTTCTCAGTGCTCAGTCCATCATTTGAAAAGTTTTAACTTGCATTGGGAAGCTTGCTAAGTCTATTTGCTATGTCCAAAAGGAATTTATCTAATTCTTACCAAGTTGAGAGCACTCTTCAGTTTTTCCAGCAAGTGTATGTCCAAAAATAGCAAGTTTTGGGAGCTAGTCATTTCGCAACTAGTCTGTCTTGACTTAAACTTTTGGGATACATATTCCAAAGTACTTGGCTGATATTTTGGTGGATTTAGGAAGCTCAAAGGGTCTACTAATCAACTCTGAAGTCTCAGTTGGCTGGTGTGAATCTGGTTGTAGTAGCACCTACTCATCTTTGGATTGCATCCACCATCTCTCTTCACAAGTGCAACATCAAAACTAAAGTAGTCAGAGTTACAATGAAAGAAAAAACCCTCTCAAGAAAGATGGTGCCAAAAGGAGCTCGAATCAAATAACTTCAAAAAAACTTTTGAGAAATCATGTTTCATTTTTGTCAATCAATTATGCCTTTTTTAATTCCTAAAACATGGATTATGAAATCGTTGATGAAATTTTGTACAATCAAACGCTCCATTTAGAATTCAACAATTTCTTTCAATAAAAATTATCAATTTCTATTTTTTTCAATCATTGAATACAAATATTTATGAAGGAAAATTTAGTCTAGATTATCTAGATATTCATATAAATTAATGATCAAAACAATTAACATTGAAAGTCAAAGACGCTGATGGTTTTTTTCTTGATGGAACCCGATCCCAATTTCTTTCTTCCAAGGCCCAAAGGGAGATTCAAAATATAAATCGCACAAGAAGAGAAAAATTATATTGTAGGCTTCAACGCCTTGAAGTGTTGGTGGGACCACTATGTGTGAAGCCCTCGAGTTTGGTGCATTACCTAACTTTCTCAAAAAAGGTGTGATAAAACTCATTCACAAAAAAGATAGTAAAAACAAGATTGAAAATTGGTGATAGATCACGATCCTGCAAAATGGCTATAAGATCTTTGTGAAGGTTCTAGCTAACCGAATTACATGCCATTGACAAAATTGGATCGATGAATATAAAAAGGCTTCATGAAGAGTCGATCCATCATGGCTAAGGAAAACTCCTATAAAGTTTTCATAAAGGTAAGAAATTGTCTCTAAAGGATAGTAACCCGCTCCCAAGTGGCACTATCCTCTGAACTATCTTTCCACTTAACTAGGCATTATTTATTTAAATGATTTTTCGCCCGTGTTTCTCTGGTAGGTAGTATGTTCTCAAGCTCATGTGGAACAAATTGAATAGAAATAGACTCTATTACCTCGCTATCTAGAATGAGGTTGTTAGACTCACTTATTTTATCCTAATCAATTAGGTTTCCTTTCATTAACATGTGCTTGAAGCATAGCCTTAAAGATTTGTTACCCCTTTCTATTGTCCCATCTGACTATGGATGCTTGGTCGTACTCATACTAAGTTTACTATCTAACCTTTCGAAGACCTCTCTCCAAAAATGTCTTGTAAATTTGCTATCCCAATCAAAAACAATGTCTAAAGGAAGACTATATAATTGGTACAAGTTCTCTACAAAAAATCTAGCCAACTCAAGTTTGTTCATTGTACTACATGTCAAAATAAACCTAGCTAGTTTGGTCAACCTATCCAAAATTATCGAGGCTCAGTCGTGCCCTCTTTGTGTCTTAGGTAATGCTATTATGAAACCTACAGAAATACTCTTTCCTTCAATGGACTCAAGTATATAACTAGAGTTCTGAGCAAAACTCAATCCATTGAGCATAGGCATTTGGCTAGGAGAATCAGTCACTATATTAAACTTTTCCTTCCTATACCTAAGCTAAGAATAAAACTCTTGAAGGGTCTCTGATGATCAAGCCTTATGACCTTTACGATCTGTTTGATTAGAAAGCCACTTAATACTCTCTTGATCAAAGGCTATCGTAACCATGACACCATATAAATAATGATGCCACTTCTTCAAAGCATGGGTGATTTCATACAACTCCTTCTCATAAATAGACTAATTCTTTTGGTTTGGTTCTTACTTCTTCCTCACAAAAGTGAGTGGTTGACCATCTTGAAATAGACCTACTACAGTGAAATCACTCGTATGAGTTTCAACCACAAATGGTTGATTGGGATCTATTATCTGTACCAATGGCTCACACCTTGTCAAGTTTCATATGAATTCTTTGCTTGGAGATGATATGGCCAAGATATCTAACATCTAGTTTAGAAAATTCACACTTTGATTCTTTAGCTAAGAGGTAATTTTCTTGTAACACTTGGAAGACTAGTTGTAAGTGTTCCAAATGTTTCTTATCGTACCTACTATAGATGAGAATATCATCCTTAAAGTCGACTACAAACTTGCCTAGGCAAGGCCTCAAAACACTATTCATGAGTGTAATGAATGTGACGGGAGCATTAATGAGTCCACGTGGCATCACTAGGAACTCATAATGTCCATATCTAGTCTTAAAAGTAGTCTTAGGTACATCTTCTACTTTTATTCTAATATGATGATATATAGATCATAAATCAAGCTCAATAAAAATACTAAGCTTCAATATTGAGCTTCATGTAACTGCTCAAGTAGTTCATCCAATATAGGCATTTGAAATCTATTCTTAATAGTTACCTTATTCAAGGCTTTATAGTTTATACAAAGTCTCATAGAGAAATCTTTCTTTTGCACTAGGAGCATTGGCAATGCCCATGGAGAATTACTTGTTCAAATAAATCCTTTAGCTAAATATTCCTCAAATTGACTTTCTACTTCTTGATGTTGTGCTAAACTACGTCTGTAAGAAGGCTTACAAATAGGTTTAGTGTGAGCAACTAAGTTAATGGCATGGTCAATGTTTCCCATAGTAGGCGGGTATCCTTTTGGTAAATCAAGTGGAAATACATCTTTAAATTCAAACATTATTTTCTTAAAACTTTTAACCACACTTTCATGTAAAAAAAAGTAGTAGAAATTCATGTCTCTAGTTACATTATGATCCAAAATAGATACATATGAAGTTTCATAATCATCAACACACTCATGAACATCTAAAGCAAATAATGCATAAACATCTTGTACATCATGTGAATCAAAGAGAGTATCTAACTACATGCATGAAATAAGAGGTGTACTAGATACATCTCTTTCACCTTGAATACAAAAAGCGCTTCCATCTTTAACTAAATCAATAGTATTGTTATGATAACTTCACTTATGTGTATCCCGTAATCCCAAAAGCCATTCTCTATGTAATACTATGTTTGTTCTTCCCATGTTCATGATTTGGAAATCTACATGATTGGTAAATCCTTGTTTCTTGATTTCCAAATTGGATACCATAGTATCCCATATTCTTTTATCTTCCCCTTACATCATAGATACTATGTATTTATGTGCACTAGGCTATTGAGAAATTTTAAGCTTTTTCACGAGACCATAATGGATAAAGTTATGAGTTGTAGAATCATCAATCATGATTTGCATTGTAGTCTCATATACATGACCATGAAGCTTAACTAAATCATGTGGCCCAAACTACTGTGACCACAATGATTGAGTTAAACAACAAGTAGTTCTAGTACATCCTCATGCATAACTTCCACTTCCTTGCAACTAGAGCTACCATAAATGGGAAGTTTTTGAATGAGTTGGATTGCTTTTTTGCAGTTTTCTATGACCATATTGTTCCCTAGTGTTGCTTTTTATCTTCCCCCTTATGTACTGGCCAATTCCAATGAGAGTGGTTAGGAGATAAACACATAAAGCATAAGTTTTCCTTTTTGGCCTTCTCAAACTGATCCGTGCTAAGTCTAGGGTCTCCTCATTTTCTTACTTTGATTTTTTTTTACCTTGAACTACCCTTTTCTTGAATTAAGTCACTTGTGTGGGTCTCAATATTTTTCCTATTTCCATTGCTACACAACTATTGTCTTCATACAATTGAGCATACTTGATAGCATCTTCTAATGTTTTAGGACCAATATGTTGGACCTCAAGCTTAGTGGCTTTGACAATCCCTCATACTTTTTGGAAATCATCTAGACCCTTTAATTTAAGGAAAATATGTCAATAATGGGAGAGATAAACAGATAAAGGTCTTCCTCTTTGCATCACTCTATCTGAATCATCCCAACTACACTCTTCCTCGTTCTCAGATAAAAAAGAAAGATCTTCAAACTAATTCCAATCTATGGGAATGGCTTTGGCTTCTTTAAGACTCATCCACCACTTGTATGCACATGCTCCAAGAAAAAGACTTACTTTGAGCAAATAATACTCAGGTGGGTTTTCTTTTAACTTATGCCAGTTAATCCACTTTTGTAGAAATGTTTACACTCCATCCTTATTTCACTCTCTATTATCCCCCATGAATATAGGTGACTTCAATTAAGAAAAGGCATATCCCTAAGATGCTTATCATTTGGAATAGTAAGAGGTATAGTGGGAATAGGTTCTTCTTCTCTTCTAACCATGACAAAAGTTTCATGAGAAACTTCACATTCAAGCTCTTGTTTTGTAAGGAAAGAAGCAATAGTAGTCCCTAGAGTGATGAAGTGGGTTTTTAACTATTCAAAGGCCAATTTCATGCTTACTAAAATAGATTCTAGCTTATTATTTTTATCAAATAAGTGTGATGCTAAGCATGAGTTAGGAACTCCTCATATAGATCAATTTCCTCGAAACTCAACATCATGCATCTCCAACTCTTTTGGTTTTACTTGATTTTCTACTTTGTTTTGGTCTTCAATATCTTGAGGAACATCTAAAGATGGACATTGAGTTTTCATTTATTTTCATGGTTCAACAATACTGAAAATTAAAGAAGCAAATGAAGTACTGAAGGTGAAAGAAATAACTCAAATGCACTTCCCTAATTTCCTTAAAGCTTTGGAAGCAAGTTTCAAAGGATCATCCAAGCTTTTAGCCACCGATTGTGATCCTCCCAAGTCTCAAAAATTAATTTGATGCTTGGCAATTCGGGGCTTTGGGAAGCAACAAAATCACCAAAAAAATATTTAATTTTGCCAAAATATACCGAATTTGGTATTTCTCTAGTCCTCATTAGAGTGTAAAAGGATTTCTAAGACCTATAAACTTATTTTACTATACATATCCAAGTGAAAAATTAGAATTTGGACTTTTAAAGTGTTTAAACAAGTGTATGGAAGGTGCTCCTAGTTTTTATAAAGAATTTTTGGAGACTTTTTTACTTGAAAAAAAAAATCAAAACCAATGATTTTGGTGTTTTTTAGAAAGCTTTCAATGGCAAGCTTCAAGCTCGAACAAAAAATGTGGAAATCTGATATTTGGCCAAGAAGAACCTCATTGAAGTTGAGGTGTAGTTGTAGGTGTAGGCTGGAGTGGAATCAAGAAAATAGAATCTTGCAAAGGAGGTGACTTTGGAGCTTTGGAAAATGAGGATTTGGATGCCCAAAGCTTCTAGAGATGGTTGATTCTCAAAGTGCATGCACCAAAGAACATAGATGTGTGTTGTTCTTCATGTTTAACAACACCTTTCTCTTCCAATAATTTTACAAAGATTGGAAAAAATAGCTTTTAACCTCCCTAAGTCCTTCAAGTTTGCATGTGTTCTTCTTCTTGGTCCTTCACTCATAGAATAGTAGCGTGAACAACATTTTATCCCATATGTGGATGCATAATCACCGTTTAGGCCTTCATATAGGAGTGCAAAACACCTCTTTTCTCATCCAAGGATGAGTGAGAGACTTTAAATAGAGGCTTCTTCTCTTTGTGGGGCACCATGTAGCAGGTCCTCCCATGTGCTTCCATATGATCCCCATGACCGAGACAAAGAGATGACAAAGAGGGCTCTTTGTATGTTTACATAGAAATCCTTAAAATGCTCTTTCTTATTCTTTTTTTTAATTCTTTCTTGATGGATGATTTACATTTTACACAAGGAAGCAAGAACAACCGCTTCTGGATCACAGAACTTTAGGAAACAAAACCACCAGACAAAAACTAGCCAAGTGGAGTCAATACAAAAGACCAGTCATATAATACATGGAGAGGAGGACATTCCTCCATTTCCTAGGGGGGTTAATTCCCAATAACAAAGTGAGCATTAAAACTAGACAAGTGGATTCAATACAAAAGACCATTCGTAGAATATGGAGAGGAGGACATTCCTCCATTTCCTAGGGGGGTAATTCCCAATAACAAATTGAGCATTATCAGAGGATTCTTTTATGGCACAAAAACTATCCTTTCCACTTTTAAGGAGAGCTCCTCTTCTCATGGATTCGAATATAAAGTCCTTTCTTCCACTTTTGAAGCGATATCGATTCCCGCTTAACCAAATGTTCCACATGATAATTCCTCTCCAAATCTGCCACAGAACAAGATCAAGTTGATTACAACATCCAATTAATATTTGCTTGAAATCAAATTAGGGGAGCTTTTCAATCTTCAGTATGGGATCAAGGATAGACCAAAATCTTCTCGCATGCCAATTAGAAACAAAAATATGGTTTAAGTCCCCTTCCCTACTCCAAAATGTACATAATCCATTATTAGCTTTAATCTTATTAGCCATGCTGCTTGTCCATAGGCCTATATGCACAAATCAACCACTCAAGGAATGAGTGTTTGATGTTGTTGGGGAAGCTGGCCCAAATAGATAAGTGAAACCTATATCTCCATTGTTTGGCACTCCAATTCATGAGCTTCCATCTCTAGTTGAGCTTGTGAGTGATACTGCATATCGATCCTTTGGAGGCCTTAAAATCCTTCCACATGTCTTGAATAACTTGATTTAGAGTGAGGTTGTCATACTTCAGATCCTCCAGCTTTGTCTTTAGCTCAACCTTGTAGCACAAGAGCACCTGGAGGCGAGCAGAAGAAACATTAGTGAGCAGGTTACATTGATGATCAGAGATTAACACATTTCTTTGGAGGAACCAGTACTAATTTTTGACTCCTTTGTTTAAGCATTTATGCTCTCTTATAGTAAGGGGTGAGATATTCGAGAGGGCTAACCAACCCAACCAGGCAGACTCCTGCAAAAGAAAGTTAGCATTTTCTAAAATTTTCATGTTAGGAGAGTAGAAAGACTTAACATTCATCTACCCCTGCAAAAGAAAGTTAGCATTTTCTAAAATTTTCATGTTAGGAGAGTAGAAAGACTTAACATTCATCTAACTGCTCCAGAACCTACAAGAGAGAGTGCTTCCTAGAGGGCAAAAGGAGTACGTGAGGAGCAATCAAGATATCCCAGAGAATTATTAAGCCATGCTTTATACCCTTTGACATAGCATTCATTAATAATTTGCTTCAAAAGGAGAGCCCATAATTCTCTTCTCATTCGCTAACTGGAATTATATTGGATTAACTTGAATTATCTTGAACTTGTATAAAAATAATGATGTGCATGAAGGGATTTATAACTCTTGAGACATATTTTTAAGAAGTTTTATTAATGTTAAAAAAGGTTTTTTCTAAATGTCCATGTGTGTTAACTCACCTCTTGGGTCTTTGGCCTCTCTGCAAGATTGGGGATGATTGTTAACTCACCTCTTGGGTCTTCGGTATCTCACCTTAGGATGATTGTTGGATCTTCAAGCTATCGAGTTCAAATTAGTTATTTCATCCAAGTTTAGTGTCATCTCTTCGGAGTGTTTACCTTGATCACGTACTTTTGAGTTGTATATCCTAGTAGTTGCTAGGCATTCAACCCCTCCTTTGTATGCAATGTTCATCTTCCTCTATACTTTGTAATTAATTCAAGCTACCCAAAAGAGTAGATGTCAATGATCAAACTTCGTTGAAAAAAGAAAAAACAAAAACTTTTTTATGTGTAAGTTTCTATATATCTCCATATTTTCAAGAGTTTCTTGTCTATATACTTTACGCTTAGTAATACATTGTATGCTGTGTTCTAAAATTTTTCATCGTGTGTGTCCCTCCTCCCCAAATTCTAACAATTGCTATGAGGGTAGGTCATTATTTTTCGAGTTGCATCATCAGCATATTGATTTTCTTCTCTTTCATGGATTGTTATGAAATGTTTGGAGCATTATTAGAAAATCATAAAAAGTTCTAAGGGTCATCTGCAACTCAAAAATCAATTTGTGCTTACTTCATTTTTTTATTTTCATTTTTCATTCACTTTCGAATTTTCTAGAGTTTAGTGAAGCTCCACAATCAATTTCCTGTATCAGCGTATAGTCATCAGCCATGGTGATGTATTATTCATGCTCATCTTTATCTCTACTTTATAATTAACTCAAGCTATCCAAAAGAGTAGATGTCGATTATCAAACTTCCTTAAAAAAAGAAACAAAAGATTCTTTTATGTATAAATTTGTATGTATGTCCATATATACTTTACACTTACACTTAATAATGCATTGTATGTTGTATGTTGTGAGGGGATCATGGAATATTGTAAATGGCCTAGAATTATACACTCTTGAGATTGCAAATGTTCAAAATGTAGTTGAACGACTTGGCTTTGATGATTGTGCAAGTTTGATGTAAGATGCACTTTCTATTTGGAATCCACTTGCAACTCCTATTTTTGACTATGTCAAGTATACCAATAGCATCCAAAACAATTGCAAAGGAAATCAAATGCCATGGAAAAGATGCAGATGATATGTGTTGATCATTTTCCCATCAAGCATGTCATTATATCTCATCTTGCTTACACAATACAGGTAAGAATTCTTGGGAAACTTTTGCCCCATTGCTTCAAGAAAAAAATAAGGCTTTTTTATGAACGAAGGGTGATCCTATGGATAGTTTTCTCACAAAGATCAGTGATTTAAAGGAGCAATGAATTTTTTCAAATGCAATTCTACCAGATAGTTCAAGTGTGTAGATTCTTCTCACTCAACTTAGTAACTCATATCATAGTTTTATTTCTACTATGGTGGTATGTTTAGTCACAAACGATGTATCAGTAACCATACCTTTAGTAACTCATATCATAGTTTTATTTCTACTATGGTGGTATGTTTAGTCACAAACGATGTATCAGTAACCATACCTTTTAGGTTGTCTTCTATCCCTTGTTGATAACTGTTGCACAAACTTTATGGCGGATTTCTTGAGGTAGACGCAGCACTCGAAAGACATGCTCCACCATCAGTATGGTCTTGTCTTGGAATGCGCCGTTCGCTTCGCCCCGGGCTACAACGTTTTCTTTAGCGCATTCCCCAACTTTAGCGCATTCCCTAACTAACCGCTTAAGCCTAATCGGGTTAGGGCGAAGCGTTCACTGTTAGGCTTAATTTGACCGGATGATCACAAAATTTATGTTTTGACAAGTCCTCTTTTTACTCTGGTCGTTATACGTATAGCCTCACAAAAAATTCATTTTTTTAATTAATAAATAGAAAAGAAATTATATTTACTTTTGTGGCCACCTACCTTAGAATAGAAGAAAAAATTGACTTGCATTTTTTACTTCAAACTGTTTATTTAGGCCAGGAGAGGTATCTTCCACCAGAGCGCATCTTCAGGCAAATCAGGCACCATGCCCCTGAAAACTCTGTTGTCGGATCGTTGATCCTGTGCGATTTGAGTTATACAAAGCCTTGACTGCTAGGATTAGCAAAAAATGAACCTGTGCGATTTGAGTTATACAAAGCCTTGACTGCTAGGATTAGCATTTTTGCTATAATCCTAGCAGTCAAGGCTTTGTATAACTCAAATCGCACAGGATCAACGAGACTGCTAGAATCACCATTTGCTGTAGCAGTCAATGCTTTGAATAACTCAAATCGCACAGGATCAACGAGACTGCTAGGATCACCATTTGCTGCTGCACCATGAAGTAAAATCTTTCAATCGCGTCATGATCTGGAAGGAACGGAAATCTTTCAATCGTGTCATGATCGAAGCAAAAGGAACGGAAAGCTTTCAATCACGTCGTCATGAAATACCTGCCAATAAAGAAGAAAAGGTCAAGGCATCACGCGTCGTCATTCTCATCGCAGACAGCTGCATCGGAAACATCTGCTCCCGCGCTACAGAAGGCAAATGCTCCTGTGCAGTTTCTAAGGTTTTATCAGGCTCCATAGATACAGGATGTGCAATTAAACTCATGCGAAAGATGTGTTCTAGACGCACGCATACATGTCTTCTTCAACGGCATGATCGATGACATGATCTGGAAGGGACGGATATCTTTCAATCGCGTCATGATCGAAGCAGAAGGAACGGAAAGCTTTCAATCACGTCGTCATGAAATACCTGCGTCACATCGTCAGCTTTCGGCCTTCTACTGTGCCCAACTGCTGCCAGTGACAAAAAGTGAGATCCACTGCATCTGCTTCCGCTTGCGGTCGGCCTCCTCTCTGATGGATGATTTACATTTTACACAGGGAAGCATTGCAGAAGTTGTGCTGTGTCCTACAAAAGATGAAAATGGTCAAAGCTACGCAACAATGGACGATTTCTTTCATAGAGCAGGGATCAAAATGGCTGCTGCTAACCTGAAGTGAGTCTAGCGAGGCAATTTCTGAACAGAAGGGAAACCACAACTCAAAACAATGACCTCATCCGCAAAACAATGACTTGTGTGTGTGTGTGTGTGTGTGAGAGAGAGAGAGAGAGAGAGAGAGAGAGAGAGAGAGAGAGAGAGAAACGTACACACACACACAATTAGCATGACTCTTTTAACACATATATAAGAGAGAGAAAGAGAGATACATACATAAATATATACCGTAGCACTCCAAGAAGATGATGCCAATATACGTGTGAAAAGGGAGCCGTCACCTATAATCTTGTGAAGTTAAAGATTTGATGTGCTATCGCAAATAGAGATGCAACCTCACAAGTGCAACATCAAAACCAAAGTAGTCAGAGTTACAATGAAAAAAAAAAAACCTCTCAAGAAAGATGGTGCCAAAAGGAGCTCGAATCAAATAACTTCAAATTTTTTTTTTGAGAAATCATGTTTCATTTTTGTCAATCAATTATGCCTTTTTTAATTCCTAAAACATGGATTATGAAATCGTTGAGGAAATTTTGTACAAACAAACGCTCCATTTAGAATTCAACAATTTCTTTCAATAAAAATTATCATTATTTCTATTTTTTTCAATCATTGAATGCAAATATTTATGAAGGAAAATTTAGTCTAGATTATCTAGATATTCATATAAATTAATGATCAAAACAAGACGCTGATGGTTTTCTTCTTGATGGAACCCTATCCCAATTTCTTTCTTCCAAGGCCCAAAGGGAGATTCAAAATATAAATCGCACAAGAAGAGAAAAATTGTATTGTAGGCTTCAACGCCTTGAAGTGAAAGTGAATAAAGGCAAGGTGATCCCACAACTCGGACTCTTGAAAATCAGAAGCCAACTCAGATATGAAGAAGAAATCAAGAGAAAGTATTGGCAAATTCATTTTAAAGATTGGTGGGCACAAAAAAGAAATGTGTAACCTCCAGAAGAAAAAAAAAACTTAAGGAAGTGATTTCATACATCATTGACAACATGGGAGTGCAATACAATTTAGTTGAGGAAAATAAGGAATTTATTGCTAGCCATTTCATTTAGCTTTTGGGAACATCCACTCCGATGTCCTCTCAAAGACGTGACAGCATGGTTGTCATCTCGAACATCAGGTCTAAGAAAATTCTGCTTAATCTATGTTATCTTCACGAGCCCCCTATCTTAGATGTTGAGATTGGGGAGGTTATTGATTCCCTTCCCAAGGGAAAAAGCCTAGGTTAGGATGGTCCAATTAATGAGTTCTTCAAGATGCTTAAGAAAGTGTTGGTGGGACTACTATGTTTCAAGCCCTCGAGTTTGGTGCATTACCTAAATTTCTCAAAAAAGGTGTGATAAAACTCATTCACAAAAATAATAGTAAAAACAAGATTGAAAATTGGCCATAGATCACGATCCTGTAAAATGGCTATAAGATCTTTGTGAAGGTTCTAGCTAACCGAATTACATGCCATCGACAAAATTGGATCGATGAATATAAAAAGGCTTCATGAAGAGTCAATCCATCATGGCTAAGGAAAAGTCCTATAAAGTTTTCATAAAGGTAAGAAATTGTCTCTATAGGATAGTAACCCGCTCCCAAGTGGCACTATTCTCTGAACTATCTTTCGACTTAACTAGTTATAAATGATTTTTCGCCCGTGTTTCTCTAGTAGGTACTATGATCTCAAGCTCATGTGGAACAAATTGAATAGAAATAGGCTCTATTACCTCACTATCTGGAATGAGGTTGTTAGATTCACTTATTCTCTTCTTTATCCTAATCAATTGGGTTTCCTTTCATTAACATATGCTTGAAGCATATCTCAAAGATTTGTTACCCCTTTCTATTTTCCCATCTAACATACTTGGTCGTACATACTAAGTTTACTATCTAACCTTTTGAAGACCTCTCTCCAAAAATGTCTTGTAAATTTGCTATCCCAATAAAAAACAATGTCTAAAGGAAGACTATATAATTGGTACAAGTTCTCTACAAACAATCTAGCCAACTCAGATTTGTTCGTTGTACTACATGTCAAAATAAACCTAGCTAGTTTGGTCAACCTACCCAAAATTATCGAGGCTCCCTCTTTGTGTCTTAGGTAACGCTACTATGAAACTCACAGAAATACTCTTATTTCACATTGGAAATATCCAATAGGTGGAGCAATCCTCATATTTTTAATCTTTTATCTTTATTGACCTAGAATTTAGTGCACTTAAGCACATACTCTTGGATGTCCTTATGAAGCCAATGCCAGTAAAACTACCTCTTAAGAAGATCATAAGTCTTGTTAATTCCTTGGTGTCCTACACGAGGTGTGTCATAACACTCATACAAAATGTGCCGTCTCATCTCAAAATCTTTAGGGACTTGAATCCTTCTTGAGTACCCATCGATATTTCATCTTCATTGGAAACCCGTATGTCAGGATTCCCTTTCTCAATGGATTCCTAAATCTGAGAGTATGCAGGATCAAGCCTACATTTCCCTTCAATGGACTCAAGTGTATAACTAGTGTTCAGAGAAAAACTCAATCCATTGAGCATAGGCATTTGGCTAAGAGAATCAGTCACTATATTAAACTTTCCCTTCCTATACCTAAGCTGAGAATAAAACTCTTGAAGGGTCTTTGATGATCAAGCCTTATGACATTTACGGTCTGTTCGATTAGAAAGCCACTTAGTACTCTCTTGATCAAAGGCTATCGTAACCATGACACCATATAAATAATGATGCCACTTCTTTAAAGCATGGGCAATTTCATACAAATCCTTCTCATAAATAGACTAATTCTCTTGGTTTGGTTCTAACTTCTTCCTCACAAAAGAAATTGGTTGACCATCTTGAATTAGAACTGCTCCTACAGTGAAATCACTCGTATCAGTTTCAACCACAAATGGTTGATTGAGATCTATTATCTATAACAATGGAGCTATCTCTATTGTTACTTTCAATCTTTCCATACTTAACAGCGAGTCGTAACAAACGAGAACTATGTCGTAAAAAGAGAACACTCTCGTCAAAAATCAAGCAAATGGCAGCTTATGTTTGAGATTCCTTTATACCAGTATACATATATTACAAAAATGAGGTGAAAACATGTGATTTTTGACATTTTTTGTCATTTTCTCATAAAAAAAGAGCTCAAAATGTAGTCAAAATTTCACTATATAAGGCATTGACATGTCCAAAAATGTATATGATAAGACATTGACATGTCCAAAATCTATATGATAGGACATTGACATGTCTAAAATCTATATAAAGAATGTAGAACTGAATAGTTCTTATACAAAAATAACATTTTAGACATATTTTTAATGGGTGGATATCTGATTGTTAGTCAAAATTGCTACAAAACATGGTCTCATTAACCAAACTACTTCGAGGCATTTACAAAAGCACTAAAAATGTCTGAGAGCTTCAATGCATCTCACAACTTTGTCGATCTATGTCTACACCCTCATCATCTGATGCACTTGATTCAGTCTCACACTGTTGAGAGCTCTCTTCTTCTTCTTCTATATCCACAAGAGCTCTGTCTTCATCCACGTACATACCAAATTCTGCAGGATCATGCACAACTCTTCTTGTTTGCCTATGATTTCTTGTACCACATACATCTGGAAGCTTTTGTTTTATCATGTTGATGGTTGCTTTCCTCAAGTGACCTGTTTTTGTCAAGGAAAAATCATAAACAAGAATATCTACATCATCCATTTTAAGAGTGGATGTGCTTCGAATATTCATTTTCTTTTTTGAACCTATTCGTTTAGTATCACACACCATTTCTAAGTTATATTTACCTGTGAATGCATTACTACTTTTAGTGTAATACCAATGCACCATCAAAGCCTCTATTCTTCTCTGATCAATATCTTTAGTTATCTCTAAAACCTTTGCAATCCAAAATGGTCTGGTAGCCTCATCACCATCAGCAAGAACTGCAATAAGTGTTCCAACATTTATCTCTATTAAATTTCCTTGCCATCTTGCTTCTGCCTGTTTTGTCATCTGTAACATAATCCTAGTAGGAGATGGTTGAACTACACCCTAAGAGAGAGGATTAGGAAGTAATCCTCAACCATGGCTTTTGGGGCAAGTGGTTAGCCCATCACATTCCTAACCAAGAGGTTGTGAGTTCAATTCCTTACAAATGTAAGGAATTGAACTCACAACCTCTTGGTTAGGAATGTGATGGGCTAACCACTTGCCCCAAAAGCCATGGTTGAGGATTACTTCCTAATCCTCTCTCTTAGGGTGTAGTTCAACCATCTCCTACTAGGAGTATGTTACATTCTTCCCCCCTTGGTCGATCATTGTCCTCAATGATCTACTCTTGTATCCCTCTAGCCTCGCTGAACAGTCCCTTGAACTCCCTAGGTGCCCTTGAATTGATGTTCCTCAACCTCGCACAATTTCTTGAACCTTGTTGGCAACCTTGGTCTCTTGAACCCTTGCTCTCAACCTTGGTGTCTTGAACCTTGTTCTCACCCATGCTTGGTATCTTGAACACTCAATCAAGTGCCAGACAAGGATTTCCAAGGAATTCACACTTCCAAGATAGCTCATTGGAAAGTTCGTTCCGAGAGCTTTCCAACGGTATATTACACGCCTAAATCCGACATATGGATTGAGAGATACACCCCAATCATTGTAAGGTCCATCCTTGAAACCGACACGCGCGCCTTCCACAATTCCTACCCTTTCACATAGAGGATGCCCAAGCGCCTTTTTTAGAGGCCATTGGATCATTCCACCTTGCCCAAGCCTACTTCCTAGGCTCTGATACCAATGTAAGGAATTGAACTCACAACCTCTTGGTTAGGAATGTGAAGGGCTAACCACTTGCCCCAAAAGCCATGGTTGAGGATTACTTCCTAATCCTCTCTCTTAGGGTGTAGTTCAACCATCTCCTACTAGGATTATGTTACATCATCCTTGGGCCTACATAAATATTTCTTTCTAGTGGATGTATAAAACTTTGAAGTGCATCTGCATTACATGCTTGGGCCACATTCACGGATCTTTGTGTACAAAAATCCCATGTGAATGGAACATCAACTGGCCAGTGACCTGCAATTGTATACTGTATAATCTCTTCTTGATGATTGAAAAAGTCCTCCCACCAAGATACATCTTGATCTCGAGCATATTTTTTTGCACGCTCAATATGTCTCTTCTTTTCAATGAGTGCATGCATCCAGCTTTTACTTTGATCAACCACATTTCCACATCTTTCTGTATTGTTTTTATCTTCATATGGTGATTGTTCTGCACCATACACTGTTACAGTAGACAAATTAGGCACCTGCAATAAGAATCTGCATCCCTCTTTAGGCTCCCACCCAAGAGAAGATGAATACTGCTTTGCAAATAAAAGGGTTATTTCATCAACCCTCCTCATCAAGAATACATGGTTGAAACTAATATTGTGCAATGGAGCCAAAACCTTAGCACTGTTATCAAGGCCCATTGAGCAAAAGTGCTTAAAGTCATAAATCTGTGTGAGGTGTTGAACTTCTGGTTTTGGAGTATATGCTTCTGAAATCAGCTCAGATAAAATCGGAAGAGTAAAAGCATTGTTACGTGCCAACTTCTTAGAGAAAGTACTGAACATTTGATCAATGTGATCATGAGTGTGGCCAACCAGAAGGAAATTTACCTTAACCTTCTGAAATACCTGTTTTTCAATAAGCATGCTTAAATATCCAAAGACTGTAGAATTTTTATTCTCTCTTGCAGTATTATCTAGTTGCAAATATAGAGTTGGTGGCAAAAGACCCTTCCATGATTGCAAAACACGATGAATGACAGTAACTGTAAGGTTTGGATCATTATGCACATTCGGATATGTGAAGAAAACCTTGGACATTTCAGTTCCATTGTATACCAAAGTACCAACCAAATGCATTTGCACAAGGACTTCATCTCCAATGTCCTTAGGGATGCTATAAAAATGTGGTAAACAAGTTTCTTTTTGATCCATACCATCGATCAACAAACACATATAACGCTCCGGATTTCTGAGTGCTTTACTTCGATGATGAATTGCTTTCTTTCTCTCTAAAGATTGACTCTCACGATGGTTGTTAAGAAGGTTTTTAAAATTATTCTTTTCCTGTGGTGTTGTAGCTCCTTTTGCCATGTTTTTCAAAGTGGCGCAAACTGAACATTCACCCATTCTAACTTTACGAGGAATAGAAACATTGTTAAACTCTTCCTTCCATAATCGAGTAAAGTGATGATACAACACATACTTCTCATTTCTATTTTCCATGTCTTCTCTATATATTTGAAATACCTCTCGACGAGTAAAGTTATCTGACAAGTGCAACCTTCCAGTTGTAGGCATAACCTCACAATGCAAGCTAAAATAGTTCATCATCCAATTCATTGCATGACGTCCAACATATCCTTTGGTCCCAACATGGAACGTATCCAAAATGAGATCCCCATTCAAAAGCCCTTGTTGAACCCTATGTATTCTAAAATTTCCCACACCCATTGCAATTTTAAATGCAGCCCTACAATATCGCATCCCTTGACTAAAGAAATATTCAAAACCAACACGTGTTACTGACATGTTATCCTCAATCATTTGCATGCGAGAAACAAGGTATATATCCTGCCTTTCACTATCTAAATGGAGGAATTTTTCTCTTAGGTGCTTTAGTTTCTTCATTCCTAAATTGTACAAACATTTCAAACCACAACAATGCTTCACAATATCCAATGCAATCTGTCTATCTGAAGTAAGAAATTTAAATCTTTTTTGACTTACTTCACGAGGCCTTCTTTTAAATTGTAGATTGAGCTTGCTTTGCTTTTTCGTTGCTCCACATGCACTTGAGTCAGAAGGGAGATCAATGGTTGGATCAGATGGGAGATCAAGAGGTGCATTTGGTTGAGCAGCATTGCATTGTGATTTGGATAACTTAAATGACTCAACAGAAAACATGGAACCATCAGCACGTCCTAAATCATAGGGATCATCACTTCTGTGGAAAGGATCAACTGAGAACAATGAATCCGAAACTGTATCAATATGAGCAGAAGAAGCTGATGCCCAAGCATCCACTGAAAAGATTGAGCTCATCTTCACTGAGTTCACAGAAGACTGAAGATGAATGACCTTTTTAAATAAGTAGAAATCCGAGATCAAGTGAAGATGTCACATCAAATGTCACATCAAGAAGATATGAAATCAAAAGTTTATTAAAGTACATTAAATAACATTAAACATCAAATTTCATCAAATAACTTAATTACTCAAATATACACTAATAAGGGAACCAAAGATTTGATTCACTTTTGAAATGAGAAACACAATTGATTTGTAACTAGATATGAGTCATTGAGTCTTAGCATTGTGAGTGAATCAAAATATATCCAAGTTGAGTTCCAACTGGATTATATATTAAAATTGTTTGTAGTAGTGCCATTGAAGACTATACAAGAAGAAATTTTACCTTTGGTACTAAATAAGATTTCAAGGATTAGGTTTCATTGTAGTCTTGGCTAGATCTCAAAGAGGTAGATGAAAGTATATTAAAAAAGAATTATGTGTAAAAGAGGTACTTGGAATGTTTATTCATACATTGATTTTCCATTTCAGCAATGTGTTACAAGATAAATGTGAATATGAACTAAAGTGAGGAGGATAACACTATAAAGATGTCATTAATCTCCCATATTCAACACAACTTAGACTTGAAGTGTAATTTCCATGCAAATGTACATAAATAGTTGCAAGGTTCTTTACTTGAATGTTTATTCATACATTGATTTTCCATTTCAACAATGTGTTACAAGATAAATGTGAATATGAACTAAAGTGAAGAGGATAACACTATAAAGATGTCATTAATCTCCCATATTCAACACAACTTAGACTTGATTTTCTCCCAAGCAAGAGATTCTAAGAAAAAATTTCTACATGAGATTAGACATCCTCATGTACATACCATACTCTTGCCATTGAAGTGTAATTTCCATGCAAATGTATATAAATAGTTGCAATGTTCTATGAATATTTCATTAAAGTGGCTCTGAAACAGCCTATTTGTGTGAGTGATATTCCTTGGTTAGATTGGTTGACAGATATAGTTAGCAACTGGACTCATTCAGTTAGATCTAGTTAGTCTCTGGTTCAAGTTACCCAATTGCCTATAAATAGCAGAGGAGGAGATCATTCTCATTTTCAAAATCCACGAGCAACAGAGAGCAACAGAGCACAGACAGCTATGGAGCACAGAGCTCAGCATACAAGCAAGGCAACTATGATGGAGAAGAAGAATGTTGGCAAGAGTACCAAGAGGTAGACAAAATCATACCATAAAAAAAGATTCCTAAAAGATTCCCTTTGTATGTTTGTGTAAAGAGTCTGCTTTCTAGGTTTTTATTTTTCTTAGCTCTAAAAATACAAATCCAATGAGGGTACAGCTCGATGCCTGGCATCGACTTTTAGGTGTAAGTCGATGCCAAGCATCGACTTGAGGCTGCAAGTTGATGCCAGGCATCGACTTGAGGCCTCAGGTCGATGCTTGGCATCGACTTGCACCTGAAAGTCGATGCCAAGCATCGACTTTGTGTGCAAGTCAATGCCTGGCATCGACTTGCAGCCTCAAGTCGATGTAAGGCATTGACTTGCTTGGCATCGAAGTTTGCCTTAAAGTTGATGCCAGGCATCGACTTTAGGGTGCAAAATTGATGCCAGGCATCGACTTTTGGGTGGAAGTCGATGCTAGGCATCGACTTTTAGGTTCAACTCAATGCCAGGCATCGACTTTTAAGTGCAAGTCGATGCCCGGCATCGACTTGCACACAAGGTCGATGCCTGGTATCGACTTGCACTTAAAAGTTGATGCCTGGCATCGACTTGAACCTAAAAGTCGATGCCTGGCATCGACTTGGGCCTTTGAAAACCACATTTACGTATGAGCTGATTATTCCAAGCGCCTTCAGGGATGCGGAGTCCAAGAGTGAGAGGCCCTTCAAGAAACTGAGAGTCACCATGGGCTCTGGTGATCAGCAACGTGACAAAGGCATTGGTCACCAAGCGAAACCAAAGAAACTTATTGTATCCTTATCCTCTGAGAAGGCCAGCAACCCGCTAGGAATATCCTCAGGTGGACAGAGTAGCATCAAAATTCCTGAGGATGATACAACTATGAAAGATAGGTCGAGGGACGCTGAGGTCTTAAGGACAGATCGTCCCCTGCGGGACATGACAAATCTGGAGTGGTGCCTTCAGTATGTTGAAGAGAAGAATGCAGTCCTTCTTGTGTTCGCAGGGGCATATGGGAGAGGAAAGATCATGACAACACAAGGTTTTCAGTATGGCCTTGTGTACAAACTGGATTATGAAGATGAGGATTCTGACAACCTCCTTTTCTTGGTAGAGACATCGAAAGGTTTGAGAAATGTTATATGCAAGATGGATTTCTTGTGCCCAGAGTGCTGTGTTCCAGATCGTCTAGCTGAGATATGCAGGGACTCAGTCAATCTTATCAAGGACTTGATGCCATGGATCTAGGGCAACATCATGCCAACACAACAGAAGATGACAACCCCTGTAAAGGCAAGGGGTAAGCAGAGCGTGCAGAAAAAGCTTCAAAAGAAAAAGAAGATAATTTCAGAAGAGGAGTCTTCTGACTCAAGCTCTAGCTCTGAGGATATAATTGTTGCACCTGGTGGAGAGCTTGCCTCGGGTGTTCTTGGTACTGAGCAGAACAAGATGAGGGAGGACATAGCTAAAAGAAAAGTTGTGAAGAAGGGGCAGTTGTTCCACCTGCCAATCAATATCATCCACAGGCCACCAATAGATCCAGTCACAGGGAGGAGGCCCCTTGAGATCAGGGAGCCACACAATTTGCATGTGCAGAATCTTAAGAAGAAAATGAAAATAAATCCTCATGCTACTGTTGTGCCATTCCTTGTCATGGTGGATCCGAATGAGTGCAGCTCTGTGGACGAGTTCAATGAGGGTTTATTTGAGGAGTATACTTATTATGTGATTGGAGGTTCACACTCTGCAGAGGCCCGTAGACAGCTAGTGAAGGAGCACCCTACCACATTTTTCTTTAGGTATGCAAAGTGTAAGATATATGCTGGTCTTACAACTGAGAAAGCCAAGCTTCTTGCTTGGGATCACAACGATGACAATGACTATAGGCAAAAAATGTCCTCCATAGAGAGAATTCGGTTCTTCCACCATGAATATGAAGATTGTCTTGTTAAGGAAGCTGGAAGAATACATCCCAATCTACGAAAGCAATGCCTTATTGAGGTTGGAATTGCACTGGATGAGAATAGAAAGTCTGATGCCTTGAGGAAATATGATCCATGGTTTCAACTGGCATTCAGATCAGGTGAGATCTGGGATCTACAGGATAAAATTTTCACAATGTGGGAGAACAAGGAGGTCAAGGGCTAGAAGCAACGAAAGTCGAGGCCAGACCCACAGGTTGATCTGAAGGGAAAGGGAAGGAAAGCTGACCTCTCAATTGAAGAGGCTCCTGAGGACATGAAGCTGACACCATGGAGGGCCCTTCAAGGAATCAAGGATGATACATTGATCATATCAACTTTGTCAAGGGTAATCTCCAAGGACTTAAGCCTGGAGGAGATGGTGACTGAGCTCAATAAGTATGTATTTTATTCTCAGATCCTTTTTCCCTCCTCCCATGTTTTTGGTCTAACCTAGTCTCTTTTTAATTTCTGTGACTGTAGTCATAAAGTTTACATGAAGATTCAGGAGGTCATGATGAAGAGGCTGGGTTGCTTTTCTTGGACAGAGGTCCAAGCAGACTATCCAACCACATCATCCTACAAAGCTTTATCAAAATATTTCATCCTTTTCCGTGATTGGGTAGGTTCTCTTTCTGAGGTTGTGCCTCGTTTGCCATTAGGTTAGATGCCTTGATTCACCAAACCAATTTAATGCCAGGCTTTTAGTACGAATTCGATGCCTGGCATCGACTTACGGCTAAAGTCGATGCCTGGCATCGACCTGCAGCCAAAAGTCGATGCCTGGCATCGACTTGGGGGCATAAGTAGATGCCCGGCATCGACCTGCAGCATAAGTCGATGCCTGGCATCGACCTCGTGGCATAGGTCGATGCCAGGCATCGACTTATGTCCCAAAGTCGATGCCAGGCATCGACTTTCAATAGAAAGTCGATGCCTGGCATCTACCCCCACATGAAATCGATGCCATGCATCGCTTCCTTATGTTCTGTTTGCTGTATTGAAGAGCTCATTTAGTTGTCTTTCCACTTTTTTCTGCAGAAACCAAAGAAAAGTAAGTCTGCGGAGCTACTAGATGATTGCCCCCCTGCATTCCTGGCTCACATTCAAAGAGCAAGGCATGAGAAATCTAGGCTGAAAGCCAAGGAGATGGATTTTGATGATGAACCTGATTTGAAATGTTTCTCCAATCCCCTAGACCCCCTTAGGCCTATATATTACAATGTATTCTGTAGTGATGTAAATAATATTTGTTCTGTTGTGCCTAGAAAACATTTCTCCCTTCTCATAGCGGACATACCCTATGGATTTAGGATGTTGGGATCAGTTAATGATGATGAACCCTTCAAACACCCTCAGATTCGGAAGATGGTCACTGATTTTGCAGAGTTGACTATGTCTCCTCTTTGGAGGATAGTAATTTTCCATAGCAGAGACCAGTCCTTCTCTGTTTCAACTGCTCTGAAGGCAAGATGTCATGCTCTGGAGTGCCTCACGTGGTAAGTAATCTTCTTTCTATCTCCGTGGCTTTAATGATGCTCTCTGTGACTCATAGTTCTTGTTTGGAGGGTGAAGACAAACGTAAATCACACTCCTTTGCATAGGTTTGTGAGCTCCACTGAATGCATTACAGTTGGCTATTATGATGAAGTAAGCAAAAGGAGAGTCAGGGAGCATTGCAATGAGAATGGGATCTCAAATGTGCTCATGTTCCCAGCCGTTACCAAGAAACTTCGTCATGTAGTTGGGGACAAGACATTGGTTAACCCCTATCAGAAGCCACAAAAACTCATAATGAGATTGCTTCAGCTATTCTCCAATGATGATGACTAGGTCCTAGACCTCTTTTCGGGCACAGGTAATTTCAATTTTCACAATTTTCATTAGTCATGGTTGATTGACGCCTCTAAGTGGTTTTCTGCTGTTTCAGGAATGACTCTGGCTTGCTCCTTAAAGATGTTCATGCACTGCATAGCTGTGGAGAAGGATGATGCTCAAGTGAGCTTTATTAGAATGAGAATCAATGGGCTGAATGAATGCCCAGATGAAGACCAAGAGGTTGGAAGGAAGCACATTGCAGACACGGAGAGATTCCAACCGGCTTCAAGGGAGCCTGTTCCCCCACTTGCAGATGAACCGGGGGACATGGCTGACCTTGAAGAGCCAATCTTGGAGCAAGAGAGGCATGATATGTGTTCTAATGTTCCAGAGGATCCCAATATCCTTGATCCTGAGGAAAGCTATGATCAGCTTCTATAATATAATGTCGAGTTCTGCTTCCACTTTGTGTTCAACTTGATTTATCTTGAGCATTTCTCTGATCATGTGTGAATGTTTCTTAGTATAATTTTGTTGATTATTATCTTCTCTTGGGAATGCTTTTGTGAAATGTATTTCATATTCTGTGAATATGGCCATGCGTTCAATGAGGATCTTAAGCATACAAAGGGGATTATCTTAATTGCCTTGTTAAAATGTTCCGATTTTTGCAACACATGTACTCTAATTTTCGAGTAACTTTTAATCAGCTATAATATGTGCTTGTTGAGGTTATGGATGTAAGGAAGGAGCTTCCCGAACTCTTACTTGTACCTTCAACACTAATCTATTGTCAAAGATCATGATGTGGGATTCTTGATCGGCTGAACAACTAGTTTTCATGGCAACAAGAATTTTATTATATCTATCTTGACTACTTGGGATATGAGATCAAGGTTCTAGTGACAATATTTACAAGCAAGAACAAGTGATGCTTTCTAGATATTGTAAAATGCTCACTTTATTGCTTGATATAATGGTCTTTAGGTAAAAAGGAAAAGAGAACATGTCTTTGTTCTCCTTTGTTGTGACTCAGTGTTACTTCATCTTTGTTCATCTCCCAAATGAAAGGCTCTCCCTTTCCCTTTAAGTTTTTTTGTCATCAAAACAACAACCTTGACATAATTCTTTATGAATCCTCGATAGAATCTGGATAAGGGCCTACGAAGATCTACAACTCTTCTAGGTTTCTAGGATGTGGCCATTCCATAATAGCTCACACCTTGTCAAGTTTCATATGAATTCTTTGCTTGGAGATGATATGGCCAAGATATCTAACCTCAAGTTTAGAAAATTCACACTTTGATTCTTTAACTAAGAGGTAATTTTCTTGTAACACTTGCAAGACTAGTTGTAATGTTTCTTATCGTACCTACTATAGATGAGAATATCATCCTTAAAGGCGACTACAAACTTGCCTAGGTAAGGCCTCAAAACACTATTCATGAGTGTAATGAATGTGACGGGAGCATTAATGAGTCCACATGGCATCATTAGGAACTCATAATGTCCATATCTAGTCTTAAAAGTAGTCTTAGGTACATCTTCTACTTTTATTCTAATATGATGATATCTAGATCATAAATCAAGCTCAATAAAAATACTAAACTTCAATATTGACCTTCATGTAACTGCTCAAGTAGATCATCCAATATAGGCATTTGAAATCTATTCTTAATAGTCACCTTATTCAAGGCTTTATAGTCTATACAAAGTCTCATAGAGAAATCTGTCTTTTGTACCACGAGCATTGACAATGCCCATGGAGAATTACTAGTTTAAATAAATCCTTTAGCTAAATATTCCTCAAATTGATTTTCTACTTCTTGATGTTGTGCTAAACTATGTCTGTAAGGAGGCTTACAAATAGGTTTAGTGTCAGCAACTAGGTTAATGGCATGGTCAATGTTTCCCATAGTAGGCGGGTATCCTTTTGGTAAATCAAGTGAAAATACATCTTTAATTTCAAACATTATTTTCTTAAAACGTTTAACCACACTTTCATGCAAAAAAGAGTAGTAGAAAGTCATGTCTTTAGTTACATTATGATCCTAAATAGATACATATGAAGTTTCATAATCATCAACACACTCATGAACATCTAAAGCAAATAATGCATAAACATCTTGTACATCATGTGAATCAAAGAGAGTATCTAACTACATGCATGAAATAAGAGGTGTACTAGATACATCTCTTTCACCTTGAATACAAAAAGCGCTTCCATCTTTAACTAAATCAATAGTATTGTTCTGATAACTTCATTTATGTGTATCGCGTAATTCCAAAAGCCATTCTCTGTGTAATACTATGTTTGTTCTTCCCATGTTCATGATTTGGAAATCTACATGATTGGTAAATCCTTGTTTCTTGATTTCCAAATTGGATACCATAGTATCCCATATTCTTTTTGTTGGAGATAGACGTCTGTGGAAGCACGCAAACATCACAAGGAAGAAGAAGAAGCTTGGAGCACAAACACACAATACTGAATGTATTACTAGAGAATGTACAAAGATAAGTAGCCCATTAGGGCAATAGGCGTATATACAAGTCGGGGGAAAAAAACCTCCTAAAGAGGGAAAAAAGTGCCCCAGCAGTCCTAGAGTGTTCAAACACATCACTACCTAAATATATCAACAAATCCCCCTTGGGAGTGATGCGGTGAACAAGGAGCTGGCACTCATGTATAAGGAAGTGCCAAGCTATGCGAAAATCACTCCACAAAATGAAGTAAGCCCAAAGCTTTGCGGAAAGCTTCAAACTTCTCCCTAGGCAGAGCCTTCGTGAAAAGGTCTGCAATGTTCTCCTGCGTGGGCACATATGCCAAGCTGATCTCCCCAGCAGAGAACCTCTCCCTGACATAGTGATAATGCACCTCAATGTGCTTAGTGCGAGCATGGAACACAGGGTTCCTCGCAACTGCCAATGCGCTCTGATTGTAAGTGAAGATGGTGGTGGCAGAAGACTGGCCAACACCCAAATCAGGCGGCATCTGAGCCACACACACTCAACAGCCGCTGTGAAAGCTGCCCTATACTCAGCCTCACAACTGGAAGTGGCCACAGTAGGCTGCTTCTTGCTCAACCAAGATATACATGAGCTACCAAGCATGAAGCAAAAACCACTGGTGGACACACGAGTGTCATAGAAGGTTGCCCAATCTGAGTCAGAAAAAGCATGAAAATCTGGCGGTAGTGATCCCCCCTTGGGATAAAACAACCCAAGTAGCCGAGTACCACTCAAGTAGCGAAAGATGCGCTTAGCCGCTTTCCAATGCGTGACTCGTGGGCAATGCATAAACCTGCTCATCTGTGAGACAACAAACTGAATATCTGGCCGAGTAATGCATAAGTAAATCAAGCATCCAACAGCCTGCTGATAGAGAACAGCATCAAATGCATCTCCAGCATCATGAAGACTCAATCGTAAACCTGTCTCCATAGGAGTGGCAATAGGCTTACAGTCTTCAAGGCCAAAACGCTGCAATAATGTGTCAATATATTTCGTTTGACACAAAGCCATTCCACCATCAACGTGCATAAACTGAATGCCCAAATAGCGATGCAAATGCCCCAAATCAAACATCGCAAATAAGGCATGCAAATCAGCCTTAAAATCAGCAATATGTGTCTCAATAGGACCAGTGAGCAGCATGTCATCAACATAGACAACAATGATCAGAAGCACATCATTAGCACGTTTAACATATAAGGTGCTTCCAGTTGGACTGTTCTCAAAACCATGTGCAATCAGATAGGCATGTATCTTCTCATACCAAGCACGTGGTGCTTGCTTTAAACCATATAATGCCTTCTTTAACCTGCAAACCTGGTTCTCATGCCCTTTCTGCACAAAGCCACGGGGCTGAAAAACATACACTTCTTCATGAAAGTCACCATTCAAAAATGTTGTTTTAATGTCCAACCGATGTACATTCCAGCCATGATGGGCTACAAGTGCACAAATGCTCCGAACAGTAGTCATACGGCATGTAGGTGCAAAGGTCTCATCAAAATCAAAGCCTCTTTCCTGTGCATAACCCTTTGCAACAAGCCTAGCCTTATACCTGTCAACTGTACCATCAGGTTTACGCTTCAGCTTGTATACCCACTTAGTGCCAATGGCCTTCTTGCCAGGAGGCAAGTCACATAAAGACCATGTACCATTCTTCATTATAGCATCATATTCAGATTGCATAGCAGCCATCCAATTTTCTGAATTTTATGCTTCATCAAAAGAAACAGGCTCATTCTCATCACAGAGACTAGATGCAGCCATAGCATAGCAATCTGATGCAAAGGAGGCACTATGAGAGCCTGAACGAGTACGATATGACAAAGGTGCATCTAATTTGCTGTCACGGAGAGTCTGCACCAACCATTTTGGCAAAGTTTTTGCCTGCTCAATATCAGCTCTCTCATCAACAAGTGCATCATGTAAATTTGCATCAGAAATGGAATGATCTACATCATCATATGAAACCTGCAAAGGCTGAGAAGTTACCTCATTAGGACCAGCACTAGCCTGTCCACCTGTAAAAAGAGGCATCAAAGTATCATACATGTCTTTGGAGCTAAGAGATGTCTCCTTAGTACATGAAAGCAATGGCTGAATAGCATCTTCCACAAAGGCAACATCACGGCTAGCCAGAATGCGTTTAGTCTGTGGATGATACAAACGATAGCCTTTACTTTCAGAACTGTACCCAACAAAAATACATTTTACTGCCTTATCATCCAATTTTCTGCGATGTTGTTCAGGCACTAATGCATATGCCAAACAACCAAAAACATGCAGATGAGCAACAGATGGCTTGCGGTCATGCCAAGCCTCATATGGAGTGATAGACTGCAACGCTTTAGTGGGACACCTGCTCAATACATATGCTGCACACATGACAGCCTCAAGCCAGAAACTATGTGGTAAAGCCTGACTTTTGACCATGCACCTCGCCATTTCAGCAACTCCACTCTGTTGAGGTGTATACGGCACTGTACACTGGTGTTTTATCCCACGTTGAGCCAAAAATGCATTAAAATCTGAAGACATATATTCCCCCCCTCGATCAAAACGGAGGGTGCCCATTTTACATGCTGACAGATTTTCAGCCAAAACCAAAAACTGTTTGAAGCACATGAACACTTCGGACTTTGCTTTGAGTGGATATACCCATGCATGCCTGGAAAAATCATCAATGAAAGTCACGAAGTAAAGGTAATTTCCAAAAGAGGGTGTCTGCATAGGACCACAGACATCACTATATACAAGCAGCAATTTCTGCGTAGCCCGAACTGAACCATCTTTTGGAAAGGAAGAATGCTGCATTTTGCCCAAAATACAGCTTTCACAAACATGTTTTCCACGAGCCTCAAGTTTGGGCAAAGAGGACACCATTTCAGATTTCTGCAGGTGTAGCAAACTAGCAAAATTCAGATGACCAAAGCGTGCATGCCAAAGCTTTGCATCTGACATAGCCTGAGAATCATGAACTGCACATGCCGAATCATTCATAGATCTTTCATAGTCTATGAGCTTATACAGCCCACGACTTAAGATGCAAGAAGCAATAATCACATCACGATTTGAGAGATCATGGACTGTACACCTATCATCAACGAATTTCACAACCAAGCCAATCTTGGCTAATGCAGAAACTGATAGCAGGTTCTTTTTTATCCTTGGCACAAATAAAGCATCTGACAAAGTGAAAGAACTACCATCAGCAGTAGTTAGAATGATCTTACCAACTCCCATAATAGGATAAGAGGAGTTATTGGCGCATGTGATAGTATTCCCTGTGGGGGCAGGCTGGAGTGAAGAGAAGAAACTGCGCTGCGAGGTAATATGTTTGGTCGCCCCACTATCAAAGTACCAAACATCTGAGTCTACTACAGACATGCACTGATCATGAGAAGATGGGTCAAAACTGCAGATAGTAGTAAACGCCCATTCTTCTTCCTGCACAAGATTTGCAGACTCTGTTTTTGGTGTAGAGGCCTCTGTAACAACCATTCCAGCCTCTTTCTTCTTTGCCTCTTTAGCAGCCAGTTTTGGATAGTTCTTTATAATATGATCATTTCCTTTACAGTACTTGCAGAACAATTTCTGCTTTTCTGATTTCTTCTCATCTTTATCCTGGTTCTTCGATTGTGCAGCATTTGCAGATTTCTGCTTACTAGTAGAAGAGCTCCAGTTTCCTTTGCCCTTCTGACTAGCCAGGAAAGCTTGATCTGCAACATGCATAATGGACCTGTTCTGCCTGGACTGATCTTCCTGCAACAGAACAGAGACTAATTCCTCAAATGACAAGGCATTCGGATTGCCTTTCATCATCAACCGAAGAGTAGAGGCAAAACTCTGATATGAATGAGGAAGACCATTCAGAACGATCTACACAAGTGAGCGATCTGGTATAACCTCATCAGCAAAAATCAATTGTTCCTTCAGGTCTTTGATCTTTGTAAGAAAATTGTCCATAGAATCACCTTCATTCATGTGCTCACTCTCCAACTGTTTTCGGAGGTAAGCAACACGAGCCTCATTCCTAGCCTGGTACAAAGTGGTAAGTGTATCCCAAGCATCCTTTGATGTTTTGCAAGAGCGAATGTGAGGAATAATGACACGTTTGACAGACAAAACTATCAATGCATGTGCTTGGGCATCTCTGCCATCCCAACGAATCTGCTCTACAGTAGGTGCAACAGAAATAGCAGCACGAACAGGAATCTGTGGAATATCATCTTTGACACCATCTTCATCAGCTCCAGCATCTCCAGCACCTGTATCAGTGTAGTACCTGTAGTCGCAGGTGTAACAGGACGTCTTTCAACACCCTGCACAATGTTCCACAGTCCTTTTGCAACCAGTACATGTCGCATCATATAAGCCCATAATGGGTAGTTGGTACCATCCAACTTATCCTCAACAGCCAACATACGGAATACATCACTACTTTCAGCCATGGCCGGTGACTAAAATACCTTGATGCAGAAAATTGACTGTATCTCAAAAAGTTGAACGAAACTGCCCAGACGAGTTCTGCTAGACCTGTAGCAGACTTCGAGACACTTAAACTGGCGAACAAAAACTGGTATATACCTTTGGCACAAAAGGACAAAATAGCCTGCACAAGCACTGCGATAGTGCGTACGGAGGCCGAAACGAGCTCAGATCACGATTTCGGCACCACAAAGCGAAGCCGTTTTGATCTCGGAAACACCCTGAGTATGCTCACCAAATTTCGTGTGAATCTGTGACTACAAACGGAGAAGTGTCGACGGCACCCTAGAAGAAGTGACGACCTGCTCTGATACCAATTGTTGGAGATAGACGTCTACGGAAGCATACGAACAGCACAAGGAAGAAGACAAAGCTTGGAGCACAAACACACAATACTGAATGTATTACTAGAGAATGTACAAAGATAAGTAGCCCATTAGGTCAATAGGCGTATATACAAGCCGGGGGAAAAAAACCTCCTAAAGAGGGAAAAAAGTGCCCCGGAAATCCTAGAGTGTTCACACACATCACTACCTAAATATATCAGCACTTTTATCTTCCCCTTACATCATAGATACTATGTATTTATGTGCACTAGGCTATTGAGAAATTTTAAGCTTTTTCACGAGACCATAATGGATAAAGTTATGATTTGTAGAATCATCAATCATGATTCGCACTATAGTCTCATATACATGACCATGAAGCTTAACTAAATCATGTGGCCCAAACTACTGTGACCACAATGATTGAGTTAAACAACAAGTATGTTCTACATCCTCATGCATAACTTCCACTTCCTTGCAACTAGAGCTACCATAAATGGGAAGTGCTTGAACGAGGTGGATTGCTTTTTTGCATTTTTCTAAGACCATATTGTTCCCTAGTTCTTGCTTTTTTATCTTCCCCTTATGTACTAGCCAATTCCAATGAGACTAGTGGTTTGGAGATAAACACATAAAGCATAAGTTTTCCTTTTTGGCCTTCTCAAACTGATTCATGCTAAGTCTAGGGTCTCTTCGTTTTCTTACTTTGATTTTTATTACCTCGAACTACCCTTTTCTTGAATTGAGTCACTTGTGTGGGTCTCAATATTTGGCCTATTTCCAGCGCTACACAACTATTGTCTTCATACAATTGACCATACTTGATAGCATCTTCTAATGTTGTAGGACCAATATGTTGGACCTCAAGCTTAGTGGCTTTGACAAGCCCTCTTACAAGCCCTCATAATTTTTGGAAATCATCTAGACCCTTTAATTTAAGGAAAATATCTCAATAATGGGAGAGATAAACAGATAAAGGTCTTCCTCTTTGCATCACTCTATCTCAATCATCCCAACTACACTCTTCCCCGTTATCAGATAAAAACTGTTATAAAGAAAGATCTTCAAACTAATTCCAATCTATGGGAACGGCTTTGGCTTCTTTAAGACTCATCCACCACTTGTATGCACATGCTCCAAGAAAAAGACTTACTTTGAGCAAATAATACTCAGGTGGGTTTTCTCTTAACTTATGCAAGTTAATCCACTTTTGTAGAAATGTTTACACTGCATCCTTATTTCAGTCTCTATTATCCCCCATGAATATAGGTGACTTCAAGTAAGAAAAGGCATATCCATAAGATGCTTATCATTTGGAATAGTAAGAGGTATAGTGGGAATAGGTTCTTTTCTCTTCTAACCATGACAGAAGTTTCATGAGAAATTTCACATTCAAGCTCTTGTTTTGGAAGGAAAGAAGCAATAGTAGTCCCTAGAGTGATGAAGTGGGTTTTTAACTGTTCAAAGGCCAATGTCATGCTTGCTAAACTAGATTCTTGCTTATTACTTTTATCAAATAAGTGTGATGCTAAGCATGAGTTATGAACTCCTCATATAGATCAATCTCCTCGAAACTCAACATCATGCATCTCTAACTCTGTTGGTTTTACTTGATTTTCTACTTTGTTTTGGTCTTCAATATCTTAAGGAACATCTAAAGATGGACATTAAGTTTGCATTAAAGAAGCAAATGAAGTACTGAAAGTGAAAGAAATAACTCAAATGCACTTCCCTAATGTCCTTTAAAGCTTTGGAAGCAAGTTTCAAAGGATCATCCAAGCTTTTAGCCACCGATTGTGATCCTCCCAAGTCTGAAAAATTAATTTAAAATGTTTGCTTGGCAATTTGGCGCTTTGGGAAGCAACAAAATCACCAAAAAAACTTTAACTTTGCCAAAATATTCCGAATTTGGTATTTCTCCAGTCCTCATTAGAGAGTAAAAGGATTTCTAAGACCTATAAACTTGATTTACTATACATATCCAAGTGAAAAATTAGAATTTGTACTTTTAAAGTGTTTAAACAAGTGTATCGAAGGTGCTCCTAGTTTTTATAAAGAATTTTTGGAGACTTTTTTACTTGAGAAAAAAAATCAAAACTGATCATTTTGGTGTTTTTTAGAAAGCTTTCAATGGCAAGCTTCAAGCTCGAACAAAAATTGTGGAAATCTGATATTTGGCCAAGAAGCACCTCATTGAAGTTGAGGTGTAGTTGTAGGTGTAGGCTGGAGTGGAATCAAGAAAATAGAATCTTGCAAAGGGGGTGACTTTGGAGCTTTGGAAAATGAGGATTTGGATGCCCAAAGCTTCTAGAGATGGTTGATTCTCAAAGTGCATGCACCAAACAACATAGATGTGTGTTGTTCTTGATGTTTAACAACACCTTTTTCTTCCAACAATTTTACAAAGATTGGAAAAAATAGCTTTTAACCTCCCTAAGTCCTTCAAGTTTGCATGTGTTCTTCTTCTTGGTCCTTCACTCATAGAATAGTAGCGTGAACAACATTTTATCCCATATGTGGATGCATAACCATCGTTTAGGCCTTCATAAAGGAGTGCAAAACACATCTTCTCTCATCCAAGGATGAGCGAGAGAATTTAACTAGAGGCTTTTCCTCTTTGTGGGGCACCGTCTGGCAGGTCCTCCCATGTGCTTCCATATGATCCCCATGACCGAGACAAAGAGATGACAAAGTGGCTTCTTTGTATGTTTATATAGAAATCCTTAAAATGATCTTTCTTATTCTTTTTTTAATTCTTTCTTGATGGATGATTTACATTTTACATAGGGAAGCAAGAACAACCGCTTCTGGATCATAGAACGTTAGGAAACAAAACCACCAGACAAAAACTAGCCAAGTGGAGTCAATACAAAAGACCATTCATAGAATACATGGAGAGGAGGACATCCTCCATTTCCTAGGGGAGTATTTCCCAATAACAAAGTGAGCATTAAAACTAGCCAAGTGGAGAGTCAATACAAAAGACCATTCATAGAATACATGGAGAGGAGGACATTCCTCCATTTCCTAGGGGGGGTAATTCCCAATAACAAAGGGAGCATTATCAGAGGGTTCTTTTATGACACAAAAACTATCTTGTCCACTTTTGAGGAGAGCTCTTGTCATGGGGATAATAAAGTCCTTTCTTCCACTTTTGAAGTGATATCGATTCCCGCTTAACCAAATATTCCACATGATAATTTGTCTCCAAATCTGCCACATAACAAGATGAAGTTGATTACAACATCCAATTAATATTTGCTTGAAATCAAATTAGGGGAGCTTTTCAATGTTCGGTATGGGGTCAAGGATAGACCAAAATCTTCTGGCATGCCAACTAGAAACAAAAATATGGTTCAGGTCCTCTTCCCTGCTGCAAAATGTACATAATCCATTATTAGCTAATCTTCTTAGCCCTGCTGCTTGTCCATAGGCTAATATGGACAAATCAACCACTCAAGGTTTGAGTGTTTGATGTTGTTGGGGAAGCTGGCCCAAATAGATCAGTGAAATCTATATCTCCATTGTTCAGCACTCCAATTCATGAGCTTCCATCTCTAGTTGAGCTTGTGAGTGATACTGCATATGGATCCTTTGGAGGCCTTAAAATTCTTCCACATGTCTTGAGTAACTTGATTTAGAGTGAGGTTGTCATACTTCAGATCCTCCAGCTTTGTGTTTAGCTCAGCCTTGTAGCACAAGAGCACCTGGAGGCGAGCAGAAGAAACATTAGTGAGCAGGTTACATTGATGATAAGAGATTAACACATTTCCTTGGAGGAACCAGTACTAGTATCTGACTCCTTTGTTTAAGCATTTATGCTCACTTATAGTAAGGGGTGAGATATCAGCCATGGTGATGTATTATTCATATTGGTTGCTGAGGTTTAGTTGGATGGTTCTAGCTAGGATACATTGGGGGCAAATTATGGAATCCTGTAAATGGCCTAGAATAATTATATCATCTTAAAATTGCAAATGTTCAAAATGTAGTTGAAGGACTTGGTTTTGAGGATTGTGCAACTTTGAGTTTAGATGCAATTTGTATTTCAAATCCTCTTGCAACTTCTATTTTGACTATATATGTGAAGTATTAACAATAGCATCCAAAACAATTGCAAAGAAAATCAAATGCCATGGAAAAGATGCATCCAAAACCATTGCAAAGAAAACAAAATGCGATTGAAAACCATTGATCCTTTCTCTATCAAAAGAAAAGATGCATCCAAAACCATTGATCCTTTCTCTATCAAGCTGCCATTATATCTCATATATATTGCTTACTGAAAACAAGTAAGAATCCTTGGGATGCTTTTGCCACATTGTATCGAGAAAGAAATGAGGCTTTTTTATGAATAAGGGGCAATCCTATGGATCTTTTTCTTATATTAAAGATCAAATATTTTAAAAGGAGCAATTGATTCTTTCACATGAAGTTTTACCAAATAATTCTACTCACTCAACTTGTTGACTCGTATCTGAGTTTTATTTCTACTGTACTTTGGTTGATCATGGATTAAGGCAATACAAATTCCAATATCTTTTCTCATGGTTTCTAGCTCTAATTTATGTGAAAATCTTGTGGTTATGCATGTTATTACGATATGTTTCTGACTTTGTATGGTAAGTGAATATTGTACTCAATATTTCCCTTGTCCAAAATTGTATCGTCTTTCATTGAATCCATATCCTAAACATGGCTTCTCAATAGCTGCACCAAAGTATTGACTCCTTTTCAGCCACTCCTCATCGTGTAACAACTTTTACCATTCCATTGCCATAGGGAATTGGTCGAATTCCGAAAGTATGCAAATAGAAGAGACCAAAGAACGATTTGATCTTGGAGATCACTAAAGTTCCAACCCTGATATGTAGATTGATTCTCCTCCAAAGTTTCAATGAATTCTAAAATCTTCACACTTTTAACGAGATATTTTATGTGACTAGGACTATAGTTATAGACCACACTATTCGGCATTGAATCGAAGGTCATTGCCACCAAACAAATAATGTGAAAGAAGGAGAATCTCCTACCATGTATATGATCATTATAGCTCATGAATAACTTTAATAGCTTATAAAGGCAATCAAACTTTTCATATATTGTGACCATACACATAATAAGTCATCATGAGGCCAATTCTCCTCACTAAAAACACATTACTTCATTGTGGGTCAAAATGCATGGCATTTGAACCATCCTTCTAGCCTCATTAGGACAAGGATTCTTGTTACAGAGTGGATTGCAATTAATTCATTAGGGGCCATTGGGGAAAAAATTTCAAATACGATCTAAACCAAGAGAGTTTAGGACACTATAAACATCCTTTGAGTGGCTATATTGGTTTGACTGAATCCAAAAGACCATTCGAAATTCCCCTCAAGATTCACTTCAAGGGGATTGAATTAGAGTCCCGCCATCTTGGACTCTATATAAAATAGAGTGAGACTAGGAGTTCCATATTTACATGATAAAGATGATGAAGCCAAAAGTTACCCTTACTAGAGTGGTCAAGTCATTAAGGAAGGAATCTTGAGAGGTAGCCTTTTGTATTCCAGAGTGGGGACATAGAGCCTTTACTATCATCATTCGTTTGAAAATTCCTAAAATTTTCATTGAGGAAACCTATACAATCATGTTTCATTAGAAAGCTTGAGAACAACAATACTAAACTCCAAACATCTCCAAATCACATTAGGAAATCCCTCGAGAGCACATTCGACAAGTCAAATTTTAATTTGGTGCAAAGTGACAAAGCATGCTAGTTAGATTCCACCACAGTTTTCTAATCCCCTAGTGAACAATACAACTCTGAGGAAAAAAAACCAAGAAGCTATTTGGAAAGTTGATGTTGAGATGCACCCACTTTGGCTGTACAAATTAATGGAGTGCACACATCATTTGATGAGAGGATCTTTGTTTGCATATATGTCACAAGATACTTCTCGTATCCCCATAAGTGATTTGAATTTTGATTCCTTGCACAAAGCCTTTGAAAAGTGAGGCAAAAATATGAAATTGCGTGGTTCCTTTGCATGCATTGAATTGAATATATTCTTTTTGTTTTTTTCACATCATCAAAGGGCATTGAATATATTTGATTTGAAGAATGGCATCCAAAGAAAATAGCTATTTGATGAAATGTGTAATAAGCCAAGTGTATGATCCAAGGGTGTTGGTAGCAGCAGTCAAGGCACCGAAGGACTCACAAGACAAGATAGCCAAAGAAGGGAGCCAGAGCGGACAGAAGGCACAAGCAGACTAAGTAGTCAACGAAGATCTGGCAAGTAGGCCATTCAAATTTTTCCAAAACAACATCTTCCTAACAGTGATTCTCATCACTACTAATCATTGTAAATACCATTTCCCCTTTTTTGTAACTCCATTTTGTGCAAGCCGAGGAGTTCTCAAGCTTGAGGAGTATTAGAAGTATCATCGTACCAATTTTCATTATTTTTAGACTCCATTTGAGCCTCCAAATAGGCCCTAGAACCTAATTTTTAACTAAGCTAGACACTAGGTTTGGACAGGGCCAAAAGCTAGTCAAAAACTATAAATAGAGCTAGAGAGCTCATTTTTGAGGTTAGCTTGTAATAGATTTGAACTTGTATGAGCATTTTGGAAGTAATATAAAAGAACTCCATTGTCTTTTTGTTTGTCTTGCCGTGTGTGCGCGTGTGTGTGTATGTGTGTGCATGTTGGTGTGCTTCTCACTCACACACTTGTGCCTTCACTTGCTGGAGGTCATCATACCATCCTCACGTCTTCCCGGATCGACATTAAAGGAGGTGCTACTCATCATTGAGCTACACCAAATTTTGGTGCCGTTGCCGGGGATCGAGCTTTGAGGACGAGCGTGTGATGGTAAGACGTAGAGTTGAGGTGTTGGAGTCATAGGTATTTTCTTCACTTTTATCTAGTTTCTTTTGATTTTCTCATCACCATCATCATCATCACCACCTCCCACCTCCATCTCCATCATCGCGAAAAATTTCAGTTTTTGGTCATATCACCATACCCATGCCATTCCCCTCATTTCACTTGTGAGAGAGAGTGAGAGAGAATTTGTGTGCTTGTGCTTTTCTGTGTTTTTTGAGATTTTCTACAGGAATCAGCATCCGCTGGCCAGCAGCTGCACCAGCTCCAGTAGGTAAAAAAATCTGACTATGCAGGTCTCGAGGTGTTGACCTCTGTCAATCGCAACCGACAGAAAAGTTGACTTTTTTGCAAAACAAAGTGTATAACCATGATGTGTAGGCCTAGGGCATCCTAAATATGGGTTTAAAATTTTAGAACTCCTCTGTTTTCTGTCAATCGCGATCGACACGTCAATTGCGATCGACAAACGATGACGGACACTTGCCGACCGACCTGTCAATCGTGATCGACAAGTCAGTCGTGATCGACAGAGTCAACGACCGACTGACCACACCTGACAGAACTTACGCATGACACGTGTCAATCGCGATCGAACCATCAATCGTGATCGACCCATCAATCACGACTGACAGCCCCGATGGACCTGTCAATCGCGACCGACCCAGTCAACGACTGTTTGACCACGACTGATAGAACCCTCGCGACGGACCTGTCAATCGCGATCGACCCATCAATCGTGACCGACAGAGTCAACAATCCTTTGACCACGATTGACTGAATTTTCGGGCCACGTGTCAATCACGATTGACCCATCAATCTCGATTGATAGCCACGACGGACCTGTCAATCGCGACCGACACGTCGATCGCGACTGACATATCAATCGTGATTGATAGAGCTTTCGATCGCGATTGACGTGCAAATTTGGCCAGTTTTTTAGGGCAAAAATAGTGGTCTAATTTTTGGCAATTTGTGGGGAGCTTTTAAGGGTTAGTAGAGCATTGTGAGGCCGATACCCAAAGCATTTCGAGAAGTCTTGTCTGCATGTTAGCCTGTTTTGAACCCTGTTTTAACCCTAGAACCCTAAATGGTCATAACTTTCTCATACGAAATCCAATTGCTGTGATTTTTGTTTTGTTGGAAAGCTCGTGGGGAAGTGACCATACCCAAGGCAAAAAAAAACTAAGGGGTCTTTAGAATTGTCTTCCATAAAGCCAAGGAACAGTTTGATCTCGGAATTGCATGAATGAACATGGTTTGTTGTATCAATGAAATTCAATTTTTGAGCTAACTTGGGACTTTTACAGGTCCTTTGAGAGCATCGAAGGGCATTCCAAGCAAGAGTAAGTGCAAGCTTGGGAATACGCTTCCTGGGCACACAAGGGCAACCGAGGAGAGAAACTAAGGTTGGAAATTCTCAACACCCTCTGTCAATCCCTTGCTTAGGCTAAGTACGGATAGAGGTTCTGATTAGTTAGGGATACGTTAAGCACGACCAAGTCCAAGAACTCTAATCACTCAAGTGCAACTGCCAGGAGATTACATTTGCGAAACAACCTAAGGGAAAAGAATTTAAATCGAGCGACCACACTCAAAGTACGAATAAACTTAAGTGTTCCTTGCGACGAGGATTAATTGGACAAGAAGTGACACCTAAGGAAAATTAAATAGGACAAGTGACTAATACAAAAGAACTCAGCAACGAAAATTGTACTTGGAAAATTTGGGAGTAATTAATTGGGCTTATGAACCTTAGATCAAGACGACATCTGGGAAGAGATAGACAGAGTCTTAGGTCTTCAGAGGCTAATGTCAATCATACTGCTAGGTCTTGGGCCCAGCAGTTGAGCCATCATTCATACTACCCTAGCTCTGAGACTAGTGAGTTAGAGATGTCTCAAGGTATGGAGAGACCTACAGGAAGTTCAGGTGTGCCATATTTACATAGGGTAGAAGGCCGCTACAAGACGCAGCTGGAATACCTTAGGACCAACCGATTAGGTGCTAGCATCTATGAAGACGGCCTAGGAAGATCTGTGGTCCATATTAAAAACCCTGACCAACCCATTGGAATTAAACATCCAGCCGTCAAATTTGAAAGTGGAGCATACTTAGACAAAGAAGGAACCATATATTTAGTCACCAGTCACCCAGATAGGACATATGAATTCGGGAATGTGATCCCAGAAACGGACTTAGGTGACCTAGAGCAAGGGAACATGGGTGTAGAACCTAAAACTCCTCGAGGCAAATCAGTTCTTACTAGAATTATCACGCCAGAGTGGATTCCCCAGGACAATAAAAGCATAGATCTGCTCTTAAACCGAGAGACCGATGAAGCCTTTTGGAGGTATAAGCCTGTTCAGCCTAATGAGATAGGAACGATCACGATCTATGAACTCAAAGATCCTGATAGCCCAGACAAAGTGACCTATTTAGACAACACTTCGGAAAGAGTATTCGTGGTTACAGAGCACGGTAGGCATGCCTACACTTCGAAGGGAGAGTTTATTTTTCCCCAACCAAGATCTAATGTCTCTTTTGGCCACCAAGGAGCGGGAACATCCCAAGCTCATGGAGTGCAAAGGGAAAGAAGTAGAGATAGACTGGAGGTAAGCTTTGCCAACCCAATAGGAAGAGAACGAACATGAACAGAGGCGGATAGAGAAGAAACCGACAAAAATAGAGTTCCAAGAAACCTAAGAAACGTTGATGATTTTCCTCTGCCAAGGCCTAGGGAACACACCAGAACCTTAAGACCTACACAACTGGTTGAGTCCATGAAGAACCATTTCGATGGCACAAGAGATCCATACGATCATGTGGCCGAATTTAGACAAGTCTTGAGAGCTGAACAAGTGGAGGACATGTTCACGCAATACAATGCCTTTGGTCTAACCCTTAGGAACACCGCTCTAACATGGTTTCAACCACTAAATGAGAGACACTTCAGGAGCATAGACCAACTTCTAGAGGCATTCATCACTGAATTCTCTAAGAGTGGCATAAGGCATAATACTTCCTCATTAATCCACAGCTTCAAGCAGACACCTCAAGAGACCGTGAGACTTGCGCGAAGAAGATGTAGGCAATACCTAGAGAGATGCCCTATTCCTGAGTTACCCACACCATCCAAACAAGTGGCTTTATTCCTAGATGGATTGCTGAGTACAAAGTTGAAATCATATGTGTACTTAAAAGACCCTAGGACCATCGAAGAGTGTGTACGCATGTGCATCGACATCGAGGATAACCTAGTGGAGGAATTAGAACTTTCCAAAATCTACAAAGATTTAGATAGTTCTACTAGCCTCTCTTCCTCGCAATCCACATCTATTGAGGAACTCACAGAAAAAGTAGCTCAGAAGTTAGGAGTCTCTAGCAAACAAATCCCAAGATTTTCCCCAGTAAAGGGGTGCTATACTTGTGGAGGTGACCATATGGCAAACGTATGTCCCATCATGGCTCAACCCCAAGTGAATCCCAGTAGCCAATACTGCACCATAGAACGGAGATACACAAATCACACTGCGCAAGATTGCCCCTACAATAAGCAAGCGGTTAGGCAAACCTACCCTCATCCCTATCCACAATAGGGAAGATATCAAAACCAGTACCCACCACAACAGTATGCTAGGCCTCAACAAACCTATCAACCACAATATCACGCCCAGCAGAGACCTCAACCAGTGTTAGCACAACAACCCCCTACTCCAACTAATGTAATTCGTGTAAAGTATGCAGCTCCTCAACCAGTGTTAGCACAACAACCCCCTACTCCAACTAATGTAATTCCTGTAAAGTATGCAGCTCCAGAAGAAAACCTGAATAGAGCCATAGTGCCAGTAACACCATTACTTTCTGAAAGTGACCCTAGTGACCATAGCTTTGACTCTACACATATTGATAGCCCCCAGGCTTACTACATGCAGTCTCCTGAACATGGTGAGTCCTATTATAGTGAAGAACCAAGTGAGCCTAGTTGGGACCCAGAGTATGCAAATTTCATGTACACAAACCCCAACTCTAGACCTCAACCTAGGCAGGTAAGACCCCCATTCCCTAGAGGGCCATGCTACAGATGTCAGGGAGATCACATCATTCGTGATTGCCCCATGCCTGCACCCACACAACCCCAGCCAGGAACGATCCAGGGCTTTTGCCAAGATTGTGGAAAGGAGCATCTCTTACGAGATTGCCCAAAGAATCCCAATAATATGCTAAAAATCACTCCCATTAATGTTATTGGGTTAGTTGTAGACTCCACAAGGAGTGTGACTTCCACTACACCAGTGCAAGTGGTCACTAGAGCTCAAGCCTTGCAGCAAAACCAAGGTTTAGGCCGGGAAAAGAGTGTCGAAGTTAGTGAAACTGACAGCATAACCAAGAAACGGACTAGAGCTTGGAGAGATAGCCGAGAAAGAATGAAAAGGAAATGGGCCAAGAAGATGAGTGAACTCGAGGGAAGCCTAAGAGAAACGAGAGCCAAGATAATTGAGCTTAGATCTCAACATCTCTCTCACACTAGCCCACCACCATCATTCCCATCTCCAACCAATCCACCACCTTCTAACCCGCCTCATGCGACCCCACCACCCCCTAGAGTAGGATTAGTTTTAGCAAACCCCACTCTTGAGGACCTAAATATGATGCTTAAGGCATATCAGGCCAGAATCCAAGAAGCGCCAAACGTAACCGATCATGAAAAGTGTTACCTTAGAGTGGAACTAGAGCTTGAACGAACCGAAATTTGTGCTAAGATGGTGGAATTTGCTCAAACCATGTTTGAACCCAGTCGCCTCTTTAACATCTCTAGTTCAGCTAAGATGCAGTTGCACTTTGATGGACTGCTAGAAAGATTGGAGAGGCTAATTGCACAATAAAAAAAGGAACCCATCTCTCAAAATGAGAGAAGGCCAAGTGAAAGAATAAGCATTCCCCCCTAGGAAGCTTATGTCCCTAACTCGACAGAGCCAGACACATCTTCTTCTATGAATAGGTACACACCAGAGTTCTTGCAAGAGATTCAAGAAGAATGAGGCATGCAAATTAGCCTTAAAATAAGCAATATGCTTCTCATTAGGACTAGTGAGCAATATGTCATCAACATAGACAACAACGATCAGAGGCACATCATTTGCACACTTAACATATAAGGTGCTCTTAATTGGACTGTCCTCAAAACCATGTGCAATCAAGTAGGCATCTATCTTTTCATACCAAGCACGGTTGCTTGCTTCAAATCATATAATGCCTTTTTCAACCTACACACTTTATTTTCATGCTCTTTCTCCACCAAACCATAGGGCTGAAAAGTCACCATTTAGAAATGTAGTTTTAATGTCTAACTGATGTACATTCCAACCATGATGAGCTACAAGTGCATAGATGCTATGAACAATAGTCATTCGGCATATGGGAGCAAAGATCTCATCAAAAGCAATGCCTCTTTCTTGAGCATAAACTTTTGCAACAAACTTATCACTTTACCTATCAACTCTTCCATTAGGCTTACACTACAGCTTGTATACCCACTTATTGCAGATGGCCATCTTGCCAGGAGGCAAGTCACATAAAGACCATGTACCATTCTTCATAATAGCATGATATTCTGATTGCATAGGAGCCATCCATTTTCTTGAGTTTTATGCTTTATCAAACAAAACAGGCTCATTCTCATCACAAAGACTAGAGGCGGCCATAGCATAGCAATCTGATGTGAAAAAAACACTATGAGAGCCTAAACAAGTACGATATGATACAGATGCATCTAATTTGCTATCTTGCAAAGTCTGCACACTAGCCATTTAGGCATAGTTTTTGCCTCCTCTATATTAATTCTTTCATGAACAAGTGCATCATTTGAATCTACATCCAAAATGGAATGATTTGCATCATCACGTAAGACTTGTAAAGGCTACAAAATCGCCTCATTTAGACCAGCACTAGACTCCCACCTATAAAAAGAGGTAGCACAGTGTCATACACATCTTTGGAGCTAGCCGATGTCATCTTAGTACATAAAACTAATGGCTTCCATAAAAACAACATCACGCCTAACCAAAATGCATTTAATTTGTGTATGATATAGAGGATAGCCTTTGGTTTCAGAACTGTACCAAAAAAAAAACACTTCAATGCTTTATCATCCAATTTTTTAGCATTGTTGTTCATGCACTAATGCATATGCCACACAACCAAAGACACGTAGATGAGCAATAGATGGCTTGCAACCATGCCGAGCCTCATATGGAGTGATAGACTACAATGCTTTAGTGGGACACCTGTTAAGTACATATGTTGCACACATAAAGCCTCAAGCTAGAAACTATGTGATAAAGCTTGAATCTTGACCATCCACCTTGCCATCTCTATGAGTGACATGTTCTTCCTTTTAGAAACTTTTTAAACTAATGTTTTATCCCATGTTCAACTAGAAAATCATTAAAACTAGAAGATGCATATTACCCCCTCAATAAGAACAGAGGGTGCCCATTTCACATGTTGACATATTTTCAGCCAAAACCAGAAACTGTTTGAAGCACATGGACACCAGACTTTTCTTTCAATGGATATACCCATGCATGCCTAAAAGAATCATCATTGATGAAATTCATGAAGTAAAAATATTTCCCAAAAGGAAGTGTCTCCATAGGACCAGAAACATCACTCTAGAAAAGCTATAATTTCTTAGCAGCCCACATTGAACCATCTTTTGGGAAGGAAGAATGTTGCATTTGCACAAAATACAGCCTTCACAGACATGTTTATTAGGTGCCTCAAGTTTGGAGAGAGAGGAAACCATTTCAGATTTTCGTAAGCGTAGCAAACTAGAAAAAATTAAATGACCAAAGTGTGCATGCCAAAGCTTTGCACTTGACATAGCCTAAGAATCTTGAACTACAAATGCTGAATCGTTCATAGATTTTGCATAATCTATGAGCTTATAATGTCAATGACATAAAATGAAATGTGCATCTATCATCAAAAAATTTCACAAGCAAGCCCATGCTTAAAATGATAACTTAGTAAATTTCTGCTCACTTGTAGATGAGCTCCATTTACCTTTTCCCTTATGACTAGCTCAATCTACAACATGCATAATGGGCATGTCATGCATAGAGCAATCTTCCTGCAACAAAATAGAGACTAACTCCTCAAATGTTAAGTCATTTGGATTTCCTTTCATCATCAATCAAAGAGTAGAAGCAAAACTCTAATATGAATTTGGATGATTGTTTAGAACAATCTGCACAAGTGAACTATCTGGCAACACTTCATTAGCAGAAATCAACTACTCCAAGTCTTTGATCTTTGTCAGAAAATTATCCATGGAGTCTCCTTAATTCATGTGCTCACTCGTTGGAGCAAGCCTATGACAAGCCTAAGTATTGGCTTAGTCCCACAAAGTCATAGAAGAAGCCTTAAAATGAAGACAATGTAAAGTTCACTTGTGAACTACCTCTTGTAACTTTTGAAGACTTTACTTAATGTAAAAGTGAAAGAATCTTAAGTGGTTGAGTCCACTTGATCAAAAAGGGAAAGAGGAGCCACGAATTCATGATTTGTGGTAGATAGAGAATCAAATCAATCACTAATTGATTAGAGAGTGATTGAGGGAAGTTAGCCTCCCAAGATCAACTATAAATACATGGTAGTCTTAGTCGTGGTCATTTGAAGACCTCCAAGAACTGAGCTTTATGCCATATCAAGGTGTGATTACAAGGCACACATGTGTATCAGTAAGTCCATTGTATTGTACAATCAATATAATTTCATTTTCATGATCATTTGAGTTCATATTTCCATGTTCTTGTGAAGTGTACTACTCACTGCCATATCTCTCAGTTTTCTGAGTCACATTGCAAAGATGGTTTCTCTGAGCTTGGTGGATCATTTTCTGTGATTTCACTTGGTAAAGTTAGCTCTATAAGTCTACTATATGCTCACCAATTTTCATTTCATTTGGGTATTGAAATCTTCAGTTATCTTTAGTTGAAGTCAACCCTGTCTGTTCATTTTCACTTCTCTGTCAGGTACCCGACTTTTTTACTCATCTTGTCAGAGCTGTTTCTCAGTGTGTACTTACCCAAACTCAATGATTTAAAGCTTTTTGGATTTAGACACTGTCTAGTATAAGCATACAAATGTTCATAATCATTGGATTCTTAAAGCTTTAGTTATGCTCATTTTTCTGCTCACTGGTCTCATTACTATAGCAACCCATGAAAATCAAGATGATGTCATCAGTTGTTAAACATCATTCTCAGTGTGTGGTTCATTATTTTTGATGATCTTACACTTGAAAGTTAGCTCCTTAAGTTAACTAGACTTCCCCAAAAGGAATTAAGCTAATTACTGTTGTGTTCAGAGAATTATGCAAAACACTGAACACATGTATGAACCAAAATAGCAAGTTCTTCACCTCTGAGCTAACTTGAACTTATCTGTTTTGGTCTATCTTTTTGAGAGTGATCTTCCAAGGTACATAGGGTGTCTAATACATCCAGTGGAAAGCTAAAATGACCCACCATATACTCTTGGAGTTCATTCGGCTGGTGTAGATCAAGGATTTTGCAGCACCTCTTCATCTTCAAGCACATACCTATCCATCTCTTCACAGTGGTATCAGAGCAAGGTTGGACAACATGGTAGATGGATTTCCTTCATCAATTGACAAATTGGACAGAGATAACTACTCAGTTTGGTCATTGAGAATGGAAGCTTATCTCCAAGGTAGAAGTTTATATGGTTATGTGGTTGGAGATGAAGTTATGCCAAGTTTCAGGAACAAAAGTCAACCAACACAAGAACAACAAGAAAGATTGAGCACATGGTGCTCCAAGGATACACTTGCAAGGTCTTATCTCCTCAACTCTATCTCATATTTTTTGTTGCCTCACATTAGAAGTTGTAAGACATCTCAGGAAGTGTGGAATGCATTTGAAGCTTTCTTCTCTTCAAGTATTAAAGCTAGGAAGCATCAACTATGGTTGGATTTCACAACTCTCAAGAAAGCTCCCAAACAAAATGTGACTAATTTTGCCACAAAGCTCAAGGACATAGCAGATGAGTTGGGAAGCATTGGAGAGGTAATAGATGAAGAGCAAATTGTAAGGCAAGTCATCAATGGCTTGAAGGCAGATGACAAGTGGGAAGCATTCAGCACAGCTATGGATTTGTACATGGACATGCATGTACCTGATTTCAATACACTCATTGGACAACTACTTACTCAAGAGGCAAAGCTTATCAAAAATGGAGAAAGCTCTAAAGGTAATCAATCTTCAGCTTTATACACTGATAAAAGCAAGTCCAAAGATAACAAAGGAAAGGCAAAGAAAGTGGATGATGAAGAAGGTACATATCAAGCTAACTATGCAGGTAGAGGAAGACATGGCAGAGGTAGAGGAAGAGGAGGTAGACAAGGCAGGGGGAGATCCCAAGACTCCAACTCATGTTCTATTTGTGGATTAACTAATCATACAACTGAAAATTGCTTTAGGAATTCCAAGAATCGAAGGAAGAGGATACAATAGAGGAAGTTATGGCTAATCAAGAGGAAGGTTCAACAATTATCATGGAAGCTACAACAACTACAATCATTCAAACTATCAAGGAGGATACAAAGGAAGGAGAGACTTTAATAACTACATAGAATACTCAAACAAGGAGGATTCATTATTGATCATGAACATGGCTATGCCACAAGGTAAATCTGATGAGCATGTTTTCTACATAGATTCAGGTTGTTCAAATCATGTGGCAGGAAATGTGGCCCTCCTATCAGATTTAGAAGATCCAAGGAACAAGCATGAGGTACAAACAGGAGATGATACAAGACACCTTGTGGAGAAAATAGGAAATGTCAAAGAACCTGATGGAAACATCAACCTACTCAGTAAGGTACTCTATGTCCCTACCATTACAAAGAATTTGATAAGTGTTGGGCAGATAGTAGAGAAAGGGTTGCAAGTCAGGTTCACAAAAGGAGGAGCTTTTGTTGAAGATCTAAGTCAAGGATTCAGAAGAATTGCAAAAGGTGAAAAGACAGGTAGATTGTTCACATTTGAATTACAAGACGCTAGAAACATTGCTCTCTTTAATTATGGTAGTCAGACACTCACTGAATTGGAAGTATGGCACAAAAGGATAGCACATATTGGTGAAAGGTCATTTAAGCAAATTTGCATGGACCAAAGTGTACTTGGACTCCCTAATTTGTCAAAACAACATATGATTTATAAGTGTAGTGCATGTCAATTTGGAAAGTCTCACAGGTTACCATTCATGAAGAAAGGTTATATGCATGGAGATCTCTTGGTGTCCGGGTTCATACAGATGTATGGGGACCTAGCAAGGAAGCTTCAATATCTAGATCAAGGTATTATGTCTCCTTTATTGATGATTGCAGCAGATGGACTATCCTATTCTTTATGAAACACAAAGATGAAGTTTTTTCATGTTTCAAAAGATATTTGGCTCTTGTGGAGGATCAAACAGGTAAATCACTAAGAGGGCTAAGGTCAGATGGAGAGGGAGAATACTTCTCCCATGAGTTTGATTCTTTTCTTCAAGAAAGAGGAATCAAAAGAGAGGTAACTACAAGATACACTCCTGAGCAAAATGGAGTGGCAGAAAGGAGGAATAGGACAATTGTTGAAGCTCCAAGGTCCATGCTAAATGGAAAGCATTTTCCTAATTATCTATGGGTTGAGGCTGTATCTACAGCCACTTACTTGATTAACAGGTTTCCTTCAAAATCCCTTGATGGGATGACTACATATGAGGCTTGGAATGGAAGAAGACCAAGCTTAGATCATTGTAAAATTTTTGGATGTATTGCTTTTGCTCATGCTCCTTCACAGGGTAGAGACAAGATGGATCCAAAGGCAGAAAGGTTTGTATTTATTGGATATGTCAACAATCAAAAGGGTTACATGTTATACAACCCTACCAACAAAGGATTCTTGGTAAGCAGAGATGTAGTTTTTGATGAAAACAATTCATGGTATGAAGATTCATGCAGGAAGGTCAATTAACCATATGATCTTGAAGAGGATTTTCCAAAGCTTGGTAGAGAACAACCAAAGATTGAAGAACAAGACACCTCAGAATATGATGAAGAATCTTAGATGGAAAAGATCAAAGCATGGAAGTCTAATGGTAAAGCAAAATTGCAGGAACTTGGACATGAGGCAGAATCATCACATCATGGCCTAAGAAGATCTATGAGGGAAAAGAAAAAACCAGAAAGGTATGGGTTTGACACCTCATTAGTAACTAAACATTCTATCTACATAGCACAGGACATAAACCAAGAGGAGCCATCATCCTTTGAAGAGGCCAAAGCAAAATCAGAATGGAAGCATGTAATGAAGGAAGAGATTGAAGCACTTGAGGAAAACAACACTTGGGATTTGGTGCCCAAGACTTCATCCATGAAGGTAATAGGCTCAAGATGGGTCTATAAACTCAAGAAGAACTCTGATGGTTCCATTAACAGGTATAAGGCAAGGCTTGTAGCAAAAGGCTTTGCACAAACTCAGGGAATTGATTATGAGGAGACCTTCTCTCCTGTGGCAAAGATGCCTACTATTAGGGTTTTGCTTAGTATTACCTCTGCCAAGAATTGGAAGATACTTCAACTAGATGTAAAGAATGCATTCTTGAATGGTTGGATAACAGAAGAGGTATATATGGCACAACCACTTGGTTTTGAGAATCAAGTTTATCCTGATTATGTGTGTAGTATGGTCTCAAACAAGCTCCAAGAGCTTGGAATTTCAGGCTTGTTTCATTCTTGCAGGACAAAGGCTTTCAACCAAGCAAGGCAGATCCTTCACTCTTTATAAAAAAGAGTAACTCTGAGTCATCTACTTATGTGTATATGTAGATGATATTATATTGACAGGAAATGATGCAGATGGTATGAAGAAGATCAAAGATCATATGAGAGAAGAGTTCAAGATAAGTGATTTGGGTTCACTTACCTACTTCCTAGGTTTGGAAGTTGTCTACAAAGATCATTGTTTGTTTCTCACTCAAAGAAAGTACATTAAGGACATGTTGGCAAAATTCAAGATGCAAGATTGTAAGATTGCAGGTACTCCAATGGAGATCAATCACGAATTGAGCTCACATGAAGGTGAACTCATAGAGGACATCACATCATATCAAAGTCTAGTGGGTAGTCTCAACTATGCCACATTGACAAGAGTAGATATATGTTTGAGTGTGCTAAGTCAATTTATGCACACACCAAGGAAAGCACACATGGATGCTGCCAAAAGGATTCTCAAGTATCTCAAAGGAACCATAAATGAAGGACTTTATTATCCTTATGTATCTGATTTAAGTTTGAAGCTATTTTCTAATGCAGATTGGGCTGGCTCCAAGGAAGATAGAAGGAGCACTTCAGGTTATCTTACCTTTGCAGGTTCAAAGCTTATTTCATGGCCATCCAAGAAGCAACCCACACTTGCTCTCTCTTCTACTAAAGTTAAATACAGAGGTCTTTCCATAGCTACACAAGAAGCTATGTGGATGAAGACATTATTCAAAGATCTTGGATTGAAGTTTGGAACTCCAACTATTTTTGGTGACAATATGAGTTCTATTCACTTAGCTACTAATCCTATTTCTCATGCAAGGACTAAACATATTGAAGTTCATTATCACTATGTACAAGAGAAGGTTCTAAGCAAAGAGATTCAAATATCATATGTGTCCACTCATCAACAATGTGCAGGTATTCTAACCAAAGCATTGGATGGTACAAAGCTCTACAAGTACAAAGCCATGATTGGTTTGTAGGTAATCTTGGAAGATTGAAGACCTCAAGCATACTTGGCTTGAGGGGGAGCTATTGGAGCAAGTCTATAACAAACCTAAGTATTGGCTTGAGTCCCACAAAGTCATAGGAGAAGCCTTAAAATGAAGACAATGTAAAGTTCATTTGTGAACTACCTGTTGTAACTTTTGAAGACTTTACTTAATGTAAAAGTGAAAGAATCTTAAGTGGTTGAGTCCACTTGATCAAAAAGGGAAAGAGGAGCCACGAATTTGTGATTTATGGTAGATAGAGAATCAAATCAATCACTAATTGATTGGAGAGTGATTGAGGGAAGTCAGCCTCCCAAGATGAACTATAAATACATGGTAGTCTTAGTCGTGGTTATGTGAAGACCTCCAAGAGCTGAGCTTTATGCCATATCAATGTGTGATTACAAGGCACACATATGTATCAGTAAGTCCATTGTATTGTACAATCAATATACTTTCATTTTCATGATCATTTGAGTTCATATTTCCATGTTCTTGTGAAGTGTACTACTCACTGCCATATCTCTCAATTTTCTTAGTCAGATTGCAGAGATGGTTTCTCTACGCTTGGTGCATCATTTTCATTGATTTAACTTGGTAAAGTTAGCTCTATAAGTCTACTATATGCTCACCAATTTTCATTTCATTTGGGTATTGAAATCTTCAGTTATGTTTAGTAGAAGTCAACCGGGTCTGTTCATTTTCACTTCTCTGTTAGGTACCCGACTTTTTTACTCATTTTGTCAGAGTTGTTTCTCAGTGTGTACTTACCCAAATTCAATGATTTAAAGCTTCTTGGATTTAGAATACTGTCTAGTATAAGCATACAAATTTTCATAATTCTTAAATCTTTAGTTATGTTCATTTTTATGCTCACTAGTCTCATTATTATAGCAGCCTTTGAAAATCGGGATGATGTCATCAGTTGTTAAACATCATTCTCAGTGTGTGGTTCATTATTTTTGATGAGATTACTCTTGAAAGTTAGATCTTTAAGTTAGTTAGATTTACCCATAATGAATTAAGCTAATTACTGTTGTCCTTAGAGAATTATGCAAAACACTGGACAAGTGTATGAACCAAGATAGCAAGTTCTTCACCTCTAAGCTAACTCCAACTTATCTGTTCTGATCTATCTTTTTGAGAGTGATCTTCCAAGGTATATAGGGTGTCTAATACATCCATTCGAAAGCTAAAAGGGCCCACCATATACTCTTGGAGTTCATTTGGCTAGTCTAGATCAAGGATTTTGCAACACCTCTTCATCTTCAAGCATATACCTATCCATTTCTTCACATCACTCTCCAACTCTTTTTGGATGTAAGCAACATGAGCCTCATTCCTTGCCTAGTATAAAGTGGTAAGTGTATGCCAAACATCTTTTGCTATTTTTCAAGAGCAAATTTGCAGAATAATGGCACATTTGACAAACAAAGGTATGCATGTGCTCGAGCATCTCTGCCATCCCAATGAAGTTGATCTCTGTTGTAGAGCAAAGAAGAGCAAAGAGGTAGAGAAAAAGAAGGGCCCCAAAATTTTTCCGATTTGGACACTTTATTCTTATAATTATAGCCATTTTGTAACATATTTTTCGATGTAAATGCACTAGAGGAGTCCTTTAGATGCATACCCATATAGAATGGTATCTTTGCCTTTGTAAATTAGTAGGAAATTAGCCTTTTAGTTAATAAAGTTCCGGTCTCTTGTGTGAAAAGACCATTTTTAGGGCACATGTATATAAGTCAATTTGTGACTCTTTGTAGAGACTTTTGGCCATCATGAGAATCAAGAGCATAGAATTTCGAATTGGTGTCTTCTCCTCTCTGTATCTTCTTCTTTGTGAGCTTGTATGCATGTGTGATGCTTGGAAAGAGTGCTAGTGAGTGTTTTCTATCCATGAAAGTGCTTGTTTGTTGTTGGTAAGGTGTGTGTGAAGAGTGGGAAGTGTTGAAGTGTAGGAAGATCATTCTTGCAACTCAATATTTTGTTCATAACTTGAAGCAAGAGCATCTAAATCCAGTGAGAAGACCACCATTGGATGCGTCTCCTAGAGAGCTTCGAAATGAATCTGCTATTTCCTATATTTGGAGTTCCGAGCTGAGAGAAAAGCTCGATTTACTGTTGAGTGCTTCTCCAAATGTTGTGACATCCCAACCGATCCCTAAAACTTGTTTGGAATAGATTTAGACTTATTTGCAGTTTTTGAGAGTTCATTTGCATTGACCATCCTTTGAATGCACGTCTTTATACACTCGGCTAGGTTTTGATACTCCTCGGATTGATAAATAAAGCATGAATCCCCACTATATGCACTTGAGGAGGATCGAGGTATAGTCTCTTTCTCCACAAGTCCCTAAGTTGATTCTTAGGTACACAAGTTTTTGGCGCCGTTGCCGGGGATTGTCGAATCAAACCAAGGCATTCGTGTGATGGTAAATAGCTCTTAGTATTGAAGCGAGTAGAGGAGTTGTGAATTTCTCTTCTTTGGTAAGTCACACTCATCCACACTTACTACTCCTCACTGTTGGAGTGTGTATAGTGAGTTGATAGTATCGAGAAGTGAGTAGAGTGAGAGTAGGAAGGAGGAAGTAGGCAAGTAGTCTAAGAAGGTAGGGTAGTTGTTAAGTTAGGTTTTCAGCTCTTTGGATTCAAATATTTCCCAAAAGTATAAAAATAAAAAAAAAATCAACCTTGTCAATTCATTTCTACATGTGCAAGTATCGAGAGGAATGGAAACCGAATATCACGAGTGGAGATTAGGGAGATTGGGCCACGCACAGCAAGTGCAAGTGTGAAAGTGTTAGAAACTAGCCTTCAAGGTCAGTGCATCAATTTTCCACTCTCAACATTCAATGGAATCAAGGCAAAATAGCTAAAACGACTTGCGACAGATATTGTGAGGGGTTATTTAAGGGGTGAGGAAGTTTTTTTTGTGATTCAGACATTTGAGAGGGAGAAGATAAGCTGTGGTATCACCCTCATCAAGTAGAAATCTAATTGCACTTGCTAAAATTTGAAAAAATGCCAAGTATCAAGTTCTCCTACAGTTGAGTATCGCGAAATCTGGATGTCATGATCTCCTATGGTCGAGTATCGCGATACTTAGCCACGTTGAATATCAGGTATCGTTGATGTTTACTCGTGACACCTGAGGAATATTGGGCATCGTTGAGTTTCACTTGTGACACTTGACAAATATCGGGTATCGTTGAGTTTTACTCGCTACACCTACCGAATATCATATATCGTGAGGTTTCCCTCGCGATACTTATTGGATATCACGTATCATGGAGTCTTACTCGTGACACCTGTCAAATATCGTATATCGTGAGATTTCTCTCGCGACATTTGGTAGATATATTGTGTCGTGAACTTAGTCTTGTTGAGTATCGCGGAATTCTCTCACGACATTTGTTGAGTATCGTATATCGTGACTCTATAGGTATCGGGTGTCCTGGATCTACCATCGCGACATTCGGTGAATGTCAAGTATCGTGAAGTTCTAAGGATGATATTTTTCAAGTGTGAAGTGTAGGGTAGGGGGACATTCAGATACCTTAGTGTGAATTTCCAAGTGAGCCAAATATTCCATACAACTCTGAGATTCAGCAAAGAGCATTGGGAGTTAGGGGGTTGGCAAAACTCGACTAAAGCTTAGGTGAATGAACCTAAGATCCGGATGAGCTTTAAGGAGCGAAAGAAGTGTAATCTCTTCAGTGGGAAGTGTAGCCAAACCAAGTAGTCACTCACACTACTCTGAAACCTTGAGTGAGTCGGAGGAGGAAATTCTTATGGCATCAGAGGACATGCAGAATTTTGTACCAATAATTGGCATGATGTCAATTCTTGAGGGTGAATATCGAACATATTTAGAATATGTGAACACCAATCAACAAGGTTTACCCATCTACCTAGATGGGCTAAACAGATCAGTGGCTAGGCTGAAGAAAGCTATGGATGCTTATATAGTACCTAGGCCAGCTGTTAAGTATGCAGGAGGATTCTACATGGACAAAAGGGATATTCTGTATGTAGTAACTAAGAATCATGAAAACATCAACGAACAAATGGAAGAAGGCAATTACCACAACCTTAATGGGGAAGGACATGAAGAACAGGTATCTACACCTCGAGGAAAGTCGATTGTAATTAGGGTTTGGAGAGGAGACCTAATCCCCCAAGATGATTCCCTGATGGATGTTTATTTAATCAACGGGATGGAGCATCTTCTCAGAACACACTCTTCATTGTGTGAAGAACCCTTTAACCCAACCACCATTTATGAATTGCAAGATCTTGAAAACCCCACTCACATCATGTATCTGGACAAGAATCAGAGGAGGTACTAGCACTTAACGAAAGTAGAAAGAGCAGGGTTGAAATATCATAGCATCCCAGTTTTCCCTCCTAGGGATCAAGCCACGAATTCACAAAACCCCCAAGGAACCTATCAGGATAATTCATATCAACGTTCGGGACAAACACAAGAGACGCACATCCCAGTTAGGCACCATGTGCAGTTTGCTACACCGGGCCATAATCCGAATTATCGACCACCTACACATGTAGAACCAAGGAGTAGAATTCCTATTCAGGAGAAACCACCCGCAAGAAGAGGACCATGAATACCAATAGGACGACCAATATTCCCTGTAATGCCTAGACCACTTGAACCAGGAAGAAGATTAAGACCGATCCAAGTTGCCAAATGCATGAGAAACCACTATGATGGCTCTAGTGAACCTTACAACCACTAGCTGAATTCAAGCAAGTAATAAGAGCCGAACAAATGGAAGACTTATTGATTCAATATGAATCCTTTGGATTAACCCTGATGGACACAGCCTTAGCGTGGTTCCAACCATTAGACCCTAATAAATTTCAAAACATGAAACAAGTCTATCAAGAATTGATTGAAGAATTTACCAAGTCTCGAATAAAAAACAACTCTTCCTCATTAATCCATAGTTTTAAACAAGCTCCTACGGAATCAGTGAGATTGCCAGCGAGAAGATTTAAGCAATATATGGATAGATGCCCTGTTGAAGAAAGACCCACTCAAAAAAAAATGGTGTCACTGTTTTTGGAAGGATTAGTGAATGGATCATTAAGATCATTAGTACATGTGAAAAGAGTTCAAAATCTGCAAGAATGTATGAAAGAGTGTATTGACCTAGAGGACAATCTCGCAGAAGATCTGAAAATACCTAAAGGCAGTGTGAAAAGTGAGGATAGTGTCAGTAGCACGTCAAACCCTAGGAAAATGTAGAGGAAATAGCTGACTTGGTGGCAAAAAAGGTGAACGTTGTGCAATAAAGGAGTAGCTCCACCACCCGCTTATGCTTACAATAGACCATCCGCACCGGGACCTATGCATTATTGTAGCATAGAACAAAGGTACACAAACCACAGTACAGAGAACTGTCCCTACAATCGGAAATCAAGAACTGTGCAACCACCTATGAGGTCTTATGGATTTCCTCAAAGAGATCAAGGAGGAGAAGCCTTTAGATATCACACATATCAGCAACAGGCACCAGCACTGCGACCCTACACTTATCAAGGGTACACTCAGCCACAACATGTGCTGGGACAACAACCACCACACCCACAGAATGTTGTCCCAGTAAAAATGGCTCAACCTGAAGAGAACCTAGAGAGAGCAATAGTCCTAGTCACGCCATTGGCTAGTAATGAGCCTTATGACGCATCTTATGACCCTAGCCTAGGACATTATTCCGCATATGAGGGCATTATAGTTTAATACGGACAATCTTACGAGCCCTATGCTTATGGTATGGAAGGACCAGATAGCTCTTACGGATATGAACATGATTATGTGTCATTAATGTACACAGCTCCGAGAGCACCCTTACCCTCCCGACCAATGAATAGAGCATTGGAGGAAGGAGAAGAGCGATGCACTTTTATAGGACAAGATGTCTCAATGGAGGAGGAACAAGAGTTAATACGACTCATACGAGAATACAGGGATGTCTTTGCTTGGACACATAAGGATTTAAAAGGAGCAGATCCCTCTATTTGTGCCCATAGAATCCCTATGACATTAGAAGCCAAACCTTCCAAACAAAGACCATACACATATAATGATGTTTACTCAGCAAAAATTAAGGAGGAGATAGATAAGTTGTTGGACGCAGGCTTCATTTATGAGATCGAACACACGGAATGGGTATCACTTTTAGTAGTCATGCCGAAAAAGAATGGCAAGTTAAGGGTATGTATTAACTTGAAGAAAGTAAATGTTGCCACCATATGAGATAGTTACCCATTACCTATCACCGATCATCTTTTGGAAAGGGTTGCCGGAAAGGAAGTTTATAGTTTTCTGGACGGCTTTTCAAGATATAATCAGGTAGCAATTGCTCTTGAGGACCAACAAAGACAACCTTTGCAACTGAATGGGGAGTGTACACATTTAGGGTTATGCCTTTTGATCTAACTAATGCCCCAACCACTTTTCAAAGGTTGATGTGTCAGGTGTTCAAGGAATTCTTAAGGAAGAGCATGGAGGTATATGTGGACGACTTATGCACCTATTCAGCTATACAATCGGAACATATCCCAGAACTAGGAAAGATTTTTGCCAAATGTCGACAATATAGAGTTTGCCTTAATCCAGAAGAGTGCATCTTCATGGTTCAACAAGGGAAGATATTAGGGCACATTGTCTCTAAGAATGGGATTTCCACGGATGAAGACAACATCAAAGTGAATCTCGATTTGCCGAGACCAAAGAATGCTAAAGAAGTGCACGCACTTATGGGACATTGCGGATACTACCGTAGATTTATCCACATGTATGCCATAATTGCTAGACCTCTTTATGCATTATTGTCACAGTTTATTTGGACAGAAGAATGTGAAAAGGCCTTCAACGAATTGAAGAGTCACTTGAGTTCAGCACCAATCCTTAGCGTTCCTAATTGGAACAAACCATTTCATATTCGCATAGATGCTTCCAAGTTTTCCATTGGATGCATCTTAGCACACCAAGCAGATACAGGAAAGTTAGAGCACCCTATAGCCTATGCCAGTAGACAATTAATCAATTATACCACGATGGAGCGAGAGGGTTTAGGGATGGTGTATGTAGTGAAGGAGTTTTGACACTACTTATTGGCAAACAAATTCAAATTCTTCATTGATCATCAAGCATTATTGTACTTAGTCAATAAGCCTTGTAATACAGGACGACTAGTACGATGGTTTCTATTGCTGATGGAATTCGATTTTGAAGTAGTATTCAAGAAGGGGAACACACACATTAGAGCAGATCACCTATCATGAATGACACATGGAGAGCCCCCCACAGGAGTACCACATGATCTACCAGATACTTATCTTTTCAATCTCGATCTATGTCCCCAACGAGTGGAAAAGTTGATTCCTATCCTCACACATGGACCTTAAACATGGGATCACGACAAACAAAAGTCAAGAATTATGGAAGACTAAAAATCTCCACATCATTGCTGGAAGCGTATACCACCAAGATCTAAGTGGATTACTCATGAGATGTGTGGAGGAAGAGGAACAAGAGATGTGGCTTCAAAAAGCACATGTAAATCAATGGAAAACTCATTTAAATGCAAATGGAACATGGCAAACACTGAAGAGATTAGGCATATACTGGCCAACCATGCAGAGGGATACACATAACTATGTATCTACCTGTCCAACTTGTCAAGAATGAAGGCCAGAAGAGAACTCTACTCTATGTTACTCCACTGTAGCACCAAGGTGGAGTGTGCCTCTAGTAAAATTCTTGAAAACCCAAGAGTACCTAGAAGGAGCTACTTTAGCGTGAAAACGTGCCCTCTCAGAGCAAAGCAAGGACTATGTTCTTATAGGAAAACAACTCTTCAAGAGAGGAAGAGACAATAATTTACGAATGTGCATTCATGAAGATGAGTACATTTCTATCTTAGAGATGGCTCATACGGGAGCTGCAGGAGGACATTTTTCTACACATAAAACTGCAAAAATGATTCTCTTCGCAAGAATGTGGTGGCCAACTCTACATCAAGATGCAGCCACTTATGTCCAAAGATGCGATACATGTCAAGGAACGAAGTATCCAATTAGAAGAGACGAAATGCCATTGAAGCCCATGATGAGTGCCAGAGCATTTACCAAATGGGGAATAGATTTTGTAGGACCAATTATCCCACTTGCTAAAAGTTCCCATGCTGAGTACATAATAGTCGCAACAGATTATTTGACCAAATGGGTAGATGCCAAAGAAACCAAAAAAAATGATGCAAGGACTACGACAAAGTTACTCTTCGAGAATATATTCACTAGGTTAGGATTGCATATTGAAATTGTGAGTGATAGGGGTACACACATCATCAATGAAGTGATAGAAGCTCTACTAAATGAAGTTTTAGTGATTCATAAGAAATCATCCCCCTATCACCCACAAGCCAACGGATAGGTAGAAAGTTCGAACAAAATCTTATGCACAGTCCTCACTAAAATTGTTAACAATGGCAGATCCGACTGGGACAAGTAATTACATCACACTTTATGGGCATTCTGAGTAGCCTACAAAACAGCCATAGGAACTACCCCCTTTAACCTAGTGTACGGTTAGAATGCCATTTTGCCAATTGATTTCCTGGTACCTACTCTCATAGTAGCTTCAAATTACGAATGGATTGGGCATGAGTTATCAGCCCAATTGGATCAAATAGAAAAATTACACGAAACAAGATTATAAGCTGTGGCAGGTATTTACGTTGCAAAAAGACGGTAGAAGGCATATTTTGATGCTCATATTAAAGATAAAAACCTGAAGGAAGGAGATTTGGTCTTGGTCTATACTTTGAAGCAACATGCAAAGAAACTACAAAAAAGAGGATATGGGCCCTTGATAATCAATCGTATATCTACCAGCAGAGCCATTAGCCTATCGACCCTAGATGGAGAAGTATTGCCAAACTATATAAGTGGTTGCCGTGTAAAAAAGTATTTAGGACCATTGACAGAGGAAATAATGTCACGACTTCTAATGGCTAAAAATAGATGAGAAGAGGATGAAAGAATACAAGAAGAAGCAAGACAGGAAGCTCTAGAATGAATCAGGAAACGAAAGGAATGGATGAGAGAGAGGGATGATAGATATCTACAAGGAGAGGAACTCATTCCAATGGCTAACTTTAGAGCCTCTGAAAACCTAGGACATCCAACAAAGCAACCATATTTGAATTTGCGTGCTGGAATAGAAGAGTACCACTTAGCGGAGGCTCTCATTGACACAGGAGCAGCTGTTAGCTGTATCAAGTCTTCATTGACTCAAAAATTCAAGGAAGAATTACGTCCTTCTAAAGCGCAATTAATTGGAATAGGCGAAAAAGTTACTAAAGCATAGGTGAGATTACCTTGTCACTACATCTCGAAAATAACACGATGCAGCAAAAACTCTTAGTATGTGAGGATCAAGACTTATTAGAAGAACTAGTGTTGGGTCAAGATTGGATATATGAATATGAAGTGACCATTGAATTAGCATTGGGCTACGTATCAACCAAGATAGGGCACCGTGAGGTATTCAGGATGTTAGAAGAATGACATGTCAAAGCCAAATGTGTAGACCCAAGAGATCACTCACACATGCATGCAAAAATACACCAAATCTCGATCTCGCACACTCTCCTAAATCAGTGAACCTCACTACTAGGATCATCTCCAATAAAAGCCCTTGTGAGGAGTCGAGCACAAGTGGAACCAATCAGCAAGACTGTCATGAACTTCCACGCATTAGGATCCATCCCATTCCTCACACTAGACATGCTTTGGATCAAAAAAGATCAGGTGACAGCATATCATCAACAAGAGAGCTACACTCTGCACAAGAAACAACAATAGTACAAGAACACAAGTCAAGATGGACTCCTAGGTCCACAAAGGAGAGTATGGATTCCAAAGAAAGTGATGGCCGCCCAACCGGCACGAATGCAGATATGGATTCCCAAATTATTTTCACCAATGACAATCATTAAAAGGAATGTGTCAAGGCACAAGGAGGATCAGTACGATGTGAAGGCGAAACAACAAGACACAAACACCTAGAGGACATTGTAGGAGCGGAAATACACAACAAAAATCATTCAAAGACGTAGGAGACGGACAAAGCAGAGATACAATGTGAGAAGCACAACATTCACTAGGAATGATGGGGATACATTTTGTTGTCAAAGAATAAAGCAGATCTGGAAGCCTAAAGGCAAAACCATATGTATGCATCGGCCGGACATTTCTATTTGCACACATCCTGAGTTGCAAAAATCCCAATCATGCATAATAGGGCTACATTACAAGGCCATCCACTCGGCATCTAATTCTTCTTTTGGATAGTGAAGCACATTTTCCTCTTAGGGAATTTGAGAGCACTTGTACAATAATTTCAACGAAAATAACTCATAATATAATAAACACTTTGGCTAGGTCTTAATGCTTTTATTTTCTATCAAAAAAATATAGAAAAATATATATATGAAGAAAATCCCAGGTATTACCTTTCTCACACTCATGGGAAAGGGATGATACACTTCACTTGGAGAGTTGCCAAATTCATGAAGGATAAATAAAGGATAACTCATGATATCGACCTTTCACTGATTTCTGGCATGTATTGAGTGTAGATGGCATCTTCAAATTCTCAGGATACGCAAGAGGAAGAGGTCCTACTTCTTCCCTTGAAATCCATTTCTAAAGGAAGAGGTCATTGGTTCCTTGAAGATCGGCCGGTGTCAGGTCTTCTTTTCATGGCCACCATCAAGATTGTGGAGCAAGATCACTACTTCCCAATCATGTCACAAGATTTCCAAACCATAATACAGGGACTACCACGCATCACGGATGTTTGGACAAGAGCTGGAATAGATGCATTTCTGAGACTTCCCATATACTCACCAAATTTTTAGCGATGCACACAAGTTATGAACACACTCCAATCTGCAGCAGATAAGCCGTCAATCCCGGAAGCGAAAGTGCTCGATAAAATTGGTGCATGGAAAACAATTCGATTCACCCATGAGCTAATCAACAAAGCTTTTGCATGGAGTCAGGATGGCCTCACTAACATCAAAGATGAATGTCATGACGTGAAAAAGAAAACCTTTCTCGAAATAAACAGGACAGATATAGAAGAATCGTTTAATTAGTGCATCAACATTTTTGTTTCACAGTATGCACAGATATACGCCTCAAAAAATCGTAGTTCAATTGCTTTCCCATGCGATGAGGCAAGTTCGAAATAAAGTAAATCTTACTCCATATATTCAAGACCACCTATTCTAAGCTAAGAAGAAGTGGAGTCAGAAGAAGGTTTTGAATGGAAGTTCGGCATTGACTTTACTAATCTATGAGGCTCTCAAGATGAAAGAATGTCTACGTTTGATGCCAAACTCCACTGAAATGGAAAAATATGTAAAGTCGGCTAGTATTCCAAAGAAAAAGAAGACAGTTATCTCCACATAGGAAGTGGGGACAAGTCCCAAGAAACCCATGAGAGGGGCTAAGCGCATTAGAGATGAAGCGGCCCAAGGGACACCACAATCAAAACGAGCACATACACTACCTAAGATCCCTCTGACACAACAACCCATCACAAAAAGGGATCTCTCAACGGCTCTAGAAGAAACGCATATGTACATGCGGGGCCAGGTGAACCTTAATGTACAAGGACATCAATATAGATAGGCAAGACGAGGTCAACAACAGAAGGACAAAGAACATGCTCCAAAATTGGCTGCTAGATACAAAGAATTGGGACTTGAGGATTCTAGTTCTAATGAGGAATCTAATTAGGAGAAAGACACCTTAAACACTGACATAAGAATAGAAACAAACAATGAGGAACGGAAAAAGATAGACCAGGTCGAAGTCACGCCAGACAATCACCAATTGCGCATACAGAACCAAGAAGCATCCACTAAACAAACACACCTCATTCAATTGAACAAAAAGTCACAAATCAGCATAAAAGAAGCTTCAATCACGCATAAAGATGCAGTACCACCCATAAAAGAAGAAATACAAACAAGCATGGAAAAAGAAAGATGTCTACAACAAAATAGGGAACAAATTGTGATTGAGATTCTTGATGACACGCCCCAAGCTAAGACAGAAGGTAAGGGGGCTGAACCAAAGATACAACTTCATATTAGGCAACCCCATGACATGACATTGCATGTGACGCAAGGAAAAGATGTTAACACAAGTGAAGAACCCAGCATTCCAACAACATGGTTGAATATTGATGTTACTCAACTAGAACCTGTAGTCAAACAAATGATACAGACGGCCATGGATATGCAGTAGCAAACGATGGAAACAGATGCAGATTACCACAAGGCCATGAGAGAAAAGAATCAATTTCAAGTTATGAGTGAACAACTGTCTGCGCAACTAATACAAGTTCAACATGTGGTCTCAACTAAAGAAACGGAAATAACCGAAGTCAAAGGACAATGCACTACATTAATGGAGCAGAATCACAAGCTCTAGGAACAACTGATGGAGCTACAAAGACAACATGAATTAAGTGAAGCAAACAAAGAGAGGATGAAGGCTAGAAGCAATCTACTAGAAACGCAGCTAAAAGCATATATGGAGGAAAATGATAACTATGCAGCAGGAATAAAGAATTGATGAAGGCATTGCTGGATGACCAACCAATAGAAACAAAAGAGACAACAGCAACTGACCAAAAGGAATTGAACGATCAAATAGCAAAATATGACAATTTGTTGAGACAAGAGCACACTCTCAAAGAAGAATGGGAATGCAGGTATATCAACGAAACCAATGAGCTCGAAAAACAACTGCAAAATGCCCAAGCCAAACTTGTGGTGAGCTACAATGAAAATGCGAATCAAATAGCAAAGATCGGCAATGAGCTTCTCGCGGCTAAAGACGCGCTCCAGACAGCCCTTCATGAAGTTAAAGAAAAGACTGAACGTCTTGCACAACTAGAAGCTCGAATAGAACAAAGAGCAAACATTGGGACACCAGTAGAGCCACAACCAGAGAATCCCACTAACGAGGTAGAGGTACGTCATCTATCTCCCCCGATCTATCATTCTCCAATAAAAGAGTAGATGGCGGGACCATCTGATGATCATCCCATGCCTTATACTACAGAAATAAGTCAGAGGCAACAGGCACTATTGGTGTCCCGATTGACAGAAAATTTTGAAAATGAAGTTGTCAAAGTCATGAAAGAAGCAAAAATCAAGGGAAAATACTTGGATACAATTATGAAGCCATTCAATATTCCGTTTGGCCTCTTGAAAGAGAAAACACGGCAATATAAAGACAATCACACAAAAGGATCCAGATGAGCATTTTCACTTCAATGGCAATACATTCTAGTACACTCAAGAAGAATTTGAAGCTGCACAACCCTTATGGAGAAGAAAATTTTTGGAGAAAAATCCTACTTTGTGGGTGCACTCACAAGTAGCACCATATTTATTACAGGTAAATCCTTCAATTTGCCCAAGACCACGTCGCAGAGAAGCAAGAAAATTTTTGGATATGCAAAAGAGTGGTGTGCATAATAAACAATGGTTAAATTATCCTCTGCTTCCAAGTCCACCTCACAATTACTTAGCGACTGAGGATTACATGGTGAGAACCATTGAATTTTGGCTACATTGATATGCAACAGTACCTGATCTAACTATCAAGATGACTAATAAAATCCTCAGCATGATACTTACAGTTTTGAAAGTGTTCAAACACACAGCATATACATTTTTAAAATTTCATCAGTATTAACCAGGGCACAGATATTCTTATTTTTTATCTATCTGTTATGCCTAGTCGACCTACAATGATTGCATATTATTCAAGATTAATTTTCTTGCCAATTCAATACATGCAAACTTTTGAGGAAGCATTTTTTATGGGATTTTTTGAAATCGACTCCAAAGTCTTCCTCAAGATGTCAACTAACTTGAATGCCAGATTAGTGGCATATGAATTGAGCTTCTTCACAGACCACAGACAGCCACCACATGACAGTGTAAAAGCAGACCAATGGAAGCAATTCATGATTCGTGAAGCTAATCTACTTAATGAGACAGAGAAAAAGGTATACAGGACATACTCGTCTCGCATTCCAAAGCCTGTCGGGGACGACAGAGTTTAGGAGGGGGCAGTGTTGAAGGAGAGTCCAGTAAAAAGAAAAGAAGAAGAAAACCAAAAAAGAAGCTACACTAAAGGTATTATATCTGAAGACATATCTTTGCAGGAAGCCCCACAGGGGCACTACAACACCCATCTCTGCACAAAGCCCCGCAAGGGCATACAACAGGGGAAGGTACATCGGCGAGAAGGGCAGATCAGGGCCAATAAGTATCCATGAAGAAGTGCAAGAAGATATCTGGCAGATCCTGATCCTTAAGGAGGTCCTTCAACATTTGGGTCTTCGGAAGGTCCAGATAGAAGGCCGAAGGTCCACACCTTCATACCTTCCACTAGTTGCATGCGTGGGAGCCTGACTTAACACAAAAACCCAAATTTAAAAGGAGTGATTGGAAAATTATCCATGAGTTGCGTACGGGGAAACAAGAAGAACAGGCTACAACTAATGCAACAGGTCCCAAGTTATGATCTATTTCTTGACCGCTGGTAAAACTATACCATCAGAACTTCAATAGAAGCAGACAGTGGTCGACTACGGGCACAAAGTTTGAGACATGAAGCTAAGCATGTCGAGGGATGACAGGCAAAGAGGGGGAGAGTGTTGCAGAGCAAATTTGGTAGACTTCCACACAGATAGGAGATGTGAAATAAACATCACAATAGCAAAAGGGCTTTTCATGTTTCCCCATGCTTCGGTGAAAGGGATAGGATGAAAACTTGTTAGTGCAGACATTATCCTGCTTGCATCACGAAGTTAACCAGACAAGGCATTTACCGAATCATTTGTTCAAGACCATAAGCCACCAACTTCACAGCATTATCCATGGCAAGTGCAAATCATACTTCCATGTTCTTTAATACAAAGAAGCATGCAGGCAGGCCCAAGACATCTGAGCTTAAAGTATGTATCCTCATTACAACACAATGTTTGAGACTGGGCAACAAGTAACACTCGTCAACATAGGCTTGGAGTCACCGTAAGCTCTTCGAGATTCACAAGATCTTGGTTCTTCTTGTCTTCACATAATGGTTGGGTGTGTCTGTAATCCCCATAAGTGCTACCACCTCATCATACACATACCATGGTGTTTTTGTCATGAGCTTGAACAAGGACAAAGGTATACAAAAAGCAAAGGGAAGTCACAAGGCAACTTTCGTCAATATGTTGGCAAGACAAATTGACAACACCTATGCAAATATAGTGATCATTTCCCAATATTCTACAATACTTCCTTTGTTAGAATTATTGATTCCTGAAGCATTCAACATTAGGTGCCCTAACGAAAAACATGTTCATTAACATTACCATAGTCTTCATGAAGACCAAGCTCTAAATGGGCCGTGCAGCAGTGTTTGCTTTCCATGATACCTAGAGACAATGTCGGCCTGCATCACTGCATGCTTGAAGTATTAGAATAGTTCCATCTCCCAAAAAATCTATGTGTTGTCAGACCTTAACATCTACAATTCTTGGTTGCAAATCTACTCCATCCGTGAAATGGGACAGCATAACACTTTGACAAGATAGTACTTAATATATGTGTGGTCAGAATCCTATGCCACATTCCTTCCCTGATATATAGGCACACGAGGAACCAGGGCACAACCCCAAAAAAAAAAGAAAAAACATTTATGCAAATGAGAGTATAATGCTCCCCAAGGTCCATGCATCCGGATAAACGAAGGACGAGCACAACCATCAGAGTAAGGAGTAGGTATGAAGTATGGGAGTGCCAGAGGTGACTTGCCTGCAACACCGGAAATGCCTTGGAGAAAGGCCCAACATCACCTGCTATGCACCCCTCCTTAGGCTATCAAGAAGAAGAGAAAGCAGAAGAAATGCCGTCAGGAGAACTCACAGGTTGAATTCCGTCGATCAGAGATGATAAGAGGTGGAGCGGAGTGCATGGCGTAATTCCCCTAAGGCCATGGTGTGATCAAGGGAAGCCCAACAACTCCATGTCTCGCAAGAGATGGCCAGGCGGAGGAGCACGTAGAGCTCAACCCCGCCAGAGCACATAGCAAAATGACCGAGAGATTATTAATTTCACCCCACATTGACTATGTCAGAAAGGGAGTGGGAGGGAGAGTTAAGACTCCTTCCCAAACACCTTTCTGCGGTAGTACCCCAATGAGGAGGGGTGCATTAATGCACCAAACAAGGTAGATGTGGTTCATACAGAAGGGTAGAATGGCCGTTAAAAAAAAGATTCTTGTATCATAAGCCTGAGAAGAAATGAAATCGATAGGTGATGATTTGTACGGCAAAATCCACCAAAAGCTCTTACTTGAAATGAAAAAAGGGAGGGAAAAGATCTAGAACTACCATCCCCTTTCCCAAGATACACATCAACTTCAAGAAATGACAGAGATGGAGCTGATGCCAGAGTGAATGAATGGGAGTGTGTATATGTGAGAAAAAGAGAGAGAGAAGGGGGTTAGGGGATGTTTTTGTGCATGAGACAAAATGAACTGAAAACTTCACTATTAGAAAACAAGAAAATGGGAGCAATTGGCCCAAAGGAAGGGTGAAAGTGCCATGCACAAACTCAAATCCTACGCAAATGAGCAAAAAACAATTGCAACACAATACTTTACCACACGTTCTTGAGCTCTCCAAGTGATGAAAGGCCGACCATCCCGACAACGGTGCCAAAAAGTGTTGAGGTTGTAGCAAGGAATGACCAAGAACCCTCACCACCTTGCATGGAAGCAAGAAGCAAAGCTCAAGAGTGACTCTCCTCTCATCCACCCCTACCTCCCACATGTTCAAGCCATTGGCAATAGCCCCAGGCTTTTCCACATGCTTGAAAACAAGGAGAATAGGGATTCAAGGATCCGAGTCCATGAGGAAAATACAAGAGAATGCAACTACTCTACTCATACAAAGAAGAGACATGCATAGGCACACACACACCACTCTCACACACTCACAGAGACAACAATACATGTAAATGTAACAAGTCTTGGAGTAAATGAGAGCATCTTCCATTGATAAGAGATATTACATGAGAGCACGTCGACCAAAAGCTCTCTCCTTACAAAAATGAGCTTCTATTTATAGGCTAAGCTATATTCCCCATGTGCTTCTTTGAAAAGTCAAAAAGGTGATTGTCTCTGTAACTGCCAATCTTCTAGGATATTCCAAGATCAAATATGTAACTACCAAATCCCAATGAAGGGCATGCGTGAGAATTTCTACATGGGATTTTCTAGAGAGCCAAAAAGGTGAAATATATGAGAGACCTCTTCACTATGGTATATAAGAGAATATTAAAAAGTGCTCTAGGAGAGTGTTCATATGTGACACTCACATATATACAAAAAAAGTTATTTCTCATGGTCTAGAGAGGGTTCCCATGCACCATTGAGGGTGTGTGCATACGCTACAACCCAACACACTAATGCATATGCCAAACAACCAAAAACACGTAGATGAGCAACAAATGGCTTGCGATCATGCCAAGCCTCATATGGAGTGATAGACTGCAGTGCTTTAGTGGGACACCTCTTCAGTACATATGATGCACACATGACAACCTCACGCCAGAAACTATATGGTAAACCTTGACTCTTCACCATACACCTCACCATCTCCATGACTGACATGTTCTTTTGTTCAGCAACTCCATTGTGTTGAGGTTTATATGGCATCCTACACTGGTCCTTTATCCCACGTTGAGTGAGAAATGCATTAAATTCAGAAGACATATATTCCCCCCTAGATCGGAACAAAGGGTGCCCATTTTACAAGCTGACAGATTTTCAGCCAAGACCAAAAACTATTTGAAGCACATGAACACTTCGGACTTTTCCTTCAATGGATATACCCTTGCATGCCTGGAAAAATCATCGCTGAAAGTCACAAAGTAAAGATAATTTCCAAAAGAAGGTGTCTGCATAGGACCACAGACATCACTATGTACAAGCTACAATTTTTTAGTAGCCCGAACTGAACCATCTTTTGGAAAGGAGGAACACTGCATTTTTCCCAAAATATAGCCTTCACAAACATGTTTTCCCAGTGCCTCTAGTTTGGGCAAAGAGGACACTATTTCAGATTTCTACAGGCGTAGCAAACTAGCAAAATTAAGATGACCAAAGCATGCATGCCAAAGCTTTGCATCTGACATAGCCTGAGAATCATGTACTACACATGCCGAATCATTCACAGATCTTTCATAGTCTATGAGCTTATACAGCCCACGATATAAAATGCCAGAATTAATAATCACATCACCATTTGACAGATCATGAACTGTACACCTATCGTCAACAAATTTCACAACCAATCCAATCTTGGCTAATGCAAAAACTGATAACAGGTTCTTCTTGATCCCTAGCACAAATAAAGCATTTGACAAAGTGAAAGAACTACCATCAGCAGTAGTCAAAAGGATCTTACCAACTCCCATAATAGGATAAGAGGAGTTTTTGGTGCATGTAATAGTATTCCCTGTAGGGGCAAGCTCGAGTGAAGAGAAGAAACTACACTGCAAGATAATATGTTTGGTCGCCCCACTGTCAAAGTACCAAACATTTTAGTCTACTACAGACATGCACTGCTCATGAGAAGACGGATCAAAACTGCAGATAGTAGTAAACGCCCATTCTTCTTCCTACACAAGATTAGCAGACTCTGTTTTTTGTGTAGAGGCCTCTGCAACAATCATTCCAGCCTCTTTCTTGTTTTCCTCTTTAGCGGCGAGTTTTGGACAGTTCTTTATGATATGATCATTCCCTTTATAGTACTTACAAAACAATTTCTACTTTTCTGATTTTTTTCTCATCTTTATCTTGGTTCTTCGAATGTGCAGCATTTGCAGATTTCTGCTTAGTAGTAGAAGAGCTCCTTTTTCCTTTGCCCTTCTGACTAGCCAGGAAAGCTTGATCTGCTACACGCATAATGGACCTGCTCTGCCTGGACTGATCTTCCTGCAATAGAACAAAGATGAACTCCTCAAATGACAAGGCATTTGGTTTACCTTTCATCATCAATCGAAGAGTAGAAGCAAAACTCTTATATGAATTAGGAAGACCATTCAGAACGATCTGTAGAAGGGAGCTATTTGGTATTACCTCATCAACAGAAATCAATTGTTCCTTCAAGTCTTTGATCTTTGTTAGAAAACTATCCATAGAATCACCTTCATTCATGTGCTCACTCTCCAACTGTTTTCAGAGGTAAGCAACATGAGTCTCATTCCTAGCTTGGTACAACATGGTAAGTGTATCCCAAGCATCCTTAGCTAGTAAGTGCGAATGAGCGTGACTTACCAAAGAAGAGAATTTCACAAAAACTCCTCTATTCACTTCAATTCTAAGAGCTATTCACCATCACACAAATGCCTTGGTTTAATTCGATACTCGTCGGCAACGGCGCCAAAAATGTGTGTACCTAAGTACCAACTTAGGGACTTGTAGAGAAAGAGACTATACCTCGATCCTCCCTCAAGTACATATAGTGGGGACCTCATGCTTTAATTATCAAGTACCAACTTAGGGACTTGTAGAGAAAGAGACTATACCTCGATCCTCCCTCAAGTACATATAGTGGGGTCAATGAAAATGAACTCTCACAAAGTGCAAATGAGCATAAATCTATTCCAAACAAATTTCTGGGATCAGTTATGGTGCCGCGATATTTAGAGCAGCAGTCAATAGTAAATTGAGCTTTTCTCTCAGCCTCGAATGTCGAATATAGAAAATAGTAGATTCCTTTTGAAGCTCTCGAGAACATGCATCCAATGGTGGTCTTTTCGCTCAATTCTGACGCTTGTGCTTCAAGATACGAGCACAATACTGAGTCACAGGATTGATCTTCCTACACTTCAGCACTTCCTACACTTCGCACACACCTTACCAATAGTAAACAAGAACTTTCATGGATAGATAACACTTTCAAGCACTCTTTCCAAGCATCACACATGCATGCAAGCTCACAAAGAAGAAGATACAGAGAGGAGAAAACACAAATTCGAAATTCTATGCTCTTGATTCTCACAATGAAAAAAAAGTGTCTACAAAGAGTCACAAATTGACTTATATACATGTGCCCTAAAAATGGTCCTTTCGCACAAGAGACCGGCACTTTATTAATTAAAAAGGCTAATTTCCTAATAACTTACAAGGGTAAGATACAAATCTCTATGGGTATGCATCTAAAGGACTCCTCTAGTGCATTTACATCGGAAAATATATTACAAAATGGCTATAATACAAAAAGAAAGTGCCCAATTCGGGAAAATTTTAGGGCCCTTCTTTTTCTCCGCCTCTTTGCTCTTCTTAGCTCTGCAACACTCTCCCCCTCTTTATCTCTATCGTTCCTTGATAGGCTTCACTTCGTGTCTCTAGTGTTGTCCCTATGGTCGACCATTGCCCACTTCTGTTGAAGTTGTGATGATATAGTTTCACCAGCGGTCAAGAAACAGATCATAACTCGGGACTTGTTGCATTGTTCATGGCCTCTTCTTCTCTTTTCACCGTACGAAACCCGTGGATAATTTTCCAATCACTCCTTTTCAATCTGGGTTGCTATGTTAAGTTGGGTTGCCACACACGCAACCAGTGGAAGGTATGAAGGTGTGACCTTCAGCCTTCGATTTGGACCTTCCAAAGACCCAGATGTTGAAGGACCTCCTTAAGGATCAAGATCTGCCAGATATGTTCTTGCACTTCTTCATGGATACTTGTTGGCCTTGATCCGCCCTTGTCGCTTACGTACCTTCCCCTGTTGTATGCCCTTGCGGGGCTCTGTGCAGAGATGGGTGTTGCGTGCTCCTGCGAGGCTTCTTGTAGAGATATGTCTTCAGATATAATACCTTTAGTGAAGCTTCTTCCTTGGTCTTCTTCTTCTTTTCTTTTTGTTGGACTCTCCTTCAACAGAGACTATACCTCAATCCCCCTCAAGTGCATATAGTGGGGATTCACGCTTTACTTATCAATCCAAGGAGTATCAAAACCTAGACAAGTGTATGAAGACATGCATTCAAATGGGGATCAATGCAAATGAAATCTAATGAGGTTCAAGCAAGTGTGAATCCATCACATCCAGGCTTTCAAGGTCGACTATGGTGTCACGACACTTGGAACAGTAGCCAATAGTAAATTGGGCTTCTCTCTCAGCTCCAAAGTTCGAATATAGTGAATAGCAAGTTCTTTTCGAAGCTCTCAAGAAGGCGCATCCAATGGCGGTCTTCATGACACTCCTACTTCAAGCTATGAGCAAAATACTGAGTTGCGGGAATGATCATCCTACACTTCAGCACTTCCTACACTCAACACACACCTTACAAACAACAAACAAACACTTTCGTGAATAGACCACACTTCTAAGAACTTTTTTCAAGCATCACACATGCATGCAAGCTCATAAGGAAGAAGATACAGAAAGGAGAAGACACAAATTCGAAATTCTGTGCTCTTGATTTGCACAATGGCAAAAAGTCTTTACAAAGAGTCACAAAATGAATTATATACATGTGCCCTAAAAATGGTCCTTTCACACAAGAGACCAGCACTTTATTGACTAAAAGACTAATTTTGTACTATTTTACAAGGGTAATGAGAAAAAATCTTTATGGGTATGCATCTAGAGGACTCCTCTAGTGCATTTACATCAAAAAATATATTACAAAGTGACTATAGTACAAAGATAGAGTGTCCAAATTGGAAAAATTTTGGGGCCCTTCCTTTTTTCTACATCTTTGCTCTTCTTTGCTTTGCAATAGTCATTCTACAACCACCAACTTCACTGATAGAGAGAGTGCATTAGCAATTGCGAGGAAGCCTGTGCTCCATGCTTGCACATAGCACATTGATGTGCATTATCATTATGTCAGGGAGAGGTTATCTTATTAGTTTGGCATATGTGTCCACACAGACGAACAATGTACATCTTTTTACAAAAACATTGCCTAAGAGGAAGTTTAAGTTTTGCATAAAGCTTGGGGCTTACTTCCTTTTGTGGATTTTTCTCTTTCCACATACCTCATATCTATCTTATACATGAGTGAATGCAAGAAACTAAGAAATTATGACTACTAGGTGCTAGAGAGATAACTCTCCTCCCAAACTTATGCATGTATATATAGCTGCTCGAATCAACGAGGACCACAATGTAATGAGAGTCCACAAGTGCACCTGCAATCTCCTACACTCCTTTCATAACTTCCACTAGAGACTACTAGTGGTTGGCATGATCTCGACCACTACTTTAGTACCTTCCACTAGAGTCCACTAGTGTTTGGTGTACTCACCACTCGAGTTAAGTATCGCTAGTCTCAAGTTAACTCATGTTAACATGAGTTAGAAGGATCTAGAGCTCCTTGGGCAAAAATCTCCCCATGCTCCCCATGGGGGTTGAACCCAAGACCTTCTCCTTCACAACCTTGAGACTTAACCAATAGGCTAAGTGGATCACTTGTTTAAGAGAGCACATGAACTTATGCTTAAGTCTAGTCTCAAGGTCTTTGGCCATACACATGAGTGACCAAATGGTGTCAGATTTCAGATCTCTTTGAACCGACTGGACCCTTAGATCATATACTTACTTTATTACATTCTTCCCCTCTTGGGAAAGATTTTCGTCCTTGAAAATAAAGCTATATATAATATCTGTAAGCAACCCTCGAGCCTCATGTTTTGAAATGAGAAGAACATGGACATGTTCTAAAACTAGAAGAACATGTCTCATCTTTGTGGTGCGATCCCTGCCCACATGATTCAAAACTCTGTCTACCTTTGCACTTTGATAAACAAATCAAAGTACAAAGTAGTGAATGAATTATAAGGGTGGATCTAAAAACATTCCTAGCCACCTCATTGTTTCTCGATGTGCAATATAGGCACAAACATATGAAATGGATGGATTTCAATTACTAGTCCAATTCTAGGTGTAATTGATGCATGGACTTAGTAGTAAAGACGGAATTCTTATCCCTAGCAAGACTTTAAGAACTCTTGATTCACTTGAACTTGATTTGGAAAACTTGAAGTTTGACTGATCCATACATCTAACTTGGATGTTTGTATAATGGTTTACTTTTGTCCAATAGTTACTTGATTTTTGCACCCGATTGGAGAACTACTTTGTCCTAATGGGCTTGAAAATCCTATGTAAACTATAGGAGAAATTTTTTCCATCTACTTGGTTCAACCTTACTATATTTTGACCAAGTCAAATTCAAAATGAAAATCATCAAGCTTTGGATACTTTTCTCAAAGACTTGAGCTAAAAGTTCTTGCGAATTATCAATCTTATGAGCAAGAGTGTACTTAACTCTAGAAATTCATGAGAGTTATGCCAGTAACCGGAAGCAAACCCAAATGAATAAGTCAATCTTGGACTTATCATTTTTTTGAAGATTGAATAAGCTCTTATACAGAGAACCTATTTAGGATGTTTAATTTAGTTATCTAGTTCCAAGGCTAACCCTTGACTTTTGCAAAAGGAGTGAGATATCATATCTGAATCAATTCCAAAAGATTTGGAAAGCAGAAGGAAATAACTAAAAATCTATATAACTAATTCAAACTTCTAAGACATAAACTTGCTTTGAGTCAAATACTTGATGACTCAAGACTTTAACTTTGCAAAGATCTATTTTAACGAGGAATTGAAATATTTTTTCTATCTTTTAAGAGAAGTTATCTTGATTCTCAAAAAAGATTCATAGAAGCAATCGCGATCGACAGACCTCGACGGACACCTTTGTCCATCGTGACAGACGATATCCATCACGACGGACTGCCTATCCATCGTGATCGACACCCATCCATCATTACCGACACCTGTCCATTGCGACGACACCCATCCATCGCGACCGACACCCCTGTCCATCGCGATGGACACCCATCCATCGCGACCGGCAGCCATCCATCGCAACCGACACCCCTGTCCATCGCGATGGACACCCATCAATCGCGATTGACACGTGTCCATTGTGACTGATTGGCCACGATAGACAGCTCTGTCCATCGCGATTGACAACCCAATCCATCGCGATTGACAGCCAATTTCAGCCAAATTTCTAGGGTTTTTAATTTGAGGTTTGTGGTTAATTTTGGGCATAAATATTGGGCTATAGGGCATATAAGGAGGCTACAAGCAAATAATTTGAGGAAACCCTGTTGGCCTGTTAGCCTGTTAGCCTGTTTGAACCCTGTTTTAACCCCAAAACCCTCATCAGACATAACTTTGTCATACAAAATCTGTTTGTTGTGACCATATCCAGGGGGAAGAAAACTAAGAGATCTCTAGAATTGTTTCTATAGAGACATGGTGCAAATTGACACGTGAATTACATGAATGAAAGTGATTTTTTGTCATTTGAATTTAAGGCTCGAACTAACTTTGGAACTTTTACAGGTCCATTGAGAGCACTCGAGGACATCCAAAGCAAGGGCAATCTGCAAGCTTGAGAACGGGATTCTTAAGCACTATAGAGCAAGGGATCAGCAAGTGAGGTTGGAATATTCGCAACTCCCTCTGTCAATTCCTAGCTTAGGCTAAGTGTGAGTAGTGCTAGAAGTAAGTCAAGGCAACGATAGGCATCCATCAAGTTGAATCAAGTTCAAGCTAAAACATAATCTCTGTGCAATCGACAACTTTAAAGGAAAAGAACTTAACGTGGAAGATCAACTTAAAGTGCGAAAATTCACTCAAGTATTCCTGACGACATGATATCTGACAAGATTATAAACACGATAATCAACTAAAAAAGGACCAAGTAATTGATACGAAAGAACTCAGCAATGAGGTTGTACCTTGGGTAAAAAACTGGGATTGCTCAGTAAAGCATATGAACCTTAGATCAAGACGACACCTAGGGAGAGATAGACAGAGTCTTAGGTCTTCAGAGGCTAGTGTCAATCATACTGCTAGGTCTTGGGCCCAACAGTTGAGCCATTATTCGCACTACCCTAGCTCTGAAACTAGCGAGTCTGAGATGTCTCATGGTATGGAGAGACCCACAGGAAGTTTCCGAGTGCCATACTTACAACGGGTAGAGGGCCCTTACAAGACACAACTTGAATACCTTAGGACCAACAAATTAGCTGCTTGCATCTATGAGGATGGCTTAGGAAGATCTGTGGTCCAGATCAAGAATCCTAACCAGCCCATTGGAATTGAACATCCCGCTTTCAAGTTTGAAAATGGAGAATACCTGGACAAAGAAGGAACCATATACGTAGTCACCAGCCACCCAGATAGGACAAATGAATTTGGTAACGTGATCCCAGAGACAGACATAGGTGACCTAGAGCAAGGGAACTTAAGTGGAGAGCCTAAAACCCCTCCAGCTAAATCAGTTCTCAATAGAATTATCACGCCAGAGTGGATTCCCCAGGACAATAAGAGCATAGATCTACTTCTAAATTGAGAAACCGATGAAGCCTTTTGGAGGTATAAGCCTAATCAAAGATCGTGATAGCCCAAGCAAGGTGACCTACCTAGACAATACTTCAGAGAGGATCTTTGTGGTCACAGAGCATGGTAGGCATGCCTACACTTGGAAGGGTGAATTTGTTTTCCCCCAACCAAGATCTAATGTCTCTTATGGTCACCCAGGAGCGGGAAAGTCACAAGCTCATGGAGCTCAAAGGGATAGAAGTCGAGATAGGCCAGAAGTAAGCTTTGCCAACCCAATGGGGAGAGAAAGAACAAGAATAGAGACAGATAGAGTGGAACCTGAGAGACTTAGAACTCCAAGAAATCCAAGATATGTAGATGAATTCCCTCTACCAAGACCTAGAGAGCACACGAGGACTTTGAGACCTACACAGCTGGTTAAGTCCATGAAGAACTACTTCGATGGCATAGCAGACCCATATGATCATGTGGCCAAGTTTAGGCAAGTATTGAGAGCTGAACAAGTTGAGGACCTGTTCACACAATACAATGCCTTTGGCCTCACTCTTAGGAACACAACCCTTACATGGTTTCAACCTCTAAATGAGAGGTAGTTCAGAAGCATAGACCAACTTCTCGAGGCTTTCATCATTGAATTCTCTAAGAGTGGCATACGACATAACACTTCCTCGCTGTTTCACAGCTTCAAGCAGACACCTCAAGAGACTGTTAGACTGGCAGGAAGAAGGTTTAGGCAATACTTAGAGAGATGCCCTGTTCCTGAGTTGCCCACACCAGCCAAACAAGTGGCTTTATTCCTAGATGGACTGCTGAGTACAAAGTTGAGATCATATGTGTACCTGAAGGACCCTAGGACCATAGAAGAATGCGTACGCATGTGCATAGACATCGAGGATAACCTAGGGGAGGAACTAGAACTTTCAAAAATATAAAAGGATTCAGATAGTTCTACTAGCCTCTCTTCCATGCAATCCACATCAATTGAGGAGCTTGCTCAGAAGGTAGCTCAAAAACTAGGTATCTCTAGCAAACAAATCCCAAGATTTGCCCCAGTTAAGCGGTACTATACTTGTGGAGGTGACCATATGGTGAACGTATGTCCTATCATGGCTCAACCCCAAGTGAATCCCAGTAGCCAATATTGCACCATAGAACGGAGATACACTAATCACACTGCGCAAGATTGCCCATACAATAAGCAAGTGGTTAGGCAAAATTGCCCTCAACCATATCCACAACAGGGCAGATACCAGAACGAGTATCCACCCTAGCAGTACGGTAGGCCCCAACAACCCTATCAGCCACCCTATCAAGGATAGCAGAGACCTCAACCAGTTCTAACACAGCAACCCCCTGCTCAAGCCAATGTGATTCCCGTAAAGTATGCAACTGCAGAAGAGAATTTGAATAGAGCCATAGTGCCAGTAACACCATTGCTTTCAGAGAGTGACCCTAGTGACCATAGTTTTGACTCCACTCATATTGATAGTCCCTAGGCATACTACATGTAGTCACCTGAGCATAATGAGGCCTATTATTACAAAGAACCGAGTGAACAAGTTGGGAGGCTGAGTATACCAATGTCATGTACGCCAATCCCAACTCGTAGCCCCAACCTAGGCAGGTAAGACCCCCATTCCCTAGAGGGCCATGCTATCGATGTCAAGGAGATCACCTCATTCGTGATTGTCCGATGCTTGCTCCTACACAACCCCAATCTGTAACCATTCAAGGCTTTTGTCAAGATTGTGGAAAGGAGCACCTCTTACGAGATTGCCCAAAGAACCCATAGAATGTAACAAAAATCACTCCCATCAATGTGATTAAGTTAGTTGTAGATTCCACAGGGAGTGTGACTTCCACTGCAACAGTGCAAGTGGTCACTAGAGCTCAACCTTTACAACAAAACCAAGGTGTAGGCCAGGAAAAGAGTTCCGAGGTTATTGAAACCGAGAGCATAACCAAGAAGAGGACTAGAGCTTGGAGGGATAGCCACGAGAGAATGAAAAGGCAATGGGCCAAGAAGATGAGTGAACTTGAGGAAAGCCTAAGAGAAACAAAAGCCATGATAATTGAACTTACATCCCGAACTCCCTCTCACACTACCCCACCACCACCATTCCCATCTCCATCTAGCTCACCACCTTCCAACCCGCCTCACACGACCCCACCACCTCCTAGAGTAGGATCAGTATTAGCAAATCCCATTCGCGAGGACCTAAATATGATGCTTAAGGCATATCAGGCCAGAATCCAAGAAGGGCCAAACGTAACCGATCATCAAAAGTGTTACCCTAGAGCCGAACTAGAGCTTGAACGAACCAAAATTTGTGCTAAGATGGTGGAATTGGCTCAAACCATGTTTGAAGCCAGTCGCCTCTTTAACTTCTCTAGTTCAACTAAGACACAGTTGCACTTTGACGGACTGCTAGAAAGATTGGAGAGGCTAATTGCACAATCAGAAAGGGACCCAGCCTCTCAAAATAAGGGCAAGCCAAGTGAAAGAATAAGCATTCCTCCCCACGAAGCTTATGTGCCCAACTCCACAGAACCAGACACCTCTTCTTCGATGAATAGGTACTTACCAGAATTTCTAGAAGAGATTCAAGAGGAGAAATGGGCTAAAGAAAGTGAAGTCCCTCCTCCCATCGAACTTGTGGATGATGCACATGATCAATTCCCACAAGACATTCCTTCCATTTATGAGGAGCAAGAGAGTGCACAATCTCAAGAGAGATTAGACTTTGAGTCTAATTCTTTACATGAATTACCCTACTCCACAGGCCCATGGGAAGCTAAGTCTACTTGTATGAGAGCACCCACGGTCATGGTACGAAATGAAGACTCAGTCATACCTAGGAATACGGAGGTAGTGAAGAACACTAAAGTGTAGTGGAGCCCCACTTTAGAACAGCTACTCAAAGTTAGGCCAGAACTATGGAAACATATAGCCAATCAAGTACCAGAAGTGGCAAAGCCTAGTTCCCAGGTAGGATCTCACTGCACAGTGCCAGAGATACCCTTGGACAAGATAGGAGACATGAGTGAAGGGGAAGAAGGAAACACATATCTTCCCATTACCCATCAAGGATACACAACCAAGGCAATTCTGGACTCTGGTGGAGGAGTTGCAATTGCGACCACTTCCCTATGGAAGCGTTGGGGCAAGCCAACACTCAGGCCCACAAGAATGAAATTGCAGATGGCCGATGGTAACATAGAGCGACCCTTAGGATTGCTAGAAGGAATAACTCTCACTACATGTGGTGTTGAGTTCGAGCACACTTTCCATATGTGACTTTAGCAAAAATCATGCCTATGAGATGATTTTGGGAAGACGTTTTATGCGACAGTTGCAAGTGGTATAGGATTGGGGAACCAATTCCTTGTATTTGCAACACTTAGGTGTTACGACCAAAGTGAATCTCAAGGACTTACTCTCATAGAGATGTCCCTCCTATTCAATGGAATCCCATCCATAGAGCCAAAGATGATACAGAATCAGTGCATTCCATAGGATCAGGATCCTCATGGATGCATGAAGACACACACTTATGGATGTGTAAAGTAGCAGTAGAAGAAGAGAAGAGGGAAAAATCAAGAGAAGTAGGTGTGAAGGAAACCCATAGATCAATTCAAGACCCAGCCTATGCACCTGTTGTTGGAAGTGAGGTAGGCCCTTGGCTCATGTCACAAGTCCATGGTTCCATAGGTCCAGTATATACAACATTGATTCCAACATTCTTCAATATTGACAAAACATGAACATACCACAACTTAATCATACAAATGATGAGATAAAGATAGAGAAAGAATAGACGACATGTGTAAGGTGTTACGTAAGCCATCACTTACTCATAGTATCATATATACCAATGTTCAATGTACAATGTGGGAGCAAAACTCTCAACCACTCTATGTGATGAGAAATAGATGAATGAGTGAATGTACAATGTAACAAACATATTCAGATGTATGGGCAGTAATCTGAATATACATGAGATGTGTGACCTTATAGGTTATAGAAGAGTGAATATGAGTGACTGAAAGAGGAAGGATCAGTGTGAAATTGATAATCAACAAACCCTCATCTGAACTTAGGCTATGGAAGACCCTAAGTCAGATACTTGTGTGAAAAGATCACATACTTAAAAAGTAGCAAGGAATTCTAACAAGTTTGTTGTCAGAAATCCTCAAACTCATGTGAACACACCTTCTCAAACACCTCATCCAAATATGCATAAAGCATATACGTACTGTTTCTCTTGTACCTATGCTGAATAGGACTCTTTTTGATATGAACGGTACTGCCTCCATAAAATTCAAGTAGTGCATGTGTGCATAAAGAGAATATGTACCTGAATACTTAACATAAGATGTAAATCTTATGTTAAACACCATCCAATGTCTTTGAAGTAGCCTGACATCTTCATGTAGAAGACAATCTTCAACCTGATATCTTCTTGTAGAAGATAATCTTCAAATACACCATGTAGATGGCCGATCCTCACCATCAAGCTGCTAATGACCAAGTCTTCTTGCCATGAACAAGAGATAACCTCCTCTCCATGAGCTAGAGTGTGAGCACACCCTTCATCTTCTCCAGGAAGAATCATTAAGAAGGAATCCATAGCTACTCCTCAACATGCTTCAAGTTAGCACCATGGCTGCCTCATGTGCTAGATAAAACACTACCTCTATTGAGGTCCAAGCTCCAAGCTTGTGTTGAACACTAGGTGAAGGATACTAAGAAGTGAGCCTAAGCACTTCTTTTATAGTATTCTTTGTATCTTGAAAAGCACCATGAAAAGCACAATAAAGCACTACGATCATACTTCTCCCTTTATTCGTATTGTGATCGCCTTTGAGTCTGAAAAGCATAATGCGTTGCATTTGCACTCGTTCGTTCGTTGCTATCTTTGAAGTTAAAGCAAAAGCATGATTTAAAATAACTTCGCGTGTCGCTGCAGTCTAGGGGATTTGAACCCTGGCGGGTACCATGAGAGGACGGCGACCTATCAATGCCACCAACATGTTTTGGTTGTACAAAAATTAGAAACCAGTTGTACACATGCTGTTTCCACCTGTTTCCTTGTGTCTACAAGCACTAATAAACGGAGCTATTCTGTGAACATTGCTGGACAATACTTGACCATGGATAATGTCATATATGAAATTGTATTCCAACACCTGTAGCATTTCTTGACGAAGAGTTTGAACCTCATGGTTGGGCGGAAATTTTAGCAACAATGGATGTTGCCATCAATGAAGAACAATGGACACCCCACTGTGATGAGGATGGCTATGACATTTGAGTCTTCTCAATAGAGCCAATCATGGGAGATGCAGTTTTAGAAGAATGCGAACCTAGCCCTGATGCATGTGAGGATGCAAATGACTCTGATCTAGAGTCAATCATTATGGACCCACCTTTTGCATCAGATGAAGAACACTTCTATGAAGTGGAAGCTTACCCTCAGAGACATGGATAACTCACAAATGATGTAAGGTTAACCACACAAGTGACCCCTAAGGATGAAGGAAAGAAAAGAAAGAAGAGAGAAGTCACACCTAAGGAGGAAGAATCTTTGTTTGAGGTCCCTGAAAATTTTAAGAAGTATGAAATAGACGATAGAAGAGTCATGGTGAGAATGCATAAACGTGAGGCTCAATCAGGAGAGGCCCATGATAACAAAGAAACCACCAAGGAAGTAGTTGTAGCCATAGAAGAAGGAGAAGAAAGATGCACATACATAGGCCATGACCTAACAGAGGCAGAAGAGCAGGAGCTAATAGCTTTGCTAAGAGAATACAGAGATGTATTCGCTTGGAATTACAAGGACTTGAAAGGTGTGGACCCTGACATATGCTCACACACAATTCCCATGACCTCAGATGCCAAACCATCCAAGCAGAAGCCATGCACATATAATGATAACTATGCTGCTAAGATTAAAGAAGAGATAGATCGCTTGGTTGAAGCTGGATTCATCTATGAAATTGAGCACACTGAGTGGGTATCCCCTATTGTAGTAGTGCCCAAAAAGAATGGGAAGTTACATGTGTGCATTAACTTGAAGAAGGTTAATGCAGCCACAATTCGAGATAACTATCCGCTTCCTATCACTGAGCATCTATCAGAGAGAGTTGCAGGCAAGGAAGTATACAGCTTCCTTCATGGATTTTCTGGCTACAATCAAGTGGCCATAGCTCTAGAAGATCAGCATAAGACAGCTTTTGGCACAGAGTGGGGCATATTTGCTTTTTGGGTAATGCCATTCGGGCTCACCAATGCTCCTACAACCTTTCAAATACTGATGTGCCACGTGTTTAAAGAATTCCTGAGAAAGAATTTAGAAGTCTATGTTGATGAGCTCTGTGCCCATTTCAACATTAGACAAACACATATACCTGAACTCAGGCAAATCTTTGACAAATGTTTGAGAATATCAAGTCTGCTTGAACCCAGAAAAGTGTGTTTTCATGGTCAGGAAAGGCAAGATTCTATGACACATAGTGTCAAAGAATGGAATATCTACGGACAAGGAAAAAGTTAGAGCCATCGCAGAGCTACCGAGACCCAAGAACGTCAAGGAAGTACAAGCTTTCATGGGGCATTGTGGTTATTACCGACGTTTCATACATATGTATGCCATCATTGCAAAGCCGTTGTACGGCCTTTTAACCAATTTTGAGTGGACTGATGAATGTGAGACCTCCTTCAATGAACTTAAATGGCGATTATGTTCAGCACCAATCTTGATTACCCCAGATTGGAGTAAGCCCTTTCATGTCCATGTGGATGCATCCAATTATGCTATTGGATGTGTGATAGCACAACCTACGGGCGAAGGTAATATGGATCTTCCAATTGCCTATGCTAGTAGACAGCTAAATGCAGCTGAACGGAATTATACCACTACTAAGAGAGAAGATTAGGCATGGTATATGCGGTTAAGAAGTTTAGACACTATTTGCTTGCAAACAAGTTTAAATTTTTTACTGATGATCAGGCACTGTTATACTTGGTCAACAAACCATGCAATACAGGTAGATTAGTAAGATGGTTCCTCTTACTAATGGAATATGACTTTTAGGTAGTGGTGAGGAAAGGCAAGACTCATTTGAGAGCAGACCATCTTTCTAGGCTCACATCGGGAGAGGCCCCACAAGGAGAATCAGATGACCTTCCTGATGCTTACTTGTTTAATCTGGAAGTTGTACCTTAGTGGGCTAAGACACTAGTGCCAGTATTGACATACGAGCCTAAACATCCAGTAGTAAACACTCAAGATAGGGAGATAATAAAAGCCCAAAAATACCAGATCATGGCAGGAAGTATGTACAAGCATACAGCTTAAGGGATCCTAGCTTATTGTGTGGAAGAGGATGAGTATGCAAAATGGTTGCAATTAGCACATGTAGGTGCATTAGAGCAACACTACTCGAAGCAACGAACCCTACAGACACTAAGGAGACTCGGAGTGCATTGGCCTACTATGGAAGCTGATGTCCATACATTGTGCAAGGAATGCCCGGTATGTTGCACTAAACCACCTGTGGAGCATGCCACTGTTTATCAAGTGTCCATAGTGCCAGATTGGAGTGAACCACTAGTAGCCTTCTTGAGGATGAAGACATTCCCTCAAGATATGACCCTGACAAGGCAAAGAAGTTTAGAACAAGAAGCCCTAGACTACTCACTTATTGGTGATAATTTATACAAGCGTGGTAAAGATGGTTACCTGAGACTATGCGTCCATGAGAGCAATACCTCAAGATATTGGAAACTGCTCACCAAGGTATAGCAGGAGGACATTTTGGACCAGATTGGGTGATCCAAGCTATACGATTTGCAGGTCTTTGGTGGTTGACCCTTCACATGGATGCACATACCTATGTCAAGAGGTGTGATGTCTGTCAACGAACTCAGTATCCTATACGCAAGGATGAGATGCCACTGAAACCAATGATGGGTGGAGGTGCATTCTCTAAGTGGGGAATTGACTTTGTAGGTCCTATTAATCCCCCAGCCAAGGGTTCACATGCTGAATATATTATTGTGGCCACCGACTATCTAACCAAGTGGATAGAAGTAAAAGGCACAACGAAGAACGATGCTCAAACGACAACAAAGTTCTTATTTGAGAACGTGTTCACAAGATATGGGCTACCTATAGAGCGAGTAAGTGATAGAGGCACTCACTTCTTGAATGAAGTTATTGAAAATCTTCTCTAAGAATTCTTGGTAGTACATAAGAAGTCAACCCCCTATCACCCACAAGCTAATGGGCAAGCCGAGAGCACAAATAAAGTTCTATGCAATGTGCTGACCAAATTAGTGAATAATAAATGCTCTGATTGGGACAAACAACTCCACCACGCTATTTGGGCATACCGAGTTGCCTATAAAACAGTGCTCCAAGCCGCACCCTTTCAGATGGTGTTCGGCCAAAATGTTGTGCTACCATTGGACTTCTTGATACCTACATTGAAAGTAGCACAAGAGCATGAGTGGACAGGGCATGAACTCTCCTCTAGAATCTTTGACCTTGAACAATTGGGTGAAACAGGATTGAGAGCGGCAGCAGGAATATACACAGCCAAGAAACGACAAAAGGCATATTTTGATGCACATGTGAAAGATAAGGGTTTGAAGGCAGGAGACCTAGTCTTAGTCTACACTTTGAAGGCAGAGACACAGAACCTCACCATCAACTTACCCCATTGGATAATTGATCAGATACACCTAGCCCACAAACGATGGCCACGGAAGCATGTTTTATATGGATGTTGTGCTCTAGCTAGAATAATTTATAGCTGTTTGGCTTATGACATCCCTATTCAACGGGAATTGATGTAAAACCGAGTACAACAGTTTAGAGGCCGGCCATCCACTGGACTCCCTTCCAAGAAGATCAGAGGAACTATCCAAGTACCTTGTGCTCAACCACGTGGAGCGACCCTAACACCGAACGTTACCCCATCATCCCGAAGGATTCGGCCATTTACACTACGACTTCCAAGACGCAACACTGATGGTTGATATTCCCTCCCGTCCCAATTGGTCTTGAATTTCCCGGAGGTGCACCCTTGGAAGAACTCACGAATGAAGACTTTGAACAATTGTTAAGAGACATAGATCTTGAGGCAGAAGAGGAACAACAAGTGGAGAATGTTCAACCGCAGGCACCAACCTCCCAAGTACCTGTTACCACAATTGAAATGGATGAAGAGGACGATGAAGATGAGAAGATGAGGAGGAATATGACCAAGGGCATCAAGATGAGCAACAAGAAGTGCCAGAACTTGTAGGTGCACCTGCATACATAGCTCAACTACAAAGGTTGTATGATACGATCAAAGCAGTGCAAGAAAGGCATCAACTCTCCCTTGCATCCGGCCAAGCCTTGATGCAAGAAATGCTAGCGGATGACGGAGTGGACCGAAATTTTATTAACACCCTCAAATTAGTGTCAAAATCGTTAGGAGTTCCGGAGGCTGTCCACATAGTAGTCAGCCAGTCTGTGAGGTATGACAAATGCAGAGTCAACACATTACCACGAGCAGGTAAGACTATCAAAATACCCATCACAGAACCAGATGCAGCCATCGAAACCACAACTACCCCCACCACCACCATTGACCTCTCTGCTGAAACTTTTGTTCAGACATCACCCATCTCAGCCCCGCACCCTCCATCCCCATCTTCTCCACCCCCACATTCTCCACCCCCACCACCACCTCCTACCATGGAAGAAAGTGCAGTCATCACATCTACCTTCAATTACAACCCAACCTCATCCACATTCTTCCCCCTTCAAGAGCCAACCTCACAGGACACCCTCTTCTCTTCCATATCTAACCCCCTATAGGAATATGCATTCCGCGCATATCTACAGCCTCTCTCACCAAGTTGTTTGATAGCTTGAACCTCTTGAGCTCATTCCCCTTTGTGAGAGATGGAATCACAAATGAGCTTGCACCTTTTGGGTTCTGGTTTGGAGTCAAGGTGTTGATGAGATAGTAGCATCGCATGAAGTCGGGCTTTGGGTGCCGTGCACTGAAATATGCATTCAATCCTGCCTTTTCCCATATCGAACGTAGACCTTCTGCATTTTGTAACTTCTCGAATTCTCTTGTAAAGAAATGGTATCTGCCTTGCTTCTCATTGAAGTCCAACTCTGATTCCCATAGGTACGTTCCCTCACCCAAGGGTCCTGCCACTTCATTAAACCAGTGGGAAGTCTTTCCTACGGGCATGGTGTGGCCACGCGAAGGGTCCGCAATAGGTATGATTTTGATGGCCCGCAATTCTTCTGGCTTGTTGAGAGCAGTATGGGCACCCAAGGACCGACTAGACAAGGAAGCCAGCGGAGAGAGTCAGAACAAAGTGAAGGAGTAAGTAGACAAAGCAGTCGACGCAAATCTGGCAGATAGGCCCTTCAAAATTCTTCCAAATCAACATCTTTTAACAGTGATTCTTATCACTAACAATCATTGTAAATACCATTTCATATTTTTGTAGCTCCATTTTGTGCAAGCCAAGGAGTCCTTGAGCTTGAGGAGCCTTAGAAGTACCTACATATCAATTTTCATATTTTTTAGACTCCGTTTAAGCCCTCAAATTGGCCCTGGCACCTAATTTTTAACTAGGCCGGACACTAGGTCTGGACAGGGCCAAAACCTAGTCAAAAACTATAAAAAGAGCTAGAGAGCTCATTTTTGAGATTAGATTGTAAGAGAAACAAACTTGTAAGAACTTTTTGAAAAGTAATCGAAGAACTCCATTGATTCTCTCTCTTTGTCTTGCCGTGTGTGCGCGTGTGTGTGTATGTGTGTGCATGCTTGTGTGCTTCTCACTCACGCACTTGAGCCGCCACTTGCTCGAGGTCTTCATACCATCCTCACGTCTTCTCGGATTGACATTAAAGGAGGTGCTACTCATCACTGAGCTACACCAAATTTTGGTGCCGTTGCCGGGGATCGAGCTTTGAGGACGAGCGTGTGATGGTAAGACGTAGATCGTAGACGTTGGCGTTGTAGGTAAATTTTCTACTTTTCCTATTTTTCCTCTTTCTTACTTCACCACCATCATCACCATCATCATCTTCACCATCTTCCACCTCCATTTTCATCATCGCGAAAATTTCAGTTTTTTGACTATATCCCCATCTCCACTCATTTCCCTCATTTCACTTGTGAGAGAGAGCGAGAGAGCGATATTGCGTGTGTGTTTTCTTGCATGTTTCTTGAGCTTTTTGCAAGACCTTGCTGAATCACCATCCCCAGCTTCCTGCGCAGGTACGAAACTCGTCGAAACTGTCTCGTAGTCGCCGCCTTCTGTCCATCGCGATTGACATAAATTTTCACTTGTTGGTAAATCTGAGTGCACCACAGTGGACTAGAGACCCTGCACACCACCTTTCCACCAAAATTTCTGAAAATCCGGCAAAATTTCAGTCCATCGCGATTGACAGCTCTGTCCATCGTGACTGATTGCCTGTCCATCGCGATTGACTGAACCCTCTGTCCATCGCGATTGATTGAGTGTCCATGGCGATTGATTGAGTGTCCATCGCGATTGATTGAACCCTCTGTCCATCGCGATTGATTGAGTGTCCATCGCGATTGACTGAACCCTCTGTCCATCGCGATTGATTGAGTGTCCATCGCGATTGATTGAGTGTCCATCGCGATTGATTGAGTGTCCATCGCGATTGATTGAGTGTCCCTCGCGATTGATTGAGTGTCCATCGCGATCGACTGAACCCTCTGTCCATCGCGATTGATTGAGTGTCCATCGCGATTGATTGAGTGTCCATCGCGATCGACTGAACCCTCTGTCCATCGCGATTGATTGAGTGTCCATCGCGATTGACTGAATCCTCTGTCCATCGCGATTGACTGAACTCCTGTCCATCGCGATTGACAGCCCTGTCCATCGCGATTGACAGCCAATTTTAGCCAAATTTTTTAGGGATTGTTAATTGAAGAGTTGGGCTAATTTTGGGCACAAACATTTTACTCTAGAGCACATTAGGAAGCTTTAGGAAAACCACTTGGGGAAAACCTGTTGCACAGTGACCCTGTTTGAACCCTGTCTTAACCCTAGAACCCTGAACGGTCACAACTTTTTCATACGAAATCCATTTTTTGAACTCTAGGGCTTATTTTGAAGTTGACCATACCCAGGGGGATCAAAGTCAGGGGTCTTTAGAATTGTTCTCTTAAAAATCACTATGCAAGCTAGTGTGTGTGCTACAGGAATGAAAATCATTGGTTCTGTCTTTGGAATTTAAATCTTTAAGCTAACTTTGGAACATTTACAGATCCTTTGAGAGCATCGAAAGGCGTTCTAAGCAAGAGTAAGTGCAGGCTTGGGAACACACTTCCTGGGCAGTCAAGGCAACCAAGAAGGAAACAAAAGGTTGGAAATTCTCAACTCCCTTTATCAATTCCTAGCTTAGGCTAAGAACGACGAGAGGTAGGAGTAAGTCAGAGCGACGATAAGCAGGTATCAAGTTGAAGACCACCTAAAAACTCAAGTTCAAGCTAAAAACCTAATCTCTGTACTGTCGGTAACATAAAGGAAAAGAACCTAACGTGGAACGATCAACCTAAAAGCACGAAGAACATCCAAGTATTCCTGACGACGTAATATCAGACAAGACCTTAAACACGAGAAATAACTAAAAAGAATCAAGTGACTAATATAAAGTAACCAGCAACGAGGTTGTACTCTGGGCAAAGAATTGGGCTACTTAGATAGGCATATGAACCTTAGATCAGGACAACATCTTGTAAGGGAGAGACAAAGCCTTAGGTCTTCAGAGGCTAGCGTTAACCACACTGCTAGGTCTTGGGCCCAGTAGTTGAGCCACCACTCGTACTACCCTAGCTCTGAGACCAGTGAGTCAGAGATGTCTCAAGGCATGGACAGACCTACGGGAAGTTCAGGAGTGCCTTACTTGTACAGGGTGGAAGGCCCTTACAAAACACAGTTGGAGTACCTTAGGACCAACCGATTAGGTGCCAGCCTCTATGAGGACGGCTTAGGAAGATCTGTGATACAGATTAAGAATCCTGATCAATCCATTGGACTCAAGCACCCAGCAGTCAAGTTTGAAAACGGTGCATACCTGGACAAAGAAGGAACCATATACGTAGTCACCAGTCACCCAGACAGGACAGATGAATTTGGGAATGTAATCTCAGAGGCGGATTTAGGTGACTTGGAACAAGGGAACATGGGTGCGGAACCTAGAACCCCTCGAGGTAAATCAGTTCTCACTAGGATTATCACACCGGAATGGATTCCCCAGGATAATAAGAGCATAGAGTTGCTCCTCAATCGAGAAACTGAAGAAGCCTTTTGGAGGTATAAAGCTAACCAGCCAACTGATATAGGAACTATCATGATCTATGAGTTTAAGGATCCGGATAGCCCAGGTAGAGTGACCTACTTAGATCACACTTCGGAGAGGATCTTTGTGGTGACAGAAAATGATAGGCATGCTTACACTTGGAAGGGTGAATTCATTTTCCCCCAACCAAGATCGAATGTATCCTATGGTCACCCGGGAGCTGGAGCATCCCAAACTCATGGAACTCAAAGAGACAGAAGTAGAGATAGACCAGAAGTAAGCTTTGCCAACCCAGTGGGCAGAGAAAGAACGAGGACAGAGACGAATAGGGTAGAACCTGAGACGCTTAGAGCTCACAGGAACCAAAGAAATGTTGATGGATTCCCTCTGCCAAGACCTAGAGAGCACACAAGAACTTTGAGACCGACCCAGCTAGTTAAATCCATGAAGAATTACTTTGATGGCACAGGAGATCCCTATGATCATGTGGCGGAGTTCAAGCAAGCCTTGAGAGCTGAACAAGTGGAGGATCTATTCACTCAGTACAATGCCTTCGGTCTAACCCTTAGGAACACAGCACTTACATGGTTTCAACCATTGGATGAGCGACAGTTCAGGAGCATAGACCAACTCCTAGAGGCTTTCATTGTAGAGTTCTCTAAGAGTGGCATAAGACACAATACCTCATCATTGATTCACAGCTTCAAACAGACTCCCCAAGAGACTGTCAGATTGGCAGGAAGAAGATTTAGACAATATCTTGAAAGGTGCCCTGTTTCGGAGCTACCCACACCTGCAAAACAAGTAGCCTTATTCCTTGATGGATTGTTGAGTACGAAATTGAGATCCTACGTGTATCTGAAGGACCCTAGGACTATAGAAGAGTGTGTACGCATGTGCATTGACATTGAAGATAACCTAGGGGAAGAACTAGAGCTTTCCAAAATCTACAAAGATTCAGATAGTTCTTCGAGTCACTCTGCCACGCAATCCACATCAATTGAGGAACTCGCAGAGAAAGTGGCCCAAAAACTAGGCGTCTCTAGCAAACAAATTCCGAGGTTTACCCCAGCGAAGAGGTGCTATACATGCGGTGGTGACCATATGGCAAACGTGTGCCCCATTATGGCTCAGCCCCAAGTAAATCCTAGTAGCCAGTACTGCACCATAGAACGGAGATACACCAATCACACCGCACAAGATTGCCCCTACAATAAGCAAACAGTTAAGCAAACCTATCCTCAACCCTATCCACCACAGGGAAGATACCAGAACCATTACCCTCCACAGCCATATGGCAGACCACAACAAAATTATCAACCACAATATCAAAACCAACAAAGACCTCAACCGGTGCTAGCACAACAACCCCGAGCTCCAGCCAATGTGATCCCGGTAAAGTATACTGCTGCAGAAGAGAACATGAATAGAGCCTTAGTCCCGGTAACATCCTTGCTTTCTGAAAATGACCTCAGTGACCATAGCTTTGATTCTACACATGTTGATAGTCCCCAGGCGTACTACATGCAGTCCCCAGAACATGGTGAGTCCTATTACAGCGAAGAGCCAAATGAACCTAGTTGGGAGTCAGATTATACAAACGTCATGTATGCAAACCCCAACCCTAGGCCTCAACCTAGACAAGTAAGACCTCCATTCCCAAGAGGACCGTGCTACAGATGCCAAGGAGATCACCTCATTCGTGATTGTCCCTTACCTCCACCTACACAACCCCAGTCAGTGACGATCCAAGGCTTTTGCCAAGATTGTGGAAAAGAGCATCTCTTACGAGATTGCCCAAAGAACCCCAATAATATGCCAAAAATCACGCCTATCAACGTTATTGGGTTAGTAGTAGATTCCACAGGAAGTGTCACTTCCACTGCTCCCGTACAGGTAGTCACTAGAGCTCAAGCATTGCAGCAAAACCAAGGGGTAGACCAGGAAAAGAGCCCAACAGCTAGTGAAACTGAGAGCATAACCAAGAAAAGGACTAGAGTTTGGAGAGATAGCCGTGAACGTATGAAAAGGCAATGGGCAAAGAAGATGAGTGAACTTGAGGAAAGTCTACGAGAAACCAAGGCCAAAATCATAGAGATCACATCCCAACCGCACTCTCACACATTCCCACCGCTACCATCCCCATCACCCTCCGTCCCTCCACCCCCTAATACACCTCACGTAACCCACCCACCACCCCGAGTAGGATCAGTATTAGCTGATCCCACTCCCGAGGACCTTAATATGATGCTTAAAGCATATCAGGCCAGAGTCCAAGAAGGGCCAAACGTAACTGATCATGAAAAGTGCTACCCTAGAGCAGAACTAGAGTTAGAACGAACCAAAATTTGTGCCAAAATGGTGGAATTGGCTCAAGCCATGTTCGAAGCTAGCCGCCTCTTTAACATCTCTAGCTCAGCTAAGACACAGTTACATTTTGATGGACTGCTGGAAAGAATAGAGAGGCTAATTGCACAATCAGAAAAGGAACCTGTCCCTCAAAGAAAGGACAGGGCAAGAGAACGGATAAGCCAGCCTCCTCAAGAAGCTTATCTTTCCCCCCAAAAGGCAGATGAGCCTCCCTTGAAAGCTTACGTACCTCCACAGGTTGCCTACATTCCTTCTCAGGGCGTGTATGAGCCTGCTCGGAAGAGTAATAGAATAAGTAATCCTCCCCAGGAAGCTTGTGCTCTAGCCATCTATGAGAACAAGGAGAGAGTCAACGATAGAATAAGCCCTCCTTCCCAGGTTGCTTATGTGCCTAATTCTACGGAGCCAGACACTTCTTCTTCTATGAATCGGTTTGCACCAGACTTCCTACGAGAGATTCAAGAAGACAAATGGGATAACGAAAGTGAAGTCGCCCCTCCTTTTGAACTTGTGGATGATGCACACGATCAATTCCCACAAGACATCCCATCGATTTACGGGGAACATGAGAGTACTCAGTCTCACGAGAGATTGGACTTTGAGTCTAATTCCATACAAGAGCTACCCCACTTCACAGGCCCATGGGAAGCAAAGTCCACGTGTATGAGAGCACCCACAGTCATGGTAAGGAACGACGACTCAGTCATATCAAGGAACACGGAGGTAGTAAAGAACACCAAGGTGCAGCGCGATCTCACTTTGGAAGAACTGCCTAAGAATAGACCAAAAGCGCGGAAAGGTGTAGCCAGTCAAGTGACTGAAGTTGCAGAACCACGTTCCCGAATAGGATCCCATAGGACAGTGCCAGAAATTCCCTTGGACAAGATAGGAGATATGTGTGAAGGTGAAGAAGGGAACACCTATCTTCCCATCACCTACTAGGAGTACACTACTGTTGGCAGTAGCCTTGGTACATCAGGATCCACAAGACGTGAAAGTCAAAGAAGGGAGTCAGAGCGAAGGGACAGCACAAGCGAGCGAAGGGACAGCACAAGCAAACAGGGCAGTCAAAGAAGATCTGGCAAGTAGGCCAATATTTTTTTCAAGACATTAAGGCAAATCAGAGAGATGGACATGCAAGGAAGAAGAGCAAGTAGGGAGCTTGAAGATATGTATGGCAGATCACTAGAAGAAATCCCTACAACAACAGTGATTTTTATCACTAATAATCATTGTAAATCTCACTTCACATTTTTGTAGCTCCATTTTGTGCAAGCCAAGGAGTCCTTGAGCTTGAGGAGCCTTAGAAGTAGTTGCGTACCAATTTTCATAATTTTTAGATCTCGTTTGAGCCCCCAAATAAGCCCTGGAACCTAATTTTTAACTAGGCCGGACACTAGGTCTGGACAGGGCCAAAAGCTAGTCAAAAAGTATAAAAGGAGCTAGAGAGCTCATTTTTGAGGTTAGATTGTAATTGAAACGAACTTGTAAGAGCATTTTGAAAGTAATCTAAAAAGCTCCATTGATTCTCACTCTTTGTCTTGCCTTGTGTGCGCGTGTGTGTGTATGTGTGTGCATGCTTGTGTGCTTCTCACTCACGCACTTGTGCCGCCACTTGCTCGAGGTCTTCATACCATCCTCACGTCTTCCCGGATTGACATTAAAGGAGGTGCTACTCATCATTGAGCTACACCAAATTTTGGCGCCGTTGCCGGGGATCGAGCTTTGAGGACGAGCGTGTGATGGTAAGACGTAGAGTTGACGCGTTGGAGTTGTAGGTATTTTCTTCACTCTCATCGATTTTCTTTTACTTTCTTCACCATCTTCATCACCATCATCATCATCACCATCTCCCACGTCCATCTCCATCATCGCGAAAATTTCAGTTTTTTGACTATATCCCCATCTCCACCTCATTTCCCTCATTTCACTTGTGAGAGAGAGCGAGAGAGCGAATTTGCATGTGCTGTTTTTTGCATGTTTTGTGAGTATTCTGCAGGTACAGGCCGCATCATCATCCCCAGCACGCTGCGCAGGTACGGAAATCTGTGTAACTGTCTGTGTGTCGCCGAGCTCTGTCAATCGCGACCGACTGAAAAATTGCTCTAATTGCTAAACAAAGTGCATATCCATGACCTACAGGCCTAGAGCTTCCCAAAAATGTGTTTAGTTTTTTGAAATTCCACAGATTTCTGTCAATCGCGATCGCTCTGTCAATCGCGATCGACAAACCACGACGGACAGATCTGTCAATCGCGATCGACACGTCAATCGCGACCGACAGCCCACGACGGCTCTGTCAATCGCGATCGACACGTCGATCGCGACTGACCTGTCAATCGCGACCGACAGACTTTGCGAACGCGTTAGAAGGGCAATTTAGGTCAAATTTTTAAGGCAAAGTGATTGGGTTAAATTGTGATTAAGTGTGGGACAAACTCTAGGGTGTAGTATTGCATTGTTAGGCCGTGCCACAAGCTACTCGAGTATTCCTGTTCGACTGTTAGCTCGTATTGAACCCTGATTTAACTCCCTAAACCCTGAACAGTCCTAACTTTTTCATACGAAATCCAATTTTTGAGCTCTTGGGCTTGTTGGAAAGCTCGTGGCATATACTACACGCCCTCAACTGTTTTTTATAAAGATAATGCATTGATTTTCAGAGAGGGTATTTTGAAGTTGACCATACCCAGGGGGATCAAAGTCAGGGGTCTTTAGAATTATTTTTCTAAAAGTCACAATGCAAATATGTGTTTATGTTACATGAATGAAAGTGGTTGGTTGTGTCCTTGAATCTAAGCATTGAGCTAACCATGGGCCCTTTATAGGTTCATTGAGAGCAACTGAGAGCGTACAAAGCAAGGTTTCTTTGCAAGCTTGAGAAACGGGTTCTTGAGCACCATAAAGCAAGGGATCAACAAGTAAGGTTGGATTATTCTCAACTCCCTCTGTCATTTCCTAGCTCAAGCTAAGAACGAGTAGAGAAAGGAGTAAGTCAGGGCGACGATAGGCAGTTATCAAGTTGAAGACTACCTAAAAAACTCAAGTTCAAGTAAAAACATAATCTCTGTACTGTCGATAACCTAAAGGAAAAGAACCTAACGTGGAACGATCAACCTAAAGTACGAAGAACATTCAAGTGTTCCTGACGACGGGATATCAGACAAGACCATAAACACAATAACTAACTAAAAAGAATCAAGTAACTGGTACCAATTGATTGGCAACGAGGTTGTACTCGGAAAAAATTGGGATAATTGGTTAGGCATATGAACCTTCGATCAGGACGACACCTAGCCAGGGAGAGACAAAGCCTTAGGTCTTCAGAGGCTAGTGTCAATCATACTGCAAGGTCTTGGGCCCAGCAGTTGAGCCACCACTCATACTGCCCTAGCTCTGAGACCAGTGAGTCAGAAATGTCCCAAGGCATGGACAGACCTACGGGAAGTTCAGGAGTGCCTTACCTATACAGGGTAGAAGGCCCTTACAAAACGCAGCTGGAGTACCTTAGGACCAACCGATTAGGTGCTAGCATCTATGAGGATGGCTTAGGAAGATCTGTGGTCCAGATTAAAAACCCCGATCAATCCATTGGACTAGAGCACCCAGCTGTCAAGTTTGAAAATGGTGCATACCTGGACAAAGAAGGAACTATATATGTAGTCACTAGTCACCCTGATAGGACTGATGACTTTGGGAATGTAATCTCAGAAGCGGACTTAGGTGACCTGGAACAAGGGAACATGGGTGCGGAACCTAGAACCCCTCGAGGTAAATCAGTTCTCACTAGGATTATCACGCCTGAATGGGTTCCCCAAGACAACAAGAGCATAGAGCTGCTCCTCAATCGAGAAACTGATGAAGCCTTTTGGAGGTATAAGTCTAATCAGCCGACAGACATAGGAAATATCATGATCTACGAGCTTAAGGATCCGGATAGCCCAGGCAGAGTGACCTATTTAGATCATGCTTCAGAACGGATCTTTGTGGTGACAGAAAATGATAGGCATGCTTACACTTGGAAGGGTGAATTTATTTTCCCTCAACCAAGATCAAATGTATCCTACGGTCACCCTGGGGCTGGAACTTCCCAAGCTCATGGTACGCAAAGAGACAGAAGTAGAGATAGACCAGAAGTAAGTTTTGCCAACCCAGTGGGCAGAGAAAGAACGAGAATCGAGACGAATAGGGTAGAACCTGAGATGCATAGAGCCCACAGGAACCAAAGAAATGTAGATGGATTCCCTCTGCCGAGGCCTAGAGAGCATACAAGAACTTTGAGACCCACCCAGCTAGTTAAGTCCATGAAGAATTACTTTGACGGCACAGGAGATCCCTATGATCATGTGGCGGAGTTCAAGCAAGTCTTGAGAGCTGAACAAGTGGAAGATCTGTTCACGCAGTACAATGCCTTCGGTCTAACCCTTAGGAACACAGCACTCACATGGTTTCAGCCATTAGATGAGTGTCAGTTCAGGAGCATAGACCAACTCCTAGAGGCATTCATTGTAGAGTTCTCTAAGAGCGGCATAAGACACAATACCTCCTCATTGATTCACAGCTTCAAGCAAACCCCTCAAGAGACTGTGAGACTTGCAGGAAGAAGATTTAGGCAATACCTTGAAAGATGTCCTATTTCGGAGCTACCCACACCTGCTAAACAAGTAGCCTTATTCCTTGACGGATTGCTGAGTACAAAATTGAGATCCTATGTGTATCTGAAGGACCCTAGGACTATAGAAGAATGTGTACGCATGTGCATTGACATTGAAGATAACCTAGGGGAAGAGCTAGAGCTTTCCAAAATCTACAAAGATTCAGATAGTGCATCTAGCCACTCTTCCACGCAATCTACATCAATTGAGGAACTCGCGGAAAAAGTAGCTCAGAAATTAGGTGTAACTAGCAAACAAATCCCAAGGTTTGCCCCTGTGAAAAGATGCTATACTTGCGGTGGGGACCATATGGCGAACGTCTGTCCCATTATGGCTCAACCCCAAATAAACCCTAGTAGCCAGTACTGCACCATAGAACGGAGATACACCAACCACACCGCGCAAGATTGCCCATACAACAAACAGACTGTTAGGCAACCCTACCCGCAACCCTACCAACAAGGCAGATACCAAAACCAAAATCCACCACCACAATATGCTAGACCCCAACAAACCTACCAACCACAATATCAGGCCCAACAGAGACCCCAACCGGTGCTGGCTCAACAGCCTCCAAACCCCACTAACGTGATTCCAGTAAAGTATGCTGTTGCAGAAGAAAACCTGAATAGGGCCATAGTACCAGTAACCCCATTGATCTCAGAAAGTGACCCAAGTGACCATAGCTTTGATTCTACACATGTCGATAGTCCCCAGGCTTACTACATGCAGTCTCCAGAACATGGTGAGTCTTACTATAGTGAGGAACCAAGTGAACCTAGTTGGGAGTCAGATTACACGAACGTCATGTATGCAAACCCCAACCCCCGGCCTCAACCTAGGCAAGTAAGACCTCCATTCCCAAGAGGACCGTGCTACAGATGTCAAGGAGATCATCTCATTCGTGATTGTCCCTTGCCTCCACCTACACAACCCCAGTCAGTGACTATCCAAGGTTTTTGCCAAGATTGTGGAAAAGAGCATCTTTTACGAGATTGCCCAAAGAACCCAAATAATATGCCAAAAATCACTCCGATCAATGTGATTGGTTTGGTTGTAGATTCCTCAGGAAGCGTCACTTCCACTGCACCAGTGCAGGTAGTCACTAGAGCTCAGGCTTTGCAGTAAAACCAAGAGACAAACCAGGGTAAGAACTCAGAGGCTAGTGAAACCGAGAGCATAACAAAGAAAAGGACTAGAGCATGGAAAGATAGTCGGGAAAGAATGAAAAGACAATGGGCTAAAAAGATGAGTGAACTTGAGGAAAGCATAAGAGAAACCAAAGCTAGGATAACTGAAATCACCTCTCAAATCCCCTCTCACAATACCCCGCCGCCACCCCTACCATCTCCATCTGACCCACCACCTTCCCCACCACGTCATACGACTCCACCACCTCCTAGGGTAGGATCAGTGTTAGCTGATCCCACTCCTGAAGACTTAGACATGATGCTCAAAGCATATCAGGCCAGAATACAAGAAGGGCCAAATGTCACGGATCATGCCAAGTGCTATCCTAGAGCTGACCTAGAGATAGAAAGAACCAAATTGTGCGCGAAAATGGTCGCATTGGCTCAAACTATGTTTGAAGCCAGTCGCCTTTTCAATTACTCGGGCTCAGCCACAACGCAATTACACTTGGATGGATTCCTAGAGAAGTTAGAGAGGATAATTGCAAGATCTGACAAGGAAGAAAAAGATCAAGAGAGAGAGAAAGCAAGCAAAAACATGAATCATTCCCCATCGGAAGTGTATGTGGCCAATGCCCCTAAACCGGACAACTTCCCCTCCTTAGAAAGAATAGAGAGGCCAATAGCACAGCCAGGAAAGGAACCTAACCCTCAAAAAAAGGAAAGGGCAAGAGAACGGATAAGCCAGCCTCTTCAGGAAGCTCATGTGCCTCCTCAAGGAGCTTATCTTCCTCCCCAAAGGTCACAGGTGCCTCCCTCGAAAGCCTATGTACCTCCACAGGTAACCCACATCCCTTCCCAGAGAGCGTATGAGCCTGTTCGGAAAAGTAATAGAATAAGTAATCCTCCCCAAGAAGCTTGGGCTCCAGCCATTTGCGAGAACGAGGAGAGAGTCAACAATAGAATCAGCCCTCCTTCACAGGTTGCTTATGCGCCCAATTCTACGGAGCCAGACACTTCTTCTTCTATGAATCGGTTTGCCCCAGACTTCCTACGAGAGATTCAAGAAGACAAATGGGATAACGAAAGCGAGGTCGCCCCTCCTTTTGAACTTGTGGACGATGCACATGACCAATTCCCACAAGACATCCCATCTATTTACGGGGAGCATGAGAGTGTTCAGTCTCACGAGAGATTGGACTTCGAGTCTAATTCCATACAGGAGCTACCCCACTTCACTGGCCCATGGGAAGCAAAGTCCACGTGTATGAGAGCACCCACAGTCATGGTAAGGAACGACGACTCAGTCATACCAAGGAACACGGAGGTAGTAACGAACACCAAGGTGCAACGCGATCTCACTTTGGAAGAGCTGTCTGAGGATAAACCAAACGCACGGAAATATGTAGCTAGTCAAGTAACTGAAACTGCAAAACCTCGTTCCCGGGTAGGATCCCATAGGACAGTACCGGAAATTCCCTTGGATAAGATAGGAGATATGTGCGAAGGTGAAGAAGGGAACACCTATCTTCCCATTACCTACCAGGAGTACACCACCAAGGCAATTTTGGACTCAGGTGCAGGAGTTGCAATTGCCACCACCTCCTTATGGAAGCGTTGGGGCAAGCCGGCACTCAGGCCGACGAGAATGAAATTGCAGATGGCCGATGGCCACATAGAGAGACCCCTAGGATTGCTAGAAGGAATAACTCTCACCACTTGTGGTGTCGAGTTTGAACATAGTTTTGCTATCTGTGACTTCAGCAAAAATCATGCCTATGAGATGATTTTGGGAAGGCCATTTATGCGACAATTGCAAGTGGTACAGGATTGGGGAACCAACTCCTTGTATTTGCAACACTTGGGTGTTACGACCAAAGTCAATCTCAAAGATTATTCTCACAGAGATGTCCCTCCTATCCAATGGAATCCCATCCATAGGGCCAAAGATGACACAGAATCGGTGCATTCCATAGGATCTGGATCCTCATGGATGCATGAAGATACCCACTTATGGATGTGCAAGGTAGCAGTAGAAGAAGAGAAGAGAGAGAAAGCCAGAGAGGTAGGTGCGAACGAAACTCATAGACCCATTCAAGACCCAGCCTATGCACCTGTAGTTTTTCCAGACGAGGAATTTGAACCCCATGGCTGGGCAGAAATTTTAGCAACAATGGACGTAGCCATCAATGAAGAACAATGGACACCTCACTGTGATGAGGATGGCTATGATATTTCAGTCTTCTCCATAGAGCCAATCATGGGAGAGGCAGTTTTAGAAGAATGCGAACCTCGCCCTGATGCATTTGAGGATGCAAGTGACTCCGATCTAGAGTCAATCATTATGGACCCACCATTTGCATCAGATGAAGAGTACTTCCATGAAATAGAATTTCAACCCCAGAAGCATGGAGAAGTTACAAATGATGTAAGATTAGCAACGCATATGACCCCTAAGGAAGAAGGAAAGAAACGAAAGAAGAGAGAAGCCTTACCAGAAGAGGAGGAATCTTTGTTTGAGGTCCCAGAAAATTTTAAGAAGTACGAGATAGATGACAGGAGAGTCATGATAAGAATGCCTAAACGAGAAGCACAATCAGGAGAGGCCTATGATAACAAAGAAACTACTAAGAAAATAGTAGTGGCCATAGAAGAAGGAGAGGAGAGATGCACGTATATAGGCCATGACCTGACAGAAGAAGAAGAGTACAAATTGATAGCCTTGCTAAGAGAATACAGAGATGTATTCGCTTGGAGTTACAAGGATTTGAAAGGTGTTGACCCTGAGATATGCTCACACACCATTCCCATGACCTCAGATGCTAAACCCTCTAAGCAAAAGCCATATACATATAACGATAACTATGCTGCTAAGATCAAGGAAGAGATAGATAGATTGGTCGAAGCTGGATTTATCTATGAAATTGAGCACACTGAATGGGTGTCCCCTATCGTGGTGGTGCCCAAGAAGAATGGCAAACTGCGTGTGTGCATTAACTTGAAAAAGGTTAATGCCGCCACGATTCGAGATAACTATCCGCTTCCCATCACAGAGCATCTCTTAGAAAGAGTGGCAGGCAAGGAAGTGTACAGTTTCCTTGATGGATTCTCGGGTTACAATCAAGTAGCCATAGCTCCAGAGGATCAGCATAAGACAGCCTTTGCCACAGAATGGGGCATTTTTGCTTTTAGAGTAATGCCATTTGGGCTTACCAATGCACCAGCTACCTTCCAGAGGCTGATGTGCCATGTGTTTAAGGAGTTCCTGAGGAAGAGTTTAGAAGTCTATGTTGATGACCTTTGTGCTCATTCCAATATCAGACAAACCCATATTCCGGAACTCAGGCAAATCTTTGACAAATGTAGAGAGTACCAAGTCTGCCTGAACCCAGAAAAGTGCGTTTTTATGGTCAGGCAAGGCAAGATTCTAGGACACATCGTGTCAAAGAATGGCATATCTACTGACGAAGAGAAAGTGCGAGCCATAGCAGAGCTACCTAGGCCAAAGAATGTCAAGGAAGTACAAGCTTTCATGGGGCATTGCGGTTATTATCGACGATTCATACACATGTATGCTGTCATTGCAAAGCCCATGTACGGACTCTTGACAAACTTTGAGTGGACGGATGAATGTGAGAATTCCTTCCAAGAACTTAAACGAAGATTATGTTCAGCACCAATCTTGACCACACCAGATTGGAATAAGCCATTCCATGTTCATGTTGATGCATCCAATTACGCTATTGGATGTGTGCTTGCACAACCTACTGGTGAAGGTAATATGGATCTTCCAATTGCCTATGCCAGTAGACAATTGAATGCGGCTGAACGAAATTATACCACTACTGAGCGAGAAGGATTAGGCATGGTATATGCAGTTAAAAAGTTTAGACATTATTTGCTTGCAAATAAGTTTAAATTTTTTACCGATCATCAGGCATTGTTATATCTTGTAAACAAGCCATGCAATACAGGAAGATTAGTGAGATGGTTTCTCTTGCTAATGGAATATGACTTTGAGGTTGTGGTAAGAAAAGGGAGGACTCACTTGAGAGCAGATCATCTCTCTAGGCTCACGTCTGGAGAAGCCCCACAAGGAGTATCAGATGACCTTCTTGATGCTTACCTATTTAATTTGGAGGTGGTGCCGCAGTGGGCTAAGCCTTTGGTACCAGTCTTGACATACGGGCCTAACCATCCAGTGGTAAACACACGGAATAGGGAGGTTGTAAAAGCCCAAAAATACCACATCATGGCAGGCAGCATGTACAAGCACACAGATCAAGGGATCTTGGCTTGTTGCGTAGAAGAGGATGAGTACGCTAAATGGCTGCAATTAGCACATGTAGGTGCATTAGAGCAACACCATTCAAAACAACGAACTTTACAGACTCTAAAGAGATTTGGAGTGCACTGGCCCACTATGGAAGCGGATGTCCAGAAGTTGTGCAAGGAATGCCCAATCTGTTGCACTAAACCACCTGTGGAACATGCCACTCTCTATCAAGTATCCATTGTGCCAGACTGGAGTGAACCTCTAGTATCTTTCTTGCGGACAAACACATTCCCCCCAGACATGACTCTAGCTAGGAAAAGGAGTTTAGCACAAGAAGCCCTGGATTATTCACGCATAGGTGATAATCTATATAGGCGCGGTAAAGATGGTTACCTGAGACTGTGTGTCCATGAAAGTGAGTATCTTAAGATCTTAGAAACTGCTCACCAAGGTGTAGCAGGAGGACACTTTGGACCGGATCGGGCGATCAAGGCAATATTATTTGCGGGCTTCTGGTGGCCCACCCTTCACATGGATGCACATACCTATGTGAAACGGTGTGATATCTGTCAAAGGACTCAGTATCCTATACGCAAAGATGAGATGCCACTGAAACCTATGATGGGTGGACGTGCATTCTCTAAGTGGGGAATAGACTTCGTAGGTCCTATTAATCCCCCAGCTAAGGGTTCTCATGCGGAATACATCATTGTGGCAACAGATTATCTCACCAAGTGGGTAGAGGTAAAAGCTACAACCAAGAACGATGCTCAAACAACTGCCAAATTCTTGTTTGAGAATGTATTCACGAGATATGGGCTACCTATAGAGCTTGTAAGTGATAGAGGCACTCATTTCTTGAATGAAGTGATTGAAAATCTACTCCAAGAATTCTTGGTAATACACAAGAAGTCTGCCCCTTATCACCCTCAAGCTAATGGACAAGCTGAGAGCACTAATAAGATTTTATGCAATGTATTGACAAAATTAGTGAACACTAAACGCTCTGACTGGGACAAACAGCTATACCATGCTGTTTGGGCATACCGAGTGGCCTACAAAACGGTACTCCAAGCCACTCCCTTTCAGATGGTGTTTGGCCAAAACGCCGTACTACCCTTGGACTTCCTGATTCCTACATTGAGAGTAGCACAAGAGCACGAATGGACAGGTCATGAGCTCTCCTCTAGGATCTTTGACCTTGAACGATTAGGGGAAACGAGACTGAGAGCCGCTGCAGGGATATACGCAGCCAAGAAGAGACAGAAGGCATACTTTGATGCCCACGTGAAGGATAAAGGCTTGAAAGCAGGAGATCTAGTTTTAGTCTACACACTAAAACAACACGCGAGGAAGCTAGAAAAGAGAGGCTACGGACCTATGATCATCAATAGGATCTCCACGAGCGGAGCGGTACAATTGGCCACATTAGAGGGTGATGTTCTCCCAAATTATATTAGCGGTTGCAGAGTCAAGTTGTATCAGGAACCCCTCACGGAGGAAATGCTCAGTCGACTCAACACTGCTAAGAAACGCAAAGAGGAAGAAAAGCGAGTTCGAGAAGAGGCTCAAGCAGAGGCTTTAGAACGCATCGGAAGGATGAAATTACGAAGGCAAGGTAGAGATCAGCCTGGAGCGAATGACTATGCAGACCATGGATTTCATATGGCAATGTGTGAAGTTGCAAGAACAAGCTCGAATAGAATAATTGATAGACGTCCTTTCATAACCATAGACATAGGACAAGGAAAGAGTGCAAGGACTGTAAGAGCCTTGATTGACTCAGGTGCAGCCACTAGTGCTGTTAGAATGTCTTACTGTCAAGAGTTACAGTTAACTGTCAATCCTGTGGAGGCATATCTTATAGGATTGGGAGGCGTGGAAACCCCTTGCATAGGCGAGGTGGAACTTCCCCTCTACATTCATGATGAAGCAATGACAGTTAGAGCACTAGTGTGTCAAGATGAGGATCTCACTGAACCTCTCGTCTTGGGTCAGGATTGGATCTATGACCAAGCAGTCAATCTAAACCTAAGAAGTGGACTTCTCCAGGTTTGGCTCAATCATAGTCGAGTCACAGTAGAATTAGACAATGGAGCACTCAAGGAGCTAGGAAAGGCACAGACTCCTGGTCCTTCCAGGGGTACACATGAAGATGACCATGCTGTTCTTGTTCAAAACCCTGTGTTGCAGAGGAATGATATTTGCAAAAAAGGAGTCAGGGATGCAACGGAACTCCCTTCTTTTCCAAAGGCCAGAAGGAGGCAGCAACCAAAGGCGGATCACAAGCAGAAGCAGCAGAGTACTACCTACGTCCGAGATCAAAAATACCTGCGCAGCAGAATGTCCCAGAAAATAAACCAGGTGTGGGTGCGGAAAGGCGAACGACCGGGCGCACCACCGTCAACTACACGGGCAAAGCCTCTTATTAGTGACCAACAACGCAACGCTAATAAGAAGTCTTCCAGAAATTCTTCTGCTAAAGTAAAATCTATTTGGGTGCCCAAGAAGTCGATGAAGGCAAGCCCACAATCAAGACAAATTTGGGTGCCTAAGGCTTGCTTGATGACACAAGTAGCTACGCTGAGGCCACAACCTAAACGGCATAACGCAGCTATGCATGCTGCCGGATTTCACTCGTTCTCGACACTCATGTACACACCAAAACCCAAGAGCGTACATGTAATCAATTGTAAATGGGTCCCAAAAAGGCCTCATCTGCAAACCACGACACCGAGAAGGCTCTGTAAAGACTCTTCGAAACCGAAGGCAAAGCCCACTCACTGCATTTGGCAGCCTAGGGCCTGTAATAAACCCCCCGACCCCAATGTGTAAATCCGTACCCACTTACTAACTGCAGTAGTCTCCTAGGACAACCCAAGCACTAACTACACACACTGTCTTCATGCACTTACTAACCACTAACTCATCATCCATCTCATGTTAATGTTGTAACAGGGGACAACAACGGATTTATTTTGTCCAGTACGATGTTAACACTTGGTTCTATATTCTCACAGAACCAATCAGCAAACAGGCCATGGCAGAAGTAGGTACCAGCTCTCAAGCCGGATCTGGTCCCCAGATCGTGGACATAGAAACACTTCTCCTTGAGCCACGCCTCACTGCAAGACCGCAAGAGCTTCAAGATGTGCATGTGCTTCCCATCCAGGATCCTCCTCAAGGACACACCAATGTGCATGTGCATGCGCATTGGTTCAGTGATGTTGCTGGACCACTGGGCGATGGAACCTACTTCTGGGAAGCAGAATTGGAGTTCAATGGCAAATGGGGTCGATACCACTTTTTCACACGCGAATTTGAAAGCTACCAAAATGCCGAAGTCATGAGATCAGTTTGGGTCAAAGCGGGTGTGGAAAGTTACTTCAGGGCCCACATACCAAAGCCGGATTTTTTACGATGTTCATATCTGATCAGTACAATCACGCCAAGCAGGACCAAAGGAGGCGACAGCACCTTTGTGTTGCCATCACTGTTGCCGGGTAATGAGCTTAAAAGGTTCAAGCTGGACCTCAACCTGGTAAGAGAAGCATTGGGAATGTATGGCATGCACATCCCAACAGAAAAGGAAACCATGGTCCCAGGTCGCATGAAGCACAAGGATCTGAATAAGTTGAAGGATATGGTAGCAATGACACCTACCATTGCGCTTCACCTGCGAACCATCATGCAACACTTTGCGTTTCCCGCCCAAGAACGATTCACAATGCCCCCGAAAAAAATATGGTTCAGTTTATATCTAGCAGAAACCGAAAGCTTGCCCATCAATGTTCCACACTGGATCATAGACCAGATCCACCTAGCACATCAAAGGTGGAACAAGAAACAGAAGAATGTGCTCCACGGGTGTTGTGCTTTGACCAGAATAATCTATAGATGCTTGGCTTATGACGTGCCTGTTCAGCGGGCACTCGTATGGTCTCGAGTCCAAGAATTCCAGAGAAGACTATCAGCAGCAGGTCCCCCATCAAAGAAGATGAGGGGGGGAGTCCAACTACCCTGTGCTCAACCAAGGGGAGCTACCGCTACACCAGAAATCACTCCTCCCCAGACACGACGAGTTAGGCCATTCACAATCCGGTTACCAAGACCAAGCACGGAGGGGCCTAATCTGGTGTTTCCACCCATTCCATCCGATTTGGAATTCCCGCAGGGATTTACTCTTGAGGACCTCACGGATGAAGAAATTGCCCGATTAATCTATGACTCTAACCTCGAAGCGGAAGCAGCGCGAGCTCAGGAACCACGACCCAAAACAACATCGACCCCCACCCAACCCCAAGTTGTAGAAGTCGATGTAGATGAACAAGAGGCAGGAGGCCCCGAAGAAGAAGCCGACGAAGAACAACAGCAAGAATATGACGAACTCTCCGAGTTAGCAAGTGCCCCAGCATATTCGGCACAAATCAAGAGACTATATCGAACCATGCGACTGGTTCAGGAACAGCACAAGATGTCTCTAGAACAGGGCAAAAGACTCATGAACGACTTGCTAGCGGAGGAAGGTGTGGATGAGTTGTTCATTGAGTCCATGAACCTTCATGCCGACGCTGTAGGACTGGACGAGGCCATCCATGAGGCAATGGCCTACATCCACAGGTTTGAAAAAAGAGTTCCTACTCGTCCCAGGAGGTCCGGAAAGCAAATTCACATCAATACATCAGCACCAGGCGAGTCAGCGCAAGCAGAAGAATATCACGAAGCACCGTTGTCACCCCCATCCCCACCTCACACTACACAATTTACTCCACCACAGGACACTAACACTACCACATCCACTACCACTACCGTTGTCATGGGCATCCCACTCTCTCCGGGAATTCAATACGGGGGAGTCACCATGCCCACCTTCACCACCCTGTTCACCGATGTCACATCCACTCCACCAACGATACCCATCTACACCGTCACTCAAACAGTGGACACGATGGAAACATCACCTGCCACAGCACCGCTCCCTCCCCCTATGCCACCTTCATCACCCATACCCCCTCCACCCACATCCCCACGTCCATCCACATCATTCACCTCTCCCATTCCCGCCCCCATTCCCCCTGCATCTTCACCCTTCCCAGCATTATTTAATGTAAATAATATATTCTTAGCATTAAACCAATGTGTACACCAGCTCCAGCATGAGTACAAGGCTCTGGACAACCGATATCAGCAACTGGAAACGCACCATCAAAACTTACAAAGACAGTTGCACATTCTCCACACAGAAAATGCAGAACTGAATCAACGTTACACGACGCTTGAGCAAGCTCACCAAACATTATTGGCAGCACCCCAACCATCGACAGAATCAGGTGCCAAACAACTAGAAGCTCTGCTCGAGGTATACCAAGCCGATAATCTCAAAGTCCGGCGTAACCTGGCACTTCTCAGAAAACACATGGCGGCCGCCCTAGAAGAAAACAAGAGGCTGCAGCAGCAAAATGAAGCAAATCTAGAAGCAGCAATGGAAGGCTCTCCACACGAAATTGATCCAGAGCAGTTTAAAGCTGTGCCCTCAGAGACAATGAAGACCATCTTGGACAGCTATGCAGATCTATTAGAAGCTCATGATGACTTGGAAAGGGAACGTGATGCGCTGCGCAATCAACTCCAAGAGCAACAGACAGCACCCAAAGTCACAGAAACGACCACGACTTCAGAGGAAGTCAAGGCATTGAAAGAGCAGGTGGCCGAATTACAAGCAAGATTACTCACACATGAAAGGCAACCCTCTCCAGTTGTCGAACCTGAACCCGAGGATTTGGTACCCATCGAGGTAGATGAGACGTATGAGGAACCTTACGTTCCTATGCCAATGCCAGGTGGTGAGCAAACCGCAGAAGGAATGGATACGTTAGAAATTGAAGTACCGGAGTGGCTCCAAACATTAGAGAAAACGGCATCAACTCATGAAGATCGAGTGGCAGTTCAGATCCAATCTATGGCAAAGATAGAGGACACTATTATTAAATCAGAATACTTCCGCAGCATGTCCCACCATAGATGGATCGGAACCAATGATGATCAATACGTGCCATATTGTATACTTCTGGCGGACTACAATGCAGAAATCCAACATAGATGTGGCAAACCTCCAACATTTGCTACACAATTTGGGCCAGATGACATCCCAGAGAGTGCTAAAAAAGGATCCATTCATCAACCCACTTGGAGGATCCGACTCCTCGAAACCTATCCAGAGATGGTTCGCACTTGGACGAATATGCCTCTTTTTATTAAATATAACCCTTGTTATGTTCCTGTACTCCGCAGACGTACATGGCCAGAATTTACCATTGCAGTCAAGAATATCAAGGGATGCGCCAAATGGTTAAACTACGTCTATCTAGCACCCCCTCAAGGGCCTCCCACCGTCAATTACATGATCTCCACTATACGGCACTGGAGCCTCCGATTAAAGAATACCCCTGATGTAATGGCCCAGATGTGCATGAAAATTTTTGAGTTAATGCTTATTACATTCAGGACATTCAAGAATATCAAGGACCCACACTTCTCAGGCGTCGGATTCCTTACAGGGAACCAAGATTTAGTGTATGACATGAGCACCACTCCTTCCATAGAGGTGATATACGCTTGGCACGCCAGAATAAAATACCTCCCGGCCTGCTTTAAACAAACATTCGAAGAGATGTTCATAACAGGGTTCTGGGAATACCACTCAGAAATATTTGTACCCAGACCCTCACATCTCCTCCATTTATTTGCTGTGGAGCGAACCATTCACTCAGAGCAGTTACGGGTGCCACATCCAGATGTCCCAGGGCCAGTCAATTGGGATGCATTGCTGACAGATCTAGCAAGGGGACTCAGGTTAGAAGAACACCACCTCGCCGCCGATGTTGTACAATACTACGTACAAAAAGCAGCTAGACAAGGGTCTGTCAGGGGCGACAGACGCGAGAGTGGGGGGGGTGTTGGCAGTAGCCTTGGTACATCAGGATCCACAAGACGTGAAAGTCAAAGAAGGGAGTCAGAGCGAAGGGACAGCACAAGCGAGCGAAGGGACAGCACAAGCAAACAGGGCAGTCAAAGAAGATCTGGCAAGTAGGCCAATATTTTTTCAAGACATTAAGGCAAATCAGAGAGATGGACATGCAAGGAAGAAGAGCAAGTAGGGAGCTTGAAGATATGTATGGCAGATCACTAGAAGAAATCCCTACAACAACAGTGATTTTTATCACTAATAATCATTGTAAATCTCACTTCACATTTTTGTAGCTCCATTTTGTGCAAGCCAAGGAGTCCTTGAGCTTGAGGAGCCTTAGAAGTAGTTGCGTACCAATTTTCATAATTTTTAGATCTCGTTTGAGCCCCCAAATAAGCCCTGGAACCTAATTTTTAACTAGGCCGGACACTAGGTCTGGACAGGGCCAAAAGCTAGTCAAAAAGTATAAAAGGAGCTAGAGAGCTCATTTTTGAGGTTAGATTGTAATTGAAACGAACTTGTAAGAGCATTTTGAAAGTAATCTAAAAAGCTCCATTGATTCTCACTCTTTGTCTTGCCTTGTGTGCGCGTGTGTGTGTATGTGTGTGCATGCTTGTGTGCTTCTCACTCACGCACTTGTGCCGCCACTTGCTCGAGGTCTTCATACCATCCTCACGTCTTCCCGGATTGACATTAAAGGAGGTGCTACTCATCATTGAGCTACAACTACCAAGGCAATTTTGGACTCAGGTGCAGGAGTTGCTATCGCTACCACCTCCCTATGGAAGCGTTGGGGCAAGCCAGCACTCAGGCCAATGAGAATGAAATTGCAGATGGCCGATGGTCATATAGAGAGGCCCTTGGGATTGCTAGAAGGCATAACTCTCACCACTTGTGGTGTTGAGTTTGAGCATAGCTTTGCTATATGTGACTTTAGCAAAAATCATGCCTATGAGATGATTTTGGGAAGACCATTTATGCGACAGTTGCAAGTGGTACAGGATTGGGGGACCAATTCCTTGTACCTGCAACACTTAGGTGTTACGACCAAAGTCAATCTCAAAGATTACTCTCATAGGGATGTACCTCCTATCCAGTGGAATCCCATCCATAGAGCCAAAGATGATACGGAATCTGTGCAATCCATAAGGTCAGGATCCTCTTGGATGCATGAAGACACCCACTTATGGATGTGCAAAGTAGCAGTAGAGGAAGAGAAGAGAGAAAAGGCCAGAGAAATAGGTGCAAAAGAAACACATAGAGCAATTCAAGACCCAGCCTATGCACCTGTAGTTTTTCCTGATGAGGAATTCGAACCCCATGGCTGGGCAGAAATTTTAGCAACAATGGATGTAGCCATCAATGAAGAACAATGGACACCTCACTGTGATGAGGATGGCTATGACATTTCAGTCTTCTCCATAGAGCCAATCATGGGAGAGGCAGTTCTAGAAGAATGCGAACCTAGCCCTGATGCATTTGAGGATGCAAGTGACTCCGATCTCGAGTCTATCATTATGGACCCACCATTTGCATCAGATGAAGAATACTTCCATGAAGTAGAATTTCAACCCGAGAGGCATGGAGAGCTTACAAATGATGTAAGATTAGCAACACATGTGAGCCCAAAGGAAGAAGGAAAGAAACGAAAGAAGAGAGAAGTCTCACCAGAAGAGGAAGAATCCTTGTTTGAGGTCCCAGAAAATTTTAAGAAGTATGAGATAGATGACAGGAGAGTCATGATTAGAATGCCTAAACGAGAGGCACAATCAGGAGAGGCCTATGATAACAAAGAAACCACCAAGAAAATAGTAGTGGCCATAGAAGAAGGAGAGGAGAGATGCACGTATATAGGCCATGACCTGACAGAAGAAGAAGAGCACGAATTGATTGCCTTGCTAAGAGAATACAGAGATGTATTCGCTTGGAGTTACAAGGATTTGAAAGGTGTTGACCCTGACATATGCTCACACACTATACCCATGATTTCAGACGCTAAACCCTCTAAGCAAAAGCCTTATACATATAACGATAATTACGCTGCTAAGATCAAAGAAGAGATAGATAGACTGGTCGAAGCTGGATTTATCTATGAAATTGAGCACACTGAATGGGTATCCCCCATCGTAGTGGTGCCCAAGAAGAATGGCAAACTGCGCGTCTGCATTAACTTGAAGAAGGTTAATGCAGCCACTATTCGAGATAACTATCCGCTTCCCATCACAGAACATCTCTTAGAAAGAGTGGCAGGCAAGGAAGTGTACAGCTTCCTTGATGGATTTTCGGGTTACAATCAAGTAGCCATAGCTCCAGAGGATCAGCATAAGACAGCCTTTGCCACAGAATGGGGCATTTTTGCCTTTAGAGTAATGCCATTTGGGCTTACCAATGCACCAGCTACCTTCCAGAGGTTGATGTGCCATGTGTTTAAGGAGTTCATGAGGAAGAGTTTAGAAGTCTATGTTGATGATCTTTGTGCTCATTCCAATATTAGACAAACCCATATTCCTGAACTCAGACAAATCTTTGACAAATGTAGAGAATATCAAGTCTGCCTGAACCCAGAAAAGTGCGTTTTTATGGTCAGGCAAGGCAAGATTCTAGGACACATAGTGTCAAAGAATGGCATATCTACCGACGAAGAAAAAGTGAGAGCCATAGCAGAGCTACCTAGGCCAAAGAATGTCAAGGAAGTACAAGCTTTCATGGGGCATTGTGGTTATTACCGACGATTTATACACATGTATGCTATCATTGCAAAGCCCATGTACGGACTTCTGACTAACTTTGAGTGGACGGATGAATGTGAGAATTCCTTCCAGGAGCTTAAACGACGATTATGTTCAGCACCAATCTTGACCACACCAGATTGGAATAAGCCATTCCATGTTCATGTGGATGCATCCAATTATGCCATTGGGTGTGTACTTGCTCAACCTACTGGTGAATGTAATATGGATCTTCCAATTGCCTATGCCAGTAGACAATTGAATGCGGCTGAACGGAATTACACCACTACAGAGAGAGAAGGCTTAGGCATGGTATATGCAGTTAAGAAATTTAGACACTATTTGCTTGCAAATAAGTTTAAATTTTTTACGGATCATCAAGCATTGCTATACCTCGTAAACAAGCCTTGCAATACAGGAAGATTAGTGAGATGGTTTCTCTTGCTAATGGAATATGATTTTGAGGTTGTGGTAAGGAAAGGGAGGACCCATTTGAGAGCTGATCATCTTTCTAGGCTCACATCGGGAGAAGCCCCACAAGGAGTATCAGATGACCTTCCTGATGCTTACTTGTTTAATTTGGAAGTGGTGCCGCAGTGGGCTAAGCCATTGGTACCAGTATTGACATACGGGCCTAACCATCCAGTGGTAAACACACGAAATAGAGAGGTTGTAAAAGCCCAAAAGTACCACATCATGGCAGGAAGTATGTACAAGCACACAGATCAAGGGATCTTGGCTTGTTGCGTAGAAGAGGATGAGTACGCTAAATGGTTGCAATTAGCACATGTAGGTGCGTTAGAGCAACACTACTCCAAGCAACGAACTTTACAGACCCTAAAGAGACTCGGAGTGCATTGGCCGACTATGGAAGCGGATGTCCAAAAGTTGTGCAAGGAATGTCCAATCTGCTGCACTAAACCACCTGTGGAACACGCTACTCTTTATCAAGTATCCATAGTGCCAGATTGGAGTGAACCACTATTATCCTTCCTGAGGACGAAAGCATTCCCTCCAGACATGACTCTGGCTAGGAAAAGGAGTTTAGCACAAGAAGCCCTGGATTACTCACTCATTGGTGATAATCTATACAAGTGTGGTAAAGATGGTTACCTGAGGCTATGTGTCCATGAGAGCAAATATCTTAAGATCTTGGAAACTGCTCACCAAAGTGTAGCAGGAGGGCACTTTGGACCAGATCGGGTGATCAAGGCAGTACTATTTGCGGGCTTCTGGTGGCCTACCCTTCACATGGATGCACATACCTATGTGAAACGGTGTGATGTCTGTCAGAGGACTCAGTATCCTATACGCAAAGATGAGATGCCACTGAAACCTATGATGGGTGGACGTGCGTTCTCTAAGTGGGGAATAGACTTCGTAGGTCCTATTAATCCCCCAGCTAAGGGTTCCCATGCGGAATACATTATTGTTGCAACAGACTATCTAACTAAGTGGGTAGAGGTAAAAGCCACGACGAAGAACGATGCTCAAACAACTGCTAAATTCTTGTTTGAGAATGTATTCACAAGATATGGGCTACCTATAGAGCTTGTAAGTGATAGAGGCACTCACTTCTTGAACGAAGTAATTGAAAATCTACTCCAAGAATTCTTGGTAATACATAAGAAGTCTGCCCCCTATCACCCTCAAGCTAATGGACAAGCTGAGAGCACTAATAAGATCTTATGTAATGTACTGACCAAATTAGTAAACACTAAACGCTCTGATTGGGACAAACAGCTACACCATGCTGTTTGGGCATACCGAGTTGCCTACAAAACGGTACTCTAAGCCATGCCCTTTCAGATGGTATTCGGCCAAAACGCTGTGCTACCCTTGGACTTCCTGATTCCTACATTGAGAGTAGCACAAGAGCACGAATGGACAGGTCATGAGCTCTCCTCTAGGATCTTTGACCTTGAACGATTAGGGGAAACAAGACTGAGAGCCGCTGCAGGAATATATGCAGCCAAGAAGAGACAGAAGGCATACTTTGATGCCCACGTGAAGGATAAGGGTTTGAAAGCAGGAGATCTAGTTTTAGTCTATACACTGAAACAACACGCAAGGAAGCTAGAAAAGAGAGGCTACGGACCTATGATCATCAATAGGATCTCCACGAGCAGAGCAGTACAACTAGCCACGTTAGAGGGTGATGTTCTCCCAAACTATATTAGCGGTTGCAGAGTCAAGTTGTATCAGGAACCCCTCACGGAGGAAATGCTCAGCCGACTCAACACTGCTAAGAAACGCAAAGAGGAAGAAAAGCGAATTCGAGAAGAAGCTCAAGCAGAAGCTTTAGAACGCATCAGAAGGATGAAGTTACGAAGGCAAGGCCGAGATCAGACTAGAACAGATGACTATGCAGATCAAGGATATTCTATGGCCATGTGTGAAGTCGCAGGAACAAGCTCGCATAGGATAATTGATGGACGTCCTTTCATAACCCTAGATATAGGACAAGGAACGAGTGCAAGGACCGTAAGAGCCTTGATTGACTCAGGTGCAGCCACTAGTGCGGTTAAATTGTCTTACTATCAAGAGTTGCAGTTAACTGTCAATCCTGTGGAAGCGTATCTCATAGGATTGGGAGGCGTGGAAACCCCTTGCGTGGGCGAGGTGGAACTTCCCCTCTACATTCATGATGAGGCAATGAGAGTTAAAGTACTAGTGTGTCAGGATGAGGACCTCACGGAACCCCTCGTCTTGGGTCAAGACTGGATCTATGACCAAGCAGTCAACTTGAACCTAAGAAGTGGACTTCTTCAGGTATGGGTCAATCATAGTCGAATTACAGTAGAGTTGGATAATGGAGCACTCAAAGAACTAGGAAAGGCACAGACTCCTGGTCCTTCCAGGAGTACACATGAAGATGACCATGTTGTTCTTGTCCAAAACTATGTGTTGCAGAGGAATGCTATGCACAAAAAAGGAGTCAGGGATGCAACGGAACTCCCTTCTTTTCCAAAAGTCAGAAGGAGGCAACAACCAAAGGTGGCTCAAAGGCAGAAGAAGCAGAGTACTACCTATGCCGGAAATCAAAAGAACCTGCGCAGCAGAATGTCTCAACAAGTGAACCAAGTGTGGGTGCGAAAAGGCGAACACCCGGTTGCACTCACGCCAACCGCACGGGCAAAGCCTCTTATTAGTAACCAACAACACTTCACTAATAAGAGGTCTTTCGGAAATTCTTCTGCTAACGTGAAGTCTATTTGGGTGCCCAAAAAGTCGATGAAGGCTAGCCCACAATCAAGACAAATTTGGGTGCCTAAGGCTTGTTTGCGGGCTCAAATAGCTACACCAAGAACACACCCTACACAGCATGATCCATTCACTCGCACAGCCTACATCCACTCATTTTCAACACCAAGGCACATGAGCACGAAGAGAATCAGTTGTAAATGGGTACCTAAAAGGCCTCATGTTCAAGCTGACACACCTATAAAGCTCTCGAGAATCTCTACGGAACCACGAGCAAAACCCATCCACTGCATTTGGTAGCCCAAGACTTGTAACAAACCCCCGGACCCCGATTGTAAATCCATGACCACCTACTAACCACTTCACTCTCACATCACATCATTTCGCTTAGCTCTTAGATCTACCTAACTCCTAACTACACACACCAGCACCGAGCACTTATTAACCCCTAACCACTCCCGAACTTTAAGTTAATGTTGTAACAAGGGACACCATGTCATTTTTGTGTCCATTGCAATGTTAACGTTTATTCATATATTCTCACAGAATCAGCTGCGACATTTTCAACATGGCGGAGGCAGCAAGAACTAGCTCTCACACAGAAACAAGCCCGCAAGTGGTGGACTTGGACAGTTTACCCGTTTTGCCTGAGACAATTGAAAGACCAGAAGAATTGCAGGCCGTCAAAATCATACCTATTGCGGACCCTCCGCGTGGCCACACCATGCCCGTGGGAAAGACTTCACATTGGTTTACCGAGGTGGCAGGACCCTTGGGTGAAGGAACGTACCTATGGGAATCAGAGTTGGACTTCAATGTGAAGCAAGGTAGATACCATTTCTTTACAAGAGAATTTCAGAAATTACAAAATGCAGAAGGTCTACGTCTGATATGGGAAAAGGCAGGATTGAGTGCCTATTTCAGTGCCCGACTCCCAAAACTTGACTTCATGCGATGCTACTATCTCATCAACACCTTGACTCCAAACCAGAACCCAAAAGGTGCAAGCTCATTTGTGATTCCATCTCTGACAAAGGGGAATGAGCTCAAGAGGTTCAGGATATCAAACAATTTGGTGAGAGAAGCTCTAGATATGCGCGGAATGCATATTCCTACAGAAAAGGAAACCCTAGTACCGGATTACATGAAGAATCGAAGTCTCACCAAACTCAAGGACATGGTATCCATGATGCCTAATATTGCAATACACCTTCGCATGTGCATGCAACACTTTGCTTTCCCGGCGCAGGATAGATTCACCATGCCTCCCAAAAAGATTTGGTTTAGCTTGTATCTAGCAGAGACACAGAGCCTCACCATCAACCTACCCCACTGGATAATTGATCAGATACACCTAGCTCACAAACGATGGCCGCGGAAACAGGTTTTATATGGTTGCTTGCTATGACAAGAATCATGTATAGGTGTTTGGATTATGACATTCCGATCCAACGGGCCCTAATGTGGAATCGGGTAGAGCAGTTTAGAGGCAGGACATCCACTGGACCCCCTTCTAAGAAGATGAGAGGCACTGTCCAAGTCCCATGTGCTCAACCACGTGGAGCCACCCTAACACCCGACGTCACCCCGCCACCCCGAAGAGTCTGACCATTCACACTCCGACTTCCAAGACGCAGCACCGATGGTTCCACCTTGATATTCCCTCCCATTCCAACCGATCTTGAATTTCCTAGTGGTGCACCTTTGGAAGAACTCACTAATGAAGATTTCGAGCAATTATTACAAGATGTAGAGTTGGAGGCAGAAGAGGCACAACAAGCGGAAAACGTGCAAACGCAGGCCACAACCTCCCAAGCACCTGTCACACCTGTTGAAGTGGATGCCGAGGATGACGGAGATGAAGAACAGGAGGATGATGAGGAGGAGTATGATCAAGAGCACCAAGAGGAGCAACAAGAAGTGCCAGAACTTGTAGGTGCACCAGCATATACAGCTCAACTACGAAGGCTATACGACACTATCAAAGCAATACAAGAAAGGCATCAACTCTCTCTGGTATCAGGTCAAGCTTTGATGCAAGAAATGCTATCAGATGAAGGGGTGGACCAACACTTCATTGACACCCTCAAATTAGTGTCAGACTCTTTAGGAGTTCCAGAGGCTGTCCACACCGCAGTCCGCCAGTCCGTCAGGTACGACAAACGCAGAGTGGACACGTTACCACGAGCAGGTAAGACTATCAGGATACCCGTCATAGAACCAGAAGTACCCATTGAGACCACAGCCACCCCCACAACCACCACTGACCTCTCCGCCGAAACCTTCGTTCAGACATCACCCATCTCACCCCAGCATCCTCCATCACCACCTTCTCCACCCCCACCACCACCTCCCACCTTGGAAGAAACGACAGTCATCCCCTCTACCTTCACTTATAACCCATCCTCATTCAAATCATTCTCATTTCGAGAACCCACCTCACAAGACACCCTCTTCTCCTTCGTCACCAATCCCTTGTACACTTCGTCCCGTCTATCCTCTGAACCCATGACTGGCCATCCCATAATTCCAAGTGTAGTTGGAAACCCAGCACCCACAGAAGGCACCCTGTGTTTCCCGACCTATCCCCCAATACGGGTACCTCCATTCCATGACCCCCACTTCCCATCTGGCCCCTACACCTCTTTCAATCTGACCGCGCCACCCCAATACCCGTCCGTTGTGGAGCAGTTCACCCGCTCTCCAATGTTTCCGAGGCACATTTCTCCGATGTTCGCAACAACATCAATTTACACGAACACCACACTCACTTCACCTACCATACCCACCTACATGGTAGCCCCTGTACACACCACCTTGTCTGACCCAATGGACATTTCACCAACCACAGCACCTCTCCCCACAATTCCACCATCTTCCCCCCCCTTGCCCCCCACCTCACCACTCACATCATTGGCACACACAACATTCACTACCCCCCTACCCAATCCCACCTCCCTTGCATTTCAAACGCTTCCCCTTGCATCTCATAATGTAAATAGCACATTCAACACCTTACTTCAGTGTGCACATCAACTGCAACAAGAGTACCATCAATTGGAAGAACGCACTACGGCACTCCAAGCAGAATCTCAATGTCTACAAGCTAGAGTCACCACTCTTGAAGCTGACTACCAGACGCTCCTAGCCGAGCATACCACCCTACAGCAGGCTCACTCCGAACTGGAATCAAAGACATCAACAGTAGATGACCAAGCAGTCAAAGAACTAGAAACAGTGCTTCAAGCGCAAATGATCTCTAATGCTACACTCAGACGCAACATTGGGCTATTAAGGAAGCATATGGCCGCAGCACTAGAAGAGAACAAACGACTTCAACAACAAAACCAAGACAACTTTGAAGCGGCTATGGAAGGAACCGTAGGAGCAACCGTTAGCCCGACCAGATATAGAGCAGTCCCATCGGAAGACATTCGCATCTTACTTGAGGAGCATGCAAATTTCTTGGAGTCATATGAAAAGCTAGAGACTGAATGTGCAGATCTCAAGAAACAGATTGCCAGTGTGCCCACAGCTCAACAGGAGCCGGTAATCTTGCAGCACTCTACAGAAGAAATGGAGACCCTCCGGAAACAGGTGGCAGAACTCCAAGCACGCCTCCTCCCATATGAACGACCACCCTCGCCCATTAAAGAACCAGAACCTGAAACAGTAGTGGAAATCCCCGTCGATGACAGCTATGAAGAGCCATACGAGCCTATGCCGACGCCTGGTGGTCGAACTACGGAAGAAGGACAAGACACGTTAGAAATTCAAGTTCCAGATTGGGTCAAAAGGGTCGAGAAAGTGGGTAAGACACATGATGATCGTGTGGCCGTGCAAATGCAATCTCTCACAAATCTGGAAGAAACTGTCCTTCGGTCTTCCTACTTTCAAAATTTATCCCATCAACGGTTAATCACAACATCAGAATCGCAATACATGCCTTATTTTGTCTTACTACATGATTATAATGCAGAAGTCAAAAGACATACAGGGAAGGAGCCCACATTCGCCACTCAATTTGAGATAGGGGATTTACCGACAGATGCACGTGCTGGCTCGATCTTCCAACCTAATTGGCGTGCACGTCTACTCACCGATTACCCAGAGATGATGAGTACTTGGGCAACCATGCCACTATATATCAAGTATAATCCATGCTATTGTCCAGTGGTACGTCGCAGATCCTGGCAAGCATTTGCAATCAAGGTACGCAACAATAAAGAATGCTCGGCTTGGATCAACTATCCATATTTTGCTCCGCCTCGGGGGACCCCAACCGTAGCTTACATGATATCAACAATTCGGCACTGGTCCACACGCCTAAATAATGTACCCGACATAGCAGCGAAAATGTGTATGAAGATATTCGAGCTCATGACCATTGTCTTCAAAACCTTTCGGAATGTCCAAGCTCCATACATCTCTGCCCCTGGATTCTCTCAAGGCAACAAGGATCTAGTCTACGACATGAGCCAAACCCCCTCGGTCACTATCATCTTTGCTTGGCATGCACGAATAAAGTACTTGCCCGCATGCTTCAAGCAGACATTTGAGGAAATGTTCTCTACGGGATTCTGGGAATACCATTCCGAAATTTTCATTCCCTGACCCACACATTTGCTACATCTATTCGCAGTAGAACAAGCGATCCATGCAGATCAGTTACGTCTGCCACATCCGGACATTCCAGGACCAATCGATTGGGATCGTATGATGACAGATTTGGCCAGAGGACTACGCATACAAGAACATCAGCTTGCCACTCAGGTTGTGGAATATTACATCCAACACTCCCAGCAACAAGGATCTATTAGGGACGACAGACGCGAGAGAGGGGGGGGTGTTGAGAGTAGTATGGGCACCCAAGGACCGACTAGACAAGGAAGCCAGCAGAGAGAGTCAGAACAAAGTGAAGGAGTAAGTAGACAAAGCAGTCGACGTAAATCTGGCAGATAGGCCCTTCAAAATTCTTCCAAATCAACATCTTTTAACAGTGATTCTTATCACTAACAATCATTGTAAATACCATTTCATATTTTTGTAGCTCCATTTTGTGCAAGCCAAGGAGTCCTTGAGCTTGAGGAGCCTTAGAAGTACCTACATATCAATTTTCGTATTTTTTAGACTCCGTTTAAGCCCTCAAATTGGCCCTGGAACCTAATTTTTAACTAGGCCGGACACTAGGTCTGGACAGGGCCAAAACCTAGTCAAAAACTATAAAAAGAGCTAGAGAGCTCATTTTTGAGATTAGATTGTAACAGAAACAAACTTGTAAGAACTTTTTGAAAAGTAATCGAAGAACTCCATTGATTCTCTCTCTTTGTCTTGCCGTGTGTGCGCGTGTGTGTGTATGTGTGTGCATGCTTGTGTGCTTCTCACTCACGCACTTGAGCCGCCACTTGCTCGAGGTCTTCATACCATCCTCACGTCTTCCCGGATTGACATTAAAGGAGGTGCTACTCATCACTGAGCTACATGGCCTTTCATTTGTCTCAGGCAAAACGGGTAAACTGTCTAAGTCCACCACTTGCTGGCTTGTTTCTGTTTGAGAGCTAGTTCCTGCTGCCTTAGCCATGTTGAAAACTTCGTAGCTGGTTCTGTGAGAATATATGAATAAATATTAACATTGCAATGGACACAAAAATGACACGGTGTCCCCTGTTAAAACATTAACCTAAGGTTCGGGAGAGGTTAGGGGTTAATAAGTGCTCGGTGCTTGTGTGTGTAGTTAGGAATTGGGTAGACCTAAGAGCTAAGCGGAATGATGTGGTGTGAGAGTGAAGTGGTTAGTAGGTGGACATGGATTTACAATTGGGGTCCGGGGGTTTATCACAAGTTTTAGGTTGCCAAATGCCATGGATGGCTTTTGGTCTTGGTTTTGGGGAGATTCGGGAGGGTTGCATGAGTAATTCTGCTGGGAGTTGTTGTGTCATTGGGACCCATTTACGAGTGAGTCTGTGTGTGCTTCTAGGTGGCAGTGTGTTTGAGTGTATCAGACAAGAGTGGGTGGCGGCTGCTTGAGCGAGTGAAACTTGTCGTGTATGATGGGAATTGTGTGGGGTCAGTTGAGCCCGAAAGCAAGCCTTAGGCACCCAAATTTGTCTTGATTGTGGGTCAGCCTTCATCGACTTCTTGGGTACCCAAATGGATTTCACTTTGTCAACAGCGGTTTTAGGAGTCCTCTTATTAGCATCAAGTCGTTGATTACTAATAGGAAGTTGAGACCGTTGTTGCGACTTAGTTACGGTCGGCAGCTCGTCTTTCCGCACCCACATTTGTTTCATCGGCTGAGTTGTTCTGCTTCGCGCGTTCTTTTGGTCTCTCGCCTGGAGAATCTTCAGTGATTGATCAGCCCTTAGTTGCTGCCTCCTTCTGGCCTTTGGAAAAGAAGGGAGTTCCATTGTGGTTCTGACTCCTTCGTTGAGATCTTCGTTCTTCTGTATCACATAGCCTTGGACAAGAACAGCATGGTCAACTTCATGTGTACCCCTGGAGGGACCAGGAGTCCGTGTCTTTTCTAGTTCCTTGAGTGCTCCATTATTTAACTCAATTGTGATTCTAGTCTGATTCACCCATACCTGAAGAAGTCCACTTCTTAGGTTTAAGTTGACTGCTTGGTCATAGATCCAGTCTTGACCCAAGACAAGGGGTTCAGTGAGGTCCTCATCTTGACACACTAGTACTTTAACTGTCATTGCCTCTTCATGAATATAGAGGGGAAGTTCCACCTCGCCCATGCAAGGGGTTTCCACGCCTCCCAATCCTATGAGATATGCTTCCATAGGATTGACAGTTAATTGCAACTCTTGACAGTAAGACAATTTAACAGCACTAGTGGCTGCACCTGAGTCAATCAAGGCTCTTACAGTCCTTGCACTCTTTCCTTGTCCTATATCTAAGGTTATGAAAGGACGTCGATCAGTTATCCTATGTGAGCTAACACCTGAAACTTCACACATAGCCACGTCATATCCTTGATCTGCATATGCATCTTGCCTAGGGTGCTCTCTACCTTGTCTTCTTAATTTCATTGTCCGTATGCGCTCTAGGGCTTCTGCTTGAGCTTCTTCTCGAATTCGCTTTTCTTCCTCCTTGCGTTTCTTAGCAGTATTGAGTCAACTTAGCATTTCCTCTGTGAGAGGTTCCTGATACAACTTGACTCTGCATCCGCTAATATAGTTTGGGAGAACATCACCCTCTAAAGTGGCTAGTTGTACTGCTCCACTCGTGGAGATCCTATTGATGATCATAGGTCCGTAGCCTCTCTTTTCTAGCTTCCTTGCATGTTGTTTCAATGTGTAGACTAAAACTAGATCTCCTGCTTTCAAGCCCTTATCCTTCACATGGGCATCAAAGTATGCCTTCTGTCTCTTCTTAGCTGCATATATCCCTGCAGCTGCTCTCAGTCTTGTTTCTCCTAATCGTTCAAGGTCAAAAAGTCTAGAGGAGAGTTCATGACCCGTCCATTCGTGCTCTTGTGCTACTTTCAATGTAGGTATTAAGAAGTCCAAAGGTAGCACGGTGTTTTGGCCAAACACCATCTGAAAGGGGGTGGCTTGGAGTACCGTCTTGTAGGCGACTCGGTATGCCCAAACAGCATGGTGTAGCTGTTTGTCCCAATCAGAGCGTTTATTGTTTACTAATTTCGTCAGTACATTGCATAAGATCTTGTTGGTGCTCTCAGCCTGGCCATTTGCTTGAGGGTGATAGGGGGCAGACTTCTTATGCACTACCAAGAATTCTTGGAGCAGATTTTCAATAACTTCATTCAAGAAGTGAGTGCCTCTATCGCTAACTAGCTCTATGGGTAGCCCGTATCTAGTGAATACATTCTCAAACAAGAATTTAGCAGTTGTTTGAGCATCGTTCTTCGTTGTGGCTTTTACCTCCACCCACTTGGTGAGATAATCCGTGGCCACAATGATATATTCAGCATGTGAACCCTTAGCTGGGGGATTAATAGGGCCTACAAAGTCTATTCCCCACTTAGAGAATGCACGTCCACCCATCATAGGTTTCAGTGGCATCTCATCTTTGCGTATAGGATAATGAGCTCGCTGACAGAGATCACACCGTTTCACATAGGTATGTGCATCCATGTGAAGGATCGGCCACCAGAAGCCCGAAAATAGTATTGCCTTGATCACCCGATCTGGTCCAAAGTGTCCTCCTGCTACACCTTGGTGAGCAGTTTCCAAGATCTTGAAATATTCACTTTCATGGACACATAGTCTCAAGTAACCATCTTTACCACGTTTGTATAGATTATCGCCAATGAGAGAGTAATCATGGGCTTCTTGTTCTAAACTCCTTTTCCTAGCCAGAGTCATGTCTGGAGGGAATGTTTTCGTCCTCAGGAAGGATACTAGTGGTTCACTCCAATCTGGCACTATGGACACTTGATAAAGAGTAGCATGTTCCACCGGTGGTTTAGTGCGACAGATTGGGCATTCTTTGCACAACCTTTGGACATCCGCTTCCATAGTTGGCCAATGCACTCCGAGTCTCGTTAGTGTCTGTAGGGTTCATTGTTTTGAGTAGTGTTGTTCTAATGCACCTACATGTGCTAATTGCAACCACTTTGCATACTCGTCCTCTTCTACACAACAAGCCAAGATCCCTTGATCTGTGTGCTTGTACATACTTCCAGCCATGATGTGGTACTTTTGGGCTTTTACTACCTCTCTATTCTGTGTGGCTGTTACTGGGTGGTTAGGTCCATATGTTAACACTGGTACCAATGGCTTAGCCCACTGCGGCACCACTTCCAAATTAAACAAGTAAGCATCAGGAAGGTCATCTGACACTCCTTGTGGGGCTTCTCCAGATGTGAGCCTAGAGAGGTGATCCGCTCTCAAATGAGTCCTCCCTTTCCTTACCACAACCTCAAAATCATATTCCATTAGCAAGAGAAACCATCTTACTAATCTTCCTGTATTGCATGGCTTGTTCACGAGATATAACAATGCTTGGTGGTCAGTAAAAAATTTAAACTTATTTGCAAGCAAATAATGTCTAAACTTTTTAACCGCATACACCATGCCTAAGCCTTCTCTCTCAGTAGTGGTGTAATTTCGCTCAGCTGCATTCAATTGTCTACTAGCGTAGGCAATTGGAAGATCCATATTACCTTCACCCGTAGATTGTGCGAGTACACATCCAATAGCATAATTGGATGCATCCACATGAACATGGAATGGCTTGTTCCAATCTGGTGTGGTCAAGATTGGTGCTGAACATAATCTTCGTTTAAGCTCATTGAAGGAATTCTCACATTCCTCAGTCCACTCAAAGTTTGTTAGAAGTCCGTACATGGGCTTTGCAATGACAACATACATGTGAATGAACCGGCGGTAGTAACCACAATGTCCCATGAAAGCTTGTACTTCCTTGACATTCCTTGGCCTTGGAAGCTCGGCTATGGCTCTCACTTTCTCTTCATCAGTGGATATGCCATTGTTTGACACTATGTGTCCTAGAATCTTGCCTTGCCTGACCATAAAAACGCACTTTTCTGGGTTCAAGCAGACTTGATATTCTCTACATTTGTCAAAGATTTGTCTGAGTTCAGGAATATGAGTTTGTCTGATGTTGGAATGAGCACAAAGATCATCAACATAGACTTCTAAGTTCTTCCTCAGGAACTCTTTAAACACGTGACACATCAATCGTTGAAAGGTAGCAGGTGCATTAGTAAGTCCGAATGGCATTACCCGAAAGGCAAATATGCCCCATTCAGTGGCAAATGCTGTCTTATGTTGATCCTCTGGAGCAATGGCTACTTGATTGTAGCCCGAAAATCCATCAAGGAAGCTGTACACTTCCTTGCCTGCTACTCTTTCTAAGAGATGCTCTATGATAGGAAGCGGATAGTTATCTCGAATTGTGGCTGCATTAACCTTCTTCAAGTTAATGCATACACGCAGCTTGCCATTCTTCTTGGGCACCACTACGATGGGGGATACCCACTCAGTGTGCTCAATTTCATAGATAAATCCAGCTTCAACCAGTCTATCTATCTCGTCTTTGATCTTGGCAGCGTAATTATCGCTATATGTATAGGGCTTTTGCTTAGAGGGTTTAGCATCTGAGGTCATAGGGATAGTGTGTGAGCATATGTCAGGGTCAACACCTTTCAAATCCTTGTAACTCCAAGCGAATACATCTCTGTATTCTCTTAGCAAGGCTATTAACGCATGCTCTTCTTCCTCTGTTAGGTCATGGCCTATGTACGTGCATCTCTCCTCTCCTTCTTCTAGGGCCACTACTATTTTCTTGGTGGTTTCTTTGTTATCATAGGCCTCTCCTAATTGTGCCTCTCGTTTAGGCATTCTTATCATGACTCTCCTGTCGTCTATCTCATACTTCTTAAAATTTTCTAGTACCTCAAACAAAGATTCTTCCCCTTCTGGTGAGACTTCTCTCTTCTTTCGTTTCTTTCCTTCTTCCTTCGGGGTCACATGTGTTGCTAATCTTACATCATTTGTAAGCTCTCCATGCCTTTGGGGTTGAAATTCTACTTCATGGAAGTATTCTTCATCTGATGCAAAAGGTGGGTCCATAATGATTGACTCTAGATCGGAGTCACTTGCATCCTCAAATGCATCAGGGCTAGGTTCGCATTCTTCTAGAACTGCCTCTCCCATGATTGGCTCTATGGAGAAGACTGAAATGTCATAGCCATCCTCATCACAGTGGGGTGTCCATTGTTCTTCATTGATGGCTTCATCCATTGTTGCTAGGATTTCTGCCCAGCCATGGGGTTCAAATTCCTCATCAGGAAAGACTACAGGTGCATAGGCTGGGTCTTGAATTGATCTATGGTTTTCTTTTGCACCTACCTCTCTGGCTTTTTCTCTCTTCTCTTCTTCTATTGCTACCTTACACATCCATAAGTGAGTGTCTTCATGCATCCAGGAGGATCCTGACCCTATGGAATGCACCGATTCCGTATCGTCTTTGGCTCTATGGATGGGATTCCATTGGATAGGGGGAACATCTCTATGAGAGTAATCCTTGAGATTGACTTTGGTCGTAACACCTAGGTGCTGCAGGTACAAAGAATTGGTTCCCCAATCCTGTACCACTTGCAACTGTCGCATAAACGGTCTTCCCAAAATCATCTCATAGGCATGATTTTTGCTAAAGTCGCATATAGTGAATGTATGCTCAAACTCAACACCACATGTAGTGAGAGTTATTCCTTCTAACAACCCTAGGGGTCTCTCTATGTGACCATCGGCCATCTGCAATTTCATTCTCGTTGGCCTGAGTGCTTGCTTGCCCCAACGCTTCCATAGGGAAGTGGTGGCAATTGCAACTCCTGCACCTGAGTCCAAAATTGCCTTGGTGGTGTATTCCTGGTAGGTAATGGGAAGATAGGTATTCCCTTCTTCACCTTCACACATATCTCCTATCTTATCCAAGGGTATTTCTGGCACTGTCCTCTGGGATCCTACCTGGGAACGAGGTTTTGATATCTCTGGTACTTGTTTGGCGACATGTTTCCATAATTCAGGTCTAACCTTGAGTAGCTCTTCTAACTTGAGATTGCACTGCACTTTAGTGTTTTTCACTACCTCTGTGTTCCTAGGTAAGACTGAGTCCTCATTTCGTACCATGACCGTGGGTGCTCTCATACAAGTAGACTTAGCTTTCCATGGGCCTGTGAAGTGGGGTAATTCTTGTAGAGAGTTAGACTCAAAGTCTAGTCTTTCCTGAGAGTGGGTGCTCTCCTGCTCCTCATAAATGGATGGGATGTCTTGTGGGAATTCGTCGCGTGCATCATCCACAAGTTCTATAGGAGGAGGGACTTCACTTTCTTTCGCCCATTTATCTTCCCGAATCTCACGTAGGAATTCTGGTGTGAACCGATTCATAGAAGATGATGTGTCTGGCTCCGTAGAGTTAGGCACATAGGCTTCCTGAGCAGGAATGCTTAATCTTTCACTTGCCTTGTCCTTGTGTTGAGAGGCGGGTTCCTTTTCTGATTGTGCAATCAGTTTCTCTATTCTTTCTAACAGTCCATCAAAGTGCAACTGTGTCTTCGCTGAACTAGAGATGTTAAATAGGCGACTGGCTTCAAACATGGTCTGAGCCAGTTCCACCATCTTAGCACAAATTTTGGTTCGTTCTAGCTCTAGTTCTGCTCTAGGGTAACACTTTTCATGATCAGTTACGTTTGGCCCTTCTTGGATTCTGGCCTGATATGATTTAAGCATCATGTTTAGGTCCTCGGGAGTGGGGTCTGCTAGGACTGATCCTACTCTAGGGGGTGGTGGAATTAGTTGAGGCGGGTCGGAAGGTGGCGGGTCGGATGGAGTGGGGAATGTTGGAGGTGGGGTAGTGTGAGAGGGAGTTTGAGATGTGAGTTCAGTTATCTTGGCCTTTGTTTCTCTGAGGCTTTCCTCGAGTTCACTCATCTTTTTTGCCCATTGCCGTTTCATTCTTTCACGGCTATCTCTCCAAGCTCTAGTCCTCTTCTTTGTCATGCTCTCTGTTTCACCAACATCTGGGCTCTTCTCCTGGTCTACCCCTTGGTTTTGCTGCAATGCTTGAGCTCTAGTGATCACTTGCACGGGTGTAGTGGAAGTGACACTTCCTGTGGAATCTACCACTAACCCAATAACGTTAATAGGAGTAATTTTTGGCATATTATTAGGATTCTTAGGGCAGTCTCGTAAGAGATGATCCTTTCCACACTCTTGGCAAAAGCCCTGAATCGTCACTGACTGGGGTTGTGTAGGTGGAGGCAAGGGACAATCACGAATGAGGTGATCCCCTTGACATCTGTAGCATGGTCCTTTGGGGAATGGGGGTCTTACTTGCCTAGGTTGAGGCCTAGGGTTGGGGTTTGCATACATGACGTTTGTGTATTCTGACTCCCAACTAGGTTCATTTGGCTCTTCACTATAGTAAGACTCACCATGTTCGGGAGATTGCATGTAGTAAGCATGGGGACTATCGACATGTGTAGAGTCAAAGCTATGGTCACTGGGATCACTTTCTGAAAGCAATGGTGTTACGGGAACTATAGCTCTATTCAGGTTTTCTTCTACAGCGGCATACTTTACAGGGATCATGTTGGATGGAGCTGGAAGTTGTTGGGCTAACACAGGCTGAGGCCTTTGCTAGGCTTGATATTGTGGTTGGTAGGTTTGTTGAGGCCTAGCATACTGCTGTGGTGGATATTGGTTCTGATATCTTCCTTGTTGAGGGTATGGCTGAGGGTAGGTTTGCCTAACATCTTGCTTATTGTATGGGCAGTCTTGTGCTGTGTGATTTGTGTATCGCCGTTCTATGGTACAATATTGGCATTTCGGATTCACTTGGGGTTGAGCCGTAATGGGACAGACATTCGCCATATGGTCGCCACCACAAGTATAGCACCTTTTCATAGGGGCAAACCTTGGGATTTGTTTGCTAGTGACACCTAATTTCTTAGCTACTTTCTCTGCAAGTTCCTCAATTGATGTGGATTGCATGGAAGAGAGGTTAGAGGCACTATCGGAATCTTTGTATATCTTGGAAAGCTCTAACTCCTCCCCTAGGTTATCCTCAATGTCAATGTACATGCGTACACAATCTTCTATGGTCCTAGGGTCCTTCAAGTACACATAAGATCTCAATTTGGTACTTAGCAATCCATCCAAGAATAAAGCCACTTGCTTAGCTGGTGTGGGTAGCTCCGAAACAGGGCATCTTTCTAAGTATTACCTAAATCTTCTTCTTGCAAGTCTCACGGTTTCTTGAGGGGTTTGCTTGAAGCTGTGAATCAGCGAGGAGGTATTATGTCTTATGCCACTCTTAAAGAATTCAATAATGAAGGCCTCTAGGAGTTGGTCTATGCTCCTGAACTGCCTCTCATTTAGTGGCTGAAACCATGTCAAGGCAGTGTTCCTAACGGTTAGACCAAAAGCATTGTACTGCGTGAATAGATCCTCCACTTGTTCAGCTCTCAAGACTTGCCTAAACTCAGCCACATGATCGTATGGATCTCTAGTGCCATCGAAGTAGTTCTTCATGGACTTAACTAGCTGAGTCGGTCTCAAAGTCCTTGTGTGCTCTCTAGGTTGTGGTAGAGGGAACTCATCCGCATTTCTTTGATTCCTGTGAGCTCTAAGTATCTCAGGTTCTACTCTATTTGTTTCCGTCCTCGTTCTTTCTCTGCCCACTGGGTTGGCAAAGCTTACTTCTCGTCTATCTCTACTTCTGTCTCTTTGCATTCCATGAGCTTGGGATGTTCCAGCACCAGGGTGACCATAAGACACATTCGATCTTGGTTGGGGAAAAATAATTTCACCTTTCCAAGTGTAAGCATGCCTATCATTTTCTGTCACCACAAAGATCCTCTCCGAAGCGTGATCTAAGTAGGTCACTCTACCTGGGCTATCAGGATCCTTAAACTCATAGATCATGATTGTTCCTATATCAATTGGCTGATCAGGTTTGTACCTCCAAAAGGCTTCATCAGTCTCTCGATTGAGAAGCAAATCTATGCTCTTATTATCTTGGGGAATCCACTCTGGTGTGATAATCCTAGTGAGAACCGATTTACCTCGAGGGGTTCTAGGTTCTGCACCCATGTTTCCTTGCTCCAGGTCACCTAAGTCTGCTTCGGGGATCACATTTCCAAATTCGTCTGTCCTATCTGGGTGACTGGTGACTACGTATATTGTTCCTTCTTTGTCCAAGTATGCTCCATTTTCAAACTTGACAGCTGGGTGCTCTAATCCAATGGATTGATCAGGATTCTTAATCTGTACCACAGATCTTCCTAGGCCGTCCTCATAGATGCTGGCACCTAATCGGTTGGTCCTAAGGTATTCCAACTGCGTTTTGTAAGGGCCTTCTACCCTGTGCAAGTATGACACTCATGAACTTCCTGTAGATCTCTCCATACCTTGAGACATTTCGGATTCACTAGTCTCATAACTTGGGTAGTATGAGTGGTGGCTCAACTACTGGGCCCACGACCTAGCAGTGTGGTTGACACTAGCCTCTGAAGACCTAAGGCTTTGTCTATCCCTTACTAGATGTCGCCCTGATCTAAGGTTCATAAGACTAGTTGAATAGCCCAATTTTGCCCAAGTACAACCTCGTTGCAGAGTCCTTTTGTATCAGTTACTTGATTCTTTTTAGTTGATTCCCGTGTTAAAATTCTTGTTTGATATCACGTTGTAAGGTATATTTGAGTGTAGTTCCGCACTTACAGTTGATCGTTCCACGTTGAGTCCTTTTCCTTTAAAGTTCTCGACAGTACAAAGATTATGTCCTTAGCTTGAACTTGAGAGTTTAGGTCTGCTTCAACTTGATAATTGCCTATCGTCGCCCTAACTTACTCCTACCTCTAGTCGTTCTTAGCCTAAGCTAGGAATTGACAGAGGGGGTTGAAAGTTCCCAACCTTTTGTTTCCTGCTTGGTTGCCCTTGAATGCCCAGGAAGTGTGTTCCCAAGCTTGCACTTACACTTGCTTAGAACGCCTTTCGATGCTCTCAATAGATCTGTAGAGTTCCAAAGTTAGCTTTAATATTTGAATTCCAAAGACAGAACCAATGATTCTCATTCCTGTAGCACAAATACTAATTTGCATAGTGATTTTTAGGAAAACAATTCTTAAGACCCCTGACTTTGATCCCCCTGGGTATGGCCACGAGCTTTCCAACAAGCCCTAGAGCTCAAAAAATGGATTTCGTATGAAAAAGTTATGACCGTTCAGGGTTCTAGGGTTAAGACAGGGTTCAAACAGGATCACTATGCAACAGGTTTTCCCCAAGTTGTTTTCCTAAGGCCTCCTTATGTGCTCTAGAGTAAAATGTTTATGCCCAAAATTAGCCCAACTCTTCAATTTACAAACCCAAAAAAAATTGGCTAAAATTGGCTGTCAATCGCGATCGACAGGGCTATCAATCGCGATGGACAGGGCTGTCAATCGCGATGGACAAGAGTCAATCGCGATGGACAGGCAGGCTGTCAATCGCGATGGACAGGAGTCAATCGCGATGGATAGGGCAATCAATCGTGATGGACAGGCAGGCAGTCAATTGCAATGGACAGGAGTCGGTTGCGATGGATAGGGCAATCAATCGCGATGGACAGGCAGGCAGTCAATCAATAGCGATGGACAGGCAGTCAGTCGCGATGGATAGAGTTGTCAATCGTGATGGACAGACAGTCGGTCGCGATGGACAGAGCTGTCAATCGCGATGGACAGACAGTCGATCGCGATGGACAAAGCTGTCAATCGCGATGGACTGAAATTTTGCAAAATTTTCAAAAACTTTTGTGGAAATGTGGTGTGCAGGGTCTCTAGTCCACTGTGGTGCACTCAGATTTACCAAAAGGTGAAAATTTCTGTCAACCGCGATCGACAGGAGTCGGCGAGTGCGAGACAGTTCTGCACATTTTCGTACCTACGCGACGTGCTGGAGGGGATGATGATGTTGAAACCTGCAAGAAACTCCAAAAGCATGCAGAAAATAGCACACAACAGTTCGCTCTCTTGCTCTCTCTCACAAGTGAAATGAGGGAAATGAGGTGGAGAAGGTGATATGATCAAAAAACTGAAATTTTCGTGATGATGGAAGTGGAGGTGGAAGATGGTGATGATGATGATGGTGATGATGGTGGTAAGGTAAGAAAGAGAAAAATAGGAAAAGTAAAGAAATTACCTACAACGCCAACGTCTCCAATCTACGTCTTACGATCACACGATCGTCCTCAAAGCTCGATCCCCGGCAACGGCACCAAAATTTGGTGTAGCTCAATGATGAGTAGCACCTCCTTTAATGTCAATCCGGGAAGACGTGAGGATGGTATGAAGACCACGAGCAAGTGGAGGCACAAGTGCGTGAGTGAGAAGCACACAAGCATGCACACACATACACACACACGCGCACACACGGTAAGACAAAGAGTGAGAAGCAATGGAGTTCTTAGATTACTTTCAAAAAGCTCTTACAAGTTCATTCCAATTACAAGCTAACCTCAAAAATGAGCTCTCTAGCTCTTTTTATAGTTTTTGACTAGGTTTTGGCCTTGTCCACACCTAGTGTCCGGCCTAGTTAAAATTTAGGTTCCAGTGCCAATTTGAGGGCTTAAACGGAGTCTAAAAAATACGAAAATTGATATGTAGGTACTTCTAAGGCTCCTCAAGCTCAAGGACTCCTTGGCTTGCACAAAATGGAGCTACAAAAATATGAAATGGTATTTACAATGATTGTTAGTGATAAGAATCACTGTTATAAAGATGTTGATTTGGAAAATTTTGAAGGGCCTATCTGCGAGATTTGCGTCGACTGTTTTGTCTACTTACTCCTTCACCTCGCTCTGACTCTCTCCGCAGGCTTCCTTGTCTAGTCAGTCCTTGGGTGCCCATACTGCTCTCAACAACGACCATCTGCAGAACTTCTCTTGTGAGTGTAGCAAGCCGGAATGTACCCGATCCACACAGTTCATGAATCTGGAATGGACCAGTCCACCGTAATTTCAACTTGCCCATCTTGCATTTCATCTTCGAATGAAAATACAAAACTAAATCTCCAGGGAAAAAAATCCAAGTCTGCAAATTGCGGTCATGCCATTGCTTCTCCCACTGTTGTACTTCCTGCAGCAAAAGAAAACTCATATAGCAAACTTCATCTAACTGGTGCAGCTGATCCATGTGATATGCAAAAGATTCGTCTAGTATCAGACGCTTCTCTACTGCTATGCGAAAACTTGGGACCGCAAGTTCAAATGGAAGAATAGCCTCCTATCCATACAACAACTTAAAGGGTGTGCTTCCCACCGAAACATTGTAAGAGGTGCAATAAGAACATAGCACCGTGGGAAGAATAATCTCCCATTGATTAGTAGTATCCAAGAGCATTTTTTGGAGCATCTGTAGCAGCACCTTGTTCGTGCTTTTGGCTAAACCATTAGCTCGAGGGTAATATGGGGAACTAAACCGATGTTTAATACGAAATCTTGTTGTGAGCTCCACAATCAATTGATTCAAAAAATGCATGGCACGGTGCGAAACTAATTCCAACGGAAGACCATACTACAAAAATATGTCATTTTGGAGCAACGGCTATAGTGGCTTGTTTAGTTGCCCATGCTTCTGCCCATCGGGTGCAGTAGTCGGTATAGGTAAGGATATAAAGGGCACTGGTATTCGCAAGTGGGCGTTTAATGGGTCCAATGAAATCTAGTCCCCACTTTTGAAAAGGTTCTAATGGAAAAATAGGCTGGAGGGGAAAGTGATGAGCGTCCCTAGATTCACTGGTTTGCTGACAAGGATCACAATTCTGAACCGCCTCTTGCGCATCAGCATACATAGTGGGCCACCAAAGTCCAAAGTGTTGAATTTTTTGGACCGTAATAAGATGATCGAAATGACCACCGACATCCCCTGCATGTGCTTCCGAAATAACCACCCCTGTACTTCGTGTGGGGGTACACAAGAAAGCCAAACTCCCGTCGGGTCTTTATGATAAAGTTATTCTATGATCATGGAAAACCGCCGGCTGTGTAACCCAAGTTTCTTTCGGGCTGCCAATTGTAAATGACATGGCGTGACACCGTTTGTAAGAAAGCTCACCATTTCTTCATACCAGGTTGGATTAGACTACAGAACATCTTCCAGCTCAGCCACCGTAAAAACTTTAGCATCCGGGAGAGAATCATCGATGCCTTTCGAAGGTCCACCATGATCTATCCTGGATAAAAATATCTGCAATGGCATGACTGGCTCCCAGGCGATGGACCACATAATAGTCAAATTCCTGTAATAACAACACCCATCGAGCAAGACGTCCAACTAAATTTTGCTGTTTCACCAAGTAGAGCCACACACTGTGGTCCACATGAAATGTGAACGATCGGCCTAGGACATAGTTTTTGAATTTTTTAATAGAATAAATAAGACCCAGGCATTCACGCTCTATAGTCAAATAGTTCCTCTCAGCCGATGTGAGTCTTCTACTAGCATAGTACACTGGATGAAACCGCTTTGGATCTTCCTTCTACATGAGAACGTTGTCGATGGCACGATTGGAGGCGTCCACAAAAACATGTAAGGGCAATGTCCAGTCTGGAGCTTTTAAAATTGGAGCACTTACGAGCATTTTCCAGAGTCGTTCAAATGCTAGCTGTGCTTCATCAGTCCAGAAAAAATCCTTCAGCGGAACATGCGCTAACTTATTAAACGGGATAGCAATATGCGCGAGTCCTCATAAATGTCTACCATGCCAACGGATTTGCCCAAGAAACCTAAGCACCTCTTTTGGAGTCTTCGGAGCTAGTGTATCGTGGATAACTTTAACTTTAGCCAGATCAACCACAATTCCTTTTTCTGAAATAATGTGTCCAAGCAATTTTCCACATTTCACCGCGAAAGTTGACTTGAACAGATGTAAGCATAGCCATACATTTCGAGAGGCTTCAAAACATGAACATAAATGTTCCAAATGCGCTACCCTCCGACCAGAGACTGAGAATCATCCAAAGATATATGCATAAAAGATGTTAAATAAGGCGTGAAGATTTATTGCATATAGAGTTGAAAGGTACTTGGAGTGTGCCGGAGTCCAAACCACATGACTGTACAGGCAAAGACGCCCCAATCGGTAATAAATGTTGTCTTAGGTATATCTTCCTCAACCATGCACACCTGATTGTAGCCACTGAATCGACCCAGAAAAGAATACATTTTTTCACCCTGCGACTTTGTCCAACATACTCTCCAAGAAAGGTAATGGAAATGGATCTAGAACTATGGAAGCATTCAATTTTCAGTAATCCACACAGATTCGCAGTTGTTTGTTTTTCTTCGGAACAATCACTATTGGCGATACCCATTTTGGATTTTTGATAGGCACAATATAACCCACCTTAAGTAAACAATCCAATTCGTGTTTAACCTATTCCACAAAATGGGGATTCATCCGATAACACTGCTACATTATGGGAGTGGCATCTGGTTTGAGTAAAATGTGGTGATGATATAATTTCATATCCAGTCCCTGCATATGTGAATATGACCAGGCAAACACATCAGTATACTGTTTCAACAATGCAATCAAGACGGACCAAATTTATGGAGCTAATTCCAAACAGAGGCAAATTGGCTTCGGGTCCTCATGGCTCCCCAAATTGATCACTTCCACAGCATCTTCTTCTACATGAACACTGCCAATCTCCATAGGATCATTTAGAGAAAATTCCTGTAACTGATTCTCAGTATTGTCAAACACTTTGGGGCCTACTGCACTTGTCAAACTATCCACTTCCATGCTAAAAACTGAGTTTACATCCACCACTCCCACAGACAACAAGTTTTATTGGCCTCCAAAAACTTAGTTTCTTCATCCTTGTCTAAGCCCTCTAACATATGAGGTGGTTCCGCCCAAATTGGTTTTTGTTGTGGCAAGAAGAACTGCTCATCATCCAACAAAATCGTAAATTTGGAATGTCCCTTCTGAAAAGTGATGGTTTTCTCATCCCAGTTCTGTCAAACTTTGGCATTTTGAAGCCATGGTCGTCATAAAACTAGATTGTAATCTAAATTCTACCCCTTGAGTTCCAGAATGATAAAGGTAATTTTAAATAATACCTGTGCAATCCAGATTGGAATATTTTTAATCAGTCCTACCGATTGGACACGAGATTGATCCGCCATTCGGACAAAAAATGGAGCCGGCTCAAACTGGTGCCACCCCATCTGCCTGCTTGTTGCAGTAGAAGCTATGTTGATACTCAATCCTCCATCAATTAATACCTTTCGAATGGCATGTTTATGATGGTAAACTGTAATGGTAGGTACGACATAATCTACAAACTTTTCTAGAGTGTCCTTTACCATGGATACTGTTGGGTCCGGAGTTTTCACTGTATCGTGGATTGACTGTAATTGTTGTAGCTACTGTTTTCGAAAAGTAGACACTAGCTCTAGCAAGGCTCCTAATGATAATTTCAAATGTAAGTCTTGCAATAATCCACCGATTTCCACCTGAAGTGTCTTGTCGTTATTTACCCATATATCACAGTTATCCTGCATTTTATTTCGGTTCTCGTTGTGTCTCCTTTTATGAAAATCCACAATTTTGGAGTCCACAACTTGCGGAGAATGGTCAGAAGGCTCTACAACAGGAGTGCTCAAAGACTCCATCGCTTGACATCCCCGAGATTGCTGAATTCGATCATCCACTGTCAAAGGAATTGTTTTGGGATTAACAAAATGAGGCGGGTACTCCCGAGGCCATCGTACCATTGTTTTTAGTTGTTGTTTTTGTTTTTTTGGAATTGGTATATAGGATTCCGATATGGTGGAATATTCATTCTACGAACGAGTGACGACTGCAATTTTTGGTTCGGCATATTCTATGTAGACATGCTAGCCATTGGGGCTTTTAGTTTTGCCTCTTGCTTCCTTTGATTGTATTCTTTGGCTTCTTTGCATTCCCACCTACGGTGTCCAAACTATAACTAGAATTGACATTGGATGGGTCGATTAGGTCGGAATTGTTCAGACCAGGCTAATGAAATCGCCGTCCTTTCGCAAAATCCTTAAAATTCTACGTGTAACATCTGCTAGAGTCCACATTCATTTGGAATTTTGAGTACGGTGAAACTCCTGTGTTGCGTACATCTTGGCTATCTTGCCATGGACCGGGCTTAATAGATTGTTTAATCTCTGTGACGTCCCCTTTCCACTTTTGGGTCTTGACTTGTGAAGAAGCTACCAATGTGCTCTTTGAATTGAATCTACAATTCTCCAAACTATGATTATGCATATTGCAGATTGGATAGTATACCTAGTTTAGGGCACCATCTGTTGTGACATGTCATGGATTTCTACAGCACAAGCAATACAGTTGTTGAATCGAGTTCAGGGGTTGTTTCCCTTCGATTTCACTTTTGACCATCCCCATATTTGCCAATGGCATTTTTTTGTCCATAGGAGTAGCTTATTCAATAACCTAGTCCAACGTACAACTTTGATCCAGTGTAAAGACATAAATTTTTTCTTTTATCAGGGGTTTTAAACCATCCACAAAAAACTCTAGAAGTAATTCATTCGAGGGGCAGCTATCATCCAAAAATTACAGCATAATAGATCTAAATTCTTCTGCGTAAAGGTCTACCGAGCTCTTCTAGACCATATATTGCAGAGTAGTGTATAATTCCGAAATACTTTTGGCCATCCGAAATCACGCTAAGAATGCTTCTTTCAATGCATCGTATGTACTAAAATGATTGGAAGGGAACTCGATGAGCCATTTCACTGCTTTTCTAGCCAAGGTGGCATGAAATACCTGTAATTTATGATCATCATCCTGTAAATGTCTGTGATTGCAATTATACTGGTTTTCAAACGTTCGTATATGCACATCAGGATCTTCCCCTACTTTACCATAAAAATGTGTGTAATTCAATCCTGGTAGTTGATATCACTGATCCATTGGATCCCACAATTCGGATTGCGGCACCAGAATGAGAGCTAGATCCAAACCTGGGGGGTGGGAATGACTTCCACCACTAGAACCTTCTTCCTTATGGTATTTTCCTTCCTGTGGGAGGTATTGTTGGTTGGTTTTTTCACTTTTTCTATGCCTCGCTATTTTCATTAGCTTCTCCTCCTTCCACTCAGCTACCCAATCCTATAGTAATCAAGGGGGAATTACCCCTTGTTCTACCCATTATATCAATTCCTTTGAGATATTCACTACCTCCAAAAGAGGAAGATCCTTTAAACCTTCTACAATCTGCTGAACAAATTCTTCTAAAGGTTCATGACGATAATTTGTTGTGTGATAATCCCTTCCGCTCCGCAACGGCATGAAACTTGTGATAGCACTCTCAAAACGACAAGATGTGGGTGGGTTTTTGCCTTTTGACCACTCAAAAACAAGGGAACACTATGCCTAGTCTATGTGATTAAAGGACTAGATTGTGGCCATCACCCTCTCCTCATTGGTTCATCACTAATCAACCCTTAATCTAAAAGTCCCACGTGTTGAAGATAAATGTACAAGCTCATTTTCATATGAGCCATGATTGGATAAATTTACCAAATATAAAGATAAAGAAAAAGTAAAGGAAAAAAGGAAAAAATAATAAAAGAAAAAGTCGAGACAAAATTCATGATGAGTAAGAGATACAATATCTTGCCTTCTAGTTAGGAGCATGTAGTGGAGAAAGTGGTGAGTTAAGAAGAAGGCACAAACTTCTTCACGTGCTCATTGGTTATAAAAGTGAAGTGGGAGCACATTCAAAACAAGGAGAGAAAGAGGCAAGAGCTCCCAGTAGTTGGATCTAGCCATTTTGTCATTTTGTCTTCCCTTAGACTCCTTCCAGCCGCACGTCAGTTTGTACACAGATCTATTGCAGAGCTCATATCTCAGTGCATATGTAATCATTTTGTGCGTTTAAACATTCAATGGAAAGCTCATCTTGTGTTCTTTTTGCATATCAAGTATATCTTTGAAAGCTTATGTACTTTGTGAGACATCAGTGAAAGAGTCAAGTCCAGTTTTTCAGTATACCTATGTAGATAGGTATTCTATTTTGGTCGGTACATTTTCCTGACCAAAACATATCCACATTGCATGATTTTTATCATGTTGGAAAGCTCTTGGCATCTACTTTCAGTGTCTCAAATATCTTTTTCAGATCATTTATACTCTATGCGATATCTCTCAGAGAGTAAAGTCTAATTTTATTGTGTACTTATGTGTGCAGGTGGTCTATTTTGGTCAGTTTAGTTTCCTGAACCAAACTCATGCAAATTACTTACTCTTTGAATTGTTGGGAAGCTATTTGTGTCTACTTTCTCTGTACCAAATATCATTCTCAAAGGATATATATTCAGAAAGTTATCACTCTGAGAGTGAAGCTGAGTTCTTTAGCATACCTGTGTGGAGAGGCAGTTCATCTTTGTCAGTTGTGTGTCTTAATCAAAACTTGTCCAAATTAAGTTATTTATAGCTTGTTAGAAAGATTTCTTTGTCTTCTTTGATTGACTAAAGGCTCAAGTCCATTTGATTTTTGTGTTTAGAGTCGCAAGCTATCTAAGGTGTAGCTATTTTTCCAAGTGCTGGACATACAAGGATGGTTCACTACACATTTCCGTTGCGCATAAGAGAACTCATTCTCCACAGTTGGTATCAGAGAAAACTTGGTGCTGAATCTTCATCATCAAAGCTGGATTTGAAGCAAAGCAAATGAGGTGCTACAAAACAAGAGGGAGCTTTAGAAATGCAAGAGCAAAGGACTATAAGTATTCCAGGTAACTCTCAAAGTCTTTGATACTCTTCAATGGCTGACTTGGGTCAACAAGTAGAGAAGTTGGATAAGGATAACTATCCCGTGTGGAGGTTTAGAATGACCAACTACCTAATGGGCAAAGGCTTATGGGGTATTTGTTGGGAGTGATGATTGGATGCACTCAAGAACTGAGTTGGTGCTGCAAAACCTGCTTCACACCTGCCCTCCTTTGACTCCAGATATGCTTAGTACACTTGCTTAGCTTCCAAATGACACCAAAATATGCTATATGTACTTTGGAAATGAGTTGAGTAATGATTAGATCAAAACAGACTACTTGTGACTTCAAGAATCCTGAAAAACTTGCTATTTTGGTATTGACACCTGCTCAGTGTTATGCTCAGTGTGACCAGTGTAGTTACAATTAGCAAAATTCCTTCTAGAGATATTCTATTAGCTTAGTAAGCTCCCATTTGCAAGTGGAATGAGAGGAAATGACAAACTACACTCTGAGAAATCAATTTAGCAAACTTAGGAACACTCCCGACTTTTTAGGAGCACTGCAGAGAAATACTAGAGACCAGTTCGATGATGATTTCTCGAAAATGGATGAACCAATTGACTTCAAACTTTGTATGTGTATAGAAGACTTTGAGCTGAATCCAATGCACTTTGAATCATCCAATTTGGTTCAGTAGATCTTGAGATATGTCCTGTTGAAGTTGACAGACTTGGAGAGTACACTCAGAGAATAACAGAGATGATGAATGTAAGTATATGTATTAGATCTATTGATTGTACATTCCCATTGGCATAACATGTAATGCCCAATGGTACTCAGAGGTGTTGGCTATGATGTAGCACACACACACTCAATGATTTACTCAGAAATGCCTCGGGAAGAGTGAAGGATATTTCCGTGACTTTTTACTAGCCATTTTATAAGAGTTTAGTAAGAGTTTGAATTTTGAATTCAAGTTTTGGCTCCCTTCAATCTAGCATCTAAATATAAGGAGATATTCCCTCAATCATATCATCTACTTCTCCACGACTTAGACTAGTAGGTGTGATTACATGAGTGGTAAAGTCATATAGACTTTTACATGAGATAAATGGTAATAACCAATAAGCATTGGTTCCTATGATCCTTGTCCCATGTAGATACATCCTTCAAGGGTCCAAGCTTTATGTGAAGTCTTCAAGGTTGATATCCAAGCCAAGTGTTAAGGCTTGAATTATACCAACAGCTCCCCCTCAAGCCAAACACTTTGGCTCAAGTCTTCATCTCTAGTCTTCAATTACTTCCTGCAATCCAATCATGGATTTAAACCTGCATAGCTTGCTTCCATCCAGAGCTTTAGTAAGCAAATCTGCACATTGCATATTAGTAGACACATATGATAATTGAATATCTTTGCTAAGTAACTTCTCCCTCACATAGTGGTAATGAACCTCTATGTGTTTTGTCCTAGCATGATAAATTGGATTAGCTGCAAGGTGAAGAGAACTTGTGTTATCACCAAAGATGACTGGTGGCCTTGTGTATAGGCCCAATTCCGAATATAATAGCTTCAACCAGATAGCTTCTTGAGTGGCATTTGCTAGCCCTCTATACTCTGCCTCAGTAGATGACAAAGCTACTGTAGGTTGTTTCTTGGATGACCAAGAAATTGGTTTATCACCTGCAAAACATATGTAACCAGATGTGCTTCTCCTGTCATCCTTGCAACCTGCCCAATCTGCATCTGAATATACCTTAATATCAATATCTGATGAATAGGGAAAGTACAAACCATGATTTTGTGTTCCCTTTAGATACTTTACTATCTTTTTTGCTGCCTCTAAATGAGGTACTCTTGGTTTGTGCATAAATTGGCTAAGTACACTAACACCATATGATATATCAATCTTGGTTAAGGTAGCATAATTTAGACTACCTACCAAACTTTGGTAACCTGTAATATCTTGGAGTTCTTCTCCTTCATGAGCACTGAGTTTATGGTTGACCTCCATAGGAGTGCTTGAGACTTTAGCTTCCTGCAAATTAAACTTCTTGACCATATCTTGAATGTACTTCTTCTGAGTAATAAAGATACCTGAATTTGTGTAGACCAATTCAAGTCCTAGGAAGTACTTCAATAATCCAAGATCATTAATCTTGAATTCCTTCATCATCTGTCCTTTGATGTGTCTAATTCCCTGAACATCATTTCCTGTAATAATGATGTCATCAACATAGACACACAAGTATATTACCTCTGAATTGTTCCTTTTGATAAACAATGAAGTATCTGCTTTACTCATTATGAATCCTTGGTCTAGAAGGTAGGTTGTCAACCTGTAATTCCATGCTCTAGGTGCTTGCTTTAATCCATACAGAGCCTTCTTCAATTTACAAACATGATTTACCTTCTTGGGATCTTCATAGCCAGGTGGTTGTGACATGTAGACTTCTTCAGATATCCATCCATTCAAGAATGCATTCTTCACATCCAATTGGTACATGTTCCAATTCTTGGATGCAGCTACACTCACCATAACTCTGATAGTTGGCATCTTGGCCACAGGAGAAAATGTCTCCTCATAATCAATGCCTTGGGTTTGTGCAAAACCCTTGGCTACCAACCTAGCTTTATACCTGTTTATTGTACCATCTGAATTCCTTTTGAGTTTGTAGATCCATCTGGATCCTATTACCTTCATGGAGTCCTTTTTGGGTACCAAGTCCCAAGTATCACTTTCCTTGAGAGCTTCCATTTCTTCATCCATTGCTTCCTTCCATTCTGGTTTAGTAATTGCTTCTTCAAATGTACCTGGTTCTTCATTTAAGAGATCCTTTGCAAGATATACAGAATGCTTGGTTACAAGGGAAGTATCATACCCATACCTAATAGGTTTCTTACTTTCTCTCTGAGATCTCCTCATAGCTTGAGTTGAGGATTCTGGTATATCCTCTAGCTTCTTCATCTTCATTTTCCCTTTGGATTTCCAAGCCTTGAACTCTTCAATGTTGATGGTGTCTTCATCATCTGAGCTTGTGTCTTCTTTCTGAATTGGTTCTTGCTTGATAAGCTTGGGGAAGTCTTCTTCCATGTCATAAGGTAGACTAACCTTCCTGCATTCATTCTCATACCATGAGTCATTCTCATCAAAGATGACATCTCTGCTTACCTTGAAGCCTTTGTTTGAGGGGTTATAGAATCTGTATCCCTTCTGATTCAAATCATAACCAATAAAGATACATTTTTCAGCTTTAGGGTCTAGCTTTCCCCTTACCTGTGAGGGAATATGCACATATGCAACACAACCAAAGATTTTGCAGTGATCCAGAGATGGTCTCTTACCATGCCAAGCCTCATAGGGTGTCATTCCATCAAGTGTCTTTGATGGCAACCTGTTAATTAAATATGTGGCAGTAGATACACTCTCTGCCCATAGGTAATTTGGCAATTTCTTTTCATTTAGCATAGACCTAGCTGTCTCTACAATGAGTCTATTCCTCCTTTCAGCTACCCCATTTTGTTCAGGTGAGTACCTTGTAGTAATCTCCCTCTTGATGCCTCTTTCCTGCAAGAAACCTTCAAAGTCATTGGAGAAGTATTCTCCACCACCATCTGACCTTAGCTTCTTCAAATGTCTACCTGTTTGATTTTCAACTAGTGCAAGGTACCTCTTGAAACAATTAAATACTTCATCTTTATGTTTCATGAAATATAAGACAGTCCACCTGCTATAGTCATCAATGAAGGACACATAGTACCTTGATCCAGATATGGATGGCTCCTTGCTAGGTCCCCAAACATCTGTATGCACCAATTCTAGATAATCTTCATGCATAAAACCTTTCTTGGTATAGGGCAATCTGTGTGACTTACCAAATTGACAAGCCTCACACTTGTATATCATGTGTTGCTTGGATACATTAGGTATCCCAAGCACACATTGATCCCTGCTCATTTGTTTTATGGTCCTCTCTCCAATGTGACCTAATCTCTTGTGCCAAATCTCCAATTCTGATAGGGTTTGATCTTTATAGTTGTACAAAGCAATATTCTTAGTGTCTTCAAGTTCAAAAGTAAACAATCTACCTGATTTTTCTCCCTTGGCTATCCTTCTGAATCCATGTCTTGGATCCTCCACATATGCACCATGTTGTGTGAACCTGACCTGTAGACCTTTTTCCACAATCTGACCTACACTCATTAGGTTCTTGGTGATTGTTGGAACATACAATACTCTGCTCAATAAATTCTGATTACCATCACTAGTTTTGACATTGCCTACTTTAACAACTGAATGTTTAGTGTCATCACCTGTCTGCACTTGGTGCTTGCCTTTGGGTTCTTCCAAATCAGAAAGTAATGCAACATTTCCAGCTACATGATTAGAGCAACCTGAATCAATATAGAATAAGTGATCATCATTGATACCTGACTTAGAAGTCATATTCATAATCAATAGGGAGTCGTCTTGCTCCTCTGCATAATTGTTGTAGTCTTTCCTATTCCTATATCCACCTTGATAGTTGCCATTGTGATTGTAGTTTTTGTTATAATTATTGTTGTAGCCATGGTAGCCTTGAGATTGGTTGAATCTGCCTCTGCCTTGAGAGTATCCTCCTCTTTGGTGACCTCTTCCTCTTTGGTTCTTGTAGTTTTTGTAGCATTCATCTGTGGTATGATTATACAAGCCACAAATGTTGCATGGAGATTGGTTGTAGGGTCTCCCCCTACCTGACTTACCTCCTCTGCCCCTACCTCTAGAAGATCTACCTCTCCCTGCATAGTTTGCTTGGGAGGTAGAGCCTTCTTCATCAACCTTCTTACTTTTGCCTTTATCTTTTATCTTCTTATCAGTATAGAGGGCAGAGGGATTTTTACCTTTTGATTGCTCTCCATTCTTTGTAATCTTTGCTTCATGTGTGAAGAGTTGTCCAATCAGAGTTGTTAAATCAGGTGCTTGGATGTCCATGTATAAGTCCATTGCTGTGGTAAAGCTCTCCCACTTGTCATCTGCCTTTAGTCCATTGATTACTTGTCTGACTATTTGCTCTTCCTCAATCTCCTCTCCAACACTTGCAAGTTGATCTGCAATGTCTTTGACTTTGGTAACAAAATCTGAGACAGATTGCTTTGATTGCTTCCTAAGAGTTGTAAACTCAACCCATAGCTGATTCTTTCTGGCCCTTGTGCTTGATGAAAAGTAAGTTGACAAGGTTTCCCAAGTCTCTTGGGAAGTTTTGCAATTCCTTATGTGTGGTAGAAGGAAATCAGAAATAGAGTTTAGAAGGTATGACCTTGCCAAAGCATCTTTTGCACACCATTGATTGAGTCTCTCTTGCTCTTCCTTGGTGGGTAGGCATCTAGCTTTGAATGAGGGTAATTCCTCATCTCCTAATATGAATCCAAACAAGCTCCTTCCTTGTAGATAGGTCTTCATCCTTAGAGACCAAGCTTGATAGTTGTTCCTGTCTAATTTGTCAATGAAGGAAGGAAACCATCACCCATGTTACCTTATATGCTCTGATACCACTGTTGGGAGTGATGATTGGATGCACTCAAGAACTGAGTTGGTGCTACAAAACCTGCTTCACACCTGCCCTCCTTTGACTCCAGAAATGCTTAGTACACTTGCTTAGCTTCCAAATGACACCAAAATATGCTATATGTACTTTGGAAATGAGTTGAGTAATGATTAGATCAAAACTTAGACTACTTGTGACTTCAAGAATCCTGAAAAACTTGCTATTTTGGTATTGACACCTGCTCAGTGTTATGCTCAGTGTGACCAGTGTAGTTACAATTAGCAAAATTCCTTCTAGAGATATTCTATTAGCTTAGTAAGCTCCCATTTGCAAGTGGAATGAGAGGAAATGACAAACTACACTCTGAGAAATCAATTTAGCAAACTTAGGAACACTCCCGACTTTTTAGGAGCACTGCAGAGAAATACCAGAGACAAGTTCGATGATGATTTCTCGAAAATGGATGAACCAATTGACTTCAAACTTTGTATGTGTATAGAAGACTTTGAGCTGAATTAAATGCACTTTGAATCATCCAATTTGGTTCCGTAGATCTTGAGATATATCCTGTTGAAGTTGATAGACTTGGAGAGTACACTCAGAGAATAACAGAGATGATGAATGTAAGTATATGTATTAGATCTATTGATTGTACATTCCCATTGACATAACATGTAATGCCCAATGGTACTCAGAGTTGTTGGCTATGATGTAGCACACACACACTCAATGATTTACTCACAAATGCCTCGGGAAGAGTGAAGGATATTTCCGCGACTTTTTACTAGCCATTTTATAAGAGTTTAGTAAGAGTTTGAATTTTGAATTCAAGTTTTGGCTCCCTTCAATCTAGCATCTAAATATAAGGAGATATTCCCTCAATCATATCATCTACTTTTCCACGACTTAGACTAGTAGGTGTGATTACATGAGTGGTAAAGTCATATAGACTTTTACATGAGATAAATGGTAATAACCAATAAGCATTGGTTCCTATGATCCTTGTTCCATGTAGATACATCCTTCAAGGGTCCAAGCTTTATGTGAAGTCTTCAAGGTTGATATCCAAGCCAAGTGTTAAGGCTTGAATTATACCAACAGTATTGTGAGCGGCGATGATGCTCAACCTCAAATCAATCAAGCTATGGCTACTGAAGTCCAAAGGAGGCAAGCAAAAGAATGAGAAGAGAGGAATAGGAGAGTCATGTTCCTCATTTCACAAGTCATTACTAATGCCATGGTAGGGCATATTCAACATCTAGAGAAAGCTAAGGATGCTTGGGAAGCTCTTGAAAGGATGTACTCCAAAAATACCAAAGCTAGGAAACTTCAACTCAAGAATGAGTTGAACACAATCAAGAAAAGTTCGAGTCAATCCATAGCTTAATATACTTTGAAGATTAAGGAGCTAAGCGATGCTTTAGCTTCTATTGGAACAACGATTGAAGATGAAGATCTTGTGTGTTATACTCTCAATGGCTTGAGAGAATATGAAAGATGGAAGCCTTTTATAACTTCCATGAACTTGAAAGATGCATATCCAGGTTTTGAACAACTAATCCCTCATCTTGTCACAGAAGAGCTTAGCTTCGGTGGTCCCAAAGGAAAGGACAGCCACAACCAAATGTTATATGCAGGTCAAGGTAAAGGAAGAAACTCAAGAGGAGGCTCAAGAGGAAAAGGAAGAGGTCACAACCACTCCAACTACAATCAAAACAATTCAGAAGACAAGAAGGATGCATCAAATGCCAACGCACAAGGAAGAGGTCGAGGTAGAAGTAGAGGAAGAGGCCGAGGCTCCTACAATTTTCATAAAGGTATAACATGCTATCATTATGGTAAAGTACGACACTATGCTAGTGATTGTTGGCTGAAGAATGGAAGACCAAATGGAGGCAGTCAAAGGAACAAAGCAACTATGAAAGCACCTCAAGTGAAGGAAGCAAGGACACACTACTTGCAATGAGATATGAGTATAGAAGCTCTTGTGAAGATAACAAAAAATGGTACATTGATTTAGGTTGTAGTAACCATATGTCACACCAAGGAAGTTTGTTCACTAATCTAAAGGTACCAAGTGGAAAATGATGTGTTGAAACAGGTGATGATACTCAACACATGATTGAACATATTGGAGATATAAGGCTTGGAGATAGAAGTAGAGCAAACGTACTATCTAATGTTCTTCATGTTCCTACAATTTCAAAGAACTTGATTTCAGTAGGAGAAATGGTAGAGAAGGGTTATCATGTTATATTCAATGACAATGGGTGCTTCATAAAGAATCCAAAGGAAGACTTCAAGGTCATTGCTTGAGGTAGAAGAGAAGGAAGGATGTTCACTTTGGATGTCCAACATCCACATGGAAAGGTCATGTACATTCAATGTGGGAACAAGAAGATTTCAGAGTGGGAACAAGAAGATTTCAGAGCTGGACTTATGGCACAAAAGAATAGGACACATCAACATTCCAAAGCTGAAGGACATGAGCAAACATGAAGTGGTAAAAGGTCTTTCCAAAATTTAATAGCATTGGACTACATGAGTTATGTGAAGCTTGTCAACTAGGAAAGCAAACAAGGCAGCCATTCAAGAGGAGCAATTATGTGGCTCCAAATGTCTTGGACTTGATACCTATGGATGTATGGGGACCAACCCAAGAGCCATCAATGGCAAGTAATAGATTTTTTTTTACCTTCATTGATGATCACTCAAGAAAGGTATGGCTGTTTTGTATGAAGCAAAAATCAGAGGTGTTTTCTATATTCAAAAAATTCAAAGTTGAAGTTGAAAAGGAAACAGGAAGGTCTATCAAAACCTTAAGGTCCAATGGTGGAGGAGAATACTTCTCCAAAGAATTTTCAGATTTTCTACAAGAGAATGGGATCAAAAGGCAATTCACTTGTAGGTATACACCACAACAAAATGGAGTAGCTGAGAGGAAAAATAGGCAAATTGCTGAAATTGCAAGATGCATGCTCAACCAGATGAAGGTACCATTGTACTATTGCACTGAAGCTTCCAGAACCGCCATTTACTTGATGAATAGGTGCACAACATCAAGAATACATCACTTGACTCCAAAAGAGGTATATTCCGGTAAGAAACCTGATCTTACACACCTCAAAATGTTTGGATGTGTTTGCTTTATTCACATTCCACAAGAAGTTAGAACAAAGATGGAACCAAGATCAGAAAAATGCATTTTCATCGGCTACTCGATGGAGCAAAAAGGATACAAGTGTTACAACCCTATAACAAAGGAATTAAGAGTCTCGCAAGATGTGGCCTTTGATTAACTAAGACCATGGTATGAAGATAAAGGAAAGGAAAAGGTTCTTGAAGAAGATTGTGATGATTATGCAGGAACAAATCAAAGAGAAGCTCAACAATCAAGCACAAAGCTTTTAGGCCTAGAGGCATCTACATCAAATGAAGAATGTTCAACATGGAGAGGGAGTCATTCCTTGTCTCCAAATTCAGCTCATAGTAGAGCCGAAGAAGCAAGTGCTACTCCAAACAGTGAGGTAGATGCAAGTAAAGAAGAATATGAAGAGGTAATCACTCCGATGGTAAAGCTAAATAGGTTAAAGAAGCAACTTTCTAAAGGCAATTAAAGAAGATCTTCAAGGACAAGGTATCCAACTCAAAGGTTGAGTTATGATATTTTTATGGCGACACATTTTGCATACATGATGCAGGTTATCAAAGACAAAGAGCTTGAGACATATGAAGAAGCTTGCACACAAAAGGAATGGAAACAAGCTATGAAAGAGGAGATCAAAGCTCTCAAAGATAATCACACATGGGAGCTAGTGCCAAAGAAAGAAGGTATGAAGATTGTTCCAAACAAATGGGTGTTTAAAGTAAAGAGGAATGCTGATGGTTCACTAGCTAGATATAAAGCTAGATTAGTTGCCAAAGGATGTAAAAAAACACAAGGCATAGATTATGATGAAGTTTTCAGGCCTGTTGCAAAGATGGGAACTATCAGAACATTAATCGCAATTGGTGCTTCAAGGAGATGGCCATTATATCAACTTGACATCAAAAATGCTTTTCTTAATGGAGAACTACAAGAAGAGGTATACATGAGTCAACCGGTTGGATTTGAAGATGAAAACCATCCAGATTTTGTTTTCAGGTTGAAGAAGGCACTTTATGGCTTGAAGCAAGCACCAAGAGCATGGAATCAAAGATTGGTAGAGTATCTAACTAAGTGTGGATACAACCCAAGTAGTGCAGATCCTTCGTTGTACATGAAGAAGGAACAAAATAGAGAGGTATATATTTGCATATACGTCGATGACCTCATCATAATAGGAAATGATGTTACAGGGATTAAAGATATCAAAAGGAAGCTTGGTAAGGAGTTTAAAATTTTAGATCTTGGAGAGCTGAAATATGTTTTAGGAATTGAAGTTGTTTATGGAAAGAGTGGCATCTACTTGATGCAAAGGAAGTACTTGTTGGATGTTCTTTTCAGATTTGGAATGAGTGAATGCAAACCACTCACTCAACCCATGGACAAAAATACAAAGATTTGTTCAAATGATGGAGAAGCATTGGAAGATGTAACGACATACAGAACCATTGTAGGATCATTGATCTATGCAAACATTACAAGACCTGATTTGTCTTATGTTGTTGGTGTACTTTCTCAGTTTATGCAAGCCCCAACAAGTGAACACTTAAATTCAGCCAAGAGAGTGTTGAGATACATAAAGCATACAGTTAATCATGCTTTATTTTACAAGTTTGATGAAGAACTGTAGGTCAAAGGCTTTAGCGATGCCGATTGGGTAGGTTCAAAGGAAGATAGAAGATCAACCTCAGGTTATGTGTTCATGATAGGGAGTAGACCTATCACATGGAGCTCAAAGAAACAACCTACTATTGCACTTTCATCCATGGAGGCTGAATATAGAGGATTAGCTTTTGCCACATGTGAAGCAATGTGGATTAAAAATCTTTTGGCTAATCTTGGAGTGCAAGTTGGAACCATCCCTATATACAGTGATAACATGTCAAGTATTTACTTAGCAAGCAATCCTGTGTTTCATGCAAGGAGCAAGCACATAGAGGTCCACTACCATTATGTAAGGGAGAAGGTGTTGGGCAAAGATGTGGACATAAAGTTCATCAGAACCAAAGAGCAGGTTGCAGATATGTTTACAAAGTTCTTGGATGCTTCTAAACTCAAAGGTTTCAAGGATGTGATAAATTTGCAGGACATGGATGAAGATAACTCCCAAATGAGCTTGAGGGGGAGTGTTGAAGATAAATGTACAAGCTCATTTTCATATGAGCCATGCTTGGATAAATTTACCAAATATAAAGATAAAGAAAAAGTAGAGGAAAAAAGGAAAAAATAATAAAAGAAAAAGTCTAGTCAAAATTCATGATGAGTAAGAGATACAATATCTTGCTTTGTAGCTAGTAGCATGTAGTGGAGAAAGTGGTGAGTTAAGAAGAAGGCACAAACTTCTTCACATGCTCATTGGTTATAAAAGTGAAGTGGGAGCATATTCAAAACAAGGAGATAAAGAGGCAAGAGCTCCCAATAGTCGGATCTAGCCATTTTGTCATTTTGTCTTCCCTTAGACTCCTTCCAGCCACACGTCAGTTTGTACACAGCTCTGTTGTAGAGCTCATATCTCAGTGCATATGTAACCATTTTGTGCGTTTAAACATTCATTGGAAAGCTGATCTTGTGTTCCTTTTTACATTTCAAATATCTCTTTGAAGGCTTATGTAATTTGTGAGATATCAGTGAAAGAGTGAAGTCCAGTGTTTTAGTATACCTATGTAGATACGTATTCTATTTTGGTCGGTTACGTTTCTTAACCAAAACATATCCAAATTGCATAATTTTTGTCTTGTTGGAAAGCTCTTGGCATCTATTTTGACTGTCGCAAATATCTTTTTCAGATCGTTTATACTCTATGAGATATCTTTCAGAGAGTAAAGTCTAGCTTTATAGTGTACGTATGTGTGCAGGTGGTCTATTTTGGTCAGTTGAGTTTCCTGACCATAACTCATCCAAATTACTTGTTTTTTGGCTTGTTGGAAAGCTATTTCTGTCTACTTTCTCTATACCAAATATTTTTCTCAAAGGATATATATTCAGAGAGTTATTAGTCCGAGAGTGAAGCTCAGTTCTTTAGCATACCTATGTGGACAGGTAGTTAATCTTTGTCAGTTGTATTTCTTAATCAAAACTTGTCCAAATTAAGTTATTTATAGCTTGTTAGAAAGCTCTCTTTATCTACTTTGATTCACTAAAGGCTCAAGTCCATTTGAGTTTTGTGTTGAGAGTTGCAAGCTATCTAAGGTGCAGCTATTTGTCCAAGTGCTGGACATACAAGGGTGGTTCACTACACATTTCCGTTGCGCATAGGAGAACTCATTCTCCACACCACGAAGGGTTCATTTTTTCCCCTAATGTCCTTTCATAACTTCCACTAGAGTCTACTGGTGGTTGGAGTGATCTTGACCACTACTTTATTACCTTCCACTAGAGTCCACTAGTGGTTGGTGTACCCGCCACTTGAGTAAAGTCTCACTAATCTCAAGTTAACTCATGTTAACTTGAGTTAGAAGGATCTAGAGCTCCTTGGGCAAAACTCTCTCCCCATGCTCCCCATGGAGGTTGAACCCAAGACCTCCTCCTTGTTGGAGTAGAACAATCAACAATTAGTGATTACATAAAGTCCAGAAGTGGAAAGATAAATGAAAGATTGAAGATCAGTTTCAAGGGAAAGAGTAGATTCAGAAACTAAGTTCTTTTGTACATTATTCTTGTAAATATTTCAATGTATTTGAAAAAGTGACGAGTTAGACTCGTATATATATATAGATACATGCTTATAGTCGTAAGTGAGATATAGAAGAGATAGAGAAGACAATAGATGTGAAGAATATAAGAATAGGAAAGAATGAGATGAACATTATGTGTGTCATCCATCAGATGTATGAAGATTTATGAGAAGAAAAAGTTTTCAGAGAATTGCGCGTCGATCTTTTCTCTAATTTTCCATCTATAGTTAATCTTTTGAGAAATCCTTTTGTACACATCTAAGTCCATAGTGAATCTATCTATGGTTAAAGTTTGAGAGTCCAATTGCAAATAGGCTGAGAGAATTTTGAATAGGAACATTCATATGTAAGAAAGTTCTGAGTGTCTTCTGAAACAGGCGCAGATTCAATGGTCAAAGAAATGGACAGTGCTCAGTGCATAGTGTAAAGTTTTACACAAATGAGGACTCAAAATTTAAGTTGAGAGGTAAGCCATCTATGGCTAAAAGCATTTGATTAAACGGGCTATAGTTTGGGAGAACCATAGCTTAGAAGTTATAGGTGTCAAAGTCGTCATTACAGACAGAGATAGTTTCAGACATAGATACATTGTTTGAGTCATTTCTCACAATCTACTCTAGCATTCGAAGAGTTTTAACTTGGAGAGGATGCGGAACCTCTAGGCGACACATTCTACAAAGTTTTATCAAAAACCTTACACGAATGATCAGTCAATGAATGATTAATGTGCAGTAGACTTTTTGTGAGAAGTGATTTTTTCACAGTTGATCAATTTCTTGATAATTTGGTGATTGTTCTTTAAAATTAAGTGGAGTCTAAAGTTATTCTTGATATAGAGGTGATCTAACATCAAGTATAGCTTGTTCTTTTGGAGATTAACACTCTCCATCAGTGGTATCAAAGCAGGAAGCATCAAAATTGAGAAAAGGAAGACTCCGACTGCTGCAGACATACAAAATTCAACATCTGAAGGTTAAAACGGTGAAAGCTTGAGGTCAAAGCTTGAGGAGGAGGTCATAGGACACCAAGGAAGAAAAAAGGAGTATCATTCGAAGTAAAGGTAACCTTATACTTTATAAAGATTGAAGAATTCAATACACAGGTGAAGGGAAGATGGGAGATTCTCTTCAGATAGAGAAATTGGATAGAGAGAACTATCTAGCATGGTCAATGAGGATGGAAGCTCATCTAATGAGCAAAGACTTGATAGGTTATATTATAGGTGAAGAAGAAAAGCCTCAATTCAGAGATCCTAGTGTTCCAACTAGGGAGGAATTATCAAATTTGAAGAATTGGATGAAGAGAGATGCTCAAGCTAGGAGCATTATCTATATGGCAGTCAATGATTACTTGCTACCTCACATTAGAGGACTTGAAAGTGCAAGTGACATATGGAATGCTTTGGAGGAGCATTTCCAAAATACCACAAAGTCTAGGAAGGCATCCTTGTGGGCAGAATTTACTACATTCAAGAAGAACGCTTCACAATCAATATCTGATTATGTGACAAAGATGAAAGACATTGCTGATTCTTTAGGTGCAGTTGATGAACATATTGAAGAAGATAAGTTGGTAAGACAAATTCTCACAGGGCTAAGAGGAGATGAGAAGTGGAAGCCTTTTATTTTGTCTACAGAACTTTCATTAGATCATTTCACTCCTGATTTGAATCAATTGTTAGGACATATGCTAACTTTTGAGAAAGATATCAAAGGAGATGTTGATAAGAGTGCAGGTCATGCAATGTATTCTAAAGACAAGAAAAAAGCTAGCAAAGGAAAGCAACAATCAGTTGAAGATGAAGGTACTCCAAGCCAAGCAAACTTCCTAAGAGGTAGAGGAAGTGGCAGAAGTAGAGGAAGAGGCAGAAGTAACAAAGACAATGTCAGAACTTGTTGGATATGTGGTAAGACCAATCATCTATCTCATGATTGTTGGCACAATCATCAAAGCAATGGAAATTTTAATCAAAATTTTAATCAAAGAGGAAGAGGTGGCAGATATCAGAGAGGAAACTTTAGAGGTAGAGGTGGTAGGAATTATTTTGGAAGAGGTGGAGGAAGAAACTTCCAAAATCAGTCTTATAATAACACCTATTACAATTATGCATCAGATCAGAAAGAAGATTCAACTCTCATTATGAATGCAACATGTGAAGCTTCACATGAAGACATGAGAGTGTTTTATATTGACTCACGATGTAGTAATCACTTGAGTGGAAATATTACTTTGATGACTGATTTAGATCATAATGCAATTAATCATATAGTTCAAACAGGTGATAATACAAAGCACAAAGTAAAGTCAATTGGTTCAGTCAAAGCCAAAGATGGAAGCACTCTTTTGAGTAAGGTTCTATATGTTCCTACAATTCCTAAAAATCTGATAAGTGTAGGAAAATTGTGGAAAAAGGATATGAGGTAAGGTTCACTAATGATGGAGTTTATGTTGAAGACCCTAGTCAAGGGTATAAACAGATTGTTATAGGGAAGAAGGAAGGAAGGCTCTTCACATTAAAGGTACAAGGAAATATTGGACATGCTATGCTTGCATATGGAGAGCAAAAGGTGTCAGAATTGGATCTTTGGCACAAAAGACTTGGACACTTTAATGAGAGAGGTATCAAAGAAATGATAAATAATGGTTCAGTACTTGGATTGCCTAACATTGCAGGTCAACACATGACATACAGATGTGAAGCATGTCAGTTAGGTAAGGCTCATGAGCAATCATACAATAAGCATGGTTTTATGTATTCAGAAAGACTTGAATTGGTACATACAGATGTGTGGGGTCCTTCAAAGGACTTTAGTATAAATGGTTCAAGATATTATGTCATATATGTTGATGATGCTACCAGATGGATCACAATCTATGTGATCAAAGACAAATCAGAAGTTTTTAACACATTTAAACACTATCATGCATATGCAGAAAGAATTACAGGTCAAAAATTGAAGAGGTTAAGGTCAGATGGAGGGGGAGAGTATTTTTCTAATGAGTTCAGTGATTACTTCTGGAATGCAGGTATAAAGAGAGAAGTTACTTGTAGGTACTATCCTCAACAAAATGGTGTAGCAGAAAGGAGGAATAGGACACTTGTTGAATTTGCAAGATCCATGATGAAAGAGAAGAATTGCCTAAATTATTTGTGGGCTGAGGCTGTAAACACAGCCACATATTTGGTTAATAGATTGCCTTGTAAATTTTTGCAGGGTATGACACCATATGAAGCTTGGTGGGGTAAGAGAACTACCTTGGATCATTGTAAAATATTTGGATGCCTGGCATATGCATATGTGCCATCTCAATTAAGGCATAAATTGGAGCCTAAAGCAGATAAGTATGTATTCATTGGTTATGATGACAATAAGATGGGTTAAGGTTGTGGAGTCCATCCACAAAACAATTCCTTGTGTCCAAGGATGTTACATTTGATGAGCAAAGCACTTGGTATGCAGGTACATCTAATGTGTATGCAGAAGTTGAAGAAATTATGAATCAGAAGAAAGGTAAAACAAAGGTTCAGATATTTGATGAAGAAGAGAAAAATGAAATACAGGTTGAAGGTGAAGAAGTGCCACGGTTTGATCCAGAGTGTGATGAACCAGAAACTTCAAGAAGTGGAGAACTCAGGAGGTCTACAAGGCACAAATGGCAACCTACAAGGTATAGCTATGATACTTCATTTTTGACTACTAAGGATTATGCTTACATGGTAAAAGTAGATGAAGATCCATCTACATATGATGAAGCCAAAGGGAAGAAGAATTGGGAAGAAGCTATGCAAGAGGAGTATGATGCATTGATGGAAAATCAGACATGGGATCTGGTTCCTAAACCTAATAGCCAGAAAATCATTGGATGTAAGTGGGTTTACAAAACAAAAAGATTTGTAGATGGAAGTGTGTCTAGATACAAAGCTAGACTTGTTGTGAAGGGATATGCACAGACATATGGAGTGGACTATGATGAGACTTATAGTTCTGTAGCAAAGATGACATCAGGACACTCATAGCAATTGCTGCTTGCAAAGGTTGGAAATTATCTCAATTAGATGTTAAAAATGCTTTTTTGAATGGTTACATTTCAGAAGAAGTTTACATGGAGCAACCAAAAGGTTTCAAAGATCAAGTGTATCCAAATTATGTGTGTAAGATGAAGAGAGCTTTGTATGGATTGAAGGAGGCCCCAAGGGCATGGAATTATAGGCTTGTAAATTTTCAAGCATCAAAGGCAGATAGTAGCTTGCTAGTTAAAGCAAGTGAAGATGGATTTATTTATGTTTGTATTTATGTTGATGACATAATACTTACAGGAACAGATGACAAAGGCATACACATGATTAAGAAACAGATGGAGAAAGAGTTCAAAATCAGTGATTTGGGGAATTGGTCATTCTTCTTGGGAATGGAGGTTTCATATACTGAACATGGAGTATATGTAACTCAAGAAAGGTATCTGAAAAATTTCCTAACCAAATTTAAAATGGAAGATTGCAGGATAGCACCAACTCCAATGGAAGTGAATCATAGATTGACTAAATATGGAGGAGAAGAATTCAAAGATATGAAGCTCTATTAGAGTTTGGTGGGTAGCTTGATTTATGCTACATTAACAAGACCTGACTTATCATATGCAGTTGGAGTTCTATCTCAATTCATGCATTGTCCTAGAAAGGAACATTGGATTGCAAGACAAAGAGTACTTAGGTACATCAAGGGCACACTTGAAGAAGGTTTGTATTATGGTTTTACTTCAGATACAAGGGTCAAGATATGCAGTGATGCAGATTGGGCAGGTAATTCTAATGATAGAAGATCAACACATGGATATTTGTGTTATGTGGGAGATAAGCTAATCTCATGGTGTTCTAAGAAGCAACATACAATTGCTTTATCATCTACAGAAGCAGAATACAAAGGCATGGTGGAAGCTGCAAAGGAAGTAATATGGCTAAAGACACTTATGAAGAGTTTTGATGTTGTTCAGAGTACTCCTATCATTTGTGGAGACAATATGAGTTCTTTATACTTGGCAGCAAATCCTGTGTTTCATGCTAGAACTAAACATATTGAAATTCAGTATCATTTTTTGAGAGGGAAGGTTATTGATAAAGAAATTGAAGTCATGCATACTCCTACAAAAGATCAATTTGCAGATATGATGACAAAAATTTTGGATGGACCAAAGTTGCAGAGGTTTAAAGATATGGGAGGAATAAAGAAGATGCAGGTAATCACAATTGATGATTGAGGGGGAGCTGTTGGAGCAGAACAATCAACAATTAGTGATTACATAAAGTCCAGAAGTGGAAAGATAAATGAAAGATTGAAGATCAGTTTCAAGTGAAAGAGTAGATTCAGAAACTAAGTTCTTTTGTACATTATTCTTTTTCAATGTATATGAAAAAGTGACGAGTTAGACTCGTATATATATAGATACATGCTTATAGTCGTAAGTGAGATATAGAAGAGATAGAGAAGACAATAGATGTGAAGAATAGAAGAATAGGAAAGAATGAGATGAACATTATGTGTGTCATCCATCAGATGTATGAAGATTTATGAGAAGAAAAAGTTTTCAGAGAATTGCGCGTCGATCTTTTCTCTGATTTTCCGCCTGTAGTTAATCTTTTGAGAAATCCTTTTACACATCTAAGTCCATAGTGAATCTATCTATGGTTAAAGTTTGAGAGTCCAATTGCAAACAGGCTGAGAGAATTTTGAATAGGAACATTCATATGTAAGAAAGTTCTGAGTGTCTTCTGAAACAGGCGCAAATTCGATGGTCAAAGAAATGGATAGTGCTCAGTGCATAGTGTAAAGTTTTACACAAATGAGGACTCAAAATTTAAGTTGAGAGGTAAGCCATCTATGGCTAAAATCATTTGATTAAACGGGCTAGAGTTTGGGAGAACCATAGCTTAGAAGTTACAGGTGTCAAAGTCGTCATTACAGAGAGATAGTTTTAGACATAGGTACATTGTTTGAGTCATTTCTCACAATCTACTCCAGCATTTGAAGAGTTTTGACTTGGAGAAGATGCGCAACCTCTAGTGACACATTCTACAAAGTTTTATCAAAAACTTTACACGAATGATTAGTCAATGAATGATTAATGTGCAGCAGACATTTTCTGAGAAGTTATTTTTTCACAGTTGATCAATTTCTTGATAATTTGGTGATTGTTCTTTAAAATTAAGTGGAGTCTGAAGTTATTCTTGATATAGAGGTGATCTAACATCAAGGATAGCTTGTTCTTTTAGAGATTAACACTCTCCATCACTCCTTCACAACCTTGAAACTTAACCACTAGGCTAAGTGGATCACTTGTTTAAGAGAGCACATGGACTTATGCTTAAGTCTAGTCTCGAGATCTTTGACCATACACATGAGTGACCAAACCATGTCCGATTTCAGATTTGTTTGAACCGATCGGACCTTAGATCATAGACTTACTTTTTTACAACTAGCTACTTGTTCACTACATCAATCCGAGGGGGATTTGTTGATATATTTCAATAGTGACATGTGTGAACACAATTATTACTATCATGACACTTTTTTCCCTCTTTAGTTTATATATATGACCCTAACATGTTACTTATCTTTGTCAAATCACTTGGTAATTCATTTAGTGTTGTGTTGTGCTCCAAGCTTCTTCTTCTCCCATGTACTGCTTTTGTGCTTCCAGTGGATATCAAACGGCAACAAGTTCATCTTCTTGCTCACCATCAATGTGACTAATTGATCCAATTCTAGTGAAGAATCCCTCAATACATTGATGTGGTGAATGAATTCCAGCTTTCATCTTCTCTCAAGCCATTGAGAGTGTGAGCAACAAGATCATCATCTTTTTGAGCTCTCGATTGAACCTAGGTCATTTGCAACCTCCTTAACCTTCCAAATGCACTAATCAAAGTTAGTTCCTGTTGCTTTCCTAAGATTATTTAGCTTATTCTTCATCCTAGTCTTCCTTGACTTGGTCTATGAAGAGTAAAGTCTCTACAAGGTCTCCCAACCTTCTTGGACGTGTCTAAGTCTTGTATATGCCATGTCATGCTATTGCGTGTTTGTTGAGATACAATGAATATGACTTTTCTATCCCTTTCTATCCATTTATTGAGTGCCTTGACATGTCCTTCAAGTATTGGAAACGTAGATGAGGCTTTGGTTCTATGCCACTCACTAATCCCCACAATCATATGCCCATAAGGTAGTTGCTACCTCTACATTTTATGGTTCCTAGTTGCCTTTCTATAACTTCTCTATTTGTGCACTATACTCAGCCATATTGGGCTATAATATGCTCCTCTAGATTTTTCTCAAGTTTTTGTATGGTTAAGAAGGTGTGGGTTTTATCTTTTGATAGCTTGTCCTTTGCTAACATTTGACTAGTTGAGGTCTTGATTGTTGTAACCCTCTTTTTATGTTTTCTTGACTTAATAAGTCCTCCTTGTGCTTCCACAAGTTGTATTGATCTCTCCAAGTCTTCAATATGATGGACAATGATGTCTCCAAGCCTCCAAATTGCTGCCATTGATGGGGGATGATTCTAATATCCCAATGCAGTTATGGAAGATGGTTGTCCTCTAGCTAGGTTGCATTATTTGTTGGTTGACCATTGGATTATTTGTGAATAATTACAAAATTTTACGTTAAATCTGATTATTCAACCAAATTATTCAATGGCTTATCAACTTATTTGGATAGGAGTGAATAGTTTTTGCACAGTGATTCGGAGATTTTTTTATCAAAAAGCTTTTGATAAAAAGAATTTCAAAATAATTCGACCGAAAAGTCGTTCGATCGAAAACTATTCGTTTGAATAATTTTTTACAAAAAAATGCCCTCATAAATATACTTCATGTGAGTTACTTTTTTCTTTTGAAAACTTATAGTGTCATACAAAGAACAAGCTATAAACTCTTGGTAAAAATATTTAGTGATTCAATATTAAAAAAATAAAGAAAAATATATTTGTTTGTTTTAAACTATGGGTTAAAAACTATTGTGGTTGTTTGACTCAACATTGATTCTTACTTCACAATAGTATATTTATGTGTGTGTATGATTGCCAATAAAAATAGATTGTGATTGTTTAAATCAATATTGATTCTTACTTCACAATAGTATGTGTATGTGTATATGTATGTGTGTGTATGATTGTGAGTGAATATCTATTGTGGTTGTTTGAATCAACATTGATTCTTAATTCACAATACTATGTGTATGTGTATGTGTGTGTATGATTGTATTGTGAATGTTTGAATCAATATTGATTCTTACTTCACAATAATATGTGTATGTATGATTGTGAGTCAAAATCTATTGTGATTGTTTGACTCAACATTGATTTTTAATTCATGATAGTATGTGCATGTGTATGTGTGTGTATGATTTTGAATTGAAATCTATTGTACATGTTGGAAAAGCTTTTATCTTCTTTTCGATAGTTCAAGGCTTGAGAAGGTGTTAATAAGTGAACTAGAGCTTCTTAGGTCTCTTGATGGCTTTTTCTTGTAGACTTATTAGCACCTTCTCATATCCCTTGAAATTTAAAGGGGTCCAATACATTTTATAGTATGTGTATGTGCATAGAATTGTGAATGAAAGTCTATTGTGATTAGCTGACTCAACATTGATTCTTACTTCACAAGAGTATAAGTGTATGTGTATATGATCGAGAATTTAAAATTTATTGTGATTGTTTGACTCAACATTGATTCTTACTTCACAATAGTATGTGTAAGTGTATGTGTGTGTATGACTCATAATTAAAATCTTTTGTGATTTCTGACTCAACATTGATTCTTACTTCACAATAGTATGTGTAAGTGTATGTGCAGGTATGATTATGAGTTCAAATTTGTATGTTTATATGAAAAGGTAGAAATATAAATAGATAGGTAGATAAATACATAGATGAATAGATAAAAAAATTTAAGAGAGATTAAAAGTAGTTTGTATATATTTTAAGATATATATTTAGTGGAATCTATAACTTATTTGTGATTGATTAATGTTTTCTTTTTGTAGATGTGAATTCTTCATAAAGCAAGTCTTATGGGAAAAGGAAAAGAATGTTCATTTGTTATTATTCATCAAGGGGGTAAAATAGTTTCCATAATACAATGCAAATGTTGTGTGAAAGACTTGAATCATTTTTCATCACAAGAAAAAACATACATTGTATTGTTAGTAGAGAAAAGATGGATGCAAATGCATAGTCATTTACATGGAACAACATTCATCTTGGATCGTGCATTTCAACTTCATGTTCAAGCACCAAACAAAGAAGTCATGGCAAATTTCAAAAACACATGTGATTTATGACTTCCAAGCATAGATGTTCGAGTTGCATTCCACCAAAGAGTAGTTCATGTAAATCAAGAAGGATGTTTTGGAGTACGGCACACTAAAGTGATTCAAAAGCATCAAAATCCTATATGGTGGAAAGAGTATGGAAGTGAAGCAGTGGAGTTGCAACATATAGCAATGAGAGTGCTTTCAATAATAGCTTCAAGTGGTAGCTATGAACCTAATTGGAGTGCATATGATTTTCTTCATTCAAAACAAAGAAATCGCTTAAGTGTATCACATGCCAATGATTTGATATATGTTTTTTGTAATATGCATTTGTTACATGCTCCAACCAAGATAGCTTCTACAACAACATGGCAAAATTTTGGAGAATTTCAAACTCATGAAAGTTTAACAAATGATTCATGAGTGATCATGATTTAGATTTAGATCCCAATAATAGTTTAGACATGGAAGCAATAGATGACATGGTACTTGTAATAGATTATGACATTCAAAATGAAGAAAATGTTCTACTCAAAATACTTTGATTAGATTCAATTGCAAAATGATGTCTTTATCATAAAGTAGTGATAACAATAACTATTTTTTGTATACTTGATTTGGAAAATATGGCCGGCCTACTTGCTAGCTTCTATCAGTAAGAAGCATTTGACCATAGCACTATTTCTATCGAAGCCGAGTACAAAGTAGCATGTTTTTCTGCATGTGAGGCAGTATGCTTAACAAGGGTCCTATGGCATATAGGAATTCAAGGACAAGAGGCTACAGGGTTGAGATGTAGCGAACAAAGTTTCATAGCCATCACCAAGAATCTTATTTGTCATGCACGTACTAAGCACATAGAAATCCAATATCACTATGTGCGAGAGTTGATGGAGGTCAGAATTGTGGATCTAAGCTAGTGTCCAACAAATGAAAATGGAGTAGACATTTTCACTAAGGCTCTACGGAGAGAGCAATCGCATCGACATCCTTCAAAGCTTGCCATTGGACCAAGAATGTCGTTCATCGCAGGTGAACATTGAGAGGGGGTGTGAGATATACTCAATACTCAACTCACATGTGACCACAAATAATCCATGGTACTCTAAGCTATACAACCCCCATTATGAGGAGAAGCCATTATGAGATTTTGGACATTTGTAATGAGTTCTACATGAGATCAACAAAATTTCTAGATGATCTATGTGAGTCGAGTCAGAAGTCTATTGAGGGCATATACTTTAGTCACACCAAAATTCCAAAGCTATGATGGTTTGGTAGTCGAACAATCTAGAATTATGGTGACTTGTCAAGGATTCTAGAGGTATGAAAATTTGGTATTCAACCAATCCAGAATCACAGTGATGTGTCTATAATCTTAGAGGAAGTTTGGAGGTATGATAGTTCAGTAGCGAACTTGTCTGGAACTACGATGACGAGTTGGGTAGTCTAGATTTGTTTGATGGCAAGTATGGCAGGTGTCCAATCTGGACTTAGAATGGTTCATCTACAAATATAGAGGTCCAATCTGACGGGTTTTCAGTCTCGTGGTTTACTCACTCCAATAATTATGAATGCTCTAAAATTACAGATGATCTCGATGGTTATGCCTAAAACATAGGATCAAGTGGCCCTGAAGATCCTGCCTACATAAAAGGATTAAGCAGGTCGAGTTACTAAGGTGCAATCATGGGTATGCACACTATGAAACCCTTCATCTAGATTTTTTTCTATATAACCATTGAAGCTCCATAGTGGGAGTGCACGGGTGGATAGTATCATTGTTGTATATGCATTGCTAATGGCAATTAGAGAATTTTGATGTCTCTCTCTATCTATCTATGTACAATTCTTTTAGAGTGTTTTCCCTCTCTTTACTGGACCTGACAATATAATTCCAATGCATTATTCCTCTTGATCATTATTTTCTAACAAGAGGAAGGATGAGGCTTTGGTTTTGATGAACGCAAAGTTGAACCATACTTGCTTTTCCCCTTTTGCGAGATAGCAAGTGCTTGCGTTCCCTCAATCAAACCACTCCTATTCACTCTAGATTGTTGTTCTTCCAAAAGAAGAGACAGAACCTCATCAAATGCATACATATTAGGATTTCCTTTTGCAACCAAAGAGAGTGTAGTGGCAAAGCTTTGAAAAGATTTTGGTAATCCTTTCAACAATGTAAAGATGAGCCATGCATCCAAAATTATCTCATCTATGTTTGCCAATTGCTCTTTCAAGTCCTTGATGTGTGTCACATACATGTCCAAAGACTCATTTTTATCCATACATACATCCTCAAGTTGCTTCCTGAAGTATGCAACACGTACTTCATTACGCACGGCATACAAAGAAGCAAGAGTGTCCCATGCCTATTTCGATGTAGAATATGAATGAATGTGTGGAACTATATGATGCTTCACAAAAATCACAATCAATGCATGAGCTTGAGCATCTTTACCATCCCATCTAAGTAACTTCTATGTAGGTGGAGAAGGAGTAACCACAGTACTTGAAGAAGAAGATCCATCTATGACAATAGACTGTGAAGTAGAAGGACTTGTGGGTCTTTGATCTACTTCTATCTCTATGTTCCAAAGTTGTTTTGCAATAAGAACATGCTTCATCATGTAAGACCAAATTGGATAGTTGATCCCATCAAGCTTATCTTCAGCTTGAAGCATGCCAAACAAGTCATTGTTGCTCACCATTTCACTAAAGAACAAGAATGTGACAAAATCTTTACTTCGATGAGATTTGAAATGAGTGTTGAAGTTGTAGCTCGCAAACCCTCACTTTGATGGCGATTTTGCCTACACAAATGGCTTTGAAATAGGGTAAAACCCTAGTGCAACTAATCGAAATGTTTGGTGGTTTCTAAAATTGATTATTCTATGTTTCGAAGTTGATTTGTAGTGTTAAAAGTGTACACATGTTGTGACACGAAAAAGTAAAACCTGAGAAGGAGTTGAAACTGCTCTAATACCATTTTCGGGTGTGTGTAGATGTGCGAGAGACACACGAGAAGCACACAAAAAGAGCACAAATGTAGCAACACACATAGAGAAGATGGATGGCTGGAATAGCTCTCTTTACTGACGATGTTCAGAACTAAAGTAAGAGCTGAATAATATCCCTAAGTACAAAGTACCACCCCATATGAGTGAATCATGCATGTGGTAACATGGGGAAAAAATCTCTTGCTAGCACTAGAGTAAAAAGTGCCGATGTATAGGAAAACATTTTCACATCAAAGCTACGTGTGGAACATATAACTGTAACAATAATATGGAAGGTGAAATTTGGGGCATGTTGCGACACTCTTGAGCTTGAGATGCAACTTAAATTCAAACACTACCCTTCAAGCTCCAGTCATTTTCCTTTTCCGCTTCATTCTATGTCTCTTATGTTGATTGCTTCCTTGAATCCTCCAAGATTTGTACCTTCAGGAAACTTTGTCATCATGTCTGCAACCTGCACTTTAGTGTTCACATACCTTATATCTAACTCCTTCGCCATCACCTTTTCTCTAATGAGGTGGTAATGAATCTCTATGTGCTTGCTCTTTGCATCAAACATGGGACTATTAGCTAGGTGGATGCTTGAAACGTTGTCTCCATAATAAGGAAACTCCTCCACTTCCACTTCTAGGTCCTTAAATAGATTCTAAACCCATAATAGCTCTGTAGCCCAGTGATGAGTAGCACCTCCTTTAATGTCAATCAGGGAACACATGAGGATGGTATGATGACCTCAAACAAGTGAAGGCACAAGTGCGTGAGTGAGAAGCACACTAACATGCACACACATACACACACACGCGCACACACGGCAAGACAAAGAGTGAGAAGCAATGGAGTTCTTAGATTACTTTCAAAAAGCTCATACAAGTTCAAATCAATTACAAGCTAACCTCAAAAATGAGCTCTCTAGCTCTATTTATAGTTTTTGACTAGGTTTTGGCTTTGTCCAGACCTAGTGTTTGGCCTAGTTAAAAATTAGGTTCTCTACCCTACTTGGAGGTTCAAACGGAGTCTAAAAAATGTGAAAACTGATACGTGGGTACTTCTAAAGCTCGTCAAGCTCAAGGACTCCTTGGCTTGCACAAAATGGAGCTACAAAAGTATGAAATGGTATTTACAATGATTTTTAGTGATGAAAATCACTATTTTTGTAGGGATTTCTTCTAACATTTTGACATACATTTCTTGGAGCTCCCTACTTGCTCTTTCTTCTTGTGTGCCCAACTCTTTGATGCCTGAAAAATTTAAATGGCCTACTTGCCAGATCTTCTTTGACTACTGTGTCTGCTTGTGCTTTCTCTTTGCTCCGACTCCCTTCGTAGGCTTCCTTGTCTTGTGACTCCTTCAGTTCCTTGACTACTGCCAACACCCCCCCTCTCTCACGTCTGTCGTCTCTGACAGACCCTTGTCTAGCAATGCGTTGGACATAATATTGAACAACATCGGTAGCGAGGTGGTGTTCTTCTAATCGTAGCCCCCGTGCTAGGTCTGTTAACAATGCATCCCAATTCACTGGTCCTGGGACGTCCGGATGTGGCACCTACAGTTGTTCTGAATGGATGGTTCTCTCCACAGCAAATAAGTGAAGGAGGTGTGAGGGCCTGGGTACAAATATTTCTGAGTGATATTCCCAGAATCCTGTTACGAACATCTCCTCGAATGTCTGTTTAAAGCAAGCTGGGAGGTACTTGATTCTGGCATGCCAAGCATATATTACCTCTATTGATGGGTTGGTGCTCATGTCGTATACCAGATCTTGGTTGCCTGTAAGAAAGCCAACTCCTGAGAAGTGGGGGTCTTTAATATTCTTGAATGTCCTGAATGTGATTAGCATTAGTTCAAAGATTTTCATGCACATTTGGGCCATCACATCGGGGGTATTCCGTAGTCGAATGCTCCAGTGACGAATGGTAGAAATCATATAATTCACAGTGGGAGGTCCTTGTGGAGGTGCTAGATAAACATAGTTTATCCACTTTGCACAACCTTCGATGTTCTTGACAGCAATGGTAAACTCGGGCCAGGTGCGTCTGCGGAAGACTGGAACATAACAGGGATTGTATTTAATAAAGAGTGGCATGTTAGTCCAAGTACGTACCATCTCTGGGTAGGTCTCGAGAAGACAGATCCTCCAGGTGGGTTGATGAATGGATCCTTTTTTAGCACTTTTTGAGATATCATCGGGCCCAAATTGTGTGGCGAAAGTTGGAGGTTTGCCACATCTGCGTTGGATCTCTGCGTTGTAATCTGCAAGGAGTACACAATATGGCACATACTGATCGTCGTTGGTGCCGATCCATCTATGATGAGATATACTGCGATTCTGACTTTATGATGGTGTCTTCTAATTTGGCCATTGATTGGATTTGGATTGCCACTCGATCTTCATGGGTTGTCGCCGTTTTTTCTAGTGTCTGGAGCCATTCAGGTACTTCAATTTCTAAGGTGTCCATTCCTTCTGAGGTCTGCTGACCACCTGGCATCGGCATAGGAACATATGGTTCCTCATACGTTTCGTCCACTTCAATGGGTACCAATTCATCTGGCTCTGGTTCTACAACTGGAGAGGGCTGCCTTTCATATTCCAGTAACTTCTTCTGCAGTTCCGCCACCTATTCTGTTAATGCCTTTACTTCCGCTGAAGTCGAGGTCGTTTCTATGACTTTGGGTTGTGCCTCCTGTTCCCTTTCCAAATCATCATGTGCTTCTAATAAATCAGCATAGCTTTTGAAGATTGTTTTCATTGTTTCTCGATTTCATGGGGAGAGCCTTCCATGGCAGCTTCCAGGTTTTCTTCGTTTTGTTTCTGCAGACGCTTGTTTTCTTCAAGGGCTATAGCCATGTGTTTTCTGAGTAGAGTCAAATTCCGCCGGACTCTCAGATTATCTGTTTGGTAAACCTCTAGTAAGGCTTTGAGTTGTTTGACACCTGACTCTTGTGATGGTTGAGGTGTCTCCAGGAGGGTTTGATGAGGCTTGCTCGAGCGTGGTGTAGCGTTGATTGAGGTCTGCATTTTCTTCTATACTTGTAAGCCGTCTCTGTAGTTGTTGATGATTCGTCGTCAGTTGATGATGACGGTCTTCAAGAGCCTGATACTCACTCTGAAGTTGATACACGCATTGATGTAATGTCATGAATATACCATTTATATTAAACGATGCAAGGAAAGATGAAGATGCAGGGGGAATGGGGAAGGGGAAGGGAGTTGTGAATGCTGTGGAGTCAAGTGGTGAGGTAGGTGGAGGGGGTATGGGAGATTGAAGTTGCATGGGGGGTGGGAGTGGTGCTGTGGCTGGTGATGTTTCCATTGTGTCAAACGTGTGTGTGACTACGTAGATGGGAACAATGGGTGGCGTGGATGTGATATTTGTGAAGAGTGTTGTGAAGGTGGGCATGGTAACTCCTCCGAATTGGATGCCGGGAGAGAGAGGAATTCCCATGAGGACTGTGGTAATGGTAGAAATAGGTGTGGTAGTACCAGATGGTGAGGTGACTTGTGTAGTGAGAGGTGAGGTGGGTGGTGAGAGTGGTTCCTCTTGATGTTCTTCTGTTTGTGTGTTACCTCCTGGTTCTGATACATTGATGTGGATTTGTTTGCTAGATCGCATGGGACGGGTAGGCACTCATTTCTCAAATCGATGAATATAATTAATGGCTGCATGAACAGCCTCATCTAAGCCTACTGCGTCAGCGTGCAGGTTCATTGATTCGATAAACATATCATCCACACCTTCCTCGGCTAACATTTGGCTCATGATCATCTTTCCTGTCTCGAGCAACAATTTGTGTTGCTCTTGGACCCGCTTCATGGTTTCGTATAATCTTTTTATTTGGGCCGAGTATGCCGGGGCACTTGCTTGTTTTGAAAGTTCTTCATATTCTTGATCATACTCCTCGTGTGCCTCTTGTTCTTCTGTCTCTTCTTCATCCTCCTCTACTTCTACTACTCCCGGTTGGGTCGAGGCTGAAGCTGTAGTCATGGGTTGTTGTCCTTGGGTCTGCTCTGCTTCTGTCTCCAGGTTAGATTCATTGATCAAACGGGCAATTTCTTCATCTGTCAGATCAGCAAGGGTGTAACCATTAGGGCGAAAAACGGCCCAAAAAGGGCCGTGTAAGGATTTCAATTAGTTGTGCTTAATCAGGATTAAATTTGTCAAATCCTTTAAGAAATTCCGTGTAAGTTCATTTAAAACGTATCTTATGCAAATTTTGAAGAGAGAGAAACTCGTATCATATAATCATGAAAAGTTTGTGTGATATCTTATGCCTCAACATTGCAGTTAGTCAGGAGTATGCGACGACAAGAAACGTATTTCGAAGGGCTCTTCATCCTCTTGAAGTGGATGGATTGCGAAAGGAAGGCAAGAAACATATCGACATATGGACAGATGGATCTGTTTATCCAATTGATCCACAAACTAGAAGGTACCCCCCTTTTCATAATCTTCATGATCTGATTAGATTTGTGGGAGATGGTGAGGATGGTTTACGAGGCTATTGTTCAAGGCTCTCGGATATTTCAAGGAATTATGTACAATACATAAACTATTTACAAAACACACTACACCAGAAGAATTTACATATGAGAGAGCTAGAAAACAAATTATCCACTTTATCTTCTCAGTTAGAGTCTTTTAAAAAAATGAAAGAAACTCCTATAGGTTTGAGAATGCGGTCAAAACGAGTAAAACCTTTTTTAGATTTGACTGAAAAATCTGGCCAGAAAAAGAAAAGAATGAAAATTGTTAGAGATCATGTGACAAATGTGTTAGGTTTCAATATGTCGAGCAGTTTTGAGCGCATACATTTCTGTAATGAAATTTTGAGTCAAAATGATGTTTTAAGACTATTGAAACTAAATGAAAATACATGCTTGAAACGCTTTGTTTTTCAAAAACTCATGACAGAAATGAATCTTTTACTAGAACCATCTCAAATTCAAAATATTTGTGATAGTGTCGGAGTGACTAGGAAAGGTTATAGAGCAATTTCAAAAGTTTGGTGTGAATTTTTAAAATTTAACAAAGTTAGAAGTTTTGGATTGCCTAGACCCCATCATGTAGGAAAGTTTCGGCTCTGCTTGAATAAGAAGATCACATCAGTATTTGGTGAATATAAACATATTCACGGTAACATGCCTTACGAAGTAGGAAAACAAAAGTTACAATTTCACTTACAATGCATTTAACAACATATGGATAGATGTTATAAAACTTCAAACATACATGGTTCAGTTCTATAATATAAAAGAGCATGAATGTTCTGGTCTATTGAAATTTGTAATTAAACTTGATGAAGCTGAGCTTAAAAAACATCAAAAGATGGAGAGAATAAGCATTGCACTGATGAACAAAGCTTTGGACTATAGCCTTGGGAAATTGGATACTCCATCTCTCAAAGTACAATCAGAAATGGAGTTATGGTGGGTTGGCTGTGCTCAAGTTCCATCTGAGAGCCATAAAACACTTAAATGGTTATTCTCACAGACAAACATTCCAAATGTTATCCAAGGGCATCATGCAGGAGAATTGTTGAATGTCAAAGACTACGGAAACTTTCAAGTTGAGTGGCATTTGAGTGGAGACCTAAAGACACTCAAATGCATGTTTGATATAAGTGGGGGAGCAAATTCTAAATACCCTTGCTTGTACTTCATGCAAAGCCCAGGCACAAATGGATGGATTACTAGAGCTGAGGGTGAAGAGGCTCCTTCTAGACAAAATGTTATTCTTCGTAACTACTCATCTTCTTCAATGATTTGGGATCCCATACTTCCAATAGCACTGACAAATGTACACATATGTACACTACATTCAGAGTTAAGAATCATTGACAAGTTGGTCCGTCTTCACTTGGATTATGCATATTCTATCAAGCCTACAACTCTTGCAGATGAATGCATAAAAAAATGTGAATGTCTCCTTTCAGAAGTGGGGTTTCATGGTGGTGATGTTCATCTAAGAAAAGATCCAAAGCTTTCACAAAATACAGGTGATGTTTTACAAGATGTCTCAATGGGAGGTGCAAAATGTTGGGATAATGTTGGCGAAAAACTTCGGCTCTAACGCCTACTGTTGCGGAAATACTTTCGCCCTGAAGGTGGGTTTCGCGACAAGGCTTGAACTCTGTCAGGCCTGCGGAAATTGCCGCGCCACCGTAGTAGAATGCTAAACTAGAGTGATTCAGAACACCTCTGTAATCAACAGTAGCTCAGCCTAATTTACGTTGCTTTATCTGCGTTATTCTGCGACTCAGGTTCCACCGGAACTTCACCAGACTGTTACTGGACTGATATCGTAGTCGTACCGGAACTTCACCGAAATAAACTTAGTTCTGCTCGTAATTGCTTCAGATGAACTTATGTGAAGTAAGGAAGTAGTGTGTGAGCTTCCTTCACCGAATGAACTTCCTTCTGGAAACTTCACAGTTCTAAAATGCTACTTTCCGGTTAACTTTTGTACTGTGTGTACATTTTCATTCCACCGGAAACTGTGATCAGCTTAGAGTAGAGACGTCTAGCTACAAGATGAGCTATCTCTCATACAAAGCTTCAAACTCTGCTACGAGTTATACTTCGTTGTTCTACCGAAAAATCTTGTTTTCTGAGAAACTGTAACTGACCGAAAAATTACTGAAATATGTTTACTGAGTAAACTGTTATACGCCGAAACATGCGTTTACAGAGAAGGTACTGAAGCACGTTTAGTAACGAGTCGTGACAGTAAACGATAAACTAAGATTCCTACCGTAATACGAAATAACTTCAGATTCTTCATAAGTAGAGATTGCACCCAGTCGTCCACATGAACATGTGTTTCCAATTAGAGAAGATGTGTACAAGTAAGCTTGGCCTCTTCTTGCTCAAGCTACAGAAACTCTCCTACAGTGAGTAGTTTCTTATTACCATCTCTCTTCAGATGAAAAGACCCGACACTTCAGGCTTGTGTTATTCATCTGTACATACGCGATCTATGGTGTCTTCTGAGAACTTCTAACTCTCTCTTCACTCATACGCGATCTATGGCGTCTTCTCTCAGTCTTTCGTTCTCCTCTGTGTATCACTGTGTCTCTCGCATACACGCACACACTCCGCGCATACTGTTCTTCAAATCTTGCTGTATATATACAATTTCTTTGGCGCTCATTTGCTCTGTCATTCTTCAATTCGCGTTATGCGCGCCTTACGCGCCCGCCGCGGTTAATTGCTCTGTTATGCGGGCACCGCGCACTAACTTCGCATACTGTACACCTGTGCACCGATTTTCTGAAGATTCCGTTTCTGTCTTGTTTATTGCGTCAAATTCGTGAGTGTTTCCTTAACAGCTCCCCCTCAGTCACTAATTTGACTTCTTCCGATCTTTCATATATCTTTCTTTCTTTTATTCCTACCATCTCTTTGAATCTGTTTGTCTTTGTTCCATCCAAGCTCTTTGTCAGAATATCTGCAATCTGATCTTTCGTAGGAGTGTAGACTATTTCTATCTCTTTCTCCATTACTTTTTCTCTTAGGAAATGATACTGAATCTCTATGTGTTTTGTTCTTGCATGAAACACAGGATTCGCTGCAAGATACAGCGAGCTCATATTATCTCCATGTATGATCGGTATACTTTGATCTATACCCATGCTTTTAAGTAAAGTCTGCATCCATATTACTTCTTTCGCTGCTTCTACCAGTCCTTTGTATTCTGCTTCTGTTGATGATAAAGCTACTGTGTGTTGTTTCTTCGAACACCAGCTTACCAGCTTATCTCCTAGGTATATCATATACCCGTGCGTTGATCTTCGGTCATCTTGACTTCCTGCCCAATCTGAGTCACTATATGCTCTGAGCTTTATATCTGACGTAAAAGGATAATATAATCCTTCCTTTATAGTTCTTTTGATATATCTGAGAACTCTTTGTCCTGCAACCCAATGTTGCTCTGTCGGACAATGCATAAACTGTGAGAGAACTCCCACCGGAAAACTAAGATCCGGTCTTGTTAGCGTAGCATATATTAAGCTTCCTACTAACGATTGATACTTCTTCATATCTTTGAACTCTGTACCACTGTATTTACTGAGTTTATGGTTTACTTCAAGCGGTGTTGAAGCTTCTCTGCAATTTTCCATGTTGAACTTCTTCAGTAGGTTCAGGAGATACCTTTCTTGTGTGACATATACACCATGATCTGTATATGTGATTTCCATTCCTAGAAAGTATGATAACTTTCCTAGGTCACTGATCTTGAATTCCTTTTCTAGCAGTTTCTTTACCTCTGTGATTCCTGCATCTGAAGTTCCTGTAATTATTATGTCATCTACATAGATACAAATGTAGATCACTCCTTCTTCTGTCCTTTTGATGAGTAGACTTGCATCTGCCTTCGAACTTTGGTATCCAAGTTCGTTCAGATACTTCACAAGTCTGTAGTTCCAAGCTCTTGGAGCTTGCTTCAGTCCATAAAGTGCTTTTCTTAACCTACAAACAAAGTTTGGGTATTTGGAACTTATAAACCCTTCCGGTTGTTCCATATATACTTCATCTGATATATATCCATTCAGGAATGCATTCTTTATATCTAGCTGACTTAGCTTCCATCCTTTTGATGCTGCTATAGCAATCACTGTTCTTATGGTTGACATCTTTGCCACCGGACTGAACGTCTCGTCATAGTCTATGCCATGCGTCTGAGCATAGCCCTTGATAACCAGTCTCGCTTTATGTCTGGCTATCCTTCCATCTGCAAGTTTCTTTATTTTGAACACCCATTTATTTCCAATTACTTTCTTACCGTTCGGTTTAGGAACAAGCTCCCATGTCTTGTTCTCTTCCAGTGCGGTGAATTCTTCTTCCATTGCTTCTTGCCATTGCTTCTTGTTTTTGGCTTCGTCATAGCTCTGAGGCTCTTCCTCTTCTTTAACCATATATGCATAATCTTGTTGAGTTATATACGATGTATCATACGAGTATCTTTCCGGTTGTCTTCTTACTCTGTTTGACCTTCTTAGCTCATCTTCTTCGTGTGTGTCTGAGTACCCGTCTTCATCTTCGTTTCTTATACCTGTTCCGGTCCTGGACGTACTTGCCTCGTCTTCTTTGTTTACCTGAACAATTGATTTTCCTTTCTCTCTTCTTTTTATCTCTTCTTCAAATTCTTCAGCTGTATGACTCTGATCTGCATACCAGCTTTTCTGTTCATCAAATGTTACATCCCTGGAAACAGTAAAATGTTTGGTTAGAGGGCTCCATAACCTGTAACCCATCTGTTTCTCATCATATCCGACGAATACATATTTCTCTGCTTTTGGTTCAAGCTTATGTCTCAGTTGAGACGGTACATAAGCATACGCTACTGATCCAAACACTTTGCAGTGATCAAGTGTTGGCTTCTTTCCCCACCAGGCTTCATAAGGGGTCATTCCTTCTAACGCTGTACATGGTAACCTGTTTACCAAGTATGTAGCTGTATTTACAGCTTCAGCCCAAAGATAATCTGGGCAATTCTTTTCTTTTAGCATAGCTCGTGCAAACTCGACTAGAGTTCGGTTTCTCCTTTCTGCTACACCATTCTGTTGTGGTGTATACCTGCAGGTTATTTCTCTCTTAATACCTGCATTCCAAAGATAGTCATTGAATTCTCGGGAGAAGTATTCTCCCCCTCCATCAGACCTCAGTCTTTTAAGTTTTCGTCCGGTGAGTCTTTCGGCATATGCATGAAAGTGCCTGAAAGCTCCGAACACCTCTGACTTTTCCTTCAAAACATAAAGAGTTATCCACCTTGTTGCATCATCAATGAATAAAACATAGTACCTTGATCCGCTGATTGATCCTTCTTTCGTCGGTCCCCATACATCTGTATGTATGAGTTCTAGCACGCCATCATGTTTGAATCCTTTCTTCTGGAAAGGTAACCTGTGGGCTTTTCCCATTTGACAGGCTTCGCATTTGTGAATCATATGTTGGTTCTGTACGTTCGGTAATCCCAGTACAGACTGGTTCGCTATCATAGCTTTGATTCCTTTTTCGTGAAAATGACCTAATCTCTTGTGCCAGAGATCAAGTTCTGTAATTACCTTTTCATCATGCGTGAGCAGCGCTTGGCCAATGTTCCCTTGTACTCTTAAGGTAAAGAGTCTGCCTTCTTTCTTACCAGAAACGATCTGATAATATCCGTTCTTGGGATCTTCTACAAATACTCCTTTATTTGTAAATCTGACTTGAAAACCTTTTTCGACTATCTGTCCCACACTGATCAGATTTTTCGGTATTGTTGGAACATACAAAACATTGGTTAGCAAATCTGCTCCACTCTTGCATTTCACTTTCCCGATTGATTGTACTTTGTGTCTTGTATTGTCACCTGTTTGAACAGTGTGACTCGCACTTCCCTTTTCCAATTCTGACATCAGTTCTATGTTTCCTGACAAGTGATTAGAACATCCAGAGTCAATGTAAAATACCTTTAGATCTTCGTTATCTGATGTGCTGATTGAGTTCATCATCAATGATGTATGACTTTCATTCTGTGTGTCATTTGCGTAGTTGTTGTAGGTGGTGTTGTAGGATTGGCTCTGTCCCCAACTTCTTACTCCACCTCTACCGTAGCCTCCTCTTTGGTTTTGTCTTCCTCTTTGGAAGTTACTTTGATTTCTTCCGCTACTGCCTCTGCTATTGTTGTTTTGATTTTGATTTGATCCCTGTTGGTTGTGCCAACAGTCATGCGCCAGATGATTACTTAGTCCGCAAATCCAGCAGACTTTCTTGTTAGTATTCTGACTACTCCTTCCTCTTGCTCTTCCTCTGCCAGTGCCTTTCCCTCTTGCGTAATAGGCCTGGGAGCTTGACTCTTCTTCGTCTTTTGACTTGCCTTTGTCTTTCTTCTTGTTCTTCATGTACATTGCTGAGCTATGTCCTTTTTCTGCGTCTCCTTTCAGGTCTTGCTCATATGTGAGCATCAAACCAAGCAGCTGATTTAATTCTGGTACAAAGTGATTTAGGGAGAGTTCAGTTGATAGTACGAAAGGTTTCCACCTTTCATCTCCTCTCAACCCTGTGAGCACTTGCGCTATCAATCTATGATCTTCGACTTCTTCATTTATGGATCCAAGACTATCTGCTAGATCCTTCATTTTAGTGACGTAGTCACTGATGCTTTGACTCGGCTTCTTTTTGAACGTTGTGAATTCGGACCATAGGCTGGCCTTCCTAGCTTTCGTAGTATTTTGAAAGTGATCTTCCAATGCACTCCATATGTCCTCCGCTTTCTCCAAACCTCTAATGTGCGGTAGCAGATGATCTGAAACAGTGTTGTAGATGTAGGCTCTTGCCGTTGCATCTTTCTTCTGCCATAGTTTTAGGGCGTCTAGTTCTTCTTTTTCTGGTTGACTATCATCTTCGAAAGTCGGTTTCTTCTCTTCTCCGGTCACGTACGTCATTAAGTCCTTACTCATAAGTAAGGCTTCCATGCGCATTACCCATGCGGGATAATTATCTCTGTCTAGTTTATCAATTTGGACGTGGTCTGTCATGATCGAGAATACTCTAGGCTCTTATACCAAATGTTGGGAGATTAACTAGCTCTGATACCAATTGTTGGGATAATGTTGGCGAAAAACTTCGGCTCTAACGCCTACTGTTGCGGAAATACTTTCGCCCTGAAGGTGGGTTTCGCGACAAGGCTTGAACTCTGTCAGGCCTGCGGAAATTGCCGCGCCACCGTAGTAGAATGCTAAACTAGAGTGATTCAGAACACCTCTGTAATCAACAGTAGCTCAGCCTAATTTACGTTGCTTTATCTGCGTTATTCTGCGACTCAGGTTCCACCGGAACTTCACCAGACTGTTACTGGACTGATACCGTAGTCGTACCGGAACTTCACCGAAATAAACTTAGTTCTGCTCGTAATTGCTTCAGATGAACTTATGTGAAGTAAGGAAGTAGTGTGTGAGCTTCCTTCACCGAATGAACTTCCTTCTGGAAACTTCACAGTTCTAAAATGCTACTTTCCGGTTAACTTTTGTACTGTGTGTACATTTTCATTCCACCGGAAACTGTGATCAGCTTAGAGTAGAGACGTCTAGCTACAAGATGAGCTATCTCTCATACAAAGCTTCAAACTCTGCTACGAGTTATACTTCGTTGTTCTACCGAAAAATCTTGTTTTCTGAGAAACTGTAACTGACCGAAAAATTACTGAAATATGTTTACTGAGTAAACTGTTATACGCCGAAACATGCGTTTACAGAGAAGGTACTGAAGCACGTTTAGTAACGAGTCGTGACAGTAAACGATAAACTAAGATTCCTACCGTAATACGAAATAACTTCAGATTCTTCATAAGTAGAGATTGCACCCAGTCGTCCACATGAACATGTGTTTCCAATTAGAGAAGATGTGTACAAGTAAGCTTGGCCTCTTCTTGCTCAAGCTACAGAAACTCTCCTACAGTGAGTAGTTTCTTATTACCATCTCTCTTCAGATGAAAAGACCCGACACTTCAGGCTTGTGTTATTCATCTGTACATACGCGATCTATGGTGTCTTCTGAGAACTTCTAACTCTCTCTTCACTCATACGCGATCTATGGCGTCTTCTCTCAGTCTTTCGTTCTCCTCTGTGTATCACTGTGTCTCTCGCATACACGCACACACTCCGCGCATACTGTTCTTCAAATCTTGCTGTATATATACAATTTCTTTGGCGCTCATTTGCTCTGTCATTCTTCAATTCGCGTTATGCGCGCCTTACGCGCCCGCCGCGGTTAATTGCTCTGTTATGCGGGCACCGCGCACTAACTTCGCATACTGTACACCTGTGCACCGATTTTCTGAAGATTCCGTTTCTGTCTTGTTTATTGCGTCAAATTCGTGAGTGTTTCCTTAACACAAAAGCAAGGAGATTCTTCAGCAACCATGATGGCAAACAACTTAATGCCATGTGGAATTCATGGAAAACATTTTGTGAGGTCACTAATGTAAAAAGCAAACCAGAAATAGCAAAAAAGAGAATGGAGGTGTGGGTCAAACTAGATAATCTTTTAAAGATCATGAGGCAGCAGGTAACATCAAAAAGTTATGTGACAGATTTCAGAAAGGCGACCAGAGAGCTTATAGAAACCATCATAGAGGCATGGGGTGCCAAAGACATAACATACTACTTGGTGAGCTCCAAAGATATTTTATTCAATTTATTTATTTTTAATTGAAATAAAGATCTAATGAAATTCTTCTGCTTTCCAGCATATTCTTCTTGTGCATGGTGCATTCTTTGCAGAAAAAGAACCACTTGCCATGTGGAACACCCAAGGCATGGAAAAATCTCATTATCAAGCAAGGACAAGCTTCTTTAGGTGTACAAGGAAAGGAGGAGGAGTAACAAAGAGCAATGCCTTTAGAGAGCTTTTTGATTGGTTCTTTAGAAGACAATTACAAAGGACCTCATGCCAAATATAATCAGAAGGATATGGCTATCACCAGACAAATCATGTATCAATATCACAAACTGAAAAAGACCACATTTCAAATAGAGCTTTAATATTTGCAATGTCTTTTATTTCTTTGAGAGATAAAAGATGTCATGTATGTACATTTCATGATGTATTATGCTTTGAAAAGAAATATGTCTACTACCATCAGATGACTTTGACCAGAGAATCAATAACAATTACACCAAAAAAATTTGCAATGTCTTATATCACATTGGGCAATTTCTGTATATGTACATTTGTTGAGATATAGAATTTGAAAAAATCAAGTCATTCCTTGAGCCTTTTGAAAGAGCTTGGCTCTGGCAAATCACCTCTATATCTCAGGAACTCTTTTCTCCTGTATCCAGCAATGCTTTTTAAATCTGACACCCCTGCAGCCATTGCATAGCTTGAATAACAAAGAAAGTACCCTGCCCTTGAAGCATTGAGTCCAGGGGCATATCCAAAAATTCTGAATGCAATTGCTCTTTCAAGCAGTAAAACTCTGAAAGCATTAAAGGGTATTGGAGTAAAACCCATGTATTTTGATAGAGTCCTCAAGCAGAACAGTGCAAAGTCTGGCTCCTCACTATAGTGCTTGTGAATAACACAAAAAGTGTCTGGGTTCAACTTTGGAAGATAGTGGATAATAGAATGAATATCCACCTTTGCTTTTCCTTTCTCTTCTAAGGCTTTTCTTGTTCCCTTGCCCCTGCCAAGGTAATTGTCTTCATCCAATAAAGTTAACTGTGATAAAAATGAAAAACATGGTTAGATGAAGTGCAAGCACACTTAAGGAAACATGTGAAGTAACTTGAAACTACTAGAAAGAAAAGCAAGAGACACGACTGATGCAAGCCATAAGGGTCTTCAGAGAAATTCAGATTGTCGTTATCGCTTGCATCGGTCGTCATCAATATCTATTTGCAAACTGCCTAGAAACATCTAATGTTTGATAAATGAGGGGAATTCCCACAAGCAAGACATGTATTATCATTGCTGCATGCAACTCCTAGACACGACCGATACAAGCGATAAGGCCCAGTGGAAAATATCCGATGGGCCTAATCGCTTGCATCGGTCGTGATCCATTTCTGACACTTCGAATGGAGAACTTGGACAAATCTGATACAAGAAAGAGATTTTGCATTGGTCCCATCTCATATCCTTAACCTAAAGATCTTGAGAACATAGTTAACTGTATACCTTGACGTCATCTTCCTCAAGTCCAAACACGACCGATGCAAGCGATGAGGCCCAGCGGAAAATATCCGATGGGCCTAATCGCTTGCATCGGTCGTGATCCATTTCTGACACTTCGAATGGAGAACTTGGACAAATCTGATACAAGAAAGAGATTTTGCATTGGTCCCATCTCATATCCTTAACCTAAAGTTCTTGAGAACATAGTTAACTGTATACCTTGACGTCATCTTCCTCAAGTCCAAACACGACCGATGCAAGCGATGAGGCCCAGCGGAAAATATCCGATGGGCCTAATCGCTTGCATCGGTCGTGATCCATTTCTGACACTTCGAATGGAGAACTTGGACAAATCTGATACAAGAAAGAGATTTTGCATTGGTCCAATCTCATATCCTTAACCTAAAGTTCTTGAGAATATAGTTAACTGCATACCTTGACGTCATCTTCCTAAAGTCCAAACACGACCGATGCAAGCGATGAGGCCCGACGGAAAATATCTGATGGGCCTTGTCGCTTGCATCGGTCGTGATCGACTTCTGACACTTCTAATGGAGAACTTGGACAAACTGACACAAGATAGAGATTTTGCATCAAGCCCATCTCATCTCCTTTGCCTTTAAATCATGAGAATATATTTTACTACATACTTGACCTCATCTTCCTCTTCAAGTCCGAACACGACCGATGCAAGCGATAAGGCCCAACGGAGATTATCCGTTAGGTTGTATCGTTTGCATCGGTCGTGGTCATTTTCTCACTTAAAAATAGAGATCTCGGACAAAAACTTTAATTGATAGAATATATCAAACAACATACCTTGACCTCATCTTCCTCCTCAATGAGCTCTTTTGAGTCAATACAAATTGTTCCTTTGTCTTCAGCGACATCCAAGAATGAATAGCCACGTCCAAACGAGTATATTCCAAGTTGCTTCTAATGCTCATCAAACTCTTCATCAGCAAGTTTTGGCTTCTCTGAGATAGCTTTCTCAAAGCATTTTGAAAGAGCTTGTGATGAATCTTTGAATTCTTCATTAGACAAATCCAAATCAAGACGCAAAAATTCCTCTCTTCTTTCTCCTTTCTTATTGATGAATCTCCTTGCAACTTCTTCTGCCTCAGCTATAGCTGCAAGATAGTAGTCCTCCCTTAGATTGAAAAGTTCCTGAATGTAAAATAGAGGTATGAACTCTTTCCCAAAGATAAAGTAAAAAGGTAGATTTGGGAGAAGTAGGGACTTCTCAGACACTTGAACTTCTTCAGTTGGCTCCCTTATTGCAGTCTCTGCTTTAAAAGTGGCCACATCAAAATCTTTGACCTGCTCTTCTTCTGCTTGGAGATTGATCTCCTCAACAATCTCCATGACACCTTTCATAGTTTTTGAGCTAGCCTCAAGTGCGAGCTCTAAGCAAGGCTCGTCTTCATCATGAACATTTTCCTCCCTTTCAACTGAGATATGATCAAGCCATATCAAGAAAGCAATGTTTAAAGGGAGCAAGCAGCAGTCCTTTTCATGCTCTGGGCATAAATCAAGCTTCCCTGGCAAAGGGGATATCCTTCTGCATTTTCTTGTGATTTTAGCCCTATCTATTGGATCCTTCCCAAAGATGTGAGGATGGACATAGGTTTTCTGAGAAATAGAAAGGATCCTCCCATTGACCAACCCCAAGAAAATCTCCCACTCATCCTTAAGAAAACTTTTCGAGTTCTCTAAGAGTTTTTCAAAATCAATTTCGGGGTTGAATATGGTCATTGCATCAAGAAAATAATCTACACTTAAACCCTCTTGAACCATGAAATCAAGAAGTTTCTCTGATGGAGAGACACTAAGGATCTCATTCATTACCTCCATCTAAGCTGCAGCTTCTCTTGTATGTCTATTAGGAGAACACAACCGATGCAAGCGACTAGAGCGAGTCAACGTAGGTCAAACGACGAAAATCGCTTGTATCGGTCGTGTCGGCGACGAAAGAAAAATACACATGTAGGTGAGAAATTCTCTGAAGGTTGAAAGTTTGAATTTGTGAAGAAATAGGTATTTATAGGCGAGGAGGGAAGAAACGGTCGAATGAGGTGGACCAATCACAGAGTGCCACGTGGCAACGTGTACGTTGCTCGATGCAACGGATAGATGATGTGGATCAATCAAATCATGCCACGTGGCAAAATACGTTGGAATTCGCAACGGGTATCTGACGTGGACCAATCGGGGCATGCCACGTGGCACAACGGTCAACTCAATTTTGGGACCTATTTAAGCTTCCCTATTCATTTGCTTCTTTTTTTTTTGTCAACACTTGCCAAGCGTGGAGGTTCCATTGCCACCAAGTTTTTTGGCTACTTCACAATTTCTATAGAGAGCGCTCTCTCCGTAAGGTAATGTGGACACGACCGATGCAAGCGATTAGGGACATCCGAGATTTTTGGATAACCCTAATCGCTTGGATCGGTCATGTTTTTTAAATAGCATCGAGTCCTTGATCATACCTTGCAAATTTTGGTTTCTTTTGTGTTGCTTGAGTATAACGCATTGTTACCTTTATTTTAACTTCTATTTATTGAAATATGATGATGAATTCAGGGATGACCGATGCAAGCGATGAGTGACATCCGGGCATTTACGGATGACTCTTATCGCTTGGATCGGTCGTGTCTCTAGTGAGACAAGTTCTCTGAAGGTTGAAAGTTTGAGTTTGTGAAGGAAGTAGCTTTCTATAGGCGAGGAGGGAAGAAACGGTCGAATGAGGTGGACCAATCATAGAGTGCCACGTGGTAAAGTGTACGTTCCCCGATGCAATGGATAGATGACGTGGATCAATCAAATCATGCCACGTGGCAAAAGACGTTGGAATTCGCAATGGGTATCTGACGTGGACCAATCGGAGCATGCCACGTGGCACAATGATCAACTCAGTTTTGGGACCTATTTAAGCTTCCCTATTCATTTCCTTCATTTTTTTCTGTCAACACTTGCCAAGCGTCGAGGTTCCATTGCCACCACGTTTTTAGCCTACTTCATAATTTCTATAGAGAGCGCTCTCTACGTAAGGTAATGTGGACACGACCGATGCAAGCGATTAGGGACATCCGAGATTTTTGGATAACCCTAATCGCTTGGATCGGTCATGTTTTTTAATATCATCGAGTCCTTGATCATAGCTTGCAAATTTTGGTTTCCTTTGCTATGCTTGAGTATAACGCATTGTTACCTTTATTTTAACTACTATTTATTGAAATATGATGATGAATTCAGGGACGATCGATGCAAGCGATGAGGGACGTCCGGGCATTTACGGATAACTCTTATCGCTTGGATCGGTCGTGTCTATTACAGTGGAACAAGTCATTGATTATAGTTTTCCAATTATCTTTTTCTTAGTGGTAATTGAGTATTTTGCATTGTAAGATATATTTTATTGATATTTCATGATAAATTTAAAGACGACCGATGCAAGCGATCAGGGACATACGAGCATTTCTGGATGACTGCTATCGCTTGCATCGGTCGTGCCTCTGATAGTGGAAAGAGTCATTCATTATAGTTTTCCAATTATCGTTTTCTTAGTGATAATTGAGTATTTTGAATTGTAAGATATATTTCATTGATATTTGATGATAAATTTGAAGACGACCGATGCAAGCGATCAGGGACATCCGGGCATTTCCGGATGACTGCTATCGCTTGCATCCGTCGTGCCTCTGATAGTGGAACGAGTCATTGATTATAGTTTTCCAATTATCTTTATCTTAGTGATAATTGAGTATTTTGCATTGTAAGATATTATTTATTGATATTTGATGATTAATTTAAAGACGACCGATGCAAGCGATCAAGGACATCCGGGCATTTTCGGATGACTGTTATCGCTTGCATCGGTCGTGCCTCTGATAGTGGAAAGAGTCATTGATCATAGCTTTTTGAGAGTAAGTTTTGACAGTGGAATATTCCACTTTTCCTAATTCCTTGCCTAAAGACTGATTTTTTGCAGAGTATGGCTAGAACCAAAAAGACAGCAAGGAAGTTGTACCCTGAGGGTCAGGACAAGAATGCCCAAGGGGAAAATGTCCAGGAGCAAAATTCCCAGAAGGTTCAAGCCAATGTGCCAGACAAGCCTTCAAAAAAAAGGGTCAACTACCATGTAAAGTCTTTGAGGGAAATTAGAAGAGCTCAAAAGTCTGTGGGATTGTTGATCCCCAAGACTTCCATTTATGAGAGTTGTCAAGCAGATCTCAGCCAACCTCTGTTCTTTGATGAAGACCTCATCCTTTGTCAATGTGAGGTGGCAAACTCAAGCACTGCTATGCCTGCAAGAAGCTGCAGAGGACTTTGCTATTGATTTTATGAATGATGCCTACTTATGTGCTGCTCATTCTCATAGGGTAACACTAATGGCGAAGGATTATGTTATTGTTTCAAGAATAAGATATAAGTTTGATAAAGCTCTGGTTCCTATTGATCACCACGATAAAAAATTCTTCGATATTTTAAATATACCTCCAGCTCGAGCACCTAAAACAACAGTTGTCATTGAAGAGATCAACGCTCAAGTCACTCATGATCATGAGACTAGAACTGCAGCAAATAGTGAGGAGGAGAGGAAAAAGCAGGGATTATTTACAGAGGAAAGTGCCATCTTAACCCAGATTCAAAAGTTACAGAAAGCAAATAAAGAGCTCCTCAAGAAAGGAGATGGGCAGGTTATAGTTAATGTTGCAATGCCATGGCAAAGTGAATTGTTTCTTGACATTAGACCTGAAGATAACAAAATGTTGAGGGAGCTTCATCTTGAAATATTAGATAGTGTGGTCAACATTTCACTCAGGTATATCTAGAGGCCTTAAAATGCTTTTGTTTTGCATAATTTTCTAGTTCCTTAACTGCATTTTTATTTCTTGATTTGTAGGGTTCTTCTTCAACAATGTGAGGAAGCGGTTCAAAGAAAAGTATTTATTTTAGATCCTCTGGTGACACAGTGTTTTTTGCATAAACATGGAGATGCCAAGTCCTTTCTACAGGGTTTTACAGAAGAAGTAGAATGTGTTATTTACCCATATATTGAAAAGTAAGTATTCATCTTCATTTTGGAAACATATTTGTTTCATTTAAGAAAGTATATTTACATGCAACTCATTGACAGGGGCCATTGGAGTTTGATTATTGTGGACTTCAATGCATATCAAGCTCTTTTCCTCAATTCTCTTCCATCACAACATGGGAATTGCAAAGTGTAAGTTACTATACATTTTGTTGTTCTCTATTTTAAAGCCATGCCCCGTTTTGATTTTCACTTTACAATGCAGTGCTGCAAAGCTTCTCAAGATGCATATTGATCAGAATTTTCCAGGAATAGCTAAAATGAATGAACAAAAGCAATTTGGATACAACCAAATTCATGTGCCATTGCAGAGAGACTCAACATCATGTGGCTGGAGAGTGATTGCAAATGCTGTAAGATTCTTGGAAAGAAGGTTCCACAAACCTGAATTGAATTTATCAGACTACCCGGAAGCATGGATTATCTTGATCAGAGAGAGAGCAATAAATAGTATCATGAAACATGCAATCTGCCCATATGATCCAGACTCACCTCCACCCCCTCCACCTGATAAAAAACAGTCTGAAGATAAAAAGAAAGGGCTTCCTCTTCACTCACCACTAAAGCATGGGAACAACATAAAGAGTCAAGCTGAAAGCTCCAAAAAGGGACAGAAGCAACAGAGAAAGCAAGGCTCTAAAAAGGATAGAAAGGGTTAAATCAATTTTTGAGTCTTAGATTGAAATCAATTGTAAAGCCAACCAAGGTTGGAAGATTTATTTTTTAACAAATTGTATGTAGTTATGCCAATCTTCATCTGGAAGATGGTCACAGTTGTATTGAACCTCTTGAGAGTTTGACAAAAGTTCATTGGATGGTCCAATTAAGTTTATTAATGTCACAATTATGAATGCATTGTGGGTTTTTTACTTCATTCTTGTTGGAAAGTGTTTAAATTCGAGAAGTTACAGAAGGACATAAAGAATTAAGAGGACACGACAGATACAAGCGATACGGGGAATCGGAGAATCTTGGATTGCCCCTATCGCTTGCATCGGTCGTATTATCCATTTCATCACTGTTGCTAGTTTTTATACTCGTGAGTCAAATCTTTACGCAAGGTCACTTCTTGAAGTCTCTCGCGGTAGTTTGCTAACACGACCGATGTAAGCGAAAAGGGCCATCCGACAATTTCAGATTGCACTAGTCGCTTGCATCGGTCGTCTTCACTTATCTCGTCTCCTTTGCTTTATGCCTTAAGACATGCTCTTCTAATATTGAAATACCAAACCTTGGATTGGAATTTGCACCAAGTTCTCCACTCTCTCTTATATTACTTGGTAGTTTGCATTTGTACCATGATAATTTCTCTCGCGGTAGTTTCCTAACACGACCGATGTAAGCGATAAGGGCCATCCGACAATTTTAGATTGCACTAGTCGCTTGCATCGGTCGTCTTCACTTATCTCGTCTCCTCTGCTTTATGCCTTAAGACATGCTCTTCTAATCTCGAAATACCAAACCTTGGATTGGAATTTGCACCAAGTTCTCCACACTCTCTTATATTACTTGGTAGTTTGCGTTTGTACCATGATAATTTCTCTCGCGGTAGTTTGCTAACACGACCGATGTAAGCGATAAGGGCCATCGGACAATTTCAGATTGCACTAGTCGCTTGCATCGGTCGTCTTCACTTATCTCGTCTCCTCTGCTTTATGCCTTAAGACATGCTCTTCTAATATTGAAATACCAAACCTTGGATTGGAATTTGCACCAAGTTCTCCACACTCTCTTATATTACTTGTTATGTGTACCATGATAATTTCTCTTGCATTACTTGAGGACAGAAAAGTTGGATAGAATCAAATTATTTAGCTGAGACTAGTGTGCACCTTTGATAGACTATAATTATTAAATTGAAATTAGATATTCAATTCTAGATCTCTTCTTCATCTAGAATTAACTTATGCAAGTTCCTGTATAATTATTTCTTAGTCATCAATTCACTCCTGCAAAAAAAAATCAATGGAAATATGAAATTAAGGACCTAAAAAATATCTAAGACATTTAAAATTAATAATTTAACACACATTGTTTGTAACCATCCTGCCAAGAAAATTCAATGGAAGTATCAATAGAAGCTTCTATTAGATGAAGATACATTATGTAAGAATGTCAGGGTTAACTTGTTACAATCTTAAAGGTTGGAACTTAATCACCCTTGGTGGCAGGCAGCTTATGCAAGATAATGATTTCTCTTATCTAATGTTAACTATTGCATCATCAATTGAGAATCTACACTGAGATGATACCTCATCAAGGTATTCTAGAAGCTCCCTTACATTTCTGAGATTCCAATTTGCAGTGACAATTATTTTCCTTGATTGAAAATCTGGATGAATCAATACTTCTAACTCAAATTCTGGACAGCTCTCCTCTGAGTCCAAGGCTATCCAAAGTCCAAGCTTTTTTTTCCACCTTCTATAGTCATATCCTAGAACCAGAGATTGTCGACATATCTGATATGAGATTGAAAGAGAATTGGGACTAACTTTACATAAAATAATGTCACCTAGCTTTTGAACTTCTTTGCTATCCCATTCCCTACCTAAAACATCATCAATCTCTGAAATAGGGACTCTCCTATTCAACCACATTGTTTTTGTTTTTTGTAATAACATGTTTTTAAAGCATGCTACAAAGACATGAATAGGCAAAAACCATTGAATCTTTATCCTTCTCGAAATTCGGCCTGCTGACATTGCCTTCTGGATGTCAAATTTAATTTTGCAGAGAAAACTTGAAACTGTTGAATGATCAGGAGCATCCCAATCTAATGAAGAGATGCAAGGACTAGGTACGTGTACAAGAATTCCATAAGAACTCCTCCCTGACGGCACTTGATAATCTGCATAATGGACAAATAACTCTATGCTATTGAAGAATTGAACAAATTTCTCTGCATACATGAGTTTTGCATATTCCTTATGAAGAACTCTGAATGTTCCTGTTAAACATTCAACAGGTTGCCATTCCACAATATTGGAAGGAAAGATATCTGCAGTACAAAAACATATGTTTCATTATACAAAATCAACTGGAATGATAGAAGAGCATTGTCAAACTTCACTTACAGTACGAAGGGAATTGCAGATGATTTTCTAGAACAAGATCCTTAGCGGTGTACACATGTTGTACTCGTGCAAACCAACCGCATCTCTTCAATTTGAAACTGAGAATATGTCCCTTCCAATGGTTTCTTGTGTTGTCTCTTTTGGCACCCTTGACTTTATGGGCACCTCTACAGCTAGGAAGCATAGTAACCCAGTCATTTACTTTCACGGAAAGAGGTTTCCACAAAGAATCCTCTCTTCTGTTGTAAACCTCACATGAAGTTACGCGATTGGAAGGACGACGAGAAGAAGAAGCCATTTGAACTTAGGAGAAGAAGAATGTTCAAAGCGAGAAACCGACGTTCACAAATTTTGGCAGTATTTATAGAAAAAAAGGCTTTGTACACGTGGAAACTTTTGATTTGATGTTAACCCTGTCGTTGAATGATCATGACATTTTGTGAACCCAAAAATATTTCGTATCTTCAAAAATCAATTCCTTCTTGGAAATTCGAGAATATGCTTTGTGTAGTGTGCAAAAGTATCTTTTTTTGCATCAAACCGAAAAATTATACACTGAATACGAGACTCTTCATCACTTTAGCGACGCTTTGAAAGAAAATTGTATTAAAAAAAGAAATTCTCCATACGGTTAAAAGAGATAGCAATGTTATATTCTTGTACACGTGGAAAGACGCTATTTGTCAATTTCCTTTATCTCTCATTAGCAAATAGCCCCTTTTCGGCCGTTTTTCGCCCTAATGCTTGAGGAAACTCCAAGTCTGAAGGAATAGGAGGGAACACCAGGTTGGGTCCTTTTGCACTTGGTCTGGGTAGGCGAATGATAAATGGTCGGACACGCCTCGTTTGTGGAGGGGTCACCTCTGGTGTGGTAGTGGCTCCCCTTGTTGAGCGCATGGTAATTGAACTCCCCCTCTCATCTTCTTCGATGGAGGGCCCGCCGTTGATAGTCATCTTTGGAACTCTTGGGCCGTGGACCATACTAGTGCTCTTTGGATGGGCACGTCGTACGCTAAGCACCTGTAAATTATTCTTGTGAGAGCACAACATCCATGAAGTACATTTTTCTGTTTCTTATTCCACCGTTGATGGGCTAGGTGTATTTGATCGATGATCCAGTGCGGTATGTTGATGGTGAGATTCTCTGTCTCCGCCAAGTACAAGCTGAACCATATCTTTTTTGGTGGCATAGTGAATCTTTCTTGGGCGGGAAAAGCAAAATGTTGCATAATAGTTCATAGGTGTAGAGCAATGGTAGGTGTCATTGCTACCATCTCCTTCAATTTGTTGAGATCCTTATGCTTCATCCTGCCTGGAACCATTGTTTCTTTCTCCGTGGGAATATGCATTCCTTGCATGTTCAATGCTGCCCGTACCAAATTGAGGGTTGGTTTGAATCTCTTGAGTTCGTGGCCTGGCAATAGTGAGGGTAGCACAAAAGTACTATCGCCTCCCTTGGCCCTGCTAGGAGTGATGGTACTGATAAAATAGGAGCAGCGAAGGAAATCTGGCTTAGGCAAATGTACTCTGAAATAGGTATCCAATCCCGCTTTGGTCCAAACCGATCGCATTACTTCTGCATTTTGATAGTTCTCAAATTCGCGATTGAAGAAATGGTAGCGTCCCCATTTGCCATTGAACTCAATTTCTGCTTCCCAGAAGTAGGTGCCATCACCCAATGGCCCTGCGACATCACTAAACCAATGAGCCTGTTTCCCCACTTGAGAAGTGTGTCCCTGAGGAGGGTCTTGAATCGGGAGAACATGCACCACTTGAAGTTCTTGAGGCCTTTCGGTGAGTGGTGGTTCCAAGAGGAGGGTTTCAATGTCCACAATATGTGCGCTAGACCCTGCCTGGGAACTAGTGCCTCCCGCTTCTGCCATTGTTATTGCTTGCTTGCTAGTTCTATGAGAATATAGATCATGCATTAATATTGTAATGGACAAGATAGAACAATTTTTGTCCCCGTTACAACATTATCATGAGGTGAGTAATGGGTTAGTGGGTCAGTGAGTGCTCGATGATTGTGTGTGTAGTTAATGAATGGATAGTTCTACGAGCTAGAGGGGAAGATGCAGTGTATGAGTGATGTAGTTAGCAAGTGAGGATGAATTTACACATGGGTTTGGGGGTTTTATTACAAGTTTTAGGCTGCCAAACACAAGGGATGGATTTTGGTTTTGGTTTAGTGGAGACACTGGAAGGCTTTATGAGTATGTTTGCTTGGGAATGAGGCGTTTTTGGGACCCATTTACAAGTGAGTCTGTGCGTGCTTCTGGGCGACTATGTGATTGTGCGTATTAAACAAGAGTGGGTAACGGCTCCTTGAGTGAGTGAACCCTGTCGTGTATGATGTGAATCGTGCGAGACTAGTTGAGCCTGCAAGCAAGCCTTAGGCACCCAAATTTGTTTGATTGTGGGCCAGCCTTCATCGACTTCTTGGGTACCCAAATAGATTTCAATTTCCCAAAAGAAGTTTTGGAAGTCTTCTTATTAGCATCATGTCGCTGATTGCTAATAGGAAGTTGAGATGATTGTTGTCGCTTGACTGTAATAGGCCGCTCGCCTTTTCGCACCCACAATTGTTTCAATGGCTGAGTCATTCTGCTTCGCACGTTCTTCTGGCCTCCAGCATAGGTAGTCTTCAGTAATTGATCTGCCTTTGTTTGCTGCCTCCCTCTGGCCTTTGGAAAAGAAGGGAGTTCCGTTGAGTCCTTGACTTCTTTATTGAGATCACCATTCCTCTGCATCACATAGCTTTGGACAAGAACAGCATGGTCAACTTCATGTTTACCCCTAGAAGGACCAGGAGTCTGTGCCTTTCCTTGAGTGCTCCATTATCTAACTCAACTGTAATTCGACTCTGTTTTACCCATACCTGAAGAAGTCCACTTCTTAGGTTTAAGTTGACTGCATGGTCATAGATCCAGTCTTGACCCAAGACCAGAGGCTCAGTGAGATCCTCATCTTGACACACTAGTACCTTAACTGTCATTGGAACATCTTGAATGGACAGGGGAAGTTCCACCTCACCCATGCAAGGGGTTTCCACACCTCCCAATCCTATGAGATATGCTTCTATAGGATTGACTTTTAATTTCAATTCTCGACAGTAAGAAAGTCTCACCGCACTAGTGGCTGCACCTGAGTCCATCAATGCTCGCACAATTTTTGCACTAACTCCTTGTCCTATCTCTAAGGTCACAAAAGGACGTCTATCGATTATTCTTTGGGAACTTATTCCTAAAACTTCACACATTGCCACATGATATCCTGGATCTTCATAGGCACATGTCCTAGGATGATCCCTACCCTGCCGTCTCAACTTCATCCTTCTGATGCGTTCTAAAGCTTCTGCTTGGGCTTCTTCTCGAACTCGTTTTTCTTCTTCTTTGCGTTTCTTAGCAGTGTTGAGTCGATTGAGCATTTCTTTTGTGAGAGGTTCCTGATACAACTTGACTCTGCACCCGCTGATGTAGCTCGGAAGAATATCACCTTCTAAGGTGGCTAGTTGTACTGCTCCACTCGTTGAGATCCTATTTATGATCATAGGTCCATAGCCACGTTTCTCTAATTTTCTTGCATGTTGCTTCAAAGTGTAGACGAAAACTAGGTCTCCGGCCTTTAATCCTTTATCCTTAACATGGGCATCAAAGTACGCCTTCTTCCTTTTCTTAATTGCATATATTCCTTCTGCCGCTCTTAGTCTCGTTTCACCTAATCGTTCAAGGTCAAAAATCCTCGAAGAGAGTTCATGGCCCGTCCACTCATGCTCTTGTGCTATTCTCAATGTGGGAATCAAGAAGTCCAAAGGTAGCACAACATTTTGGCCAAATACCATCTGAAAGGGTGTGGCTTGGAGTACCGTTTTATAGGCCACTCGGTATGCCCAAATAGCATGGTGTAGCTGTTTGTCCCAATCAGAGCGTTTATTATTCACCAATTTGGTAAGCACATTGCATAGAATCTTGTTTGTGCTTTCGGCCTGGCCATTAGCTTGTGGGTGATAGGGGGCAGACTTCTTATGTACTACCAAGAACTCTTGGAGCAGATTTCTGATAACTTCATTCAAGAAGTGAGTGCCTCTATCACTTACCAGCTCTATAGGTAGCCCGTATCTCGTGAATACATTCTCGAATAAGAACTTAGCAGTTGTCTGAGCATCGTTCTTTGTCGTAGCTTTTACCTCTACCCACTTTGTTAGATAGTCTGTGGCAACAATGATGTATTCGGCATGTGAACCCTTAGCTGGGGGATTAATAGGACCTACGAAGTCTATTCCCCACTTAGAGAATGCACGTCCACCCATAATAGGTTTCAGTGGCATCTCATCCTTGCGTATAGGATACTGAGTTCTTTGACAAACATCACACCGTTTCACATAGGTATGTGCATCCATGTGAAGGGTGGGCCACCAGAAGCCCGCAAATAGTATTGCCTTGATCACCCAATCTGGTCCAAAATGTCCCCCTGCTACACCTTGGTGAGCTGCTTCCAAGATCTTGAGATATTCGCTCTCATGGACACATAGTCTCAGGTAACCATCTTTACCACGCTTGTATAGATTATCACCAATGAGTGAGTAATCTAGGGCTTCTTGTTCTAGACTTCTTCATCTGGCCAGTGTCATATCTTGAGGAAATGTTCTCATCCTCAGGAAATCTACTAATGGTTCACTCCAATCTGGAACTATGGACACTTGATATAGAGTGGCATGTTCCACAGGCGGTTTAGTGCAACAGATTGGACATTCCTTACACAACTTTTGGACATCAGCTTCCATAGTCGGCCAATGCACTCCGAGTTTCCTTAGTGTCTGTAGGGTTCGTTGCTTCGAGTAGTGTTGCTCTAATGCACCTACATGTGCTAATTGCAACCATTTAGCGTACTCATCCTCTTCCACACAACAAGCCAATATCCCTTGATCTATCTGTTTGTACATGCTTCCTGCCATGATATGGTACTTCTGGGCTTTTACTACCTCTCTATCTTGAGTGTTTATGACTAGGTGATTAGGCCCGTAGGTCAGTACTGGCACTAATGCCTTAGCCCACTGAGGTACAACTTCTAGGTTAAACAAGTAAGCATCAGGAAGGTCATCTGATACTCCTTGTGGGGCTTCTCCCGATGTGAGCCTAGAGAGATGGTCTGCTCTCAAGTGGGTCTTCCCTTTCCTCACCACAACCTCGAAGTCGTATTCCATTAGTAAGAGAAACCATCTTACTAATCTACCTGTATTGCATGGCTTGTTTACCAAGTACAACAGTGCTTGATGATTAGTAAAAAATCTAAACCTATTTGCAAGCAAATAGTGTCTAAACTTTTTAACTGCATATACCATGGCTAATCCCTCTCGTTCAGTGGTTGTATAGTTTCGTTCAGCCGCATTCAATTGTCTACTAGCATAGGCAATTGGAAGATCCATATTGCCTTCGCCCGTAGGTTGTGCAAGTACACATCCAATAGCATAATTGGATGCATCCACATGAACATGGAAGGGCTTATTCCAATCCGGTGTGGTCAAGATTGGTGTTGAACACAATCTTCTTTTGAGCTCATTGAAGGAGTTCTCACATTCATCAGTCCACTCGAAGTTAGTCAAAAGTCCATACAGAGGCTTTGCTATGATGGCATACATGTGTATAAACCGTCGGTAATAACCACAATGCCCCATGAAAGCTTGTACTTCCTTGACATTCTTTGGCCTAGGTAGCTCTGCGATGGCTCTTACCTTCTCTTCATCAGTGGATATGCCATTCTTTGACACTATGTGTCCTAGAATCTTGCCTTGCCTGACCATGAAAACACACTTTTCTGGGTTCAAGCAGACTTGATACTCTCTACATTTGTCAAAGATTTGCCTGAGTTCTGGTATATGTGTCTGTCTAATGTTGGAATGAGCACAGAGATCATCAACATAGACCTCTAAATTCTTCCTCACGAATTCTTTAAACACGTGACACATCAATCTTTGGAAGGTTGCAGGGGCATTGGTCAGCCCGAATGGCATTACTCTAAAAGCAAATATGCCCCATTTTGTGGCAAAAGCTGTCTTATAATGATCTTCTGGAGCTATGGCTACTTGATTGTAGCCCAAAAATCCATCACGGAAGTTGTACACTTCCTTTCCTGCTACTCTTTCTAAGAGATGTTCTGTGATAGGAAGCAGATAGTTATCTCGAATTGTGGCTGCATTGACCTTCTTCAAGTTAATGCATACATGCAGCTTTCCATTCTTCTTGGGCACCACTACAATGGGGGATACCCATTCAGTGTGCTCAATTTCATAGATGAATCCAGCTTCTACTAGTCTATCTATCTCCTCTTTGATCTTAGCAGCATAGTTATCATTATATGTGTATGGCTTTTGCTTGGAGGGTTTCGCATATGAGGTCATGGGAATTGTGTGTGAGCATATGTCTGGGTCAACACCCTTCAAATCCTTGTAGCTCCAAGCAAACACATCTCTCTATTCTCTTAGCAAGGCTATCAATTCACGCTCTTCTTCTTCCGTCAGGTCATGTCCTATATAAGTACATCTCTCCTATCCTTCTTCTAGGGCTACCACTATTTTCTTGGTGGTTTCTTTGTTATCATAGGCTTCTCATGATTGTGCCTCTCGTTTAGGCATTCTGATCATGAATCTCCTGTCATCTATCTCATACTTCCTAAAATATTCTGGGACCTCAAACAAAGATTCTTCCTCTTCTGATGTGACTTCTCTCTTCTTTCTTTTCTTTCCTTCTTCCTTCGGGGTCACATGTGTGGCTAACCTTACATCATTTGTAAGCTCTCCGTGCCTCTGGGGTTGAAATTCTATTTCATAGAAGTATTCTTTATCTGATGCAAAAGGTGGGTCCATAATGATTGACTCTAGATCGGAGTCGCTCGCATCCTCAAATGCATCAGGGCTAGGTTCACACTCTTCTAAAACTACATCTCCCATGATTGGCTCTATGGAGAAAACTGAAATGTCATAGCCATCCTCATCAGAGTGGAGTGTCCATTGTTCTTCATTAATGGCTACATCCATGGTTGCTAGGATTTTTGCCCAGCCGTGGGGTTCAAATTCTTCATCAGGAAATACTACAGGTGCATAGGCTGGGTCTTGAATGGATCTACGTGTTTCTTTTGCACCTATCTCTCTGGCTTTTTCTCTCTTCTCTTCTTCCACTGCCACTTTACACATCTATAAGTGAGTGTCTTCATGCATCCATGAGGATCCTGATCCTATGGAGTGCACAGACTCCATGTCATCCTTGGCTCTATGGATGGGAATCCATTGAATAGGCGGGACATCTCTATGATAGTAATCTTTGAGATTGACTTTGGTCGTAACACCTAAGTGTTGCAAATACAAGGAATTGGTTCCCCAATCCTGGACCACTTGCAACTGTCGCATAAATGGTCTTCCCAATCATCTCATAGGCATGATTCTTGCTAAAATCACATATGGCGAAAGTATGCTCAAACTCAACACCGCATGTAGTGAGAGTTATTCCTTCCAGCAGTCCTAAAGGCCTCTCTATGTGACCATCAGCCATTTGCAATTTCATCCTCATGGGCCTGAGTGCTGGCTTGCCCCAACACTTCCATAGGGAAGTGGTGGCAATAGCAACTCTTGCACCTGAGTCTAGAATTGCCTTGGTTGTGTACCCCTGATGGGTAATGGGAAGATAGGTGTTTCCTTCTTCACCTTCACTCATATCTCCTATCTTGTCTAGAGGAGTTTCTGGCACTATCGTATGAGAACCTACCTGGGAATGAGGTTTTGCTATCTCTGGTACTTGTTTGGCTACATGTTTACATAACTCTGGCCTAACTTTGAGTAGCTCTTCTAAGGTGAGGTTGCACTACACCTTAGTGTTTTTCACTACCTCCGTATTCCTAGGTATGACTGAGTCATCGTTTCTTACCATGACTGTGGGTGCTCTCATACAGGTCCACTTGGCTTCCCATGCGCTTGTGAAGTGGGGTAATTCATGTAAAGAATTAGACTCAAAGTCTAATCTCTCTTGAGACTGGGTGCTCTCTTGCTCTCCATAAATGGAAGGAATATCTTGTGGGAATTGATCATGTGTATCATCCACAAGTTCAATGGGAGGAGGGGCTTCACTTTCATTAGCCCATTTGTCTTCTTGAATCTCTCATAGGAATTCTGGAGTGAACCTATTCATAGAAGAGGAGATGTCTGATTCAGTGGAATTGGGCACATAAGCTTCCTATGGGGGATGGCTTATGTTTTTGCTTGCCTCATCTCTTTCTTGATTTTTTTCTTCCTTGGCAGATCTTGCAATTATGCTCTCTAACTTCTCTAGGAGTCCATCCAAGTGCAATTGTGTCTTAGCTGAGCTTGAGTAGTTGAAAAGGCGACTGGCTTCAAACATGGTCTGAGCCAATGCGACCATTTTTGCACACAGCTTGGTTCTCTCTATCTCTAGGTCATCTCTAGGGTAGCACTTGTCATGATCCGTCACATTTGGCCCTTCTTGGATTCTGGCCTGATATGCCTTAAGCATCATGTCTATGTCGTCAAGAGTGGGGTCAGCTAGCACTGATCCTACTCTAGGGGGTGGTGGAATGGTCTGAGATAGGTGGATAGATGGTGGGTTAGATGGTGATGGAAATGAGGGTGGTGGTATGTGAGAGTTTGTTTGAGAGGTGAGCTCAAAAATTTTGGCTTTTGTTTCTCTTATGCTTTCTTCTAAGTCGCTCATCTTTTTAGACCATTGTCTTTTCATTCTTTCTCGACTATCCCTCCAGGCTCTCGACCGTTTCTTGGCTATGCTCTCGGTTTCACTAACCTCTGCACTCTTCTCTTGACCTATTCCTAGGTTCTGTTGCAAAGCCTGGGCCCTAGTGACCACTTGCGCTGGTGCAGTGGAAGTGACACTTCCTATTGAGTCTACAACTAAGCCAATAACGTTAATTGGAGTTATTTTTGGCATATTATTAGGATTCTTTGGGTAGTCTCGTAAAAGATGCTCCTTTCCACAATCTTGGCAAAAGCCTTGAATTGTCACTGACTGGGGTTGTGTAGGTGGAGGTAAGGGGCAATCACGAATGAGGTGATCTCCCTGACATCTGTAGCATGGCCCCCTAGGGCATGAGGGTCTTACCTGTCTAGGTTGAGGTCTAGAGTTGGGGTTTGCGTACATGACGTTTGTGTAGTCTGGCTCCCAACTAGGTTCATTCGGTTCTTCACTATAGTAGGACTCACCATGTTCAGGAGACTGCATATAGTAAGCTTGGGGACTATCAATATGTGTAGAATCAAAGCTATGGTCACTAGGATCCCTTTCTGAAAGCAGTGGTGTCACTGGCACTATAGCTCTATTCAAATTTTCCTCAGTTGCAGCATACTTTACAGGAATCACATTAGCGGGGGTTGGAGGTTGTTGAGCTAACATAGGTTGTGGCCTCTGTTGGTTTTGGTAGGGTTGTTGATAGGATTGCTGCGGTCTACCATATTGTTGTGGAGGGTACTGGTTCTGGTATCTTCCCTATTGTGGATAGGGCTGAGGGTAGGTTTGTCTAACTGCTTGCTTATTGTATGGACAGTCTTGTGTTGTGTGATTTGTGTATCTCCGTTCTATGGTGCAGTATTGGCTGCTGGGGTTCACTTGGGGTTGAGCCATGATGGGACATACATTCGCCATATGGTCACCACCGCAAGTATAGCACCTCTTTATTGGGGCAAATCTAGGAATTTGTTTAATAGAGACACCTAGTTTTTGAGCTACTTTCTCCGCAAGTTCTTCAATAGATGTGGATTGCGAGGAAGAGAGACTAGAGGCACTATCTGAATCTTTGTAGATTTTGGAAAGATCTAACTCCTCCCCTCGGTTATCCTCAATGTCGATGCACATGTGTACACACTCTTCTATGGTCCTAGGGTCCTTCAAGTACACATAGGATCGCAACTTTGTACTTAGCAATCCATCCAAGAATAAAGCCATTTGTTTGGCTAGTGTTGGTAGCTCAAGAACAGGGCATCTCTCAAGATATTGCCTAAATCTTCTTCCTGCAAGTCTTAGGGTCTCTTGAGGGGTCTGCTTGAAGCTGTATATCAATGACGAAGTATTATGCCTTATGCCACTTTTAGAGAATTCGGTGATGAAGGCCTCTAAGAGTTGGTCTATGCTCTTGAACTGTCTCTCATTCAATAATTAAAACCACGTAAGGGCTGTGTTCCTAAGTGTTAGACCAAAGGCATTATATTGTGTGAATAGGTCCTCAACTTGTTCAGCTCTCAAGACTTGCCTAAAATCGGCCACATGATCATATGGGTCTCCTGTGCCATCGAAGTAATTCTTCATGGACTTAACTAACTGAGTCGGTCTCAAAATCCTGGCGTGTTCCCTAGGCCTTGGCAGAGGGAAATCATTAGCATTCCTCTGGTTCCTTGGGGCTCTAAGTCCCTCAGGTTCCACTCTATTTGTTTCCGTTCTCGTTCTATCCCTTCCCACTGGGTTGGCAAAGCTTACCTCTGGTCTATCTCTATGTCTATCTCTTTGAGTTCCATGAGTGTGGGAGGTTCCAGCTCCTTGGTGACAAAAGACACATTCGATCTTGGTTGGGGGAAAATGAATTCACCTTTCCAAGTGTAAGCATGCCTATCATTTTCTATAACCACAAAGATCCTCTCTGAAGAGTGATCTAAGTAGGTCACTCTACCTGGACTATCAGGATCTTTGAACTCATATATCATGATTGTTCCTACCTCATTCGGCTGATTAGATCTATATCTCCAAAAGGCTTCATCAGTCTCTCGGTTCAGGAGTAGATCTATGCTCTTATTGTCTTGGGGAATCCACTCTGGTGTGATAATCCTAGTGAGAACAGATTTGCCTCAGGGGGTTCTAGGTTCTACACCCATGTTTCCTTGCTCTAGGTCACCTAAGTCCGTTTCTGGGACCACATTCCCAAATTCATCTGTCCTATCTGGATGGCTGGTGACTACATATATTGTCCCTTCCTTGTCTAAGTATGCTCCATTTTCAAACTTGACAGCTGGGTGCTCTAGTCCAATGGATTGGTCAGGGTTTTTAATCTGGACCACAGATCCTAGGCCGTCCTCATAGATGCTAGCACCTAATCGGTTAGTCCTAAGGTATTCGAGTTGCGTCTTGTAAGGGCCTTCTACCCTATGTAAATATGGCACTCCGAAACTTCCTGTAGGTCTCTCCATAACGTGGGACATCTCAGACTCGCTAGTCTCAGAGCTAGGGTAGTACGAATGATGGCTCAACTGCTGGGCCCAAGACCTAGCAGTATGATTGACACTAGCCTCTGAAGATCTAAGACTTTGTCTATCTCTCCCTAGGTGTCGTCCTGATCTAAGGTTCATAAGCCCAATTGAATAATCCCAAATTTTTTCCCAAGTACACTGCGTTGCTGAGTTCTTTTGTATTAGTCACTTGTTCTTTTTTAATTGCTCTTAGGGTGTCACTTCTTGTCCAATTAATCTTTGTCGCAAGGAACACTTAAGTTTGTATCGTACTTTGAGTGCGGTTGCTCTATTTAATTTCTTTTCCCTTAGGTTGTTTCGCAATTGTAATCTCCTAACACTTGCACTTGAGTGATTAGAGTTCTTGGACTTGGTCGTGCTTAATGTGTCCTTAATTAATCAAGACCTCTGTAGCTCAGTGATGAGTAGCACCTCCTTTATTGTCAATCCGGGAAGACATGGGGATGGTATGAAGACCTCGAGCAAGTGAAGGCACAAATGTGTGAGTGAGAAGCACACTAACATGCACACACATACACACACACGCGCACACACGGCAAGAACAAAGAGAGTAAGACAATGGAATCACTTCTATTGCAACCAAGTTCTCATACAAGCTCAAAACTACAAAAAGCTAGCTCAAAAATGAGCTCTCTAGCTCTATTTATAGTTTTTGCCTAGCTTTGGCCCTGTCCAGACCTAGTGTCCGGCCTAGTTAAAAATTAGGTTCCAGGGTTTATTTGAGGGCTCAAACGAGATCTAAAAAATACGAAAATTGGCAGGCAACTACTTCTAAGGCTCCTCAAGCTCGAGGATTCCTTGGCTTGTACAAAATGGAGCTACAAAAAGGTGAAAATGGTATTTACAGGGGTTTTCAGTGATGAGAATCACTTTAAAATGATGTAAGGGTTTTGGAAAAAATGAAGGGTTGCCTTAGTGTTAGATCTGCATGTGTGTCCGTACTTGCTTCTTCTCGTATACTGTCAACACTCTCCCCCCCCTAGTGTCTGTCGCCTCTGACAGACCTCTGCTCCACTGTTTGATCGATGTACTTTTGCAGGAGGTCGGTTGCCAATTCTTGTTCTTTTATACGTAGTCCCCGGACCAAATCGCTCTGGAGGGCATCCCAATTCACGGCTCCAGGCATGTTAGGCTGTGGCGTAGTGTAGAGCTCTGAATGCATTGCTTGCTCGCACGCAAATAGTTGCAGCAGGTGGGTTGGTCGTGGTGCAAATACCTCAGATTGTGCTTCCCAAAATCCCGTGGTAAACATGTTGTCGAAAGTTTGCTTATAGCAGGCAGGGAGATATCTGATGCGTGCGTGCCATGCATAAGCGACTCGTATGCTTGGGGTTGTGCTCATATCATACAGGAGGTCATAATTACCATTGATGAAGCCGGGAATCGGAGGCTGAATGTTACATACATTGCGGAAGGTTTTGAGCACAACCTGCATCATATCAAATATCTTGAGTAGCATTTGTGCAGCCACATCTGGCATGGAGTGGAGGCATGGAAGCCAATATCGGATGGTAGCCATCATGTACGCTGTTGTAGGTGAGCCTGTTGGTGGTGCGATTTTGGGGTAGTTCAGCCACTGTTTGCAATTCACATTGTTCTGAACCTTGATGGCGAATGCTTTCCAGGAGCGTCTTCTTTGTACCGGTCCAAAGCATGGGTTATATTTCAGATGCATGGGAGCATGATCCCATGTTCGTAACATTTCCGGATAGGTCTCCAGTAACTTTTGCCTCCATATGGGCTGGAATATAGCCCCTTTTTTGGCTGCCTCTGGGATGTCCTCGGGTTCGAATTGTGTTGCGAAAGAGGGATACTTGTTGGTTATGCGTTTGATCTCAGCATTGTAGTCCGCCAACAATAAAAAATAAGGTTTATACTGTAACTCTGAGCTAGTTATCAACCACCTAGGAGCCAAGTTCGAGAAATATTCAGACTTGAGTATGGTCTCCTCTATGGTTTTCATGGCTAGCATCTGGGTTGCAACCCGCTCTTCGTGAGTGTGGCCCATCTCCTCTACCTGCTTCATCCATGCTGACGGGGGTTCCTCATATGTATCCTGTCCCTCTTCAGTGATCCTGCCACCTGGAAGAGGTTGTGGCTCATAATTATCTTCGAATGTTTCTTCCATCGGAATGGCAATGGTCTCCTCTTCACTTGGCTGATCAGGTGGGGAGGGGGGTCGTTCATATTGTAATAATTTAATTTTTAACTCGGCCACCTCCTGACGTAGCTCTAGTACTTTGTTGGTCACTGATAATTCCGGCTCTGGTGAGGTTGCAGCATTGGCCATCTCTTTAGGTTCTCGTTGGTGTGGTGCAGGCACTTGGGATTTTTGTAGGTCTTTGACTTGGTCAGCAAGCTGATCATGTGCTTCTAAGAGACTGGCATAGGTTTCCAATATTTGTTGTATGTTTTCTGAGGGGATGGCTTGGAATTTAGCAGGGTCGATGGGTGCTCCCGGGGTGTTTTCCATGGCCGCTTCTAGGTTCTCCTGGTTTTGTTGTTGTAGCCTTCTGTTCTCTTCTTGAGCCGCTGCTAGATGGCGACGTAGTAGAGCCATGTTGCATTGAAGTCTCGCATTGCGGCCCATTTGTTCTTTGAGTTGTTCCTCCATAGCTTTGCCTGTCTCTGCATACTTAGCTTCGAGTTCTGTCTTCGATTGTTGGAGGTCAGTCACCTGGTGTTGTATTACCTAGTTCCAAGGCATCGACTCGTGCCTGGAGTTGAGCCGAGAGATTGCACAGCTCTGTGTTATTTTCTTCTAATAGCTTATACTCTTGCTTAAGCTGAGTGGCTGCTTCAACCATGGTATCTAGTGCATTACTAAATGATGTGGATGCATGGGTAGAGGTGGAACATGCAAAGGGTCGGGAAATGGGGAAGGGAAAAGTGGATGATGTGCCTATGAGTGAAGTGAGATGTGATGATGGTGGAACAGACGTGGCGGTGGGTGCTCCTGTGGATGGTGAAATATCCATGGGGTCGGATGTGATAGTGTGTGAAGTGTGAATTGTGAATACGGGAACGATAGGTGGTGTGTTAGTGGTGGCAGTGAATGTGGGGGAGTGGGGTTGGGGAAAGGACTTTTTATTATAATTCTCCACCTGTTGGAGTATATTTACAAGGTTTGTCCAGAATGACGGTTGTGTGACTTGGGTTGAGCCTGAGGCAGTTACAAGGGAAGTGGTGGATAGGGTTTGGGAGAGGGGAAATGTGTGGGTGAATGGAAAAGGATGGGATAAGGTCTGGCTAGTGGCAAGTTGTTGTCCATGGGCGGGGAGATAGGAAGGGTAACCTATTATGGTTTGATCGGTGGCAGGATGTCCTGTGTGAGATTCACAAATTTGGGCGGAAGTGATGGATGTGGGTAAGGGGGAGGGTGTAAAAACAGAGGTGTGTACAATGGTTTCATGATGGGTGGATATCGATTGTTCAGAAAGACTGGTGGAGAAGGGTTCTGAGGGTTGAATGGAAGGTGACGGTGGAGATGGTACCTGTGTAATTACATCTTGTTCGTCAGTGGGACTTGGGCTCGTCATGTGAACATCCTCTGAAATTGTGGAAGGCAAGGCCGTAGAGACTTCCATTTGAATCATTTTTCCTCGTCGTGGCCATGTATCAATCCTTCGTTGATCATAGGTAGGGTTCTCCTGATAGACCATTGTCCTCAATGCTTCCCCGATCCCACATGTGTCCGCCAACAGATTCAATGATTCAACAAAATGTGGGTCTACATTCTCCGCCTGCAGCATTTGGTTCACTAGGGCTCTGTTCGCCTCTTCTGTCATCTTATGTCTTCTCTGTACCTGCTTGATTGTCTTGTATAGCCGCTTGAGTTGTGCTGTGTAAGCAGGGGCCTCCTCTTCACTCTCCTCTGGTTCATTCCCCCGTTCTTCTTCCTGATTTTGTGTGCTAGGACCATGAGTATGTGGTGCCTCTTCTCCCAAATGTACCCTGCTTGTCTCGCCCTGTGGATGTTCTCCTTGGAATGATGATCCTAGATCGGCATTGTCAGGAAAATCTTCACTATCAGATAAGTGGGCTGTCTGCAGGAATCTTTCAAAATCAAAATTGGGATCCTCAGTTAAGGCGGTCATAGATGCAAACTCGGCCTCAGTAGGTACCACGTCCCCTGCTTGAACTCCTTGAAGATGGATCGTGAAAGGTGCGACCTGGGCTTCTTCTCTGGGGGAAGCTTCGGTCGTGGCCTCGTGAGGGATCATTACCTAGGAGAGTGATCCACGCATTCGTTTCGCAGGCTGCTTCCCTGACTTCCGCCCCTTGAAAAACTCCAGTTGTGAATATTTAAGGGCCCTGGCTATTGGCACATCATATGCAAGACGTCTATAAATAATTCTGGTAATCGCACAGCAGCCGTGTAATGTATGCTTCCTCACACCCTGCTTGCGTGCTTCATACAGTTGATCCAGAATCCATACAGGCATCTTAATTGGCAAGCTTCCAGTCTCTGCTAAATATAATCCATACCATATTTTCTTGTGAGGTTGGGTAAAGCGGTCCTGAGCTGGAAATGCGAAGTGTTGAAGGCACATTCGCAAGGGTATGGCGATGTTAGGGGTGAGGGCACACATGTCCTTCAACTTCTTGATTCTGTTGCTCTTCATTGACTCTGGTATCAAGGGATCGCAATCGAAAGGCACATGGGTGCCATACATCTGAAGAGCTTCCCTTATTAAAGTAACATTTAACTCAAACTTCTTCATTTCCTCCTGGTTTGATAGGGAGGGCACCCAGAATGTGCCTGAATGATCTTTATCTCTTGTCGGCTTCAGTGTGGCAATCAAGTAGTAGCACCTAAGAAAGTCTGGCCTAGGCAAAGCTGCACTAAAGTAATCTTGCAATCCCGCTTTCTGCCAAATATCCTGAAGAGGAGCTGCATTTTGCAATGCTTCAAATTCTCGTGAGAAGAACTGGAAGGTCCACCACACTCCTCCACATTCCATCTTGGATTCCCAGATATGATCAGTGTCTCCCAAATCTCCTGGCATCTCATTGAACCACTGAGAATGCCCCTTTACTCTTTCTGTTAGGCCACTTGGTGGATCTGGAATAGGAATTCTCCGCACGTTCACGAACTCTTCAGGCCGAGCTGTTGGTGGGGCCTCCACTGGCATGGCATCCCAATTGATTTGAGCACCAGAGCCTGCCTGAGAGCTTGTGCCTGCCGCTGCTGCCATGGGAATCGGGTGCTTATCTGCTAGAAGAAGAAAGGCACATTAGTGTTGCATAGGAAACAGTATGTAATGGTGTTCCCTTCACAATACTAACATGACAATCCCGAAGGTTAGTGGTCAGAGGTGAAGTGCTTGTGATAGATCTGAGTGGTGATTAGAGGTCAGTATCATCCTAGATGCCTACTTTGGTTATGCAATGGACTCAGAATGCACCTATGTCAGAGAGGATGGATTTACAAAAATTGGGTCTGGGGGTTTGATACATGGTTTAAGTCTCCAAACTTTGATAGGGGATTCGTAGCTCTTAGAGCTAAAGACAGGCAACGGTTTATGAACTAGATTGTGATGGATTTGGGACCTTTTGGGTACCCATTTCCAGACATTCCTCGATGTGACTGAGTGTGGGTCAGAGTGGTATTTAGGTAGAGTTCCTGCGTTGTTAGTCGAGAGGACTTGAGAGTGTTAAATTATGCCAGTAACTAGAGTTGGAGCTATTTGGGCTTGTAAACAGGCCTTGGGCATCCATATGTGTCTAGCATTGGGGCTAGCCTTCCTTGACCGCTTAGGGACCCAAATAGATGTGGTGTGCCTAGGAGGTTTCCTAGGGTACTCCTTCACTTATGTCTGTGATGGTGTGGCTTGTTTGTTGTCTCCTCGAGAGTCTGCTATTAGAGTGGTGGGTTTTCCATCCTTGCGTATCTAGATCTGCTTCGCGCCACGAGGTGCTCCGTGTTGCACGGGTTGGCACTCCTGCCTCTTGATCAGCGGCCTCCTTCGTGTCGAGTGATGTTCGGTCTGCCCGTTTAGAATCTTCTTTGGATCAGTTGGGAACTCCTTATTGGCTCCTGTATCTTCAGTAAGATTGACAATCCTCTGCACCATAGAAGTTTGGACAAGAACAACATTGTTATCTTCATGTGGATTCCTGGAGGGACCAGGAGTTGGTGCCTGTTCTATTGGTTTGAGTGCTTGATTTTCTAATTCAATCGTGAGACAGCTTTGGCCTACCCAAGCCTGAAGAAGTCCACTTCTTAGGTTGAGGTTGACTGCGTGATCGTAGATCCAGTCTTGGCCCAGGACCAGAGGTTCGGTCAGATCCTCGTCTTCACACACTAGCACTTTTGCTGGCATGAGGACCTCTTGTATGTAGAGGGGAAGATCCACCTCTCCCATGCAAGGGGTTTCAACACCTCCTAATCCTATCAGATATGCTTCTAGGGGTTTTACCTCCAATTGCAGCTGCTGGCAATAAGAAAGCCGAACTGCACTTGTGGCTGCTCTTGAATCAATTAAAGCTCTCACGCTTGTTGTGTTGTCTCTTTGTCCTATTTCTAGGGTCACAAAAGGTCGTCGATCCACTATCTTATGGGTACGTTCACCTGAAGCCTCACACATGGCCATGTGATAGCCTGGAGACTCTTGAGTGTCAATCATAGGCTGATCCCTCCCTTGTCTCCTCAACTTCATTCGTCTAATGCGCTCTAAGGCCTCTGCTTGTGCTTCTTCTCGAATTCGTTTTTCCTCCTCTTTACGTTGCTTAGAAGTATTGAGTCGACTTAGCATTTCCTCCGTGAGGGGTTCCGGATACAACTTGACTCTGCATCCGCTAATATAGTTTGGGAGAACATCACCCTCTAAAGTGGCTAGTTGTACTGCTCCACTCGTGGAGATCCTATTGATGATCATAGGTCCGTAGCCCCTCTTTTCTAGCTTCCTTGCGTGTTGTTTCAATGTGTAGACTAAAACTAGATCTCCTGCTTTCAAGCCCTTATCCTTCACATGGGCATCAAAGTATGTCTTCTGTCTCTTCTTAGCTGCATATATCCCTGCAGCTCCTCTCAGTCTTGTTTCTCCTAATCGTTCAAGGTCAAAAAGTCTAGAGGAGAGTTCATGACCCGTCCATTCATGCTCTTGTGCTACTTTCAATGTAGGTATTAAGAAGTCCAAAGGTAGCATGGCGTTTTGGCCAAATACCATCTGAAAGGGGGTGGCTTGGAGTACCGTTTTGTAGGCGACTCGGTATGCCCAAACAACATGGTGTAGCTGTTTGTCCCAATCAGAGCGTTTACTGTTCACTAATTTTGTCAATACATTGCATAGGATCTTATTCACTACCAAGAGTTCTTGGAGCAGATTTTCAATAACTTCATTCAAGAAGTGAGTGCCTCTATCACTAACTAGCTCTATAGGTAGCCCGTATCTTGTGAATACATTCTCAAACAAGAATTTAGCAGTTGTCTGAGCGTCGTTCTTCATTGTGGCTTTTACCTCTACCCACTTGGTTAGATAGTCCGTGGCAACGATGATATACTCAGCATGGGAACCCTTAGCTGGGGGATTGATAGGACCTAGAAAGTCTATTCCCCACTTAGAGAATGCACGTCCGCCCATCATGGGCTTCAGTGGCATCTCATCTTTGCGTATAGGATACTGGGTTCGCTGACAAATCTCACACCTCTTCACATAGGTATGTGCATCCATGTGAAGGGTGGGCCACCAAAATCCTGCAAATAGAATTGCTTTGATCACCCTATCTGGACCAAAATGTCCTCCTGCTACACCCTGGTGAGCTGTTTCCAAGATCTTTAGATATTCACTTTCATGGACACATAGTCTCAGGTAACCATCCTTACCACGCTTATAGAGATTATCACCAATGAGTGAGTACTCTAGGGCTTCTTCTTCTAGACTTCTTTTCCTAACCAGAGTCATGTCTGGAGGGAATGTTTTCGTCCTCAGGAAGGCTACAAGTGGTTCACTCCAACCTGGCACTATGGACACTTGATAAAGAGTGGCATGTTCCACAGGTGGTTTAGTGCAACAGATTGGGCATTCCTTGCACAACTTTTGGACATCAGCTTCCATAGTTGGCCAATGCACTCCGAGTCTCCTTAGTGTCTGTAGGGTTCGTTGTTTTGAGTAGTCTTGCTCTAATGCACCTACATGTGCTAATTGCAACCATTTAGCATACTCATCCTCTTCCACACAACAAGCCAAGACTCCTTGATCTGTGTGCTTGTACATACTACCTGCCATGATGTGATACTTTTGAGCTTTTACTACCTCTCTATCCTGCATGTTTATTACTGGGTGGTTAGGCCCGTATGTCAATACTGGTACCAATGGCTTAGCCCACTGCGGTACAACTTCCAAATTAAACAAGTAAGCATCAGGAAGGTCATCTGACACTCCTTGTGGGGCTTCTCCAGATGTGAGCCTAGAGAGATGATCCGCTCTCAAGTGAGTCTTCCCTTTCCTTACTACAACCTCGAATTCATATTCCATTAGCAAGAGAAACCATCTTACTAATCTTCCTGTATTGCATGGCTTGTTCACGAGATATAACAATGCTTGGTGGTCAGTAAAAAATTTAAACTTATTTGCAAGCAAATATTGTCTAAATTTCTTAACTGCATATACCATGCCTAAGCCTTCTCTCTCAGTAGTGGTGTAATTTCGTTCAGCTGCATTCAATTGTCTACTGGCATAGGCAATTGGGAGATCCATATTACCTTCACCAGTAGGTTGTGCGAGTACACATCCAATAGCGTAATTGGATGCATCCACATGAACATGGAATGGCTTGTTCCAATCTGGTGTGGTCAAGATTGGTGCTGAACATAATCTTCGTTTAAGCTCCTTGAAGGAATTCTCACATTCGTCAGTCCACTCAAAGTTAGTCAAAAGTCCATACAGAGGCTTTGCTATGATGGCGTACATGTGTATAAACCGGCGGTAGTAACCACAATGCCCCATGAAAGCCTGTACTTCCTTGACGTTCTTTGGCCTAGGTAGTTCTGCGATGGCTCTCACTTTCTCTTCGTCAATGGATATGCCGTTCTTAGACACTATGTGCCCTAGAATTTTGTCTTGCCTGACCATGAAAACACACTTTTCTGGGTTCAGGCAGACTTAGATATTCTCTGCATTTATCAAAGATCTGTCTGAGTTCGGGAATATGGGTCTGTCTAATGTTGGAATGAGCGCAAAGATCATCAACATAGACTTCCAAATTCTTCCTCAAGAATTCTTTAAACACGTGACACATTAATCTTTGAAAGGTAGACAGTGCATTGGTAAGCCCGAATGGCATTACCCGAAAGGCAAATATGCCCCACTCCGTGGCAAAAGCCGTCTTATGTTGATCCTCTGGAGCAATGGCTACTTGATTGTAGCCCGAAAACCCATCTAGGAAGCTGTACACTTCCTTGCCTGCTACCCTTTCTAATAGATGCTCAGTGATAGGAAGCGGATAACTGTCTCTAATCATGGCGATTAACTTTTTTAAGGTTAATACACACACGCAGCTTTCCATTTTTCTTGGGCACCACTACAATGGGGGATACCCACTCAGTGTGCTCAATTTCATAGATGAATCCGGCTTCAACCAGTCGATCTATCTCCTCTTTGATCTTAGCAGCATAGTTATCGTTGTATGTGTACGACTTCTGTTTCGAGGGTTTGGCATCTGAGGTCATGGGGATTGTATGTGAACATATATCAGGGTCTACCCCTTTCAAGTCCTTATAACTCCGAGCAAATACATCTCGGTATTCTCTTAGCAAGGCTATCAGCTCTTGTTCTTCCTCTTCTGTCAGGTCATGGCCTATGTATGTGCATCTTTCTTCTCCTTCTTCCACAGCCACCACTATTTTCTTGGTGGTTTCTTTGTTGTCATAGGCCTCGCCTGATTGCGCCTCTCGTTTAGGCATTCTGATCATGACTCTCTTGTCATCTATCTCATACTTCTTGAAATTTTCCGGGACCTCAAACAAAGATTCTTCCTCTGCTTGTGTGACTTCTTTCTTCTTCCTTTTCTTTCCTTCTTCCTTTGGGGTCACATGTGTCGCTAGCGTTACATCATTCGTAAGCTCTCCGTGCCTCTAGGGCTGAAATTCTACTTCATAGAAGTATTTTTCATCTGATGCAAAAGGTGGGTCCATGATGATTGACTCTAGATCGGAGTCACTTGCATCCTTGAATGCATCAGGGCTAGGCTCACACTCTTCTAACACTGCCTCTCCCATGATTGGCTCTATGGAGAAAACTGAAATGTCATAGCCATCCTCGTCACAGTGGGGTGTCCATTGTTCTTCGTTGATGGCTACATCCATTGTTGCTAAGATTTCTGCCCAGCCATGGGGTTCAAATTCTTCATCAGGAAATACTACAGGTGCATAGGCTGGGTCTTGAATGGGTCTATGTGTTTCGTTTGCACCTATTTCTTTGGCTTTTTCTCTTTTCTCTTCTTCTACTGCCACTTTGCACATCCATAAGTGGGTGTCTTCATGCATCCACGAGGATCCGGATCCTATGGAATGCACAGACTCAGTCTCATCTTTGGCTCTATGGATGGGATTCCATTGAATAGGTGGTACGTCTCTATGAGAGTAATCCTTAAGATTGACTTTGGTTGTAACACCTAGATGTTGCAAATACAAGGAATTAGTTCCCCAATCCTGGACTACTTGCAATTTCCGCATAAATGGCCTTCCCAAAATCATCTCGTAGGCTTGGTTTTTGCTAAAGTCGCATATAGCAAAAGTATGTTCAAACTCAACCCCACATGTAGTGAGAGTTATTCCTTCTAGCAATCCTAAGGGCCTTTCAATATGACCATCAGCCATCTGCAATTTCATTCTCGTTGGTCGGAGTGCCGGCTTGCCCCAACGCTTCCATAGGGAAGTGGTGGCAATTGCAACTCCTGCACCTGAGTCCAAAATTGCCTTGGTGGTGTACTCCTGGTAGGTAATGGGAAGATAGGTGTTCCCTTCTTCACCTTCACACATATCTCCTATCTTATCCAAGGGTATCTCTGGCACTGTCCTATGTGATCCTACCTGGGAATGAGGTTTCACTATCGCTGGTACTTGTTTGGCGACATGTTTCCATAATTCAGGTCTAATCTTGAGTAGCTCTTCTAACTTGAGATTGCACTGCACTTTAGTGTTTTTCACTACCTCTGTGTTCCTAGGTAAGACCGAGTCCTCATTTCGTACCATGACCGTGGGTGCTCTCATACAAGTAGACTTAGCTTCCCATGGGCCTGTGAAGTGGGGTAATTCTTGTAGAGAGTTAGACTCAAAGTCTAGTCTTTCCTGAGAGTGGGTGCTCTCCTGCTCCTCATAAATGGATGGGATGTCTTGTGGGAATTGGTCACGTGCATCATCCACAAGTTCAAAAGGAGGAGGGACTTCACTCTCTTTAGCCCATTTGTCTTCTTGAATCTCGCGTAGGAATTCTGGTGTGAACCGATTCATAGAAGATGATGTGTCTGGCTCTGTAGAGTTAGGCACGTAGGCTTCCTGGGGAGGTAGGCTCACGTTCTCACTTGCTTTGCCCTTATTTTGAGAGGCGGGTTCCTTTTCTGATTGTGCAATTAGCCTCTCTATTCTTTCTAGGGAGGGGGGGTTGTCTGGTTCAGTGGAATTGGGCACATAAGCTTTCAGTGGGGGATGGGTCATGTTTTTGCTTGCTTTATCTCTTTCTTGATTTTTTTTCTTCCTTGGCAGATCTTGCAATTATGCCCTCTAACTTCTCTAGAAGTCCATCCAAGTGTAATTGTGTCTTGGCTGAGCCCGAGTAATTGAAAAGGCGACTCGCTTCAAACATAGTCTGAGCCAATGCGACCATTTTCGCGCAAAGCTTGGTTCTTTCTATCTCTAGGTCAGCTCTAGGGTAGCACTTGTCATGATCCGTTACATTTTGCCCTTCTTGGATTCTGGCCTGATATGCTTTAAGCATCATGTCTATGTCTTCAAGAGTGGGATCAGCTAATACTGATCCTACTCGGGGTGGTGGGTGGGTTACGTGGGGTGTATTAGAGGGTGGAGGGATGGAGGGTGATGAGGATGGTAGCGGTGGGAATGTGTGAGAGTGCGGTTGAGATGTGATCTCTATGATTTTTGCTTTGGTTTCTCTCAAGCTTTCTTCAAGTTCGCTCATCTTTTTTGCCCATTGCCTTTTCATTCTTTCACGACTATCCTTCCAGGCTCTAGTCCTCTTTTTGGTTATGCTCTCTGTTTCACTCACCTCGGGGCTCTTTTCCTGACCAACACCTTGGTTTTGTTGTAGTGCTTGGGCTCTTGTGATCACTTGCACAGGTGCAGTGGAAGTCACACTCCCTGTGGAGTCTACAACTAACCCAACAACATTGATAGGAGTGATTTTAGGCATGTTATTAGGGTTCTTTGGGCAATCTCGTAGGAGATGCTCTTTCCCGCAGTCTTGACAGAAACCCTGAATGGTTACTGGTTTAGGTTGTGTAGGGGCAGGCAGTGGACAATCACGTATAAGGTGATCTCCCTAACATCTGAAGCATGGTCCTCTAGGAAATGGAGGTCGTACCTGCCTAGGTTGAGGTCTAGAGTTGGGGTTTGTGTACATGACATTGGCATACTCAGGTTCCCCACTATTTTCACTTGGGTCCTCATAATAGTATGACTCGTTATGCTCGGGTGACTGCATGTAGTAAGCCTGTGGGCTATCAATATGTGTGGAGTCAAAACTATGGTCACTTGGATCACTGTCTGATAGCAATGGGGTGACTGGGACTATGACTCTATTCGGATTTTCTTCAGCAGATGCATATTTCACTAGGATCACATTGGTTGGAGCAGGGGGTTGCTGCACTAGGACCGGTTGAGGTCTCTGCTGCCCTCGATAAGGTGGCTGATAAGTTTGCTGTGGTCTGTTGTATTGTTGTGGTGGGTACTGATTCTGGGATCTACCTTGTTGTGGATATGGCTGAGGGTAATTTTGCCTAACAGTTTGTTTGTTATATGGGCAGTCTTGTGCAGTGTGGTTGGTGTACCAGCGCTCTATGGTGCAGTACTTGCTACTAGGATTCGCCTAGGGTTGGGCCATAATGGGAGATACATTTGCCATGTGGTCACCGCCACAAGTGTAACACCGCTTAACTGTGGCAAATCTCGGAATTTGTTTGCTAGAGACACCTAGTTTTTGAGCTACCTTCTCTGCAAGTTCCTCAATGGATGTGGATTGACCAGATGTGAGGCTACTAGAGCTATCAGAATCCTTATAGATTTTTGATAGTTCTAATTCCTCACCTAGATTGTCCTCAATGTCTATGCACATGCGCACGCACTCTTCTATGGTTCTGGGGTCCTTCAGATACACATATGACTTGAGCTTGGTGCTCAACAATCCATCTAAGAACAAGGCCACTTGCTTGGCTGGTGTGGGTAACTCCGGCACCGGGCATCTCTCTAGGTATTGCCTAAACCTTCTTCCAGCTAGTCTGACCGTCTCTTGAGGTGTTTGTTTGAAGCTATGAATTAGTGAGGAAGTGTTGTGCCTGATTCCACTCTTAGAAAACTCAATGATAAATGCCTCTAAGAGCTGGTCTATGTTTCTGAAATGCCTCTCGTTCAGTGGTTGAAACCACGTAAGGGCAGTGTTCCTAAGGGTTAGAACAAAAGCATTATATTGTGTGAATAGGTCCTCTACCTGTTCAGCTTTCAAAACTTGCCGAAATTCTGCCACATGGTCATAAGGGTCTCCAGTGCCATCGAAGTAATTCTTCATGGACTTCACCAGTTGAGTTGGTCGTAGGGTCCTAGTGTGTTCTCTCGGCCTTGGCAAAGGAAAATCGTCAGCATTCCTTTGGTTCCATGGGGTTCTATGTCTCTCAGGTTCCACTCTATTCCTTTCCGTTCCCGTTCTTTCTCTTCCCAGGGAGTTGGCAAAACTTACCTCAGGTTTGTCTCTACTTCTATCTCCTTGGACTCCATGAGCCTGGGAGGTCCCGGCTCCTTGGTGACCAAAGGACACATTAGACCTTGGTTGGGGAAAAACAAATTCACCCTTCCATGTGTAGGCATGTCTGCCATGCTCAGTGACCATGAAGATTCTCTCTGATGCATTGTCTAGGTAGGTTACTTTGCCTGGGCTATCAGGGTCTTTAAACTCATAGATTGTGAGGGCACTCACTTCTTGAGGTTGAGTAGATTTATATCTCCAAAAAGCCTCATCGAGTTTCTCGGTTTAAAAGCAGATCTATGCTTTTATTATCCTGTGGAATCCACTCTGGAGTCATGATTCTGGTCAACACAGATTTACCGTGGGGAGTTCTCGGCTCTTTCTCTAAATTTCCTTGCTCTATATCACCCATATTGGTTTCTACAATCACATTTCCAAACTCATCAGTTCTATCAGGAAGAGTGGTGACTACATATATAGTCCCTTCTTTATCTAGGTATGCTCCATTCTCAAACTTCACTACTGGGTGTTCTAGTCCATGGGGTTGATCGGGGTTCTTCATCTGGACCACAGATCTTCTCAGTCCGTCTTCCTAGATGCGAGCACCTAGACGATTCGTCCTGATGTATTCCAATTGAGTCTTGTAAGGTCCCTTTGGCTTTTCTAGATAAGCCACTCCTGAACTACCTACTGGTCTCTCCATGTTATAGGACATCTCAGAATCACTTGTTTCTGATCTGGGAGTGTATGGGTAATCACTCAACTACTGGGCCCAAGACCTGGCAGCGTGATTGACACTAGCTTCAGAAGATCTGAGGCTTTGTCTGTCTCGGCCTAAGTGTCTGCCTGATCTAAGGTTCATATGCCTGATTTATCTACCCCCTTGGACCTAAGCACACTCTTGTTGCAGGTTAATTTGTACCAATCACTTTGTTCTTTTGAGTTGAATATTATGTTTATGGTCTTGTCTGAAATCGCCTTGTCAGGAGTACTTAAGTGAATTTCGCACTTGATAAGTGATCGACTCCAGTTTACCTTTTGTCCCTTAGGGTTTTCGCACTTAAGACCTACTTAATTCTTGCACTTGGTTGATTAATTCTCTTGGACTTGATTCGTGCCTAACGTTGCCCTAATTAATTACCACACCTAAGTCGTACTTAGCCTAGGCTAGGAATTGACAAAGGAGGGTTGAGAGATCTTCCAACCTCAATTAGCTGGTTGACCAGACTGCTACACAAGCCCAGGAAGCCTTCTCCCAAGCTTGGTACTCACCCTTGCTAGCTTGCTTTGGATTGCCTTGAGTGCACACAATGTTCCTGCAAAAGCTCACCAGTCAGTATAGCTCTATTACCACAAGTAATTGAAAGACACACATCAATATTTTCAGTCCCCCCTGGAGTAACTCACTATACCCCCTCAATCTTAGGACCACCTAGTCTCACCTAAAGGCCAACTTGAAAATACATGTTCTAAAACTCCACGTATGATTCTACAAAAAACCAGTTGAGGTCCACGTAGGATTTTCAACAAGCTTTCCAACGAGACCAAAATCTCATCAATCGGAGTTCGTATGGTGAAGTTATGACCATTCAGGCACTTAGGGGTCCAAACAGGCTCTCAGGGTTCAGGAAATTCCTCCCTGGTTTCTAGGTCTTTTGCCCACTCCTAAGGCTCTCATATCCTCCCAATGTGTCCAAGATTAAACCCAAAGATACCTCAATTCAGTCAATTAATTTACTCTAAATTTTCATGCGTTAGGCCCATGTATCGCGATAGGTCGGGTCGAGGTGTCGCGATAGCTCGTGAGGTGTCGCGATACTCCCAAGTGTCGCGATAGGTCGTGAGTGTCGCGATAGGTCATGAGGTGTCGCGATAGCTTGTGAGGTGTCACGATAGCTCGTGAGGTGTCGTGATACTCCCAAGGGTCGCGATAGGTCGTGAGGTGTCGCGATAGCTCGTGAGGTGTCGTGATAGCTCGTGAGGTGTCGCGATAGGTCGTGAGGTGTCGCGATAGGTCCTGAGGTGTCGCGATACTCCCAAGTGTCGCGATAGCTCGTGAGGTGTCGTGATAGGTCGTGAGTGTCGCGATAGGTCGTGAGGTGTCGCGATACTCCCAAGTGTCGCGATAGCTCGTGAGGTGTCGCGATAGGTCGTGAGGTGTCGCGATACTCCCAAGTGTCGCGATAGCTCGTGAGGTGTCGCGATAGGTCGTGAGTGTCGATGAGTAGCACCTCCTTTAATGTCAATCCAGGAAGACATGAGGATGGTATGAAGACCTCGAGCAAGTGAAGGCACAAATGTGTGAGTGAGAAGCACACTAACATGCACACACATACACACACACGCGCACACACGGCAAGAACAAAGAGAGTAAGACAATGGAATCACGTCTATTGCAACCAAGTTCTCATACAAGCTCAAAACTACAAAAAGCTAGCTCAAAAATGAGCTCTCTAGCTCTATTTATAGTTTTTGCCTAGCTTTGGCCCTGTCCAGACCTAGTGTCCGGCCTAGTTAAAAATTAGGTTCCAGGGTTTATTTGAGGGCTCAAACGAGATCTAAAAAATATGGAAATTGGCAGGCAACTACTTCTAAGGCTCCTCAAGCTCGAGGACTCCTCGGCTTGTACAAAATGGAGCTACAAAAAGGTGAAAATGGTATTTACAGGGGTTTTCAGTGATGAGAATCACTTTAAAATGATGTAAGGGTTTTGGAAAAAATGAAGGGTTGCCTTAGTGCTAGATCTGCATGTGTGTCCGTACTTGCTTCTTCCCGTATACTGTCAACAACCTCTATCCGCACTTAGCCTATGCTAGGGATTGACAGAGGGTGTTGAGAATTTCCAATCTTAAGTTTCCTCCCTTTATTGCCCTTGTATGCCCAGGAAGCGTGTTCCCAAGCTCGCACTTACTCTTGCTTCGAGTACCCTTCGGTGCTCTCAAAGAACCTGAAATAGTCCACAATTCGCTCAAGAATTGAATTCAGTTGACAGACATATCACTTCCATGCATGTAATTAACAGACCCAATTGCCTTTTGCCTCTATGGAAATCAATCCCAAGGGAAACTTGGTTTTCCTACCCCGGGATGTGGTCACTTCAAGTTACCCTATCTAATAATCCTGACAGGACTTCTCTAAATGCTCAGGGTATGGCCTCACAAAGCAATGATAAACCCTAGTATTTGTTCCACAATTTGTCAAAAAATTAGACTACTATGTTTTGCCCTAAAAAATTGGCCAAATTTGCCCGTCAATCGTGTTTGCAAGCTCTGTCAATCGCGATTGATATGTCAATCGCGATCGATGTGTCGATCGCGATTGACAGGTCCGTCGTGGTTGTCAGTCACGATTGATAGGTCCATCACGATTGACATGTGGCCCAGATTTTCAATCGATCGTGGTCAAAGGGTCGTTGACTCTGTCAGTCACGATTGATGGGTCGATCGCGATTGACAGGTCCATCGCAAGGGTCTGCCCGTCGTGGTCAAGCAATTGTTGACTGTGTCGGTCGCGATTGACAGGTCCGTCGGGCTGTCAGTCGCGATTGATGGCTCGATCGTGATTGACACGTGTCACGCATAGGTTCTATCAGTCGTGGTCAGTCGATCGTTGACTCTGTCGATCGTGATTGACGTGTCGGTCGCGATTGACAGAGCCGTCGGCATGTGTCCATCGTGGTTTGTTGATCGCGATTGATAGAGCGATCGCGATTGACAGAAATCTGAGGAATTTTAAAATTTTAAACACACATTTGGGAAGCTCTAAGCCTGTAGATTATGGTTATGTACTTTATTTAGCAAAAAGACCATTTTTTCTGTCGGTCGCGATTGACAGAGGTCAATGCCTCTGGACCTGCACAGTCAGATTTTTTACCTCTTGGAGCTGGTGTAGCTGCTGGGGATGCTGATTCCTGCAAAAAATCTCAAAAAACACTGAAAATCACAAGCACACAAACGCTCTCTCTCACAAGTGAAATGAGGGGAATGGTATGAGTGGGGTGATATGACCAAAAACTGAAATTTTTTGCGATGATGGAGATGGATGTGGGAGATGGTGAGGATGATGGTGGTGATGAGAAAACAAGAGAAAATAGGAAAAAGGTGAAGGAAATACCTATAACTCCAACGCGTCAACTCTACGTCTTATCATCACACGCTCGTCCTCAAAGCTCGTTCCCCGGCAACAGCGCCAAAATTTCGTGTAGCTCAGTGATGAGTAGCACCTCCTTTAATGTCAATCTGGGAAGACATGAGGATGGTATGATGACCTCAAGCAAGTGAAGGCACAAGTGCGTGAGTGAGAAGCACACTAACATGCACACACATACACACACACATGCACACACGGCAAGACAAAGAGTGAGAAGCAATGGAGTTCTTAGATTACTTTCAAAAAGCTCATACAAGTTCAAATCAATTACAAGCTAACCTCAAAAATGAGCTCTCTAGCTCTATTTATAGTTTTTGACTAGGTTTTGGCCTTGTCCAGACCTAGTGTCCGGCCTAGTTAAAAATTAGGTTCTCTACCCTATTTGGAGGTTCAAACGGAGTCTAAAAAATGTGAAAACTGATAGATGGGTACTTCTAAAGCTCCTCAAGCTCAAGGACTCCTTGGCTTGCACAAAATGGAGCTACAAAAATATGAAATGGTATTTACAATGGTTTTTAGTGATGAAAATCAGTATTTTTGTAGGGATTTCTTCTAACATTTTGACATACATTTCCTGGAGCTCCCTACTTGCTCTTTCTTCTTGTGTGCCCAACTCTTTGATGCCTGAAAAATTTGAATGGCCTACTTGCCAGATCTTCTTTGACTACTGTGTCTGCTTGTGCTTTCTCTTCGCTCCGACTCCCTTCGTAGGCTTCCTTGTCTTGTGACTTCTTCAGTTCCTTGACTACTGCCAACAAGCTCACATGTAGCAAATTCTAAATCTCTATACTCAAGATCTATGGATGAAAGAGCAGCAATGGGTTGCTTTGTAGAGTGCCATGAGATCCATTTTGTACCTTTCATGAAAACATAAGCTGATGTACTCCTTTGATCATCTTTGCTACATACCAAATCAGCATCACTATACCTTTGACACTTCAATAATCATCATAAGAGTAAAATAGACCTTGGTTGATGGTGTGCTTGATATATCTTAGCACTTTTCTTGCTTCCATAAGATGTCATGAGTCGATGCATGTAGAAATTATGAGAGTACACCTTTTCTATATAGTTTGATATCTTGTATAGACTCTCATTGACCTACAAAAAAATTTGTATTGGGCTCCATGGGCTGAGAAACTTTCTAACAACCACTCGTAGAAAACCTATATAGCACATACAACAAGTATTTTATTTGAATCGAGAAGATGCCATTGTGTGCATAGATTACTTCTATTCCCAAGAAGTACTTTAGTGTTTCAAGATCATATATCTTGAACTCATTTCCTAGCTTTTATTTGATATCTTTAATACTTGCAATATCATTTTCTATCATGATCAAATCATCCACATAGATGCATATGTATATCACCTTGTCTCATTGCTTCTTCATGTAAAGTGATCGATCTACAACACTTGTATCCATAACTTGATAAATAATCCACTAACCTTTTCTTATAGGCTCTTTGGGCTTGCTTAGTCCATATAATGCTTTCCTTAGCTTGCAAACATGATTTGGGTATCTCATATTAGCAAGTCCTTGAGGTTGGCTCATGTAGTCTAATTCTTTAAGCTCTCCATTGAGGAAAGCATTTTCAACATCCAACTAATATAAGATCCATTTCTTTAATGTGGACAATGCAATCAAAATCCTAATTGTTCTCATCTTGGCTATGGGGATGAAATTTCCATCATAATCTATCACATAGCCTTGGATGAAGCGTTTTGCCACGAACCTTGCTTTGTACCTAGCAATGCAATCATTTGAATTTCTTTTAATTTTGTAAACCCACTTATTACCTATCACCTTCATGCCTTCTTGAGCTGATACCAAGCTCCAAGTATGGTTTTCTTCAAGTGCCTTGAGCTCTTCCCTCATTGCCTCTTGTCATTCCTTATAATCCTTAGCTTCTTCATAACTAGTTGGTTCTTTGTCCTTGATTACCTAGGTCATGTATGCATAATGCTTCTAAATGAAATTATCGTATGTTAACCTTCAAATTGGATATCTTAATCTTGAGTACCTTCTTTCAATTACTTTAGTTTTTTCTCCATCTTCTTTCTTTGTTTTTCCACTCTTGGGGTTTGGACGTTTCTATCTCTTCATCTCCTAACATACTTTCATCCAGATAGCTTCCCTTTTCAATTCCGATCTTCTCCTTTGACTTTTCTTTCTTTAGAGCTCCTCGCTCTTTCCCTAATCCTTCCACTCCATGATGATGGTGTCCTTGTGTTGGGTGAGTTTCTTGGACCATCTAACTCCATGATTTTTTGAACTCAATCATCATTCTTGTTATGTGTCTCACCTATTTTTTCAACTTGTAATGGATTTGTGCATGCATACCAAGGCTTTAGCTCATCAAAGACAACATCGATACCTACCTTGATGGGATTATGCATGTATACCCCTTTTTGTCCATAGAATATCCCAAAAAGATATTACACCTTTTAGATTTGGCATCTAACTGTGACCACAACTCTTGAGGTACATGTACATAACATCTATAACCAAAGATTCTAAGATGTGAAATGCAAGGTTTTATTCCACTACATGCTTCCTCAAGTGTTAAGTGATGTTGTGTATGACATCTATCTATAATGTATGTGGTTGTATATGTAGTCTCTCCCCAATAACAATGCCACATATTCATTTCATTGAGCATACACCTTGCTACCTCTTTTATGTGTTTGTTCTTTCTTTGCTGCCCCTTTTTTTGAGGGGTATACCTGCATGTAAGTTTTCTTTTGATACCATTGACCTCAAAAAATGCAAAAATTTCATGGGATAAGTACTCTCCCCCCCCATCGGATCTCAAAGTTTTGATAAACATGCCAGCCTCCTTCTCCATCTATGCCTTGTATTGCTTGAAGAAGTGGAACACATCTAATTTTTCCTAATGCGATACAACCACACTTTTCTTGAAAATTCATCAATAAAGGTTATTAAATACCTATTTATAGCAAGGTATGCTTCTCTTGTTGGTCCCCAAACATCCATATGAGTGAGCTCTAAATCATTTGCACTCACATAGGTACTCTTCTTGAAGAGTAGCGTTGATCCTTGTTGGGAAGCTACACAAATTTCATGCAAGATTTTAGATGTAAAATTTGGTAGGCATCTTACCAAACTCCTCCTTTGCATGTCCGTGAGCTTTTGTAGGTGTATGTGACCTATTCATTTATGTCATAGGTCCAACTTTGCTATCCGCTGGTCTCCATATTGACATACATTGATAGCGTGGCTGATTTATGTACATTGTGAACATTCACCATTGCTTCTTTCCTTTTTCTATGAGCTCAAAACCTACCTTTGGATCCTCAACAAAACATCCTCTTCATTGAACCTAACTTGATAACCTTTTTCTACCATTTGGCCCACTAAAATCAAGATTTTGGTAATATATGGGACATGTTATAGCTCTGACAAGCATTTTGCCCTTTGCTTCCCTTCCAAACTGATATCTCCCACATTTGGAATGGTATGCACTAAGTTTTCGCTTGTTTCCACATATCATAAATGCTTTGGTACTTGCAAATTACTAAAAAGATTTTTTCGACATGACATATGAGTGCTATATCCATTGTCTACATGCCATACATCTTCATTAGCTTGAGTTGTATCCGTTGATGAGATGCTTGCTCGTACATCATTTCTTTTTGTATCCACATGAGTGCATCTCTTTTTTGTATCTAGGAGGGACTTCATTTCCATTTTATATTTTATCTCTTTCGTATTTGGGTACCTTTTTGTTCACTTCTACCTGTGTATTAATTCACCTTCAAGAAGAATTGTCCCATATTTGATGTATTCTGGAGAGCCCCTTTCAATTTTATATATGGAGGGCCTCTCCCCCCATTTGTACTTGGTTAAAAGCTTGAGGATCCTACTCCATGCTCTTCACAAGGTCATTTATAATCCATGTGAGTTTACCCATTTCTTGTTCTTCTCGTTTTGAGTCCTCACACTCTTTATTTTGTGAATACACTCTTCTTTTCATTTTGTTTGCATCTGTGTACTCTCTTCATGGTATCAGAGCACTAGGTGGGGACCTTGGTGGCTCATTTGGCAGTGATTTTGGTGGTGGTGGTGCTTGAGTGTTGGCGGTTTGCTTTTTCTTCATTAAGAGATGTTGTTGCCATAAATGTTTACTTTTCGGGGCCTCATTTTTCTCATTTGCCCACCCTCCCACGCTCATCTTCATCCTTTCCCCACATTTTTACCCCATTGTCTCATCCTTTCATCCTCTTTGTGACAGTATTAATAGTTCTTTCACTATTGTAACTATTGTATGGAGACTCCATATTGTTTTGTCATATGACATAGCATTTTGTTGAGCTGGTAGCAATATTAATCTCAAGACTTTAAAGTGTTTATAAACACAAATGTGAAGTTCCACCCTTTGGCACTTTTCTTGGCATCCCAACTGTAGTTCTGCTAATAAATCTTTCATTTTTTCATGAACCCTCTATATTACCATTTTGTGGCTTCTTTTTCCTTTGTGGTGTGCATGTACCATCTATCTGATAGGAACATAACTCAAGCCATCCTCATAGCATGATTGTTTATGGCCTACTATTTTATACATCTTGAATTGTATAATCATCTTGACGAGTTACACTTAGTGGTTCGGTCTACTCTGGGTCCTATTTTGTTGACACTACTTTTATCTCCATATCGCATCCTATGCTATGTGGATCGAGCTCAACCCATCAGATCACTTAGCACTTTGAGTGCACCTTTGATCGTCAAAATCAATTGACTCAACACAATAGGACAAAAGTGACCATGTCCTTGACCAAAAAATTGAATGTCTATGCAATAGTTTGTCCCTACTGCTCATGTCATTAACGTTGGCAAACGTGTCTAGAAGGTTTTATGTAGGGCCAAAGTCAATCGAAAACCAGCCTCTCAGCGTGCACTAGTTCTCTATAGAGAGAGTAAGAGAGCATGAAAAATTACGACTCAGATCTGCACCATCGTCTAAATTCGAGAGAAAGTCAGTACATTGGGCATCCATCGCTCCTTTGTGATAGAGACATGAAGCTGAGGCGGATGGCAAAAAAATGTATGCCATCTCGGAGCCACTTCCTCTTTCTCTGTGTGAGAAAGAAACATGGAGAGAGAGAGAGAGAAAGTCTATCTGCTTTTAGTCTATCTGCTTTGGCTTGGCTCGATACACTCTCTCTACAATAGCTCAGGTCTTTCTCAACATCTCCTCTCTTTTATAATGACACTAGTAGTCGGCAGCCTCCAAATTCCACGTGGATAATAGCAAAAACATTCACCCAATGGCAATTTTGCAACGTAATCTCAGGCAAGCACCATCAACACACCAACTAACAAAGGGGATGATCCTTGAGTGGAGTCAATTTTGTGGTGCATTCTCTTCGTCTTATATATGGCCTCATTCGATAAAGGAGTTCACTAAGTCTAATAAAGGCCTCATTCCTTGGTGTTCCCTTACGACTTCAAGGCTATAGTACAAGGACAAGAATATTTTGCTACACATATTACATGATCCCATATTTTCCATTTTTCCTAAGCTAAGTATTTTCTGTTCATCGAACATCTGTATCTACCCAAAGGCTTCAACTCTCCCCATTTAAGCACATCTAATACCGCCCTTTGCCTAACATTGTAACCCTCACTAAGAGATTATTTTCTAATACTACTACGTTGTCAACCCTCTTTTTTTGGGCATATCAATTTGGCATCACTCAAAGGGGCATTTCGTACTTCTTGAGGGCTTCACCCTCTTCTTAGCACACTCATTTGACACTAAGTGCCCATCTTGTAACATCACAAATCTAAGAGGAAGATAGTGTGTGTCTATGCCTTGGGAGGCTACTCTTGGGATTCCCATCAATTGTCTAATGCACGTTTGGCTTCTCCTCATAATGGGGGCCATACAAAATGTGCACACAATCATGAGGATTAGACATTGATCATATACTAACACCCCCCGTCAATATTTACCGAAATTAAGTAGGTCTCGCTCCTATGCCCACCTGTTGAAGATGCCTATTGATCTACTCTCTTCCAAGTGCTTTAGTGAATATGTCATCACAATTTGCCTCTGTTGGGAAATATTCTAGCTCCACAATTTCATCTTCAATTAGCTCACGAATGTAATGGTACTGTACTTCTATGTGCTTGGTGCGAGCATGAAATACTGGGTTCTTTGCAATAGCCATACAACTTTGATTATCACACTTGAGTAAAGTCGCCATATTTGATGGAAAGCCTAGATGTGCAAGAATCATCCTTAACCAGACTACCTCACAAGAAGCAAAACAAGCTGCTTTGTACTCTGCTTTAGTGGAGGAGAGTGCAAGAGTTGGTTGCTTCCTACTTACCCAAGAAAATATTCCTGAACCAAGTGAGAAACAATATCTAGAAATTGATTTTCTAGAATCACAATCTCCAGCCCAAATTTGAATCACAATATCCTTGAAATGTATTAGCTATGGTATAAAAAATACCAAAATCCAAGGTTCCTACAGTGTACCTTAGAATTTTCATTCTAGCATTCCAGTGACTCTCCTTAGGTTTGTTGGAAAATCTACTTAACACTCCAACAACATAGCAAATGTCTAGTCTAGTGTTGCACAAAAAAATAAGACTTCCAACGAGGTTCCTTTACTTTTTAACATCTACATCAGGCATGTTATCATCCATAGATAGCTTATGATTTACCTCCATAGGTGTGCTAGTTGGGTTGTAGTCCATCATTCCAAATGCCTTGATAATTTCTTTGGCATGTTTTTGTTGTGAGATGAAAATGTCATCCTTCCTTTGCCATACTTCAATTCCCAGAAAAAAATGGAGTAGACCTAAGTGTGTCATTTCAAACTCAGTTCCCAAGCTGATTCGAGTTTGATTGATGAGTTCTTGATGATCTCCTATAATGATCAAATCATCTACATATACAATGACAACAACTAGCTTGCTATCCCTTTTTGTTACATACAAGTTAGCATCAGAAGTACTTCTTTCAAACCCCATATTTTTGAAAAAATTATCTATTCGTTGGTACCAAACCCGTGGAGCTTGCTTAAGTCCATACAAAGCTTTCTTCAACCTACAAACTTTATTTTCTAAAGGGAACCTCAAAACCTGGTGTTTGGGATACATATACCTCTTCCTTGAGGTGACCATTCAAAAATGCAGATTTGACATCCATTTGGAAAATAGGCCAAGCCTTTTGTGCAGCTACTACAAGCACTGTCCAAATAGTTTTCATGCATGCTATTGGTGCAAAAGTTTCTTGAACATCAAATCCTTCAATCTATGAAAAACTATGTGGAACTAATCTTGCCTTATACTTATCTAATTTTCCATCTGCTTTATACTTAGCTTTCCAAATCCATTTAGTACCTATTACCTTCTTCTTTGGTGGCAAGTCAACTATATCCCATGTATCATTTTTTAGTATACTATCATACTCAGAGTGCATTAGTGCCCTCGAATCTGGATTATCAAGGGCTTCTTCAATGGTGGTAGGTTCCTTTATTGAGCCCATGATATCTGCCATTAGAGCCATGTTAACAATGTGTTTTGAGGCTCTTCTTTGCTCCTCTATTCTCTTTGATCTTTGTAATCCAGCCGTGGATGATTCTGGTACATCCACATGTGGATTGTGATCATCAAAGAGCTCTTGTGCCCACTTCGATACTGGCTTATGCTGTGTAGCTACAACTAGTTGGCTTTTTATTAAGGAAATTTCTCCATCAGATGTTTCCTCCTCCTCAGCTTTAACCTGTCTTCTGATAGGCACGAGGTGATGTATATCTCCGTTTGATGAAATAGTAGATTTACCTTTATCTTCTACTATTTGTGGTTGTTCATCAAACACCACATCTTGAGTGACAAAAATCTTCCTTGCCTTAGGATCCCAGAACCTGTATGATTTAGACTCTTCACTATATCCTAGGAAGACACACTTTTTGCTTATTGAATCCAACTTTGATCTTTTTGAATCAGGAATATGTGCATAATAGAAACAACCAAAAATTTTGAAATGCAAAACAGAAGGCTTTTTACCATAATATGCTTCTTGAGGAGTCATCCCCTTCAGAGCTTTTGTGTAGCTTCGATTGAGAATGTAGACTACTGTATTGATTACTTCTGCCCAGAATGAATCAGGCATATCTTGAGTCTTTTAACATACGATGAGCCATTTCAACTACTGTCATGTTCCTACGCTCAACAACGCGATTTTGTTGAGGTGTATGAGCTGTGGTAAGTTGCCTTTTCACACCATGCTCCTTACAATAATTATTGCATTCTGTTGACAAGAATTCACCTCCTCTATATGTTCTAAATTTCTTCAATTTCCTTCTTGATTCATTTTCCACATACTTATGCCACGTTTTAAATTTTTCAAAAGCATGAGCCTTCTCTCGAATGAAATAAACCCACATCTTTCTACTATAATCGTCGACTAACAGCAAGAAGTAGAAAGATCCTCCTAAAGCAAGTGTAGTCATTTTATCGCAGAGATCAACATGTACCAACTCTAGAGAAGCTTGAGATCGATTGCTGGTCTCTCTTGGAAATGCCTTTCGTTGTTGCTTGCCCATCATACAAGCTTCGCAAAGTTCTTGCAACTCTGAAAATGTAGGCAAATGAGCAACCATCCCTCTTCTTTGCATCTCCTTGAAAACTGGAAATTCGAGATGCCCAAATCGTTGGTGCCATAACCTACTCACATCTTTATCTTCTGTAGAAGTTCAGGCACTTAACTCATACAAGTTATCACGTCTTATGCCTTTACCTACTACATTACCTCATGAATCCATGATTTCTGCACCACTCTTATTGAAGTGAAGTTCAAGTCCATGATCTGTTATTGCAGAACCTAACAACAAATTTCTTTTAAGTGTAGGTACATAGAGAACATTGGATAAATTTTTCTCAACACCTGGAGAAGTGATAAAAGAGACGGTTCCAATTCCTTCTGTTGAAACTTGGAGTCAGTTCCCACCACTACATTGATGGATTCCCGTAGAGGCACTAGGGAGCTATACCAATCCTTTTACTAGTCATATGGCAAGAAGCTCCACTATTGAAAATCCACGGTTCCTCAACATGAGCTTGAGCAGATGAGCATACCTCTTCAATAGCTACCCATAGTTCTAGCTCTATGTTGTTTGCACACTCTTTGTTCTTCCACAATAATTTTACAATCCCATTCCGTTCATCAGCTTACTTCTTTCTGCAATCCTTGATGGCATGGCCTTTCATTTCACAATAGAAGCAACTTTTGTGAACTTTTTCTTCTTTGGGTTCTTCTTTGATCCATCAGAAGAGCCTTTGCCTTTTGCATTTGTTGAGAATGTAGCATCACTTGTACTTTGTCAATTCTTCAACAGCATCTCCTCTTCTGAAAGCATAGCATAAAACTCTTCAAATGTAAGGAGTTGGTCTTACCTGAGTGCTAAAGGTTGTTACTAATCCATCATACTTTGTTGGAAGAACATGTACACATCTTTGAGCCAGATCTTCTAGTGTTATAACAACACCAACTGAAGCCAATTGATCTTCAAGATGTTTTATCCGTTTGATAAAGTCTTCAGAATTTTCAGAATCAGAATGCTTTTCATTTGCTAACTCATTTTCTAAATTATGTATCCTAGTGTGGTTGTTGCTCTCATATTGACGAGCCAATATGCCCCAAGCCTCATGTGCTTTGGTAGTATGTTGAACTAAAGTAAGCACATAATCACTTACACTAGTGACAATTGCACATAATGCATCAGCATTTCGCCTCTTCCAAGCTCGTAGAAGATCTGGATCTGGCTGAATCATCAATCTTGAATTTGATGGATCTTCAGTTGGTATAGGATCTCGATCCAATCCAACCGGTCTCATGATAGTGTCAAGTAATTCATAGGAGTCCAAAATCGCAGAAATTTTGAACTTCCAGAGTGTATAGATGGTTCCATCTAGCTTCCCTTCACTGAATGCAGGTGGGTGAATTCGAATAGGTGCAACAATAATATTAATTGAAGCACCAAGACTAGTGTTCAATGATGAAACCATCATGTAATCACTCGAATAATCTATTGATATTCTAGTCTGCTAGTAGGCTAAAATAGTGATACTTCTCAAGCTATTCGAACCTTACAGCTTTGATACCATGTAGACAATAGCTACACAATATAACACAATAGCAGTAGTAGAGAAGATAATAGATATAGGAGAATCTCAACAATCTTCTACTAACAACAAGTAGAAAGATGATGGTGTTGTCCACTCGTGCGCTCTCAAGGTAGAGCTTAAATAGTGATCTAGACAACTCTAGATAGGGAGATACAAGGTAGAGGTATGCTAGCTCAATTCGATGTCTCAGTTAGTGCAGAAGTCATGTATATATAGGATCATGGGTGGCCTTCCATGGATGGCTATACATGGGTGGTAGAGCGTGGGCGACCACTGCCCACGTAATTGCCATACATGGCTTAGGTCGGTTGAATCCACCTAACAAATATAAATGACTTCTGACTCCGACACGGAATATAAATGATTTCTGACTCCGACCCTGGTAACTCCCTTTCCTTACAATACCTTACATGGTCCAATATGACCTTTATCCAACATGCAAGTTGGGATTCCCATCAATTGGGTAATGCATGCTTGCTTCTCCTCATAATGGGGGCCATAAAGAATGTGCATATAATCATGAGGGGTAGACATTGATCATATACTAACATTTCCCCATCAAAAAATGGCTTATTCTAAATCATCATGGTTGGTAGTTTCCCTTTTTGAGGTTCTCAATCTGCCTTCTAGTTCTTTCCAACCTCCCCCTTGATGCAATGAAGTTGAAAAGGATGGATTCTACCTCAAGAAATAGAGCTTTTCCTCTTGTTGAAGTTTCATCTTTGATTTGATGACTTGTTTGCTTCCCCTTCTTGTTGAGGTGCCCACTCTTTACTTCTTTCTTTCAAAATGTGATGAGGTATTTGCTCCCCTTCAGCAACTCTTTTTTCTCTCTTTGGTACTTGTAACATAATCCTGGTAGGAGATGGTTGAACCACACCCTAAGAGAGAGGATTAGGAAGTAATCCTCAACCATGGCTTTTGGGGCAAGTGATTAGCCCATCACATTCCTAACCTAGAGGTTGTGAGTTCAATTCCTTACATTGGTATCAGAGCCTAGGAAGTAGGCTTGGGAAGGGTGGAATGACCCAATGGCCTCTAAAAAAGGCGCTTGGGCACTCTATCATGTGAAAGGGTAGGAATTGTGGAAGGCGCGCGTGTCGGTTTCAAGGATGGACCTTATAATGATTGAGGTGTATCTCTCAATCCGTAGGTCGGATTGAGGCGTGCAATATACTATTGGAAAGCTCTCGGAACGAACTTTCCAATGAGCTAGCTTGGAAGTGTGAATTCCTTGGGAATCCTTGGGTGGCACTTGATTGAGTGTTCAAGATACCAAGCATGGGTGAGAACAAGGTTCAAGACTGAGGTTGAGAACAAGGGCTCGAGACACCAAGGTTGCAAACAAGAAGGTTCAAGACACCAAGGTTGAGAGCAAGGGTTCAAGAGACCAAGGTTGCGAACAAGGTTCAAGTAATTGTGCGAGGTTGAGGAACATCAATTCAAGGGCACCTAGGGAGTTCAAGGGACTGATCACCGAGGCTAGAGGGATACAAGAGTAGATCATTGAGGACAATGATTGACCAAGGGGGGAAGAATGTAACATAATCCTGGTAGGAGATGGTTGAACCACACCCTAAGAGAGAGGATTAGGAAGTAATCCTCAACCATGGCTTTTGGGGCAAGTGGTTAGCCCATCACATTCCTAACCAAGAGGTTGTGAGTTCAATTCCTTACATTGGTATTAGAGCCTAGGAAGTAGGCTTGGGCAAGGTGGAATGATCCAATGGCCTCTAAAAAAGGCGCTTGGGCATCCTCTATGTGAAAGGGTAGGAATTGTGGAAGGTGCGCGCGTCGGTTTCAAGGATGGACCTTACAATGATTGGGGTGTATCTCTCAATCCGTAGGTCGGATTGAGGCGTATAATATACCGTTGGAAAGCTCTCGGAACCAAATTTCCAATGAGCTAGCTTGGAAGTGTGAATTCCTTGGAAATCCTTGGGTGGAACTTGATTGAGTGTTCAAGATACCAAGCATGGGTGAGAACAAGGTTCAAGACTGAGGTTGAGAACAAGGGCTCGAGACACCAAGGTTGCGAACAAGAAGGTTCAAGACACCAAGGTTGAGAGCAAGGGTTCAAGAGACCAAGGTTACGAACAAGGTTCAAGAAACTGTGCGAGGTTGAGGAACATCAATTCAAGGGCACCTAGGGAGTTCAAGGGACTGATCACCGAGGTTAGAGGGATACAAGAGTAGATCATTGAGGACAATGATCGACCAAGGGGGGAAGAATGTAACATAATCCTGGTAGGAGATGGTTGAACCACACCCTAAGAGAGAGGATTAGGAAGTAATCCTCAACCATGGCTTTTGGGGCAAGTGGTTAGCCCATCACATTCCTAACCAAGAGGTTGTGAGTTCAATTCCTTACAGTACTCCACTTATAGCTCTATGCACAACGAAAGCAAATGAACAATCGTAGGATCCTGATGTTTTCAGACATAGGATATTTTGTTTTTTAATTGTCTCTAATTATATGCAAAGAATGAAACTGAAACTTTGCAAAACAGAGACTAGACTTAGAGAGATTTCAAATGAGAGTAGACTCATTTCATTTGGACACTAGATGATACCTCAACAAGCTACATCAAAACAAAGTACTTGATCTCTTCATAGAGTATTAGCTAACTTCAGAGACACTATTTTAGACATTTCTTTGAATTCGTGGAAGCACTCATCAAGAGAATTATAACACTAAAACTACAATTTATAATCTTTCCAAAAAGACAAAAAGCACTAGAAATGGATTAAAAAATGAAGGAGAAAGAACAATTACAAGAATAAGGGGTGCATCAAAATCATCTATTGAGATAGAGTGCATAAAAATGCAATCTCTGCAAAGTATGTAGAGAAAAGCTAGTATGGGGTGTGCTTAAGCAAAGGGGCAACTTGTGTTGAAAATGTGAACTATGAAAGCTTAGGTGGATAAAGGGGTCAAAAGACCTTAACGTAGACAAAAGTCACAACTCAGATCACTTAGGGCAGTCTCAAGGTCACGCAAGGTCATGAAAGGCATTCTTAAGGCAGTGGAAAGGTCGAGAGAGGTATCCAAAATCTAAAAAGGAGTTCAAGAGTTATCAAATGCATGGAACGTTTGTAGATCATTGAAAACTAAGAGACATATACTCAAGGAGGCTCATGGACAGAGTCATCCAAGGCTCAAGGAGCTAAAACAGAGTAGTCCTCGCTAGAAAAAATGTAGAGGAAGGCATTCTATGAATAGAGGAGGAGCAAGGAGGAGCTACCAAGCCCACACCCCCTCTAGTCTCTTGTAGGTATACACATAGTTTGTTTATAGAAATCGTAACTCTTTGTGAACATACCCACTTCAAGAGATTTAAGTTGCATTCTATAGTTTATGTGTGTGCCTTAATGTCCTTAAGAGATCTTCTTTAAATGAATTTTATGTGAAGAGAAACTTGTGTATCTCTATGTCCTTCTAAGCATTGACATTAGCCATGATGCCTTCTAGTTCTCTTGAACCTCCCCCTTGATGCAATGAAGTTGAAAAGGATGGATTTTACCTCAAGAAATAGAGCTTTTCCTCTTGTTGAAGTTTCATCTTGGATTTGATGACTTGTTTGCTTCCCCTTCTTGTTGAGGTGCCCATTCTTTACTTCTTTATTTCAAAATGTGATGAGGTATTTACTCCACTTCAGCAACTCCTTTTTCTCTCTTTGGTACTCCACTTATAGCTCTATGCACAATGAAAGCAAATGAACAATCATAGGATCTTGATGTTTTCAAACATAGGATATTTGTATTTTAAGTGTCTCTGATTATATGCAAAGAATGAAACTCAAACTTTGCATAACAGAGACTAGACTTAGAGAGATTTCAAATGAAAGTAAACTTATTTCATTTGGACAATAGATGATACCTCAACAAGCTACATCAAAACAGAGCACTTGATCTCTTCATAGAGTATTAGCTAACTTCACAGACACTATTTTAGACATTTCTCTGAATTCATGGAAGCACTCATCAGGAGAATTATAACACTAAAACTAGAATTTATAAGCTTTCCAAAAAGACAAAAAGCACTAGAAATGGATTAAAAAATGAAGGAGAAAGAACAATTACAAGAATAAGGGGCTCATCAAAATCATCTATTGAGATAGAGTGCATTAAAATGCAATCTCTGCAAAGTATACAAAGAAAAGCTAGTATGGGATGTGCTTAAGTGAAGGGGCAGCTTGTGTTGAAAATGTGAACTATGCAAGCTTTAGGTGGATAAAGGGGTCAAAATACCTTAACGTGGACAAAAGTCACAACTCACATCACTTAGGGCAGTCTCAAGGTCACGCAACATCACAAAAGGCATTCCTAAGGTGGTGGAAAGGTCGATAGAGGTATCCAAAATCTATAAAAGGAGGTCAAAACTTATCAAATGCATGGAATGTTTGTAGATCATTAAACACTAAGAGACATATACTCAAGGAGGCTCAGGGACAAAGTCATCCAAGGCTCAAGGACCTGAAATAGAGGAGTCCACGCTACGAAAAATGTAGAGGAGGGCATTATATTCATAGAGGAGGAGCAAGGAGGAGCTACCATGCCCATACACCCTCTACTCTCTTGTAGGTATAGACATAGTTTGCTTATAAAAATTGTAACTCTTTGTGTACATACCCAGTCCAAGAGATTTAAGGTGCATTCTATAGTTTATGTATGTGCCTTACTATCCTTAAGAGGGCTTCTTGAAATGAATTTTATGTGTAGAGAAACTTGTCTATCTCTATATCCTTTTGAACATTGACATTAGCCATGATGCCTTCCAGTTCTTTCAAACCTCCCCCTTGATGCAATGAAGTTGAAAAGGCTGGATTTTACCTCAAGAAATAGAGCTTTTCCTCTTGTTGAAGTTTAATATTTGATTTGATGACTTGTTTACTTCCCCTTCTTGTTGAGGTGCTCATTCTTTACTTCTTTCTTTCAAAATGCGATGAGATATTTACTCCACTTTAGCAACTCCTTTTTCTCTCTTTGGTACTCCACTTATAGCTCTATGCACAACGAAAGAAAATGAACAATCGTAGGATTTTGATGTTTTCAGACATAGGATATTTTGTTTTTTAAGTGTCTCTGATTATATGCAAAGAATCAAACTGAAAGTTTGCAAAACGGAGACTAGACTTAGAGAGATTTCAAATGACAGTAAACTCATTTCATTTGGACACTAGATGATACCTCAACAAGCTGCATCAAAACAGAGTACTTGATCTCTTCATAGAGTATTAGTTAACTTCATAGACACTATTTTAGACATTTCTCTAAATTCGTGGAAGCATTCATCAGGAGAATTATAACACTAAAACTAGAATTTATAAGCTTTCCAAAAAGACAAAAAGCACTAGAAATGGATTAAAAAATGAAGGAGAAAGAACAATTACAAGAATAAGGGGTGCATCAAAATCATCTATTGAGATAGAGTGCATAAAAATGCAATCTCTGCAAAGTATGGAGAGAAAACCTAGTATGGGGTGTGCTTAAGCAAAGCGGTAGCTTGTGTTGAAAATGTGAACTATGCAAGCTTTAGGTGGATAAAGGGGTCAAAAGACAACGTGGACAAAAGTCACAACTTAGATCACTTAGGGCAATCTCAAGGTCATGCAAGGTCAGGAAGGGCATTCCTGAGTTGGTGGGAAGGTCGAGAGAGCTATCCAAAATCTATAAAATGAGGTCAAGAGTCATCAAATGCATGGAACGTTTGTAGATCATTGAAGACTAAGAGACATATACTCAAGGAGGCTCAAGGACAGAGTCATCCAAGGCTCAAGGAGCTGAAACAAAGCAGTCCACACTAGGAAAAATGCACAAGAGGGCATTATATGCATAGAAGAGGAGCAAGGAGGAGCTACCAAGCCCACAAACCCTCTCGTCTCTTGTAGATATAGACATAGTCTGCTTATAAAAATTGTACTCTTTGTGTACATACCGAGTTCAAGAGATTTAAGGTGCATTCTATAGTTTATGTATGTGCATTACTGTCCTTAAGAGGGGTTCTTGAAATGAATTTTATGTGCAGAGAAACTGGTGTATCTCTATATCCTTAATTTCTAGATATCCTACATCTCTTCATCATCAGTTTTGTATAGTATGTTTGAAACCTAAACAGATCCACATGAGGTTTCATATAGCTTGTTGGAAAGCTAATGAGAAATAATAAGTGTGGCTAAAAGCCTAGTTGATTTGGATTAGTGTAAGGTAGGTAAATCAAAGTTTTGTTTTAGGGAATCAAAAAAGGTGTATGAAGGGACCTAGGTATTGGGTTCATTTCACTTCGAGTGTGCAAATGTGAGGGATTAAATTCCATGCACTTTACATGGAGGTAGACCCCTCAACAAAATGGTGTTGTAGAGAGGAAGAATAGGCATTTGGTTGAGATAGATAGATGTCTCATAAGTGAAGGTATGTTACCATTCTCTTAGTGGGTTGAGGCTATGGATAGAGCTTCTTACTTCATAAATAGGATTCCAATAGGTGGTGTGCACAACTTGACTCCACATGAAGTCTATTATGGAAAGAAACCAACCATGGAGCACCTCAAGTTATTTAGATGTGTATGTTTTGTTCATGTTCCTAGTGATGTGAGAACAAAGTTAGAGTCCAAGAGAGAGAAATGTGTGTTTTGTGGCTACTCAAATGAGAAAAAAGGCTACAAGTGCTACAATCCTCTCTCAAAGAAGCTATGTGTCTCAAGAGATGTTGTGTTTGATGAGTCAAGGTCATGGTATGGAGACAAGGGCAAGGCAAAGTTGGATGAAGAGGATCAAGAGGAGTATGCAGACTTTGATGTGCTGATTCAACTTCAAGAATCAATCACAATCAGTGGGCAAGAGGCTCCTACATCTAAGGTACACTCATGTGATTAGTCTTACACTTATGATTATGAAAGATCATCCCCTGATTCAAAGTATAGATGGTTGCAAGAGACAGACTACGACACTGGGGAAGCTCAAGAGGAGTCAAAAGAGGAAGAGCATGAGGAGGTCATTACTCCTAATAGACTCAAGAACAAATATCCTAAAGTTCAAGAGAGGACGTCTACAAGGAAGACGGCACCCCCACAAAGGTATACATATGATTCTTTCATGAAAAAGCACTATGCATACATGATGAGTGTCATTGAAGATCAAGAGCCAGATTCTTATGAGAAGGCAAAGACCAAACGAGAGTAGAGGAAGGCTATGTATGAAGAGTTCAAAGCTCTTAAGGAGAACAACACTTGGGAACTAGTACCCAAGAAGGCATGGAGATAGTCCAAAACTGGTGGGTGTACAAGACAAAGAGAAATGCAGATGTTACCTTTGCAAGGTACAAGGCTAGACTAGTAGCCAAAGGCTTCACACAGACACAAGGGGTGGATAATGAGGAGACTTTTGGCCCTCTGGAAGCAAACAAGGCTACCCTTAGAGCTCCCATAGCCCTATGTGTAGCAAGGAGGTGGCCCTTCTATTAGATGGACATAAATAATGCTTTGTTGAATGGTCAGTTACAAGAAGAGGTGTTTATGGAACAACCTAGCACATAAATCGACAAGATCCTACCTATGTTTGCAGGTTGAAGAAGGCCTTGTATGGCCTAAATAAGACCCCAAGGTCTTGGAATCAGAGGCTAGTGGATTTCTTGAAGAGATGTGGTTTCTCTCTAAGTGATGGAGATCCATCCTTGTATATGAAGAAAACAAATGACAAGATATGTTTGATATGCATATATGTAGATGATCTCCTTGTGAGAGGTGACGATGATGTAGGGATAAGGAATAGAGTTCAAAATCTTAGATTTACGCATAAGGAAGAGAGTTTAAAGTCTTAGATTTAGGTGTGCTAAAGTACTTTCTTGGCATTGGGGTGATCTATGGGAAAGAAGGTATCTATCTCTCTCAAAAGAAGTAACTTCGAGATCTGTTATTTAGGTTTGGCATGAGAGATTGCAAAACTATAGCTCAACTTATGGATTCCAATGTCAAGTTAAGCATGGAAAATGGTAAGAAGCTAGAAGATCTTACACTATATAGGAGCATTGTGGAATCATTGATCTATGTTGCACTCAAAAGACCTAACTTGTGCTACATAGTTGGAGTTCTATCTCAGTTCATGCACACAACCACAAATACACATCTCAATGATGCAAAGAGATTCTTAAGTTATGTGAAGAGTACAGTTAATTATGGATTGCTATATAGGCATGATGAAGAACTTCAAGTAGGAGCATGGAGTGATGTAAATTGGGCAAGGAGCGTTGCTAATATAAGGTCAACTTCTAGCTATGTTTTCATCCTAGTTACAAAAGCAATCTAATGGATGAGCAAAAAGTAGCCCATAGTTGCATTGAGTTCAACAAAGGCTGAATATAGAGCTTTAGCCCTCACTACATGTGAAGCAATGTGGCTTAAGAAGCTCTTCAAAGATTTTGGTATACAACTTGGACCAATTCTAGTTTATGGAGATAGCATGTCAAGCCTACATCTTACTAACAATCCCATGTACCATGCAAGGAACAAGCACATTAAGGTGCATTACAATTATGTAAGGTAAAAGGTTGCAAGTGGGGACACAAAGGACCAAGTTGCATATATCTTCACCAAAAGCTTGGACGTGGCCCAGTTAACAAAGTTTTCAAAAGCTATGAGCTTACTTGATATAGACACTACCACATTAAGCTTGAGGGGGAGTGTTGAAAATGTGAACTATGCAAGCTTTAGGTGGATAAAGGGGTTAAAAGACCTTAATGTGGACAAACGTCATGACTCAAATCACTTAGGGGAGTCTCAAGATCAGGCAAGCTCGGGCAAGGCAATCCTAAGGTGGTGGAAAAGTCGAGAGAGGCATCTAAAAGCTATAAAAAGAGGTGAAGAGTCATCAAATGCATGGAAGTCTTGTAGGTCATTGAAGACTAAGAGACATATATTCAAGTGTTGGAACATCAAGCTTACACTATGCTTGAGGTGGATTTGATCTACATCAAAGGCTATCTCGTCGAAAGAATATCCATTGGAGAGTTCTTTTATTTACGCTCACTTAATGTACATTTTTAAAAATGATTTTTCATGGATCTTTTACCATTGTAAAAGATTTGAGCTTTACACATGTAAAAGTAGAAAGATAGGGCTCAAATCCCACGAATTTGTGGTGGTTCCGCTGCATTCAATCAAGCAATCAATCACCTAAAAGTAGATCAAACTAGATCTTCACTTTTCCTAGATTATTCCCTCTTACAACCATTCCCACCTTCATTTCAATTCAAATTCCACTTGTAGAAGTCTTGGAACACTTCCACAGTCCATATAAAGACTTGAAATCACTTTTACAATACATGGAAGCAATATACATACACTTGTGACCATCATTGTCTTGCTCCTTCAATTTTCTACATCATCTTCTTTGCCAACAGTAATCTTGCAGAGGCTACTGCTCTCTCTACAGAGCTCCAAATTGCGTGCAAGATAGCTCATTGGAAAGATATTAGTTTCCTTTGCTTCTAGATCTTAATAGCATCTGGTTTAGTAGATTCGGAGAAATCTTAGTTTTTGTGTCTCAGGGTCAATCTCTACATATTGCTGAAAAATAGTACCACCGGTGAATGTCTGATTCATTCCTATAGCATATTTTGTTTATTCCTTATAATTTTGTGTATTCTATATGCTCAATACTATTTGTATCATTCCCATAAAAGGATTTTTTCTAATTGTAATCACGCTGATTGCTATGAGCATTTGAAGTTCATTGTCTCTTCCATAGATGGTAACGTTTTTGAGCTAGTCGACCCATGAACCTATTTGTTTTGTATCGACTCATTCTCCTTGATGCTCCAAAGTACATAGTGCATTTCCTTGCACTTAGCACATGCGTATAAGTTCTATTTGAGTCTCCATAAGCTCAAGGACTGGTCTTGTGTCAATTGGTTGGACCAAACTTTGTCGCTTTGAAACATACTTTTCTACCTCCTACAAGCTTCTCCAAGTTTCTTTCAGTGGTATCAGAGCTAGATCAAGATGGGTGACGGCTCTCCCTCAATGATCGAGAAGCTTGATCGACACAACTAAGTGGCTTGGCAAATCAGAATGGAGGCCTATTTGCAAGGTAGAAATCTTTATGGAATTGTAGCAAGTGATGAAGTTATGCCTATTCCAAGATCCAAAGGAGGACCTACACAAGAGGAGACAGATAAGCTCACATTTTGGTGCGCAAGGGATGCTCAAGAAAGGTCATACATACTAAACCCTATCTTTGACTTTCTATTACCACATATTATAGGATTGAAGACATCTCAAGAGACTTGGGATGCCCTGGACACTTTCTTGTCTGCTAGTACCAAAGCAAGAAAGAATCATCTTTGGAACGAGTTCAACCAAATGAATAAAACACCTATGCAAACCATCACGGAGTTTGTTACCAAGGTCAAGGAGGTTGCAGATAAGTTAGCATCCATTGGAGAGCTGACTGAAGAAGAGGCTATCATGAGGAAAATTCTCAACGGCATTCGGAGTGATAAGCAATGGCAATCCTTCACGACGGCTTACGATCTCATCATGGATGTGTAGACTCCAGACTTCAACATCTTTCTCGGACAATTCTTCAATCAAGAGCCAACAATAGCATAAAGGAAGGTAACTCCTATCATGATAATTCAACCAATCCTCTATATGCACATAAGAAGGATAAGAAGCAGAAGGCAAGAAGAAGGAAGAAGATGAAGAAGAGACTTTCCAAGCCAAAATTGCAAGCAAAAGCAAGTGGAAAGGGAAGAAGAAAGGAACAAAACAAGACAAAGCCAAAGGTTAGAATGTTCAACCTTGTGCCATACGTTATGATAAGACCAACCACACGATTCAGAATTGCTGGTTCAATGGGAAGACCTAGAACGGAAGTGGAAGACGTGGATATGGCAGCAATAGAGGCAGAGGTGGACACAACAGAGGCTATAATAGAAGGGACTACAACAATTATTCAGAAGATCAACCACATGAAGACTCATTGCTTCTCATGAATCTAAGCCACAAAGGAGGTAAAGAAGATGATCATCTGTTCTATATAGATTCAGGATGTTCAAATCATGTTGCAAGCAACATTGCTCTTCTATCTGATTTGGAAAGTCCAAAGCATAGACATGAAGTACAAATAGCGGATGATACAAATCATAATGTGGAGAAGATTGGTAATGTCAAAGCTTCCAATGGTAGGAAGAACATTCTGAGTAAGGTTTTCTATGTACCCACTATCACTAAAAACCTAATAAGCATGGGCCAAATAGTTGAAAAAGGCTTGCAAGTTAGGTTCACCCAACATGGAGCTTTTGTGGAAGATCCATGTCAAGGCTTCACGAAGATAGCCATAGGTGAGAAGCACGGTAGGCTCTTTACTTTTGAAGTAGAAGAAACTAGGAACATAGCTCTATTCACTTCTGGGTCTCGAACCCCAAGTGAGCTTGAAGTGTGGCATAAGAGACTTGCTCATGTGAATGAAAGAACCTTAAAGGATATATGTAGGGATCAAAGTGTTCTAGCACTGCCGAACATATCAAATCAATACATGATCAATAAGTGTGATGCATGCCAGATTCGAAAGGCACAAAGACAACCATTCAACCACAAAGGCTACATCCACAACAACTTATTGGACTTAGTACATACAGATGTATGGGGACCAAGTCAAGAACCTTCATTGGCAAGATCAAGGTATTATGTCTCATCTATTGAAGATCATAGTAGGTGGATTGTTCTATACTTTATCAAGAGTAAGAATGAAGTGTCTTATTACTTCAAAAAATATCTAGCACATGTGGAGAATCATACACTTAGATCACTAAAGAAGCTCAAATCTGATGGAGGGGGAGAATACTTCTCCAAAGAGTTTGATGAGTTCTTGAAGGACAAAGGTATCGAAAGGGAAGTGACTACGAGATACTCTCCTCAACTAAATGGAATTGCAGAGAGGAGAAAAAAGACATTGGTTGGATCAGCTAGAACAATGCTTGAAGAGAAGAAGTTGCCACATTATCTATGGGCAGAGGATATTTCAACTCTTGTGTACCTGTTCAATAGACTACCATCAAAATCACTTCAAAGTATGACTCCTTATGAAGCATGGCATGGAAGAAAACCTAGTCTTGGAGATTGCAAGGTTTTTGGTTGTTTAGCTTATGTTCATGTACCATCACAAATAAGAGGTAAGCTAGATGAAAGGGCAACACAGGCAGTGTTTATTGGATACGATTCAACTCAGATGGGTGACAAGTTCTATAATCCTTCAACCAAGCAATTCACTACAAGTAATATGTTGTGTTTTAAGAACACAAGTTTTGGTATGATGAAGACAAACAAAAAGTAACTCTACCATATGATCTCAATCTGATTCTCATCAAGTGGGAAGCAAGCATGATACACAGGTCCAAGATTCAAGTAGTGATAGAGACGATGACCAAGATGAAAGAGAAAAGGATTAAAAGCTATGGAAGTCAAAAGGCAAAGCAGAGATGCAAGAGGTTGGAGAATGCTCCAAACAGGCACCTAGAAGATTAGCAAGAGAGAAGAAAACAACAAAAAAGGTATGTATATGATTCCACATTTGTTACAACGCATTCAATCTACTTGGCAAAAGACTCTATTTCAAAGGAACCCCCAACCTATGAAGAGGCAAAGGGAAACCCTAATTGGGAAAATTCCATGAAAGAAGAAATAGATGCATTGAAGGAGATGGAAACTTGGGATTTGGTTCCAATGTCGCTGAATCAAAAGGTGATTGGTTGCAGATGGGTATATAAAGTTAAAAGAAATTCAAATGGATCAGTTTGCAGGTACAAGGCAAGATTAGTTGCCAAAGGATGCTCTCAAACTCATGGTATAGACTATGAGGAAACATTCTCACCAGTTGCGAAGATGTGAAAAATGCATTCTTAAATTGATAAGTGTAGCTGCTCCAAGGAATTGAAGACTCCTCCCACTTGATGTGAAAAATGGATTCTTAAATAGTTGGATAAGTGAAGAGGTATACATGTCACAACCACTAGATTTTGAAAATCCTAATCATCCATCTTATGTTTGCAGATTTAAGAAAGCATTGTATGGATTGAAACAACTCCTAGAGCTTGGAATTACAGGCTGGTTACATATCTTCAAGATCAAGGGTTCAAAGCTAGCAACTCAAATCCTTCTCTATTCATCAAAAGGGATCACGATGAGGTTATCTATCTATGTATATGTAGATGATATTATTGTGACAGGTGATGATGTGAATAACATTGAAAGGATCAAGAGACACTGTCACATCAGGTCATTGGCACCTTATGGAGTCTTTATTATGTAGGTAGAAGATAGATGGAACTCTCAAGTGAGTCATTATATATGGACTCGCTATTTATTCAGAGAACAAGAGCAGCTCGGACGCGGGTGGGCGGTGAACCAGAAGATCTCTCTGTGCGTTGACGGGTCGTACGTGACCATAGGCTGTATCAAAAAGGGAATGCAATGTATCACTGGTATCAGAGCCACCTTGGATCGCGCGTGCAGGAAATGGGGATTGAACCCACTGCTCAAGCATGAGAGGTGTTCCACTTATCCAAGGTGCCACATTTGTGTGGTGAATATAAGGTGCGATCTGCAGAAACATATTCACAACTTCTAAAATGGAAGTCGATGAACTTCTTTGCCATGAGCTTCTCCCTGATGAAGTGATAATGCACCTCTATGTGTTCGGTTCTTGCATGGAAAATAGGGTTTCCCTCTATATGCATGGAACTTACATTATCTCCAAATATGTGAGGTTTGGAACTCACAAGTCCCAAATCTGTATACAATGTCTGTAACCATATTGCCTCTTGAGTTTCTATGGTCAAGCCTCTCTACTCTGCTTCCATCGAGAATAAAGCAACTGTTGGTTGCTTCTTGGAACTCCATGACACTAGCTTCGAACCTGCAAATGCTAAGTAACCAGAAGTACTTCTTCTATCATCCTTAGCTCTTGCCCAATCTGCATCTGAATAGATTTTGATATCCAAATCTGAAGAGTGAGGATAGAATATACCTTCATTGTTTGTACTTTTGAGATACCTAAGTACTCTCTTAGCTGCATCCATGTGTGGTCTTCTCGGTGAGTGCATGAATTCACTAAGCACTCGGACACTATATGAGATGTCTACCCTTGTATGAGTAGCATATATCAAGCTACCTACCAAGCTTTGATACTCTTTAATGTCTTTAATTTTCTCACCTTCATAAACACTAAGTTTATGATTCATTTCTCAAGGTGTACTTGCAAGTTTAGTGTTCTCCATTTTGTATATCACCTGCATACCTAGGAAATATGTGAGCTCACCTAGGTCACTAATTTTGAACTCCTCTTGCATGTGTCTCTTAATCCTTTGAATGCTATTCACATCATCACCTGTCACAATAATATCATCTACATATACATAGATAACCTCATCGTGATCCCTTTTGATGAATAAAGAAGGATTTGAGTTGCGAACTTTGAACCGTTGATCTTGAAGTTATGTAACTAGCCTTTAATTCCAAGCTCTAGAAGCTTGTTTCAATCCATATAATGCTTTCTTAAATATGCAAACATAAGATGGATGATTAGGGTTTTCAAAACCTGGTGGTTGTGACATGTATACCTCTTCACTTATCCAACTATTTAAGAATGCATTTTTTCACATCAAGTTGGAGGAGTCTCCAATTCCTTGTAGCAGCTATACTTATCAATTTAAGAATGCATTTTTCACATCTTTGCAACTGGTGACAATGTTTCCTCATAGTCTATACCATGAGTTTGAGAGCATCCTTTGGCAACTAATCTTGCCTTGTACCTGCAAACTGATCCATCTGAATTTCTTTCAACTTTATATACCCATATGCAACGAATCACCTTTTGATTCAGTGACATTGGAACCAAATCCCAAGTGTTTATCTCCTTCAATGCATCTATTTCTTCTTTCATGGCATTTTCCCAATTAGGGTTTCCCTTTTGCCTCTTCATAGGTTGAGGGTTCCTCTGAAATAGAGTCTTTTGCCAAGTAGATTGAATGCTTTGTAACAAATGTGGAATCATATACATACCTTTCTGGTTGTTTCTTCTCTCTTGCTAATCTTCTATGTGCCTGTTTGGAGGATTCTCCAACCTCTTGCATCTCTCCTTTGATTCTTGACTTCCTAGCAGTCAAGGCTTTGTATAACTCAAATCACACAGGATCATTTTTTGCTAATCCTAGCAGTCAAGGCTTTGTATAACTCAAATCGCACAGGATCAACGATCCGACAACAGAGTTTTTAGGGGCATGGTGCCTGATTTGCCTGAAGATGTGCTCTGGTGGAAGATACCTCTCTACAGATGGTGGAGCATGTCTTTCGAGTGCTGCGTCTACCTCAAGAAATCCGCCATAAAGTTTGTGGAACAGTTATCTAGGGATATGTTAAGGGTTTCTGAGCAGTGATGGAAAAACAATGGTGAATATGCAGGCAGGTAGAAGACAGAATACATGAGCATGATTCGGACGGAGAATTTTGGAGCATACCTTTTCCAAGGTCAGAACGTTAGATTAATTTCATCGTGTTTTTCATGTGACTCTTTTTCATGCGGTACAATTGTGAAAAGAAAAGTTGCCAATCGTTTGCAATAGTTGTTGGGATCGACAAATGAGATCAACAGTTCCGACGAAATGACAAGAAGAGCTGAGATGCGTTTTTCATTTTTCCAACTTCTACATGTCCCTCCTTACATGTTGCCGACAGGCAGGGATTGAACCCTCGCCCCCGCCTCAAAAGGCAAAAGGACCAACCATCTTCCTTAGCGGCATGTCAGTGCGTGTTTTGTTGCTATGTTTAACACAAACTCGTTTTAATGTTTTTTTTTTTTAATATAAAGGAAGTTCGGCATTAGCCTACTCTCCCGGACTTGAATTAAATAAAGAAAAGTACAAGAGAAGGGGACTAGTGCCCACGGGACCCCCCAAATCCCACAAAGCAGGGGAAGCTTTTACAGAGCTTAGATGACATTACAAAGAAGGTTAATTACCCTCTCATCACCCTCATGTGGGGCCCACTTGGGTTTAAGCTTGTTATCGATCAAAAGGAGTACTTGATGATGCCTAAAGGGGGGGGATTTTTTACAGTTGACAATCCTTTTGCCAAGGAGGAACAACGATTTCTCAATTGACCACTCCTTAGGGGAGTCACCGAAGTTGAAAGCACATCTTTCCCGCCAGATTTTCCATAGAACCTCCCCTCTGATGGCGTTCCAGAGAGTCGCGGAGCAGCCGATCGCTTCTCCCAGCAGGGCTTGCTGCCAACTGAGATGTTTTTGAAGTCCAATTCTCTTTCCAACCACCTGCCAGAGTCTGTTGGAGTTGGGGCAGGTAAAGAAGATGTGTGAAACATCTTCGATAGACCGGTAGCAGCGTTTGCACCAGGGAGGGCTCCCACAAATTTTGCTGGCCTTAAGGTTGGTCCAGATTCCATGATGAAGAATTTGCCATAAGAGGACAGACTTTTTGATTTCTATGAGGGGGTGCCAGATAGCCATGAACTTCATGTCCCACCGAAGCCGCGTCCATGACAGGCACCACTTTTTGTTGAGGTTAACCTGATAGTCGATCGTTTCTTTGATGTTCGGGATTTTTGATAGGCTATTCCCATTGTGCCATTTGAGACCAAGCGAGCTCGACATGTCGTGTCCCATGAGAAGGCGAACTTTGTGTCGGTCCCAGGCGAGACATCTGCTTTGCAAAGTGTTCCATTCTTCATGCGAAATGTTGATGCTAGGGTCAATATCCTCAAAGTTGATCCAGCGGTTGGTGTCTTGTTTCCAGAGATGTTTCCATTTTTTGAAGCCTTTGTTCCATAGCTTCTTGGCATTTTGAATGTTCCAAGATTCCACACTCCGGATGCCATGGATCGGAAACCAGATAGAGTCGTTTTGTCTGATACCGGTAGCCCACTTCCAGTCTTCGCAGATTCTTGTGAAGCTTTTGACTCTATTCCAACTCTTCCAAAGGGAGCACACCAGATTAGAGCCTTTCGGGAAGACGGGGATCGGGGAAAACAGCAAGGTCAAGATGTCAAGATTCTTCCAATTTGGGAACCCATGAGCGCCAACTCATTCTTGTTTCTGAAGATCAACTTGGCCCACGAGGCCTCCCCGTTGCACCAAGCCTTAATCATCCATTTGGCCGACAGTTTGTTAGCCATGCACCCAATGTCCAAGATACCAAGTCCCCCACTATCTCTATGGCTGGTGCAGATGGACCATTTGATTTTAGGCACCCCCCGCCTATTGTGGTAGACCCTGTCAATCGCGACCGACAGACCCTGTCAATCGCGACCGACAGACCCTGTCAATCGCGATCGACAGACCTCCACGATCGACTGACTGCCACGTAGGACCCTGTCAATCGCGATTGATACCGTTGATCGCGATCGACAGCCACGACCGACACCTCTGTCAGTCGCGATTGACACCGTCGATCGCGATTGACAGAAATTCCACGATTGATTGACTTTTACGCGTAGCCACGTGTCCATCGCGACTGATAGGCCCCCGATTGACTGAAATATCGACGAAAAACCCGGAAAACGTGTCGATCGCGATTGATACTGTCAATCGCGATTGACAGCCACGATCGACTCTGTCGATCGCGATTGACACCGTCGATCGCGATTGACAGCCCCGACGGACACCTCTGTCAATCGCGACTGACAGACCTGTCGATCGCGATTGACAGGCTTTTCGGCCAAAAATTAGGGTTTGATTTTGTTCAAAAGTTGGGATAATTTTGGGGCAAAATAGTCAATCTATTAGCATTTTGGGAGGTTCCTACACTTGTGATTTGGAGAAAATCCTAGGATCTGTCGGCCAGATTGAATCTTGTTTTAACCCCATAAACCCTGAACAGTCATAACTTTTTCATACGAAATCAATTTTTTGAGTTCGAGGGCTTGTTGGAAAGCTCGTGACATTTTCAGATAGAGTATTTTGAAGTTGACCATACCCAGGGCGATCAAAGTCAGGGGTCTTTAGGATTGTTTTCTTAAAAATCACTATGCAAGTTTGTGTTTGTGCTAGAGGAATGAAAATCATTGGTTCTGTCTTTAGAATTTAAATCTTTAAGCTAACTTTGGAACTCTTACAGATCTATTGAGGGCATCGAAAGGCGTTCTAAGCAAGTGTAAGTGCAAGCTTGGGAACACATTTCCTGGGCACTCAAGGGCAACCAAGCAGGAAACAAAAGGTTGGAAACTTTTACCCCTTCTGTCAATTCATAGCCTAGGCTAAGAACGACTAGAGGTAGGAGTAAGTCAGGACGACGATAAGCAGGTATCAAGTTGAAGACCACCTAAAAACTCAAGTTCAAGCTAAAAACCTAATCTCTGTACTGTCGATAACATAAAGGGAAAGAACCTAACGTGGAACGATCAACCTGAAAGCACGAAGAACATTCAAGTATTCCTGACGACGTGACATCAGACAAGAATCTAAACACAATAATCAACATAAAAAGAACCAAGCGACTGATATAAAGTAACCAGTAGCGAGGTTGTACTCTGGGCAAAGAATTGGGCTACTTAGATAGGCATATGAACCTTAGATCAGGACGACATCTAGTAAGGGAGAGACAAAGCCTTAGATCTTCAGAGGCTAGTGTTAACCACACTGCTAGGTCTTGGGCCCAGCAGTTGAGCCACCACTTGTACTACCCTAGCTCTGAGACCAGTGAGTCAGAGATGTCTCAAGGCATGGACAGACCTACGGGAAGTTCAGGAGTGCCATACTTGTACAGGATAGAAGGCCCTTACAAAACACAACTGGAGTACCTTAGGACCAACCGATTAGGTGCTAGCATCTATGAGGACGGCCTAGGAAGATCTGTGGTACAAATTAAGAATCCTGATCAATCCATTGGACTAGAGCACCCAGCTGTCAAGTTTGAAAACGGAGCATACTTGGACAAAGAAGGAACCATATACGTAGTCACCAGTCATCCAGATAGGACAGATGAATTTGGAAATGTAATCTCAGAAGCGGACTTGGGTGACTTGGAACAAGGAAACATGGGAGTAGAACCTAGAACACCCCGAGGCAAATCTGTTCTCACTAGGATTATCACACCTGATTGGGTTCCCCAAGACAACAAGAGCATAGAGTTGCTCCTCAATCGAGAAACTGATGAAGCCTTTTGGAGATATAAATCTAATCAGCCAACTGATATAGGAACTATCATGATCTATGAGTTTAAGGATCCGGATAGCCCAGGTAGAGTGACCTACTTAGATCACACTTCGGAAAGGATCTTTGTGGTGACAGAAAATGATAGGCATGCTTACGCTTGGAAGGGTGAATTCATTTTCCCCCAACCAAGATCAAATGTATCCTATGGTCACCATGGAGTTGGTACATCCCAAGCTCATGGAACTCAAAGAGACAGAAGTGGAGATAGACCAGAAGTAAGCTTTGCCATCCCAGTGGGCAGAGAAAGAACGAGGACGGAGACAAATAGGGTAGAACCTGAGATACTTAGAGCTCACAGGAATCAAAGAAATGTGGATGGATTTCCTCTGCCGAGACCTAGAGAGCACACTAGAACTTTGAGACCGACCCAGCTAGTTAAGTCCATGAAGAATTGCTTTGATGGCACACGAGATCCCTATGATCATGTGGCGGAGTTCAAGCAAGTCTTGAGAGCTGAACAGGTGGAGGATCTATTCACGTAGTACAATGCCTTCGGTCTAACCCTTAGGAACACAGCACTTACATGGTTTCAGCCATTGGATGAGCGACAATTCAGGTGTATAGACCAACTCCTAGAAGCTTTCATTGTAGAGTTCTCTAAGAGTGGCATAAGACACAATACCTCCTCATTGATTCACAGCTTCAAACAGACTCCCCAAGAGACTGTAAGATTGGCAGGAAGAAGATTTAGACAATATCTCGAAAGATGCCCTGTTTCGGAGCTACCCACATCTGCCAAACAAGTAGCCTTATTCCTTGATGGATTGCTGAGTACGAAATTGAGATCCTATGTGTATCTGAAGGACCCTAGGACCATAGAAGAATGTGTACGCATGTGCATTGACATTGAAGATAACCTAGGGGAAGAACTAGAGCTTTCCAAAATCTACAAAGATTCAGATAGTGCATTTAGTCACTCTTCCACGCAATCCACATCAATTGAGGAACTTGCCAAGAAAGTAGCTCAGAAATTAGGTGTAACTAGCAAACAAATCCCAATGTTTGCTCCTGTGAAAAGGTGCTATACATGCGTTGGTGACCATATGGAAAATGTCTGCCCTATTATGGCTCAACCCCAAGTAAATCCTAGTAGCCAGTACTGCACCATAGAACGGAGATACACCAATCACACCACACAAGATTGCCCATACAACAAGCAGGCAGTTAGGCAACCCTACCCTCAGCCCTACCAACAAGGCAGATACCAGAACCAAAATCCACCACCACAATATGCTAGACCCCAACAAACCTACCAACCACAATATCAGGCCCAACAGAGACCCCAACCGGTGCTAGTTCAACAGCCTCCAAACCCAGTTAATGTGATTCCGGTAAAGTATGCCGTTGCAGAAGAAAACCTGAATATGGCCATAGTACCAGTAACCCCATTGATCTCAGAAAGTGACCCGAGTGACCATAGCTTTGATTCTACACATGTCGATAGTCCCCAGGCTTACTACATGCAGTCTCCAGAACATGGTGAGTCCTACTATAGTGAAGAGCCAAATGAAATAAGTTGGGAGTCAGATTACACGAATGTCATGTATGCAAACCCCAACCCTAGGCCTCAACCTAGGCAAGTAAGACCTCCATTCCCAAGAGGACCATGCTACAGATGCCAAGGAGATCATCTCATTCGTGATTGCCCCTTACCTCCACCCGCACAACCCCAGTCAGTGACGATCCAAGGCTTTTGCCAAGATTGTGGAAAAGAGCATCTCTTACGAGATTGCCCTAAAAATCCTAATAATATGCCAAAAATACTCCCATTAATGTGATTGGGTTGGTTGTAGATTCTTCAGGAAGTGTCACTTCCACTGCACCAGTACAGGTAGTCACTAGAGCCCAAGCACTGCAGCAAAACCAGGGTGTAGGTCAGGAAAAGAGCCCAGAGGCTAGTGAAACAGAGAGCATAACCAAGAAAAGGACTAGAGCTTGGAAAGATAGTCGGGAAAGAATGAAAAGACAATGGGCTAAAAAGATGTGTGAACTAGAGGAAAGCGTAAGAGAAACAAGAGCCAGAATAACCGAACTCACGACTCAAACTCCCTCTCACACGACTCCACCACCACCATTCCCATCTCCATCCGACCCACCACCTTCCAACCCGCCTCATACTACTCCACCACCCCCCAAAGTAGGATCAGTCCTAGCAGATCCCACTCCCGAAGACCTTAATATGATGCTTAAAGCATATCAGGCCAGAATCCAAGAAGGGCCAACCATAACCGATCATGAAAAGTGCTACCCTAGAGCCGAGCTAGAGCTTGAACGAACTAAAATTTGTGCTAAGATGGTGGAATTGGCTCAAGCCATGTTCGAAGCTAGCCGCCTCTTTAATATCTCTAGCTCAACTAAGACGCAGTTACACTTTGACGGACTGCTAGAAAGAATAGAGAGGCTAATTGCACAATCAGAAAAGGAACCTGCCCCTCAAAGAAAGGAAAGGGCAAGGGAACAGATAAGCCAGCCTCTTCAGGAAGCCCATGTGCCTCCTCAAGAAGCTTATCTTCCCCCCCAAAAAAAGGCAGATGAGCCTCCCTCGAAAGCTTACGTACCTCCACAGGTTGCCTACATTCCTTCTCGGGGAGCGTATGAGCCTGCTCGGAAGAGTAATAGAATAAGTAATCCTTCCTAGGAAGCTTGTGCTCCAGCCATCTATGAGAACAAGGAGAGAGTCAACAATAGAATAAGCCCTCCTTCCCAGGTTGCTTATGTGCCTAACTCTACGGAGCCAGATACTTCTTCTTCTATGAATCGGTTTGCACCAGACTTCCTACGAGAGATTCAAGAAGACAAATGGGATAACGAAAGTGAAGTCGCCCCTCCTTTTGAACTTGTGGATGATGCACACGATCAATTCCCACAAGACATCCCATCTATTTAGGGGGAACATGAGAGTACTCAGTCGCACGAGAGATTGGACTTTGAGTCTAATTCCATACAAGAGCTACCCCACTTCACAGGCCCATGGGAAGCAAAGTCCACGTGTATGAGAGCACCCACAGTCATGGTAAGGAACGACGACTCAGTCATACCTAGGAACACTGAGGTAGTACAGAACCCCAAGGTGCAGCGCGATCCCACTTTGGAAGAACTGCCTAAGGATAGACCAGAATCGCGGAAATATGTAGCCAATCAAGTAACTGAAGTTGCAAAACCACGTTCCTGAGTAGGATCCCATAGGACAGTGCCAGAAATTCCCTTGGACAAGATAGGAGATATGTGTGAAGGTGAAGAAGGGAACACCTATCTTCCCATCACCTACCAGGAGTACACCACCAAGGCAATTTTGGACTCAGGTGCAGGAGTTGCAATTGCCACTACTTCCCTTTGGAAGCGTTGGGGCAAGCCAGCACTCAGGCCAACGAGAATGAAATTGCAAATGGCCGATGGTCACATAGAGAGACCCTTAGGATTGCTAGAAGGAATAACTCTCACCACTTGTGGTGTTGAGTTTGAGCATAGCTTTGCTATATGTGACTTCAGCAAAAATCATGCCTATGAGATGATTTTGGGAAGACCATTTATGCGACAGTTGCAAGTGGTACAGGATTGGGGAACCAATTCTTTGTACTTGCAGCACTTAGGTGTTACGACCAAAGTCAATCTCAAAGATTACTCTCATAGAGATGTACCTCCTATCCAGTGGAATCCCATCCATAGAGCCAAAGATGATACGGAATCTGTGCATTCCATAGGGTCAGGATCCTCATGGATGCATGAAGACACCCACTTATGGATGTGCAAAGTAGCAGTAGAGGAAGAGAAGAGAGAAAAGGCCAGAGAAATAGGTGCAAACGAAACTCATAGACCCATTCAAGACCCAGCCTATGCACCTGTAGTCTTTCCTGACGAGGAATTTGAACCCCATGGCTGGGCAGAAATCTTAGCAACCATGGACGTAGCCATCAATGAAGAACAATGGACACCTCACTGTGATGAGGATGGCTATGACATTTCAGTCTTCTCCATAGAGCCAATCATGGGAGAGGCAGTTCTAGAAGAATGCGAACCTAGCCCTGATGGATTTGAGGATGCAAGTGACTCCGATCTCGAGTCTATCATTATGGACCCACCATTTGCATCAGATGAAGAATACTTCCATGAAGTAGAATTTCAACCCCAGAGGCATGGAGATATTACAAATGATGTAAGATTAACAACACATGTGACGCCGAAGGGAGAAGGAAAGAAACGAAAGAAGAAACAAGCCTCACCAGAAGAGGAAGAATCTTTGTTTGAGGTCCCGGAAAATTTTAAGAAGTATGAGATTGATGACAGGAGAGTCATGATCAGAATGCCGAAACGAGAGGCACAATCAGGAGAGGCCTATGATAACAAAGAAACTACCAAGAAAATCGTAGTGGCCCTAGAAGAAGGAGAGGAGAGATGTACGTACATAGGTCATGACCTAACAGAAGAAGAAGAGTATGAATTGATTGCCTTGCTAAGAGAATACAGAGATGTATTCGCTTGGAGTTACAAGGATTTGAAAGGTGTTGACCCTGACATATGCTCACACACCATTCCCATGACTTCAGATGCCAAACCCTCTAAGCAAAAGCCCTATACATATAACGATAATTACGCTGCTAAGATCAAAGAAGAGATAGATAGACTGGTTGAAGCTGGATTTATCTATGAAATTGAGCACACCGAGTGGGTATCCCCCATTGTTGTGGTGCCCAAGAAAAATGGCAAGCTGCGTGTGTGTATTAACTTGAAAAAGGTTAATGCAGCCACGATTCGAGATAACTATCCACTTCCCATCACAGAACATCTCTTAGAAAGAGTGGCACGCAAGGAAGTGTACAGCTTCCTTGATGGATTTTCGGGTTACAATCAAGTAGCCATAGCTCCAGAGGATCAGCATAAGACAGCCTTTGCCACGGAATGGGGCATTTTTGCCTTTAGAGTAATGCCATTTGGGCTTACCAATGCACCAGCTACCTTCCAAAGGCTGATGTGCCATGTGTTTAAGGAGTTCCTGAGGAAGAGTTTAGAAGTCTATGTTGATGATCTTTGTGCTCATTCCAATATTAGACAAACCCATATCCCCGAACTCAGACAAATCTTTGACAAATGTAGAGAATATCAAGTCTGCCTGAACCCAGAAAAGTGTGTTTTTATGGTCAGGCAAGGCAAGATTCTAGGACACATAGTGTCAAAGAATGGCATATCTACTGACGAAGAGAAAGTGAGAGCTATAACAGAGCTACCTAGGCCAAAAAATGTCAAGGAAGTACAAGCTTTCATGGGGCATTGTGGTTATTACCGACGATTTATACACATGTATGCTGTCATTGCAAAGCCCATGTACGGACTTCTGACAAACTTTGAGTGGACGGATGAATGCGAGAATTCCTTCCAGGAGCTTAAACGAAGATTATGTTCAGCACCAATCTTGACCACACCAGATTGGAATAAGCCATTCCACGTTCATGTGGATGCATCCAATTATGCCATTGGATGTGTGCTTGCACAACCTACTGGTGAAGGTAATATGTATCTTCCAATTGCCTATGCCAGTAGACAATTGAATGCAGCTGAACGGAATTACACCACTACAGAACGAGAAGGTTTAGGCATGGTATATGCAGTTAAGAAATTTAGACACTATTTGCTTGCAAATAAGTTTAAATTTTTTACTGATCATCAGGCATTGCTATACCTCGTAAACAAACCATGCAATACAGGAAGATTAGTGAGATGGTTTCTCTTGCTAATGGAATATGACTTTGAGGTAGTGGTGAGAAAAGGGAGGACTCATTTGAGAGCAGATCACCTTTCCAGGCTCACATCGGGAGAAGCCCCACAAGGAGTATCAGATGACCTTCCTGATGCTTACTTGTTTAATTTGGAAGTTGTACTGCGGTGGGCTAAGCCATTGGTACCAGTATTGACATACGGGCCTAATCATCCAGTGGTAAACACACGGAATAGAGAGGTTGTAAAAGCTCAAAAGTACCACATCATGGCAGGAAGCATATACAAGCACACGGATCAAGGAATCTTGGCTTATTGCGTAGAAGAGGATGAGTATGCTAAATGGTTGCAATTAGCACATGTAGGTGCGTTAGAGCAACACTACTCAAAGCAACGAACTTTACAGACCCTAAAGAGACTCGGAGTACATTGGCCAACCATGGAAGCTGATGTCCAAAAGTTGTGCAAGGAATGCCCAATCTGTTGCACTAAACCACCTGTGGAACATGCCACTCTTTATCAAGTATCCATAGTGCCAGATTGGAGCGAACCTCTAGTATCCTTCCTGAGGACAAACACATTCCCTCCAGGCATGACTCTGGCTAGGAAAAGGAGTTTAGAACAAGAAGCCCTGGATTACTCACTCATTGGTGATAATCTATACAAGCGTGGTAAAGATGGTTACCTGAGGCTATGTGTCCATGAAAGTGAATATCTTAAGATCTTAGAAACTGCTCACCAAGGTGTAGCAGGAGGACATTTTGGACCGGATTGGGTGATCAAGGCAATACTATTTGCGGGCTTCTGGTGGCCGACCCTTCACATGGATGCACATACCTATGTGAAACGGTGTGATGTCTGTCAGAGGACTCAGTATCCCATACGCAAAGATGAGATGCCACTGAAACCTATGATGGGTGGACGTGCATTCTCTAAGTGGGGAATAGACTTCGTAGGTCCTATTAATCCCCCAGCTAAGAGTTCCCATGCGGAATACATTATTGTTGCAACAGACTATCTAACTAAGTGGGTAGAGGTAAAGGCTACGACAAAGAACGATGCTCAAACAACTGCTAAATTCTTGTTTGAGAATGTATTCACAAGATATGGACTACCTATAGAGCTTGTAAGTGATAGAGGCACTCATTTCTTGAACGAAGTGATTGAAAATCTACTCCAAGAATTCTTGGTAATACACAAGAAGTCTGCCCCCTATCACCCTCAAGCTAATGGACAAGCTGAGAGCACTAATAAGATCTTATGCAATGTACTGACAAAATTAGTGAAGACAAAACACTCTGATTGGGACAAACAGCTACATCATGCTGTTTGGGCATACCGAGTTGCCTACAAAACGGTACTCCAAGCCATCCCCTTTCAGATGGTATTTGGCCAGAATGCTGTGCTACCTTTGGACTTCTTAATACCTACGTTGAAAGTAGCACAAGAACACGAATGGACAGGTCACGAGCTCTCCTCTAGGATCTTTGACCTTGAACGATTAGGAGAAACAAGACTGAGAGCCGCTGCAGGAATATATGCAGCCAAGAAGAGACAGAAGGCATACTTCGATGCCCATGTGAAGGATAAGGGTTTGAAAGCAGGAGATCTAGTTTTAGTCTACACACTGAAGCAACACGCAAGGAAACTAGAAAAGAGAGGCTACGGACCAATGATCATCAATAGGATCTCCACGAGTGGAGCAGTACAGTTGGCCACATTAGAGGGTGATGTTCTCCCAAACTATATTAGCGGTTGCAGAGTCAAGTTGTATCAGGAACCCCTCACGGAGGAAATGCTTAGCCGACTCAACACTGCTAAAAAACGCAAAGAGGAAGAAAAGCGAGTTCGAGAAGAAGCTCAAGCAGAAGCTTTAGAACGCATCAGAAGGATGAAGTTACGAAGGCAAGGTAGAGATCAGCCTAGAGCGAATGACTATGCAGATCAAGGATATCCTATGGCCATGTGTAAAGTTGCAGGAACAAGCTCGCATAGGATAATTGATAGACGTCCTTTCATAACACTAGATATAGGACAAGGAAAGAGTGCAAGGAACGTAAGAGCCTTGATTGACTCAGGCGCAGCCACTAGTGCTGTTAGAGTGTCTTACTGTCAAGAGTTAAAGTTAACTGTCAATCCTGTGGAAGCATATCTCATAGGATTGGGAGGCGTGGAAACCACTTGCATGGGCGAGGTGGAACTTCCCCTCTACATTCATGATGAGGAAATGACTGTTAAAGTACTGGTGTGTCAAGATGAGGATCTCACTGAACCTCTTGTCTTGGGTCAAGATTGGATCTATGACCAAGCAGTCAATTTAAACCTAAGAAGTGGACTTCTCCAGGTTTGGGTCAATCATAGTCGAGTTACAGTAGAATTAGACAATGGAGCACTCAAGGAACTAGGAAAGGCACAGACTCCTGGTCCTTCCAGGGGTACACATGAAGATGACCATGCTGTTCTTGTCCAAAACCATGTGTTGCAGATGAATGATATTCGCAAAAAAGGAGTCAGGGATGCAACAGAACTCCCTTCTTTTCCAAAGGCCAGAAGGAGGCAGCAACCCAAGGTGGATCAAAGGCAGAAGAAGCAGAGTACTACCTATGTCCGAGATCAAAAGTACCTGCGCAGCAGAATGTCCCAGAAAGTAAACCACGTGTGGGTGCGGAAAGGCGAACAACCGGTTGCACCACCGCCAACTACACGGGCTAAGTTTCTTATTAATAACCAACAACACGACATTAATAAGAAGTCTTGCAGAAATTCTCCTGCTAACGTGAAATCTATTTGGGTGCCCAAGAAGTCGATGAAGGCTAGCCCACAATCAAGACAAATTTGGGTGCCTAAGGCTTGCTTGCGGGCGCAAGTAGCTACGCCGAGGCCACGACCTATACAACATAACCCATCTACTCGTACAGCCAGTATTCACTCGTTCTCAACACTCAGGAACACACCAAGGCCCATGAGCATGCCTATAATCAATTGTAAATGGGTCCCTAAAAGGCCTCATTTTCAAACCCAGATACCGATAAAGCTCTCTAGAGTCTCTACGAAACCGAAAACAAAGCCCATCCACTGCATTTGGCAGCCTAAGACCTGCAATAAACCCCCGGACCCCAATTTGTAAATTCATCCCCACTTACTAACATCATTAGTCTCCTAGGACTACCCAAGCATTAACTACACACACGTGCACCGAACACTTACTAACCCATTATTCGCTCCCGACCCTCATGTTAATATTGTGATGGGAACAACGACAGTCCTCCCCTGTCCTGTACAATATTAACACATGGTTGTATATTCTCACAAAGACAGGCAGCAAGAGGTAAAATGGCAGATACGGTTGGAACTAGCTCCCAGGCCGGCACCAGCCCCCAAGTGGTGGACATCGAAAGCCTTCCAGTCGAGGAGGAATTAACGGAAAGACCAGTGGCATTACGAGCATTGCATGCCATACCAATCCAGAATCCTCCACAGGGTCACACCATGCCGGTGGGCAAAACCTCACACTGGTTCAGTGACGTTGCTGGACCCCTGGGTGAAGGCACATACATGTGGGAGTCCGAGGTAGAGTTCAATGGACGTTGGGGCAGATACCATTTCTTTACGAGGGAGTTTGAAAAGCTGCAGAATAATGAAGGACTGAAGTCGATATGGAAGAAGGCTGGGCTTTATGATTACTTCAAGTTCCAAATACCAAAGCCGAATTTTCTAAGGTGCTCATACTTAATTAGTACCCTCACTCCCAGCAAGGATAAGAAAGGATACAGTTCCTTTGTGCTCCCATCACTCACAAGGGGCAACGAGCTGAAGCGTTTCCGCTTGACTATCAACTTGGTGAGAGAAGCACTCGACATGAGAGGTATGCACATCCCAACAGAGAAAGAGACTATGGTCCCAGACAATATGAAGAACAGGAATTTGACGAAGTTGAAGGACATGGTTGCGATGACACCTACGATTGCCATCCACTTACGCATGGTCATGCAACATTTCGCCTTCCCCGCGCAAGAGAGGTTCACAATGCCTCCCAAAAAGATCTGGTTTAGCCTCTACCTAGCGGATGCTTTTGAGTTAACCATCAATATGCCCCACTGGATTATCGACCAGATTCATATGGCTCATCAGAGATGGTATAAGAAGCAAAAATCTGTGCTGTATGGTTGCTGTGCACTTACAAGAATTGTATACAGATGTCTCGCATATGATGTACCGGTGCAGAGGGCTCTGATCTGGTCCAGAGCACAGGAATTTCAACGCAGATTGTCAGCTGTAGGGCCTCCCTCAAAGAAGATGAGAGGCGCCGTCCAGATGCCTTGTGCACAAGCTCGCGGTGCAACCCTGACGCCTGAGACAACCCCAAGACTTCCCCGATGAGTGCAACCATTTACTATCAGGTTACCGAGGCACAGCACAGATGGCCCTAATCTTGTGTTTCCACCAGTACCGACTGATCTGGAATTCCCGCATGGATTCACTCTGGAGGATCTAACGGACGAAGAAGTTGCAAGAATCATAGATGCTGTAAATGCGGAAGTTGAAGAAGAGCAAGCCGGTGGACAGCAAACTGCCCCAGACCAAGCCCAGCCCAGCCAACCGGACGTAGTCAATGTGGATGATGAAGAAGAAGCTCATGAGGAGGCACAGGGTGGACAATCAGAAGCAGAAGAACAAGAGTATGATCAGGAAGCCCTACAAGTACTGGAAGGTGCCCCCGCCTATACTAACGCATTAAAGAAGCTTTATGATACGATGAACCGAGTCCAAGAGCAACACAGGCTATCATTAGCTGCAGGTAAAGCCCTCATGAACCAGATTTTGGAGGAGGAAGGCGTGGACGAGCAATACCGTGCCACCCTGGAAATGATATCAGATGCTTTGGGAGTACCTGAAACGGTGCATACTGCACTAGCGCAATCACGAAGGACAGAGAAAAGATATGGAAGACGCCCTCCACGAACAGGAAAACGAATGAATGTATTAGGTTCAGGACCACAAGGCACCCCCACAACCACTGGCACAGCACACACTGTTCACGACACCGAGGAAGCCCACACATTGAGTGCACCTCCATCACCTCCCTTGCCACCTTCTCCCCCACATCCGCCCCACTCACCTCCCTCTACCACTGTAACCTCTACTGTCACCACCTCTGAACCCACTACACACACCGACGCACAAACCATCAGTCAACCCACATACTCTATTTCCACTGAACACATAAGTCTAACCACAGCCACGGTAAACCCCACTACTTCCATCACACTTCCTGGGAGTTCACAATTACACACACCTCTATACACGTTCACAACTATCACCGCCACCACAATCCCCATGTTCACAGTCACTCCCATCACTGCCTCCACTTTTGAATCCATGGAGGTATCACCCACATCTGCACCTCTCCCACCCCCCATTTACCCACAATCTCCCATTCCCCCACCTCCCCCCTCACCCTTCTCTAGCACTGCATCCACAATTCCCTTTCCCTTTCCCTTCCCCGCTGCATTCAACACCATTTCTCCCACCATTCCTTTTAATAATGTATGTAATAATATGTATCAATGCATGTCCCAACTTCAGCAACACTACCAACACCTTGACAACCAACATACAAGGCTCTTCCGAAGCCACGAAGATCTCCAAGCACGATGTAAGGATCTTGAAGAGCAGAAGCAGCTACTACAACAGCAGCACGTGACATTACAGGAGCAATACGCACAATTAGAAGCCAACCCACCCCAAGCAGATGATGAAGAACGACGACACATGGACGAGCTGCTACATTCTCAGATCACGGAAAACCTGAAGCTTTGACGGAACTTGGGCCTCCTACGCAAGCATATGTCTACAGCGCTAGAGGAGAATAAAAGATTACAGAAACAGAACGAAGAAAACCTGGAGGCGGCCATGGAGGGCTCCCCACAGGAAATTGACCCAGAGCGATTCAAGGCCATTCCCTCTGAGAATATGAAGGTGGTGTTAGAAACTCATGCAGATCTAATGGAGGCCCATGCCGCTTTAGAAAAAGAGAGAGATGAGTTACGAAGACAGTTGGCCACCCGACAGACAGAACCCAGCCAGAGCATAACCGCAGAAGAAACAGCTGAAGAGGTCACTAAACTCCGGGCCGAACTTGAGGAATTACGCAGCAAGGTCATGCAATATGAGCGTCAGCCCTCCCCTCTGGTAGAGCCCGAGCCTGACGATCTTGTGCCACTTGAAGTAGAAGAAACATTCGAGGATCCCTATGTCCCGATGCCAACACCCGGAGGTAAGCGAACAGAACAGGGCATGGACACAATTGAAATCGAGGCACCTGAATGGATGCAAAAGTTAGAGAAAGTAGCCACGACGCATGATGACAGGGTAGCAGTCGCATTGATGTCAAAATTGGAGGAGGTTGTAATAAAATCCGATTATTTTAAGAACCTCTCACACCATAGGTGGATCGGCCCATCGGACGACTTGTATGTTCCTTTGTGCGTGCTAATGGCAAATTATAATGCGGAGATCAAGCACCACACCTCAAGGGAACCAACCTCTGCCACACAATTTGCACCTGACGACATTCCCGAAAGCGCCAAGCAGGGACATATTCGCCAACCCACGTGGAGAATTCGGCTGCTGGAAACATACCCGGAAATGGTAAGAACATGGAACAACATGCCATTGTACATCAAATATAACCCATGTTATTGCCCTGTATTTCGAAGGAGATCCTGGCCGGAGTACACACAAACAGTGCTGACGATTAAAGGATGTGAGAAGTGGCTTAATTATGTGTACTTCGCACCCCCTAAGGGTCCACCTACTATTGGATATATGATTTCGACGATTCGACATTGGGGGGTCCGGTTCAAGAATGTACCTGATATCATGACTCAGATGTGCCTGAAGATTTTCGAACTTATGTTGGTCATCTTCAAGACCTTCAAAAATGTCAAGGAACCGCATCTTTCAGCACTCGGATTTAATGAAGGTAACCAGGACCTTGTATACGACATGAGCACAACCCCATCGATTAATGTTGTGTATGCATGGCACGCTCACATCAAATATCTACCGGCCTGCTTCAAACAAACGTTTGAAGAGATGTTTGTCACGGGATTCTGGGAATACCACTCCGAGATATTCATTCCCAGACCATCCCATCTCTTGCAGTTGTTTGCAGTGGAACAAGCTCTACATTCCGAAAAGCTACGTATACCACATCTAGAGGTTCCCGGGCCGGTAGACTGGGATGCTCTTCTGACAGATTTGGCCAAAGGGTTGAGAATTGCTGAACATCACTTAGCGCAGGATGTCGTCGAGTACTACATGACGCGAGAGAGGGGGGGGTGTTAGCAGCAGACAAGGGAGTCAACGAAGATCTGGCAAATAGGCCAGTTATTTTCCTCATGAAGAAGCAAGTACGAGCACTCATGCAGATCTAGCACTAAGGCAACCTTTAAATTTTCAACTCCCTTACACCCATTCAAAGTGATTTTCATCACTAAACACCATTGTAAATACCAATTCATCTTTTTGTAGCTCCATTTTGTGCAAGCCAAGGAGTCCTTGAGCTTGAGGAGCTTTAGAAGTATCTACCTGCCAAATTTCGTATTTTTTAGATATCGTTTGAGCCCTCAAATAAACCCTGGAACCTAATTTTTAACTAGGCCGGACACTAGGTCTGGACAGGGCCAAAATTTAGCCAAAAACTATAAAAAGAGCTAGAGAGCTCATTTTTGAGGTTAGATTGTAATTGAAACAAACTTGTAAGAGCTTTTGAAAGTAATCTAAGAACTCCATTGATTCTCCCTCTTTGTCTTGCCGTGTGTGCGCGTGTGTGTGTATGTGTGTGTATGCTAGTGTGCTTCTCACTCACGCACTTGTGCCGCCACTTGCTCGAGGTCTTCATACCATCCTCACGTCTTCCCGGATTGACAATTAAAGGAGGTGCTACTCATCACTGAGCTACAGTCACCAACTTTTAGTTACACACATGGTTTTCGAAGCCGCTCTCATGTAACCACTCTTTTCGATGTAATCAAAAATTCCTATAAATACATGCATTATGTGGACTGCTGAAACAGAGTGCATGGGGGAAGATTGCACCCAATACTGCGTTCAGTCTCGTCTCTTGGTGTCTCTATTTTTTCTGTGTGTTTTCTGTATGTGTAACCTCTCTAACATTTTTAAGTTTCCAATTTGCAGTGACAAATATTTTTCTAGGTTGAAAATTTGGATGCATTAGTAATTCTAACTAAAATTGTGGAGATTTCAGGCTCCACGCTTTTCTTCCACCTTCTTTAGTCATATCCTAAACAGAGATTGTTGAGATATTTGATATGAAATTATCAAAAGAGAATTTGTACTAACTTTACGTAAAATGATGTCACCTAGTTTTTGAATTTCTTTGTTATCCCACTCCCTACTGAAAACATCATCAATCTCTGAAATTGAAACTCTTGGATTCAACCATATTCTTTTTGTTTTTTGTAATCACAAGTATTTAGAACATGATACAAAAATGTGAAGAGGCAAAAACCATTAAATCCTAATCCTTCAAGAAATTCAGCTTATTAACATTGCCCTTTGAATGTAACCTTTTATCTTGCATAGAAAACTTGTACCTGATGATTGATCAAGAGATTCCCAATCTAATGAAGAAATACAAGCAACAGGTAGGTGTACAAGATTTCCATATGCATTCCTTCCTAAGGGAGCTTGATAATCTACAAAATAGACAAATAATTGAATGCTATTGAAAAATGTAACACATTTGCCTACATAGTCCTGATGCAGAGTTTTGAATGTTCCTATTAAACATTCAACATGTTGCCACTCTTAAACATTGGAACAAAAAATACCAGCAATATGAAAGTAGATATCTTGCAAAACAAAAACAACTCAAAATGATTAAAGAGCATTCTTAGACTTCACTTCCAGTATGACGGGAAATGTGGATGATTGTTTGGCACCAGATCCTTAGCATTGTATAGATTCTGAACTCTTGCAAACCAGCCATGTCTTCTTAATTTGAATATGAGAATATGACCTTTCCAATGGTTTTTTGTATCATCTCTTTCAGTTCGTTTCACTTTATGGGCATCTCTGCAACTAGGAAGCATAGTCACACAATCATTTATCTGCATAGAAAGAGGTTTCCATAAGGAATCCTCTTTTCTATTGTAAAACTTGCATGAGGCTACACGATTGGAAGGACGACGACAAGTAGAAGCATTTGATCACTTAGAGAAATAATAGAGAAAGACTTTGTGAGTATTTATAGATAAAATTTGATGTACACGTGGAAAACTAAGACTCGCAAACTCTTGATTTGATGTATCAAGTGTGTCCGAAAAATCATTGAATTTTTTGAACCCAAAAATATTATGTATCTTTGAAAATATTTTCTCTCTTGGAAATTTAAAGATTTGCATTGTATGGTGTGAAAAAATATCCATTTTTTTATGAAAAAAAAATTCTACATGGAGTACAACAAATTCCATCAGCTCACTGGTGCTTTTAGAGCATATCTACTAAAAAAAAGCCTTGCTCAGTCGTTATTTGCCTAATGTATTCTAAATCCTTACGAAGACATGATGAATACTGATGATTTTTGTGCTACAACAAATTGGATGTCACCTACTACACGTAAACAAGAAGCAATGCAAATAGTAACATAAAAGTAGGAAGTGCCGGATTCAATGATCCTTCCTAAGTCACCACCCAAAATTTACTCGGCTTCTTGTCTCTACTATAGCTCATGAATGACATCTCCAAATATTGATTCTATTGGCTTAATTGATTGTTTTCATAGTACAGTCACTGCTTAGCTAGACATTTTTGAAGTTCTGATTTAAAAAGAAATGTGAAGTGGGGGCCAATGATAGAGCTTGGCGGTATTCTTCATCAGTACTCTAAAAGCATCCATCCAAATTACTGCCACATGTGGGGGGATCTTCACGTGATGACTCCGTCGCGCACTAGCAAAGTTTTGAACACCATTGTTTATCCTCTTCTAAATCTAGAATCGCAAGCAACAAAGTAAGCTTCATTTGCGAACATGATTTCCCTCTTAATTTTCAGATTCACATGTAGTTGAAGTGCCTTCAAATACTAAGAATGTGCAATGCATCTAGACCAGGCTCCTAACGTACTCAGCTTGTGATCTGCTATTAAGTGTCTGTTTGGCAGGAGAGGTCCACAAGAAGCTACGAGTTATGTAAGGCTCCCATAATAGTAAGTTGGGGCAAGCTTTGTGCTACATTGTCATCGTGAGGACTTGAATCTCGAACATACCTCTCTTCAGGTCATGTCAGTAGATATGCATGCCAAATCTTAAGTCAATTCCAGATAGATTCCAGTGCCCATAGCACTCTTTGCATAGCTATAAGTAGAGACAAAGCATCCACTATCTTGACCGCCTCAAAGATTCTATGCTTTTCAAATTGTTTTGTTAGTGATTAGGTAAGTATGTTACCTCTAGCCCAAAGCCCGGTGTGCAGCACAGGCTCAAATGATCCCTCTCCTCTTCCTTCATGCTTCTTTCATGAGAAAAGCATGCAATCCTTTGATTGAGGTGAGTTAAGCTCCAATATACAAAGCTCAACTTACTGGTTCATGTGTTCTTCTCAAAATGGAAGCCAAAATATACAACAATCATGATTTTTATGGTGCTCATGGATGATAGAGATTGTTGTGGCATAGGTCCTTATTTCTCTGGCATTGGCAGGCTTAAGAAGTGCTAGAATTCATTGCATCTGCACATGAAATTTTGAAGCCTTCATTCTTCTTTCTCTTTAGCATCATGCTTGATGAGTCTGCTCCCATTGCATGGTAGACTTTCATGCCTCTATGTTGTATCTTTCTACGCCATCTCTGTTGATAAGAAAATATGAGAGTTGTGCCATATGGAATAGTTCTCTCAACTAGAAGATTTCATATCTAAGCTTTGAGGAAGATACGTACAAAATATAGGCCATACTTAGCACACCATTCTGTTACTACTGAGGTCACACAATAAGAGATATGTGTGCATCATGCTCAGACAATGTGTAATGTCTTCTTGGTAGGGTGCCATGGTATAGTGCATAGAGAAAAACATGCCGAGCTTATGGCAAGAGATCAACAGCCGTCTCCAGAAGCAATCAAGGAGAATGAATGGTTCAAATTATTTCCATCTCCATGGCCACTACAACAAAACACTTCTACAGTACCTACAATCACTATTATTGTAGATCATAGTGTTGAAAGCACTTTCTTATTACGATGGAACTACTCTCTACAATACATAACTAATGATGAAAGATTCAAAAAAAAAAACATGTGACAAGGGTAAGAAAGACAAAAATTATATTAATCATGCTTAGTGAAGATGGTAATAGTGCTTAAAAGCATTGTTATTTCAAAATGAGAAAGGGAGAGAGGAAGGGAGGCAAAAAAAGATTATGATGCTAATTAAGGTTATTGATGAAGAGCTAAAACACAAAAAAATGGAAGATTGCAAGGTAGCATCTACTCCAATGGAGTTGAATCACAAGCTCAGTAGATATGGAGGAGAAGAATTCAAGGATATGAAGTTGTATCAAAGTTTGGTTGGTAGCATAATCTATGCTACATTGACTAGGCCTGATTTGTCATATGTAGTTGGTGTGTTGTCTCAATTCATGCATTGTCCTATGTAAAAACATTGGATTGCAAGACAAAGGGTGCTAAGATACATTAAGGGTACACTCAAAGAAGGTTTGTATTATAGTTTCACTTCAGATACAAACATAAAGATATACAGTGATACAGATTGGGCAGATAATCCTGATGATAGGAGATCAACCTATGGGTACTTATGTTATGTGGGAGATAAATTAATATCTTGGTGTTCTAAGAAGCAGCATACAAGTGCTTTGTCATATATAGAAGCAGAGTATAAAGGTATGGTTGAAGCTGCAAAGGATGTTATATGGTTGAAGACTCTCATGAGGAGTTTTGATATCATTCAGAGTACACCCACTATTCATGGAGATAATATGAGTTCATTGTATCTAGCTACTAACCCTATGTTTCATGCTAGGACTAAACATATTGAGATTTGGTATCACTTCCTGAGAGAGAAGGTGATTGATAAGGAGATTGAAGTTATACATACTTCAACAAAAGATCAGATTGCAGACATGCTAACCAAAAGCTTGGATGGACCAAAGCTACAGAGATTCAAAGACATGGCAGGTATAAAGAAGTTAGAGAAAATAATAATTGATGATTGAGGGGGAGTTGTTGGTGTAGGACAATCAGCAATTGGTGATTAGGACAAACGATTGAAGTCAAAGAATGAAGCAAAAATCAAATTCAGAAGCATGAAGACTAGTGAATGAAGACTTGTATATACATGTACACTAAACTTGTAATTAGGTCACTTATACCTTTTTTATGGTTACGAGTTTGTACATATATGCCTATATATACAAGTAGAAAGTCAGAGCATGTACGAGAGATGATGAATGAAAATTTGTAAGAGTCATTAGACACTTTAGAAGTGATGAGAATGTGTCTCATCAATTAGATGTAATGTTTTCCTGAATAAGAGAAAAGTTGTGCCTTGATCTTTTGTTTAATGCTCCTTCTCTGTTTATCCTTTTGTCAAATTCTTTTGTACAACTCTAAGTCTATAGTTCAATGACCTTTGTACAAATTTTTAGATCCTAATTGTGATAAAGCTGAGAGAATTTAAAGTACGAACATTTACATGTGTAAGTGTGAAGAAGAGGAAACCAGCATAGTGAATCATTGACTCCACTACATATAACCACTTAACCAAAAGAGGCCAACTAGGTTTATCGAGCACTTATGAACAACTAGGATACATCTCCTATGGAAGGGTTGGGTAAGTCTTCCACCTCCATCACCGAAGAGACCCCAACATCTAGGTGTCTCTCAATTAAGAAAACCTCACCATGACCCTCTTTACCAACATCAAAGTCTTTATGCAAAAACATAACTATTATATCAATGACCACATGGATGTATGTAAGTGGTATACATAGAAGCATACGTGGTGTGCATGTGCTTAATATATGAATAAAATGGCACTGAAACACTAGCCAAAAACACCTACAAGTGTCTATCAACTCCATGTTTAGACCCAAATAACCTACATAGACCTATAGTGATTGAGGCCTTCCAAGGAACCTGTATAAAGATTCAAAAGCTAAAAATTATGTGATAAATCCAAATTTACACTACTAAAGAGACATGATTATTGTGCCTCTAGCTAAAAGATTGATCTTTGACCCATCTTTTCACTTATGTAGTCTAAACAATCCCAAAACTACAAAATCAACTTCTAATATTCCCTGATTTGGTACCCAAATAAAATCTCATAAAATCGATGTAAATAGCCCATGAAAACACTTTTACGACTCCAAAATAATATAAACCTTAAGTATATTCACTCTCATAATCACCGATCAAGTAGTGCATATTGGTAGGAAAACTTATTGTTAAGGGGGAATGCTACTAGAATGGGCGACCTCCTAGGAAGTGCTAGTACTTTGCCTTCCTTGATCATTGAAATCCTTCCTCATGTGCAACCAATGGCACCAACAATGACTTTACTAACTTGAATAACAAGGTATGCCAAGGTCTATGCCTTGGTTGCCACCTTGGTTGTAAGCTTAGAGGAAGTGACAGGTGGGCATGTGGGTCCTCACTTCCCTTGCACAACAGCAGAAAACCTTTTGCTTTGAACAACTTTGATACTAGTGAGATGATGTGATTGTGAGGGACCACAACACATTTCCCTTCACAGGATCTTCACAAAAATACCTTCATAGTCAAAAACTAAGCTATGGATGTTGCAAACAATACTCCACATGGGACCTAGAGAATACACAAAAACCTCATAGTTCACGGATAGCATGAAATCAAAGGTGAGGTGACCTATGACATGCAACCCCTTTGCCTAGTGGTATATATATGGGTGGAGTTGAATTGGTGGATATGTGATCTTTCTCCCACTTGGTGGAAGCTATCATTCAACATTGGTAATGAAAGTCATGATACTATTTTGAATCAATTCCTTTTTTCTCTCTATTTATGTGAAGTCAATCTATTACTTCAAGCCATTCAAAGCTCTTTAGAGTTGTGACATGTGCACCCTTCTCCTCTATTGATTTATATCTACAAAACTCTGAGCCGAAAGGTGATCATAGTTTGCGAGTCATCCTTACTAGAGCTTGACAAGATCCCATGGGACCGTCCCCCTAAGGGGCACAAGAAAGGAGCCGTGCTGGCCACCATAGTGGTTCAAAGATCCCTCTCCTTGTGCCCATGGTCCTAGAATATTCTAAATGAGAGAGCTCTTGATGGTCTCTCTCTCTCTCTCTCATTCCCTCTCTCTCCCCTTCCTCTTTTGTGTTTAACAGATCTTGAATGAGTTTTGGGTCGTATAGCCTCTTCTAGCCACATTTTATATTCTATATGAGATATTGGAGCCTCTAAATGGTGAGATTGTATGAATTCTCCCATCCCTTTCTCTCTATATCTCTATCAAGTGATTTTATCTACTAACCTGAGAGTTAAAATGCTCATTTGGATATCTTTTTGGAGCCTTCACTCAAGCCATACTCATCAAGACTCTTGGGCATTGGAAGATCATCTATCCTACTACCCTCCAAGAATGTTTGCAACAATTCTTCAAGCAAATAAGGATACTCAATGGCACCCCAAATAAGGCTTCAAGTCACTTTTCACATCCACTTTCAACCTACAACTTGGAAGATCATGGTTATGGGAATTGCATTGCTTTTTTGTTCCGAGCTATTCAATAGATAACTTCTTTTGATTGATGCTCTTGAATCCCATAACCATTCCCTCCAACTCCAAATGAGTTCTTTCCAAATGCATGATCTAGAAATCAAGTCTATCTTTGTAGGATTGAAATTTGATTTTTAAATGACATATAATTGTGTCAAAGACTTTACAATTTTTGCTTTGTAGCATGGAGATTATATATTGATGTCATGACCTCTGTTGGGGCATCCTTAACTTCTTCACAAGTGAGTAGTTAAGGAAGTTGTGGATGGAAAACCCATCTATCATGACTCTGACAAGTGCTTAAACCTTGGACATTTAAGTAAGAACTATACTAGTAGGGTGCAACATAAGCCCACTTGTGAGCAAGAATGAAAAGAGAAAGCACCTTTTTCAAAATTTGAACATTGAGAACATTAGTGTTTCGAAGAAAGTGGAAACCTTGCAAAAGGATTACACACATTAGTGGTTGTTTCTGATTCCATGTGGGACCAAGATCAGTTTGGACCTCATGACTTAGTCAAAATTCATGCTTACATAAGAGAGGTAATGACTAGAGTCATGATAGATGACTTGGCCACCCAAAACATCCTTAATTATTCACTAGTAAAGATGTTAGGTTGCACCAACACATCATTATATAGTCTTCATTATGCAAGTTCAATACCAAAATGCCTAGGACACAATGATATGTGATTTTGAAATCCAATTTCAAGGGTACAAAGATAGATTCATTTCTAGATCATACATATGGAAAAAACTGATGTGTTTTTGGAAAGGGAATGGCTCTAGGCTTTAGGAATGACATTCAAAAGAAGTTATATCTTGAATACTTTGGAATTTGAGAAGGAATGGTGTCCAATACTTGATTCAAGAGTAACATGATATGTTAAGTACTCCTTTGATTTCAGTCATGGAATTGAAGGAACTTGTAAATAATCATAAAGTTGTTGTATACATGTTACTTCCAACCAATGTAAATGTGTTGGGTGTGTGTAGAAGTGCGAGAGACACACAAGAAGCACACACAAGGAGCACAAACGCAGCAAGACACACGGAGAAGACGATGGCTGGAATAGCTCTCTCTATTGATCGATGAACTGAACTGAAGTAAGAGCTGAATAATATCCCTAAGTACAAAGTACCACCACATATGAGAGTATCAAGTATGTGGTAACATGGGGAAAAAACCTCTAGCCAGCACTAGAGTAAAAAGTGCCCATGTATAAGGAAAAGTTTCACATCAAAGCTACTCGAGGAACACATAAGTGTAACAAACCCCCCTGGAGCGAATGATGTGAACACATACAGGGAGTGACAGATCAGCCCCCACAAGGTAATAAGCCTAAAGCTTTGCGAAAAGCTTCAAACTTTTCCCGTGGAAGAGCTTTGGTGAATATGTCTACCTTATTATCTTGTGTAGGCACATATACCAAATCAATATCTCCTGCATGAAGGCGCTCTCTCACATAGTGATAATGCACCTCAATATGTTTGGTCCGTGCATGAAACACTGGGTTTCGTGCAACAGCCAAAGCACTCTGACTATCTGTGAGAATATGTGTAGCAGCATCAATCTCCATGCAAAGATCCATCAATAGGCGTCTCAGCCATATACACTCCACTGTAGCTGTGAAAACTGCCCTGTACTAAGCTTCACAACTCGATGCCACTGTAGGTTGCTTCTTACTCAACCAAGATATGCATGAGTCTCCAAGGAAAAAGCAATTACCACTAGTGGACACGCGAGTTTCATAAGAACCAGCCCAATCACTATCTGTAAAAGCATGCAAGCATGGCTGAACATCTCTGCCATAAAAGAGACCTAAGCTCAAAGTGCCTCGAAGATATCTAAACACACGTTTCACCGCTTGCCAATGCTTAGTGCCAGGGCTATGCATGAATCGACTCAATTGGGAAACTGCATACTGTATATCCGGCCTAGTGTTGCATGCATATATAAGACATCCCACAACTTGCTGATAAAGAGAAGTATCAAATGCATCACTAGAATCCTCAACCGAGAACCTGAATCCTGTCTCAACTGGCGTGGAAACTGGCTTACAATCCTCAAAGTCAAAACGCTGAAGTAGTTTCTCAACATACTTTGCTTGATGCATAACAATTCCCCCCTCAATGGATACAAACTGGATGCCAAGATAGTAGCTCAAAAGACCAAGATAAGTGACATCAAAAGTATGCTGCAAATCAGCCATAAGAATGTCAAGTTTTGCATCACATGACCCAGTCAAGAGTATTTCATCAACATAAAGAACAAGCACTATAAGATCAGCCCCATTTTTGCGTACATAGAGTGTGCTTTCAATCGGACTACATGTGAAGCCAAGAGCAATCAAGTGCTTATGTATTTTGTCATACCATGCACATGGAGCTTCAAGGTACAAGGCTTTATGCAAGCGACAAACCATATGCTCTTTCCCTTTCATAGCAAATCCAGGAGGTTGCTTCACATAAACCTCTTCTTGCAAATCTCCATTCAAGAAGGTTGTTTTTATGTCCAACTGATGCACTTTCCAACCTCGATGGGCAGCCAATGCAACCACGGTACGAATGGTAGTCATGCATGAAGTAGGTGCAAAAGTTTCCTCATAGTCAATGCCATATTGTTGCGCATATCCTTTGGCAACCAATCTAGCTTTGTAGCGATCAATGCTACCATCAGATTTTCTCTTAATCTTATAAACCCACTTTGTACCAATGGCATTCTTTCCTTTTGGAAATTCACATAACTCCCAAGTACCATTCCTATGTATGGAATTCAATTTCTGATTGCATAGCACTCATCCATTGTGGATCGTCACATGCATCTTCAAAAGAAAGTGGCTCTTCATTACATGCTGTAGCAATAAGAGAATAATCCACAAAATTACTTGATGCATGGTGAGAGCTTGATCTTGTTCTACCAAGTAAAGGTGCACTCAATTTGCTGTCCTGCAAAGTTTGTTTCAGCCACTTTGGCATAGATTGTGCACTCTTGATAGACATGCGTTCATTATGTAAAACATCTTCAATATGTACATCATGCGTGGGCTGAATTTCGTGCTCAATTTCAGCCATATTTGGACGCAAATGTTCAGCCATATGTGGCTGAAAATTTCCAACAGTTTTGGCAATTTTTGGCTAAATTTTTTCAGCCATGTTTGGCTGGAAATTCTCTGCATTTTCAGCCCTATTTGGCTGCAATTTTTCAGCCCTTTGAACCTCAGTTGGCTGGTCTACATGGCCATAGTCAAGCGCACCATTTTGGAACAAAGGCATGAGTGTATCGAACACATCTTGTGAGCTAACTGTTGGCAGTTTTTTGCATTCAAGTAGAGGGAAAACTGAATTTTCAGCAAATACCACATCTCGATTCACAATAATTGTGTTCGTCAATGGATGGTACAACCGATATCCCTTACTTTCAGCACTATAACCAACAAATATACATTTCTTTGCCTTGTCATCAAGTTTGTGACGTTGTGATGGCACAAGAGCATATGCCAAACAACCAAACACACGCATATGACTAACCATAGGCTTATGACCATTCCAAGCCTCATAAGGAGTGATGACTCTCAATGCTTTTGTAGGGCAGCGATTCAACACATAATTTGCACACATGGTCGCTTCCATCCAAAACTTATGAGGAAGATGCTTTCCTTTAACCATACATCGTGCCATTTCAAGTAGAGTTCTATTTTTATGCTCGGAAACACCATTTTGTTGAGGTGTATATGGCATCGTACACTCTTTCACAAAGAAAAGCATTAAACTCATGTGACATGTATTCACTGCCACGATCCGTGCGTGGAGTCAAAAGCTTTTGTGAAGAAAAATTTTCAGCCATAGCTAAAAATGCTTTGAAGCAAGAAAATACCTCATTCTTTGCTTTCATAGGATACACCCATGTATGGCGAGTAGCATCATCAATGAAGGTAACAAAATATACATGCTTCCCAAAAGATGGAGTCTTGACCGGACCACATACATCACTATGAACAAGTTGCAAGTTTCTTGTAGTGTGTGTGTGACTATCTTTTGGAAAAGAAGCACGATGCATTTTTCCAAGAATGCAACCTTCACATGCATGCTTTTCAATGGACTCAAGTGTAGGCAAGGCAATAACCATGTCCTTCTTTTGCAAGTAGAGCAAACTATTTAAGTTTAAATGACCAAAACGAGCATGCCAAAGCTCCATTTCAGCCATGGAATAAGTATGAGCAACTAAGGCATTCAAGGCAGCCCTCTTGTATGTATCCATGCGATACAAACCATTACATAATGTACCGGACATCACAATAACATCACTATTACTGAAATCATGAACCATACACTTATCATCAACAAAGTGTACATGAAGCCCAGCTTTGGCAATCAACGGAGCTGAAATTAAGTTCTTCTTGATACCGGGCACATACAATGCATTTTTCAAGAGAATCACACCTCCATTTGCAGCCGTAAGCTCAATTTCTCCTACTCCAATGATAGGATAAGAGGCATTGTTTGCACACACCACATGTCCTCCTTGAGGTGCATCTTTCAAAGAGGCAAAAAATCTTTTGCATGACGTTATGTGCTTTGAAGCACCACTATCAAAGAACCAATCCGAATCAGCCTCACTCACAACCATACATTTAGAATGTAAAGAAGCATCATAATGACATGTAACAACACATGCCCAAAAATCTTGAGCCATGTTAGCTTCATCATTCTTTGCATTTGCTGAATTCTCAGCAATAGACATGCCCAATTCCTTCTTCTTTTCATTGTGTTTAGCAAGATTTCTACACTCATCAATAGTATGACCAACCTTCCGGCAATATTTGCATCTCTTCTTCTTTTGCAAATCACCATCATTAGAGGAATGAGTGGAAGAGGAAGCTTGAGGATTTGGTTTTGATGAACCAAAAGCTGAACCATACTTGCTTTTCCCCTTTTGTGAGATAGCAAGTGCTTGCGTTCCTTCAATCAAACCACTCCTATTCACTCTAGATTGCTCTTCTTGCAAAAGAAGAGACACAACCTCATCAAATGCATACATATTAGGATTTCCTTTTGCAACCAAACGAAGTGTAGTAGCAAAGCTTTGAAAAGATTCCGGTAATCCTTTCAACAATGTAGAAATGAGTGATGCATCCGGAATGATCTCATCTATATTTGCCAACTGCTCTTTCAAGTCCTTGATGCGTGTCACATACACATCCACTGACTCATTTTCAGCCATACATACATCCTCAAGTTGCTTCCTGAAGTATGCAACACGTGCTTCATTACGCACGGCATACAAAGAAGCAAGAGAGTCCCATGCTTGTCGTGATGTAGAACATGACCGAATGTGTGGAACTATATGATGCTTCACTGAAAGCGCAATCAAAGCATGAGCTTGAGCATCTTTTCCATCCCATCTAAGCTGCTCCTGTGTAGGTGGAGAAGGAGAAACCACAGTACTCGAAGAAGAAGCTCCATCTGTGACAGTAGACTGTGAAGTAGAAGCACCTGCCGATCTTCGATCTACATCTGCCACTATGTTCCAAAGTTGTTTTGCAACAAGAACGTGCTTCATCATGTAAGACCACATCGGATAGTTGGTCCATCAAGCTTATCTTCAGCTTGAAGCATGCCAAACAAGTCATTGCTGCCCGCCATTTCACTAAGAAACAAGAATGTGACAAAATCTTCACTTCGACGAAAACTGAAATGAGTGCTGAAATTTCAGCTCACAAACCATCACTTTGATGGCAATTCTGACTGCACGAATGGCTTCGAAATGGGGGTAAAATCCCAGCGCACCTAGTGGAAATGTTTTCGGGCTGCTGAAATTCATAATTCTATGCTCCAAAGTCGATTTGCACTGTTAAAGTGCGCGCGCGCCGCGACGCGAAAAACCGAAACTTGAGAAGAAGTTGAACCTGCTCTGATACCACTGTTGGGTGTGTGTAGAAGTGCGAGAGACACACAAGAAGCACAAACGCAGCAAGACACACGGAGAAAACGATGGCTGGAATAGCTCTCTCTATTGATCGATGAACTGAACTGAAGTAAGAGCTGAATAATATCCCTAAGTACAAAGTACCACCACATATGAGAGTATCAAGTATGTGGTAACATGGGGAAAAAACCTCTAGCCAGCACTAGAGTAAAAAGTGCCCATGTATAGGGAAAAGGTTCACATCAAATCTACTCGAGGAACACATAAGTGTAACAAAATGACAATTATAATATGAATACAAGTTTGTATGTCTTGTCTTCTTTTCTCATCATGAAATGTTTAACTTTAAATTTTTAATGAATAATTATGGGGATGTTTTTCAAGAACAAGTTTCCCATGGCTTACCACCTCCTTGAGGACAAGTTGATCATGCTATAGACTTGCTTCTAGATACAATGATGCACCAAGACCATAAATTTTGGGATATAGTGATATGTTATCTCGAGATTGAGTGTCAAGGGTAGAAAGATAAACTTAATTTCAAGATCATGCATATGGAAAGAACTAATGTGCTACTAGGAAGAGAATGGCTCTAGGGTTTAGGAATGTTGTAAAAGAAATTATATGATGAATACTTCAAAATTTGAAAGCAACGATTTTCAATACTTGATTCAAGGGGAGCATGATATGCCAAGTATCCCTCTAATTTCAAGCATGGAACTGAAGAAACTTGTAAATAATCATGAAATTGAAGTATACATGTTACTTCCAACCAGTTTACATGACGTTTATAATATAGGTTTGATTTTCTATGCCTTGCTTTGTTTAATCATATAAAATTCAAAGTTAAATGTTAAATGAATAGGTATGGGGGAGTTTTTTTAAAAGAACTTCCCCATGGCTTATCACCTCCTCGAGGGCAAGTTGATCATGCTATAAACTTCCTCCAAGATACTAAGCCTAGATGTAAACCCCCCTTGTGACTCCATATATCCAACAACCTAAAGTGGAGAGGGAGTTGAAAGAATACATGGATAAAGGATTAATTCAACCTAACTAGTCTCTTTAGGCACCTCCTAACCTCTTAGTAAAAAAGAGGGATGGGTCAACGAGGTTGTGCATGGGTTATCAAGCTTTGAACAAGTTTATGACAAAGAATAAATATTCAACACCCCAAATAGATGACCTCCTTGATGGGTTGAAGTGAGAAAATATATTTTCAAAGCTTGATCTTTGACAAGAATGCTAGAAAACTAGGATCAAATCTAAAGATATCCCCAAGATAGCTTTTCAAACTTGTGGGATATTCTAATTCTTATTCATGCCTTTTTTACTATCGAATGCCCTGACTACTTTTAGGACCCTGATAAATAAAATATTATAAACCTATTCAACACTATTTATAGTTGATCTTATTGATGACATCCTTATCTATAGTAAAGATACAACTGCCCATATCAAGCACTTGGAGAAGATCTTGTAAGTTCTAAGAGAGAACAAGTTATATGGCATAGAATCTAAGTGTGATCCTTTTCATTATAAATCAAATATGTTGGGCACATTATATATGATAAAGGAATTCAAGTAGATACTTAAAAGTTTCAAGTTATAACAAACAAGAGACATCCCAATACCATTTTAGAAGTTCAAGTGTTTTGGGTTAGCTTGATACTATAGAAAATTTGTATCAAACTTTTCCAAAAACTCAATCCCTTTGTATGAATAAATAAAGGGAAATCTAAAAAGCCTTACATGGGGCAACTAACATGTAGATAGTATGGAACAACTTAATAAACCCATAGCTTTGACCCCGATCCGTAAATTGTAGACCCCATGAAACTTTTGTAGTTGAAACATATGGAAGTGAACTAAATATAGTACTTGTGTTGAATGAGAATGGCCGATGAGTTTCTTTTGAAAGTAAAAAAAAAAAAACCGATCTCAACAAAACTATTCTACCCATGAAAAAAAGCTTTATTCCATTGTACATGATCTAAAGAAATGGAGATATTACAAGTTTGGTGTCAGAGTAACCATAGTTTTTGATCAAGCAAGTATCAAGTTGTTTGCAAACCAATCTAAGTTAACAAGTAGAAAGGAAAGACGAGCTGAGATGCTTCAGGAGTTTGACTATGAAATCAGATATTGCACAGGAAATTCCAATGCAATAGTAGATTCTTTAATTTGTTATGCCTATGTTGAATTCTTTGAGCTTCATACAAATCTCCAATTATTTGATAATCTTTATAAGCCGTATGTATCTTGAAGATCCAAATTTCAGAGAAGCTTGGAAGGGGGTTCTTGAGCATATTACAAACTTATCATCTAAAGATAAGTTTAATCAATATGGAATTCAAGATGAATACTTGTTACACAAAGGAAAGATTTGTGTATCTTGTGACAAAACATTTAGAAGAACTTTTTTGTTTGAATGGCCTAATGCTCCTAGGGATGTTCATCTAAGAATCAACAAAACTTATGACTTGGTCAAGTGAGAGTTTTATTGGCTAAGAGTACATAAAGAGGTACAAACTAATGTACCTAAATGTACAAAATGTCAAGTAAATAAGGTAGAGAAGTTTAAGATTGGTGGCTTGTTACATCCTTTAGAAATTTTGAGTGGTAAATGGGATAGTATTATACGGACTTTATTACAAGCTTACCTCAAACCAAAATGGCTCGTTTCATTCCTATTTGAGCTATAATTAAGACATGAGAACTATCTAAGTTATTTCTTGACTATCTCTACCAAATTTATGGTCTACCACAAAACATAGTATTGAAAGTTCACAAGTCATATTTGGAGAGCTACGTTTAGTTGATTATAAACAAAGCTAGGTGAGACTATTTTGAACATCTAAAGTTAGATAAAAAAACAGAAATGATCAATTCAATACTTAAAAATATGTTATGAGCATACATATCTTCAAATAAAACTAGTTGGGAAGGCTACTTGCCTTGTTCACATTTGCTTGTAATGTGCTAAGAATTCTACAACCATATTAATGTATGGGTTCAAACCAAGAGCCCCATATGTAGTATGATTTCGAAATAAGAAAGTCAAAGCAACCAAATATTTCTTGAAAGATATGAATTTTAAGCTAAAACTGACTAAGGAAAACTTGAGAAAAGCTCAAGATATGGTTAAAGCATACAACAACCGCTAGCATTACAAGAGGTGGAGTAAGGTGACACAAACATAGAGGAAACATGTGAAAGGAGCAAGAGCAAGGCCAAGGGCACCAAAATCTTTTTTCCAATGATTTGGTGAAGATCAAAGGTTACAAATATCATTTTAACTTCGAACAATGATTTTTATCACTAAACTTGTATTATACAACCCCAATTTTGTAAATTAATTGTCCACTATGTAAAATCCAAGAAGTCATCTAGATTTAAGAGCTTAACTAGAATGCACATATTGAATTTGATGTTTTCTAGGATCCGTTTGATGTCTGAAAATTAAATTAGAACTTAATCTTTAACTATGTTGGAAATTAGATGTGAAATTAGTCAATAACCTTATAAATACTATAAAAAGAGCTAGAGAGCTCATTTCTTGGGATTTCTTTAATTTTTTAATCTAGTTTGAGGTGTGAGCATTGTAAGATTCTCTCTTGTAATTTGTGTAAGATAATAGTTACGCAATATAACATAGGAGCAGTAGTAGAGAAGATAATAGATATAGGAGAATCTCAACAATTTTCTACTAATAGTAAGTACAAAGATGATGGCATTGTCCACCCGTGCACTCTCAAGGTAGAGCTTAAATGGTGATCTAGACAACTCTAGATAGGGAGATACAAGGTAGAGGTATGCTGGCTCAACTCAATGTCTCATGTAGTGCAGAAGTCATGTATATATAGGATCATGGGTGGCCTTCTATGGACGGCTATACATGGGCGGTAGAGCGTGGGTGGCCACCGCCCGCGTAATTTCCATACACGGCTTAGACCAGTTGAACCGACCTAACAAATATAAATGATTTCTGACTCTGAGAGGGAATATTCCATGGAATATTCCCTTTGCCATCGCACCGGGGGTGCTGCCCCCGGACCCCCACCAGGGGGTCCGCTGGCCCCCTTGGACCCCCCAGTCAGGGCTGCTCGCCGCTGCCATGGACCCCACAATTGGGGACCCTTGTAACTCCCTTTCCTTACAATACCTTACATGGTCCAATATGACCTTCATCCAACATGCAAGTTGGGATTCCCATCAATTGGGTAATGCACGCTTGGCTTCTCCTCATAATAAGGGCCTTACAAAATGTGCATACAATCATGAGAGGTAGGCATTGATCATATACTAACACCCCCCTCAATGTTTACCGATGATAAATCAAGTAGGTCTTGGTCCTATGCCCATCTGTTGAAGATGTCTGTTGAGCTGCTCTCTTTCAAGTGCTTTAGTGAATATGTCAGCATAATTTGCCTCTGTTGGGTAATATTCTAGCTCCACAATTTCATCTTCATTTAGCTCATGAATGTAATGGTATTGTACTTCTGTGTGCTTGGTGCCAGCATGAAATACTGGGTTCTTTGCAATAGCCATACAACTTTGATTATCACACTTGAGTATAGTCGCCATATTTGATGGAAAGCCTAGATCTACAAGAATTCTCCTTAACCAGTTTGCCTCACAAGAAGCAAAACAAGCTGCTTTGTACTCTGCTTCAGTGGAGGAGAGTGCCAGAGTTCGTTGCTTCCTACTTACCCAAGAAAATATTCCTGAACCAAGTGAGAAACAATATCTAGAAACTGATTTTCTAGAATCACAATATCCAGCCCAATTTGAATCACAATATCCTTGGAGTGTATCACCTGTGATATAAAAAATACCAAAATCCAAGGTTCCTGCAATGTACCTTAGAATTCGCATTCGAGCATTCTAGTGACTCTCCTTAGGTTTGTTGGAAAACCTGCTTAATACTCCAACAGCATAGCAAATGCATGGTCTAGTGTTGCACAAAAAAATAAGACTTCCAACGAGCTTCCTATACTTCTTAGCATCTACATCAGGCATGTTATCATCCATAGATAGCTTATGATTTACCTCCATAGGTGTGCTAGTTGGTTTGCAGTCCATCATTCCAAATGCCTTGCGAATTTCTTTAGCATATTTTTGTTGTGAGATGCAAATGCCATCCTTCCTTAGCCATACTTCAATTCCTAGACAAAAATGGAGTAGACCTAAGTCTGTCATTTCAAACTCAGTTCCCAAGCTGATCCGAGTTTGATTGATGAGTTCCTGATGATCTCCTGTAATGATCAAATCATCTACATATACAATGACAATAACTAGCCTACTATCCCTTTTCATTACATACAAGTTAGCATCAGAAGTACTTCTTTCAAAACCCATTTTTTTGAAAAAAATATCTATCCGTTGGCACCAAGCCCGTGGAGCTTGCTTAAGTCCATACAAATCTTTCTTCAAACTACAAACTTTATTTTCTAAATTGGGCACCTCAAAACCTGGTGGTTGAGATACATATACCTCCTCCTTGAGGTGACCATTCAAAAATGCAGATTTGAGATCCATCTCGAAAATAGGCTAGGCCTTTTGTGCAGCTACTGCAAGTACCCTCCGAATACTTGTTATGCGTGCTATTGGTGCAAAAGTTTCTTGAACATCAAATCCTTCGATATGTGAAAAACCCTGTGCAACTAATCTTGCCATATACTTTTCTAATGTTCCATGTGCTTTATACTTAGCTTTCCAAATCCATTTAGTACATATTACCTTCTTCTTTGGCGGCAAGTTGACTAGATCCCATGTATCATTTTTGAGTATACTATAATACTCCGATTGCATTGTCGCTCTCCAACCTGGATCATCAAGGGCTTCTTCAATGGTGGTAGGTTCCTTTATCGAGCCCATGATATCTGCCATTAGAGCCATGTTAACAATGTGTTCTGAGGCTCTTCTTTGCTCCTCTATTCTCTTTGATCTTTGTAATCCATCCGATGATGATTCTGGTATATGTACATGTGGATTGTGATCATCAAGGAGCTGTTGTGCCCACTTCGGTAGTGGCTTACGCTGTGTAGCTACAACTGGCTGGATTTTTATTGAGGAAATTTCTCCATCTGATGTTTCCTCCTCTTCAAATTTAACCTGTCTTTTGATAGGCACAAGGTGAGATATTTCTCCTTTTGATGAGATACATCAAACACCACATCTCGGCTTACAAAAATCTTCCTTGCTTCAGGATCCCACAACCTGTATGCTTTCGACTCTTCACTATATCCTAGGAAGACACACTTTTTGCTTTTTGAATCCAACTTTGATCTTGTTGAATCAAGAATACGTGCATAACAGAAACAACCAAAAATTCTAAAATGCAAAACTGAAGGCTTTTTACCAGAATATACTTCTTCAGGAGTCATCCCCTTCAGTGCTTTTGTGTAGCTTCGATTGAGGATGTAGACTGCTGTATTGACTGCTTCTACCCAGAATGAATAAGGCATGTCTTGAGCCTTTAACAAACAACGAGCCATTTCAACTATTGTCCTGTTCCTGCGCTCAACAACGCCATTTTGTTGAGGTGTATGAGTTGTGGTAAGTTGCCTTTTCACACCATGCTCCTTACAGTAATTGTTGAATTCTGTTGACAAGAATTGACCTCCTCTATCTGTTCTAAATTTCTTTAGTTTCCTTCCTGATTCATTTTCTACATACTTATGCTACATTTTAAATTTTTCAAAAGCATCAGCCTTCTCTCGAATGAAATAAACCCACATCTTGTTGGGGATGTAAGGGTCATGTGACCTTACCCCCATATTCATATATATACATCATATATAGAGCATTGCCTCAAGAGAGAACATTATGTGGGTTTCGAGGCTCCCACGCATGTCCGCGCGTCTCTCCTCTCTTCTCTCTCGTTCCATCTCCTCTTTCCTCCTCTTGTTCTGCACACTAAAGCCCTTCATTGGTATCAGAGCATGTTGAAGGCTGGTGTGCAAGAAGCTTCAATGGAAGCTTAGGTGAGAAGAGGTAGAAGTGCAGGTTGGCATCTCTCAACAGCAGTTCAGTATTTCGGTCATAACTCGAGCTAAAAAGCTCGGATTGACGCGTTTTAAAGTTCAGTGCGTAGCTAACACAAAGAGCTACAACTTCACAGAAGGGCGCAGAACCTGGTTTGGACTTCTGAAGTGCCGAAAATTCGAAAAACGCAGAGAATTGTAGAAGGCGAATCTACATTGAGTAGGACAGCAGGTCGGTTTGTTTGTCATAACTTGAGTTCTACAGCTCGGAATGCGATGATTCAACTTGCTGCTTGTAGCTTGGAAAGATAGCTACAACTTTGTAGAAGAAATCAGATTCAGATTCTCAGTGAAAGGTTGCCGAAACTGCAAAATACAGAGCAGTACTGTTGCAAGTGAAATTGAAATTGATAGCAGGTGCTTGTTTTGAGCATATCTTTAGCTACACACCTCCGATTGAGGTGTTCTTTATGTCGTTACGTAGCGAAGAGTTAGATCTTGAAGTTTGCTGAAGACCAAAAGTTCAGATTCAGAGGTTATCACCTACGAAACAGCAAAACACAGAGCAGTACAGTTTTTCCCAAACAACCCTAATTGCACTTGGAGGTTGAATTTGCTTTGGAACTTCTTCGAGAGAGAATTTTTTGTGTGCAAGCTCTTATTTTCAGAGCTTCAAGACATTTTACATGTATGATCATTGTGTTAGCTCCTCCATATGAGAGTAGAGCATGATCTTGTCATGTGTTTGGCATGTAAGATGACATTGTGGTATACTCTTTTTTGAGAATTATGTCATCATGAGTTTGATCATGGATGTATAGTGGCATTGTGGTCTATAGCTTGCTTATGCCACTTGGTTATGGATTTAGTTACCAGTTGCACACAATTCTGTGAGAGTTGATTGTGGATCTTGGTTGGTACTTGTATCTTTGTTTTCTTTGCAGGTACATGATCCAGATTGGAGCCTCAGTTACACATTCGTTTGTCACCATTATTAGCATTTGGTCATTGATTGATATATATTTGCCAGTGTGATTCTTGGCATATGTGGATGGTGATTCCCACATGGTTATTTTGGTTTTAGAGTCCATTTTACAGAGGAGATGCTGCCGAAATTTCATCGGCTTTTATGCTAGAAAGGAGCTCTAGTGGATCTTGAAGCTTGTGTGATAGCTTTGGATCATTATTTATCTCCATTCATTTGGACTTGGTCACAGGTTATTTGTGATAGGTTGGACCATCTTGCAGGATTAATTCTTGAGTGGGAGATACATCATCATTATATTGGCATGTAATGCTATTAGTTTTTGGTATATGTAGTTGCCATTGTCTTTGGTTGGATCAGTGACAGGTGGTGCCAGATTAATCAGTATTCTTTTGCTATTGGTTATCTTGTTTGATTGCTCAGTTTATAGGGGATACTCTGTCAAAATTTTCTCAGGATTATTTCACATCTTCTTGGTCACTTTGGAGACTTGGTGAGCAGGCTTATGCTCGTGTTTTTATATGCATGCTAGATGCATGGTTATGTGACAGGTTGTTCACATGGTTCCTTCTCCAACGAGACATTTATGATATGAGTTATGCATATGGATATGCAGACGTGATCCTATTGAGGATAGAGTATTGTTTCAGTCTCTTGTTACATTGCTAGTCTTGGATTGCCAGCATGGTGTCTTCTCGATTTGATGGCACTGACTTTCCGAGATGGAAAGCTCAGATGTGGCATACATTGGTTCGTGCAGGGTTACACATGTATGTGCATAGAGATGCACAGAGGCTTCGTGACATGCCCGACCACGTATGGATGGATATGGATGCATTGGCCAGCTCCACTATCCGGTTACAGCTTGTGGATTCTATATATGAGTCTGTTATGTATGAGGAGACGAGTAGTGTATTATGGCAGAGACTACATGATATGTATGCGAGTCCATTGACTCATGTGAGACATAGATCACATCGACGACTTCGATGTTGGCACTGTGGTCGTGATGGCCATACTCGACGACGTTGCTTCAGGCGGATGCGACGACGACGTCAGAGATATGCACGTGATGCAGGTCAGGTAGTAGTTTCAGGAGAGTCTATGGCAGTTGATTATGCCAGTGATGGTGATATCACTTTCTCCTATGGTTCATCTTTGGATTCCTCTTATTCATTGGATGGCACACATATGGCTTGGTTGCTTGATGCATTAGCCAGTTTTCATGTTACTCCATATCGTGAGTGGTTTTATCGATTCTCAACTGAGAGTCGTGGATGTGTGCAGTTGCCTGATGGTACGACATATGATATTGAGGGTGCAGGAGATGTATGTCTTATGCTACCTAGTGGAGCATCACTTATGCTCAGACATGTGCGTTATGTGCCTTCATTCCCTACGAGCTTGATTTCAGTTAGCCAGTTACAGGAGAGCAGATGTTATGCATTCCTTGGTGAGCATCATTTTCAGTTGCGGTTGGGACAGCTTATGCTTGTCAGAGGTGCTAGGATTGGGCACAAGTATCCACTGCAGGTAGTTCATGCGAGAGACAGTCTCCTCTCAGTGGGAGTTCAGCCTTATGTGCGATGTGAGACTCGTCATGTCTCATTCTGTCTACCTATAGATAGGTCTATTGACATTCATGATGCACATGTATGGCAGGATTCAGATGCTCAGATAGATGCATATGTAGAGCATGTTTCGTATGCTCATGATGCTTATGTAGATCATGGTTTGGTTGATCATGTGGACGCTCTTATAGAGCACACTTTGGATGATCATTTGGACGCTTTAGAGCATGATGTGGATGCTCATGTAGAGCATTATGATGATACTCATCTGGAGTGTGATCATCAGTTTGACCTCGGTGTTGATGTTGTGGAGTTAGCTCATGTAGAGCATGATCATACACTTGGTGTGGTAGAGCAGGATTGCTCTCATGGTACACAGTGTATGGTAGAGCATAGTAGCTCTCAGGATGCACAACTAGATACATCTTTGGTTGAGAGGATGACTGATTTAGATGTTGATGAGTCAGCGATCATGCAGTCATTCTTGGATTCGCTCATGCCAGATGTTGACACACATATATCAGGACATGTTGGTCTTGATGATAGTGATTTGGATGCCTTGGATACAGGCATGGCCGACATACTTAGGTTAGCCAGGATAGCACATGTTTTGTCAGCATTCGGGAGTCTGATGTACGAGTTGTTATGCTCGAGACCAGACATTGCAGTTGCTATAGGAGCATTTGCACTTGGAGTTGTCAGTCGTTCGATGATTGACATAGGCATAGAGCGAGTGGGAGCTTTGCAAGAACTTCGTCAGTTCTTGCATCAGTTAGATGTGAGCTCGACTCTTATCGATATGAGTCTAGAGCAGTTTGAGGTGCATGGATACACCTTGTTCGAGGCGGTTGGTGTAGGCTGATCTGGTAAGGGTAGAGATCCGGACTCTTCCTGTACATTATTGTATAGTCCTACATCATTCTTTGTATATGTTATCACTTATGGTCACATTGACCCTTAAGTGGGAGATTGTTGGGGATATAAGGGTCATGTGACCTTACTCCCATATCCATATATATACATCATATATAGAGCATTGCCTCAAGAGAGTTCATTATGTGGGTTTCGAGGCTCCCACGCATATCCGCGCGTCGTTCCTCTCTTCTCTCTCCCTCCATCTACTCCTTCCTCCTCTTCTTCTGCACACCAAAGCCCTTCACATCTTTCTACTATAATCGTTGACTAATAGCAAAAAGTAGAAAGATCCTCCTAAAGCAACTGTAGACATTTTACCGCAGAGATCAGCATGTACCAACTCTAGAGGAGCTTGAGATTGATTGCCGGTCTCTCTTGGAAATGCCTTTCGTTGTTGCATGCACATCATACAAGCTTCACAAGGTTCCTGCAAATCTGAAAATGTAGGCAAATGAGCAACCATCCCTGTTCTTTGCATCTCCTTCAAAACTGCAAATCCAAGATGCCAATATCCTTGGTGCCATAACCTGCTTACATCTTTATCTTCTGTAGCAATTAAAGCACTTAACTCATACAAGTTATCCTGTCGTATGCCTTTACCTACAACATTACCTGACAAATCCATGATTTTTGCACCACTCTTATTGAAGTGAACTTCGAGTCCACGATCTGTTATTGCAAAAACTGACAACAAATTTCTTTTGAGTGTAGGTACATAGAGAACATCGGATAACTTTTTCTCAACACCTGGAGAAGTGATAAAAGAGATGGTTCGAGTTCCTTCGGCTAGACACTTGGAGTCATTTCCCACCACTACATTGATGGATTCCCGTAGAGGCACTAGGGAACTATGCCAATCCTTTTTACTCGTCATATGGCGAGAAGCTCCACTATCTAAAATTTATGGTTCATCAACACGAGCTTGAGCAAATGAACATACCTCTTCAATAGCTATCCAAAGTTCCCACTCTGTGTTGTTTGCAGACTCTTTGTTCTTCCATGATGATTTTACAGTCCCATTCCGTTTATCAGCTTGCTTCTTTCTGCAATCCTTGATGGCATGGCCTTTCTTTTCACAATAGAAGCAACTTCTTGTGAACTTTTTCTTCTTTGGCTTCTTCTTTGATACATCAGAAGAGCCTTTACCTTTTGCATTTGCTAAAAATGCAGCATCACTTGTACTTTGCCGATTCCTCAACCACATCTCTTCTTCTAAAAGCATAGCACAAAACTCTTCAAATCTGAGGGGAGTTGGTCTTACCTGAGTGTTAAGGGTTGTTACTAATCCATCATACTTTGGTGGAAGAACATGTACACATCTTCGAGCCAGCTCTTCTGGTGTTATAACAACACCAACTGCAGCCAATTGGTCTTGAAGATGTTTTATCCGTTTGATAAAATCTTCAGCCTTTTCAGAATCAGAATGCTTTTCGTTTGCCAACGGATTTTCTAAATTCTGTATCCTAGTGTGGTTCTTGGTCTCATATTGTCGAGCCAATATGCCCAAGCCTCATGTGCTTTAGTAGTATGTTGAACTAAAGTAAGCACAGAATCACTTACACTAGTGACAATTGCACATAATGCATCAGCGTTCTGCCTCTTCCAAGCTCGTAGAAGATCTGGATCTGGCTAAATAATCAATCTTGAATTAACTGGATCTTCAACTGGTATAGGCTCTAGATCCAATCCCATCGGTCCCATGACAGTGTCAAGTAATTCATAGGAGTCTAAAATTATAGAAATTTTGAACTTCGAGAGTGTATAGTTGGGCCATCCAGCTTCCCTTCAGTGAATGCAGGTGGACGAATTTGAATAGGTGCAGCATTAACATTAGCTGAAGCACTAGGACTAGTGTTCAACGATGAAGCCATCATGTAATCACTCGAATAATCTACTGATATTCTAGTCTGCTAGTAGGCTAAAATAGTGATACTTCTCAAGCTATTCGAACCTTACGGCTCTGATACCATGTAAGACAATAGTTACACAATATAACACAGGAGTAGTAGCAGAGAAGATAACAGATATAGGAGAATCTCAACAATTTTCTACTAACAGCAAGTACAAAGATGATGGCATTGTCCACCCGTGTTTTCTCAAGGTAGAGCTTAAATTGTGATCTAGACAACTCTAGATAGGGAGATACAAGGTAGAGGTATGCTGGCTCAACTCAATGTCTCAGGTAGTGCAGAAGTCATGTATATATAGGATCATGGGTGGCCTTCCATGGACGATTATACATGGGCGGTAGACCGTGGGTGGCCATTGCCCGCGTAATTGCCATACACGGCTTAGACCAGTTGAACCGACCTAACAAATATAAATGATTTCTGACTCCGAGAGGGAATATTCCCTTTACCGTCACGTCGAGGGCGCTGCCCCCAAACCCCCATGAGGGGGCCCGATAGCCCCGTGGGACCCTCCAGCCAGGGGCTCGCTGGCCCCCTTGGACCCCCTAGTCGGGGCTGCTCACTACTGCCCTGGACCCCACAATTGGGGACCCTGGTAACTCCCTTTCCTTATAATACCTTACATGGTCTAATATGACCTTCATCCAACATGCAAGTTGGGATTCCCATCAATTGGGTAATGCACGCTTGGCTTCTCCTCATAATGGGGGCCTTACAAAATGTGCATACAATCATGAGAAATAGACATTGATCATATACTAACAATTTGAGCATATGAATAGGTGTATTTCTCTTTCCATTGTCTCATTTATTGCCTCTTCCTTGTGTGTGTGTGTGTGTGTGCATCTAACATGCTTCTCAACTTCACCTTTGCACACATCACTCATTCATGATCTAATATATAATACTTACATCTCCACAGATTGACAATTGAAAAGTTGGAACTCCTCGACATGGTACTCATCCTTGCCTAAAGAAACACCAAATTTGGCATCGTTGTCCAGAAGCATGCTCAAGGATGAATGTGTGATGGTAATAATGTTGGAGGATTGATGCTGGAAGGTAATGAGGTAGAATTTCTAGTTTTTGCACTTTCTTTCATGCTCTTTTGCTTCATCACCAACCCCCCTATCCTCCTCCACCATAGTAACACTTCACCAAAAAAATTCTAATGTTTTCCATATCTATTGTTCTCCCCTTCATTTATGTAATTTGTTAGAGAGAGAGAGAGAGCAAGTATGTGCACATTGATTTTGCATGTTTTCCATAGAGTTATACGTATAAACAACTACTCAAGAATTTATTGGGAAATTAAAATCAGACAATCCTCATACCAAGTAGGAGTTCTTAGTCTACAAGTTCAGGGACCCAGATGTCCAAGGGATACCAACTTACATGAGTCCAACATTAGAAAATTTGTACTTAGCCTCTCATTGTAGTAAGTTTAGGAGAGAGGAAGAAAAGGGAGGAGAGCAAAGCTTTGTAGATAAGGCAAATCTTTTGTTTGAAAGGAAGAAAGAAAATAAATCGGATATGCTCTAAAGAAAGAATGCCATAACAACATCTAGAGGAAGACATGAAAATAAAGATAAATGAATTCAATTGGGAGTATTCATCCTTCTACGAATAAAGAATTTATAACTAGGTGGAAAACTACAAGGGTATGGCAACATCATTCATCATCATTATCAAATAAGTGCAATGTTCTAGTAGAGCTTTGTTTCCTTCTATTGTTCAAAAAAATCTACCATGGATTTGAATTGTGTGATCTTATTATGCTATTAATTAGCAATCATGTATGATATTGCATTGACCTTCATACTCAAGAAATTTCCCATTGGAAGTTGTGCAAGAGATGGATAGTTATGTTGGATAATGCTCAAAATTTTGAAATTGTTTTATCTAGATTTGCCGGCTCTTGATGCTAAATGTATTCGGACTACATAAAAATCTCTCATTTTGTGAGTGTGATTCCCATGCATTTTTGGTTCTAGGATTGTTTTTTAAATTGAAGGTCAAGATAAGACTATGTAAATTTCAAGGCAAGAATTGTGAAGTGCTTGATTCTACACTACTACCTTTGAGGAATGTAATTAATTGGTGGTTTAATTCATGTGATTCATAACATCTTAGTAACTTTCCAATACCCAATATTAGGTGATGATGATAGATTTTATGGGCTCTTATTGGATGTATTGTACTTGATCACAAACAATAGTCTAATCATCTTTGTGACATTCTTCAACATCGTGATAGAGTCAACATTATGGAATGTATCTCAAGAGTTTTGTTTGTTTTTGTTGTTTAACTGATGAAGCAATTCCTTCATGATGTTACTTAGATAATAATTTGTTGTAAAACTTCACGGTTACTAGCGCATAATAATCAATGTTGTAAAGATTGATGACATTGATTTTATGGTGATGTTTAGGCTCTTTCCCCATACACATTTTGTAAAATTTCTTCACTAGTTTACTTTTTCTTTTTCTCTCAAAAGAAAAATGCAAGTTAGATGTGAGTAACATGTCAGGTTGTGGATGATTGTTCCAGGTCTAAAAGTGGTTTCAAAATGTTGTTAAACGTTTTATCGTTACTTCTACTTTCAGACTCAAGCACTTCAAGTTCAGTCGGTTCCGAATCTTCCTAACCGCAAATGTTCTCTTAGCCACGTGGGTCCTTGGGAGTGGTAGGGGTCTGTTAGACAGAGGCCCTGTACTATTTTCCCAAATTAACACACAATCCTAATGTTATCCCGTTCTTAGCTCAGTGTCCATCCCTGAACAACGGAAGACTGTTCAGTGTACTGGAATTAGAACTGCAGGACTGAGGGTAGCAACCCGGTTACTTAATTTATGAGCAAAATATACTTCAGTAACAATGTCACCTAATACATACTTCGTCGAGCAGATAGGTATACCAACCAGACATTATACCTTAAAGTTACGAGGACTCATCGTATATTAAACTCGAACAACCAATCTCCTAATAATAAACGGCTAACCATAAACTAACGATGTCCTACTCACATTCAGACCATTACAGCTACTAGTCTTCCGTAGTCGGAATCAACAGTAAAGGTAGGCTACAGTATCGAATTCGGTCGCTTACAGACAATTAGTTCGGGATTACCTTTCACGTTCCCTACTCCGCCGAAGAACTGCCTCAGAGACACATTCAATCATCACCGAACAGGCTCGTAACACAATACAACTAATTCGCAACTCTGTACTAAGGTGAGGATAATCGACTAGCCGGAGTACAGACGGAACAGAACAAAGCAGAACTTATCTTTTCAACAACATACACGCTCACACAATGCGTTTACAGCCTTCTCAAAATGAGACTCAATCAAACAACACACTGCAATTCCCACAGACGAGGCTGCTGTCGCTCTTTTTCTCATTGCCTTAAATAGAGGATTTTTTTTACAAGAGTGCGCACTTCTGCAGTTACCTCCGCGTTTCCTGGAAGATTCTTTTTTCATTTAAGCTACCTGTCCTCGTACTTTTGTCCTTGTTCGGCGGCCGTCCAACACTTTTACATTTAAGGCACCTGTCCGAGTTCATTTGTCCTTGTTCGGCGGCCGTCCAACACTTTTACATTTAAGGCACCTGTCCGAGTTCATTTGTCCTTGTTCGGCGGCCCTCTAACACTTGCACGCACGGTGGGACTCGAACCCGCAGGTGCATTATCGACTTCGACATTCTTTTGCGTTGCCTGTAGGCCTATTCCAGAGTTCGGCTCCCGAATCATTTCTGACCGTACTTCTTCAAGTGGAGGAACAAGTATAGCAAGCCATCTCCTACGAAAAAGTGTCCAAATACTTTGAACACGACTATCCAATTGCTATTTTAATAAATCTATGTCCACATTCGTCATTAATGTGGCATTCAGTTCTACGCCTTCATCTTTTAATATCTGCCTTTTGAATTCCTGCAAGACCTGTATTCTTGAATGCAAAATTTCATTTTCTGCTTGCAGGTCGGCATTCATGGTAGAAAAACTCATCATTTTGTCTTGAATCTGTTTTTGTATATTTTGCTGCCACTGGTGAAATTCTTGAAAACACTTTTTTGCGTTAATCAATTCCACCATTAGTTGTCGTTGGTTACTCTGTAACTCCTATAGTAAAGCTTCTCTGTCGTCCAATTCCTTTTGCATCTGTGTCATTTTTTCTAGTAATGAATTGGACTTAGTCATAGTAGCGAATAATAATTCGTTTTTCTGCTGAAGCGCTTGTTCTTGTTGACGCAAATATTGAGAAACTTCCTGTAATTTGTTTTGCATCCCTGTCACATAATCTGGTTGGAGATCGTCCGGTAATTGCCCTGGGCTGACAGTGGGCAAGTGGTCTGCCATCCTTCGTTTAATTGACAGCCGAAACGGCGTTCCTACTATCTGGTTCTGTGCGCTATTACTTGTGTGGAATAAATTTGCAGACGATGTGGAGACTCGGTCTGCTTCCTCTTGCTCTGCACTGTGTGGGTGTCCTGTGTCTATCATATCATGATCACAGGAATTAATATGTGGGGACCAGTTTAGCTTCTGATCCTTCACTGATTGCACAAAATCGAATATAGCAGCTAAATAGGCTGCTAGTCTGCTATTGGTTTGGGATCTTCGCTTATCCCCGACAATTATTTGTGTATAGAGGTGGTTATATAGCCAGTGTGTCCAGCTAACCCTACCACCTCCTTCGGCATGTACTAATGGTGAGAAATTTTCTCTAGACATTAAATCGAATTTAACTAGGAAACAGAGCTTCTCTAAATACCACTTGAATTGTTCACGGCGCTGATATGTGGTATTTTTCAACATGTAATATCTTCTGGGGCCTTCGCAGTTTCCAAATTCTTTTCTCAGATCATCATTCGAACATTTAGGAAAACGTGCATCATCATACAGCGGCAGTTTAAATATGGCTGAGACTAACTGTGGCGAAAATTGTACCTGGTTTAAAATGAGGCCTTTGTTTGTCGCATGCTGTGTAACTGATTCTCTGCATCTTCATTATCGATCCACTGCTCCCATGGTAATTGAGCAAACTGGAGGAGTCCGATCCTCCGTAGCCAGTTCTCATTCCTCCTAGAATGGATGTCGAGCTCTATTTTAAATTCTGTGGAAAATTTATGATGAACCTTTACTGTTGCAGAAGTTATTGAGTCATTTTCATTATCCTGTAAGGTAGTATCTGTTGTCGTCACAACATGGTTCTGTGTATTTGCGCGCTTCCTGAGTTGCCATCTTAGTATGTCGGATTCAGACATGATTGTAAGGGTCGTCGAGAGATAATAAACCATAGTATCCTCTGAGGTATAGAACAAAGTCCCATATCAAGTGACTTCAAACCCATCTAGGAGTACATGATAGATTGCCCTCATACCACTCTAGGTCTTGCTAACCTTCAGTGTAATCACAAGTAGTAGTTTTGTCTAAACTACCTTGTGAACTATGCAAATCCATCATCTAGCTCATACATAAGAATTTATTGGTAGTAAAATGAAATCTCTATATTCGATCAACCAAGAAATCTGTGGTTTGTCATCCTTTACGATTGGACGAAGTTCTATTGGAAGAGCATTTATTGGCACTAGTGCAAACTCTAATATTTCTCTTCCCTGTAGTTTGCCATATGAATGCAGAAAGCATTCCCTTTGAGATTCAGATAATCCCTAAGTACCCATTCTCCTAATTGATGTTTACTCATCATATTCATGATGTAACACCAACTAAGAGTTTGGTACCAAAATAGGTTAGATATATCTCTATCTCCTATAAACTCTAAAGAGAAACCTGGGCTCTACGTAGCTCGTCTTGGACTTGCGCTGCTTCTCGCTATTGGTCTTGACTCTTTTGGATGGTTTCCTGCAACTGGGCATTCGTTTCTTCGACCAATTCTTTGAGGGATGAGCTGATATCTTCTTTTTCTTGGAGTGCGGTCTTTAGTTCCCAGATTTCTTCGTGTGCTTCGTATAATAGCTGGTCTTTGGCGGCAAGCTACTCTAATGCTGCATCTCTTTGCTGTATCAAGGCCTGTTGTTCCGAAAACTATACTTGGAGATCGGCTAGTTGTGTTTGTAATTGATGATTTTCCGCTCTTACGACATCGACTTCTTCTTGGAGTGGGGTGATGTCGGCTTCCAGGAGGTCGACTTTGTGCTGTAGGTCGTGCCGAATGGTATTTGCGACCTCGCTCATTTGTACCGGAAGTTGTTGTGAGAGGGTGATGAGCAGTTGGCCCATGTTGGCCAATTCAGAAAAGATTGGAATAGAGGAAAGGAGGAGTGGGTGTTGTGGTGGTGTAGAGGTTTGGGTATGGATTTGGGGGGATGTCGGGGGTGAATAATTGGGGGAGGATGAAGAAGATTCGGAAATTGGTGGCGGGAAAGGGTTGACTGGTGGGGATTGAGGGCCAGGGGATGTAGGGTGGGTTACCTGATGGATGGGTTGGTGTTCACCTGTAATGTGGGCGATGGTGGATTCTACGGCCTTTAGTAAGGTGTTGAGTGCGCTGTCGATCACTTGCTGTTCATCTTCTTGTCGTGCTGATGCTTCTTCGGTTGAGACTGGTTCTGTTTCTGTGTGCTTCTGCTGGTCGTGGTGGTCGGCCGATGATTCGTTGTGTATGGACGTGGCTGTGTCATGGAAGGTCTCTTCTTGGTCGGCGTTTCGGGTGTCCTGATTCTTTCCGGCGGATCCTTGTGCTTCGCTTTCTGAGGAGTTGATCCGAATTCTCTTATTGCGGAAAAGTTGGTTGATCTCCTCATCTTCTTCTTCTTCTTCGTCGAGAGGTTGAACTGATTCTTCGTGCCTAAGAATGGGACCTTGGGGTGGTGGTTGTGCGGCAAGGATGGCTGGGAAAAGGAATGAGATGATGTGGGGAAGGCGAGAGCGCGGGGTGGTACCCTTTTGGAGTTGCTTCACGATAGCTACACATTCTTTATGGATTCTAAGGAAAAAGTATGATGCAAAGTTGACGGGTTCCTGGGCAGCTAATTCTAAAGCGGAATAAAATGGTCGTGAGATGCCGTAAGTGCGTTTCTACAGGTTAAGTATGACGACTAAGAATTGCAGAGTGGATCGTTCGGGTTCGGGGCGGTAGAGAATGGCGTATTCGTTGGACGAGGAGCGGGGGAATAGTTCATTCATGGGGGCGATGGGAATACTCGGGCCATTTTCACGACCTTGCGGGTTGAGGCGATAGGCTTCAGCGAAGGCTTGGAAGGTGATGACTGTTCGTGAAGGGAGTGAGAGGAAGACCCATTGGCGTTCGGTGGCGGGGGACTGAGCAATGGCGGTGATGATCTGTGTGAAGAAAGGATGGGCTTCCACCGAGTGCCAAGGCAACTCAGCGAAGTTGGCCAATCCTCTGCAACGCAGGTATTCACCTACCTCGGTAGGGATACCATCGCGGAAGGCCGCATAGTTGGCTATCGCTTCCATGGCGGTTACTGAGGTAGATGATGAGCACGGATGCAGAATGCACGAGGGCTCAGAATACTAGCATACAACACAATAGCTTATTTCGGCGTCGTCGACAGAGTTTAAATAGAAACACTACGGTGGGGAGAAAAAAGGGGGTTGGATATCATTGTGCGGTGCGGGAATAATGCTGGTTTTCATGCAGGTGTGCGTACTCGAGTGACTGTTAAGAGGGCGGCTGGTTATATCAAGATCGTACAAAACACGGCTATTTATAAAAAGCAGAAAGAAGGAAAAGAAAAGATTAAACAAAACGCGGTCCATCGTCGAAAACTTAATGCGGGCTAGTGGTGTGATGGTATGGCCGCAACTTCGACCCATTAATTACCTTCGGGAGTGGATTTCCAGTCAACGTAGTCAATTGAAAAGTTGCCGGACCGACTTGTTCTGAGATCTTAAAGGGGCCGAACCAGCATAGTTTGAACTTTCCTGCTGCTCTATCGGATTTTGCGTTATAGAAGAGTACAAGCTGATCTACCGAAAAGATTGGGGTCTTCAAATATCGATCGTGTGTCTTGGCTTGCCTTAGTTGTACTTCGCGCATGGTTAAAAAGCTGAGCCATCGATGCTCATCAAGTTCCCTGAGTGCGTCCATTCGTGCTGTCAGCGACTCTTCTGGTAGCATTTTCTGGGTGATTGCTACACGCAGGCTTGGGATAACTATTTCCATGGGTGCTATTGCTTCTAAACCATAAGCTAGTTTGAAAGGTGTCAAACCTGTTGTTACCTTATATGTAGTTCGGTATGCCCATAATACTGCAGGTAGTAGTTGATCCCATCTTTCCAATGCTTCCATGATCAGTTTTTGGAGGATATTCAATAGTGATTTGTTTGTACTTTCAGCCAAACCATTGGCGTGAGGGTAATATGGAGAGCTGAGTTTATGTGTCACCTGGAATGATTGGGTTAGTACCTTCATTAATTGATTTACTAAGTGAGTACCTTGATCTGTCACCAATTCGAGTGGTAAGCCAAATCATGGGAAGACATCATTTAACAGACATTTTGCTACTACAACTGCTGTAGCAGACCGTAAAGCCCAAGCTTCTGCCCATCTCGTTGCATAGTCCGTACAGGTTAGTATGTATCTGTTGTTACTGAAGACTGTTGGAGGTGTGATTGGACCGATAAAATCTAATCCCCATTTCTGAAATGGTTCGAGTGGCATAATAGGCTGCAAGGGAAAGAAGTGTCGTTGCAGTGGTTGTCCAGACCTTTGACAGTTATCACAGTTTTTGACGAATTGGGCCACATCTCGGTACATAGTAGGCCACCAGAGACCTCCTTGCAGAATTTTCCGGTGAGTTAGATCTGTGGCAAAATGACCACCAGTAGGGGTTGAATGAGCCATCGGGATGACCGAGTTAATTTCTTGCGGAGGAACACATCGAAGTAAGATTCCGGTGTGATCTACATAATATAGTTCTCTTGCAACTAGCCGGAATCGGCGGCTAAAGACTGCCATTTTCCTTCGAACTGCCTTGGCAGTCTCAGATGGAAAGCCTCCTTCGGTGAGAAAAGTTAAAATCTGATCATAATATGTAGGTGTTGCTTGTAATTCGGTAGTCTCATCGGTCAGTGGCTCAGAACTATAAATTGCTGGAGTCGTGTCATCTATGCCTATCGGAGCTTCACCAGAATCTAGGCGAGATAAGAAATCTGCTAAGGCATGTGCATTTCCGGGTCGGTGAATGACTTCGTAATCAAATTCCTACAAGAGTAGCACCCATCGGGCTAATCGTCCGCCTAAATGTTGTTGTCTTACTAGCTAGACAAGGGCAGCATGATCCACATGAAAGGTAAATTTCTGGCCTAATAGATAATGTCTGAACTTTTTGATGGAGTAAATTAATCCTAGACATTCTCTTTCAGTGGTAGAATAGTTCTTTTCTGCTGATGCAAGCCTTCTGCTGGCGTAATAGACAGGGCGAAACCACTTATGTGTTTTCTGCATCAGAATACTGCCAATCGCAACATTTGAAGCGTCGACGAAAACATGGAACGGATTGTCCCAGTCCGGTGGTTGTAGGATTGGGGCCTGCGTCAATAGATACTTGAGTCGATCAAATGTAGTTTGGCATTCTTGAGTCCATTCGAACTATCGTGGAGTTTTGGTGATTAGTCTATTCAGAGGTATAGCCAGATGAGCAAGCCACCGTAAGTGTCTGTCGTGCCACCGTACTTGACCCATAAAACGCATTACTTCTTTCGGAGTGGCGGGTATTGGGGCTTCTAAAATTGCCGAAACCTTATCTGGGTCTACTCGGATACCTTGGGCAGATACAATATGACCAAGTAGTTTGCCACATGAAACGGCAAACACAGATTTGCTCGGGTTAAGGCAGAGTCTGTAATCTCGACACTTTTGGAAACAGTATCGTAGATGAAGCAAATGTGCCATCATCTTTCCAAAAATTGAGAAGTCATCGAGATATACTTGCATAAACGAATTGAGGTAAGGAGAGAAAATCTCCTACATACATCGCTGAAAGGTGCTTGGTGCATTTCTCAATCCAAACCACATTACCGTACAAGCAAAGACACCCCAATTGGTAATGAAGGCAGTTTTTGGGATATCTGCTTCAGCCATTCTAACCTGATTGTAACCGCTGTATCCGTCTAAGAATGAATACATTTCGTGGCCTGCTACCCTATCAAGCATGGTATCCAGAAAGGGGATCGGGAAAGGATCCGGTACTGTTGCTGCGTTTAATTTCCGGTAGTCTACACAAATTCGTAGTTGCTTATTTTTCTTTGGCACGATCACAATTGGTGAAATCCATTCAGCATGTTCTACTGGTACGATGAATCCAACCTTTAGTAATCTATCAAGTTCGGCTTTTACCTGTGATGCATAATTGGGATTCATCCGATAGCTGGACTGCCTATTCGGTTTAGCTTCAGGCTTCAGCATGACTCTGTGCTGATATATGCGCGGATCTAATCCTTTCATATCTTTGTAATCCCAGGCAAAGACGTCTGAGAATTCGCGAAGTAGTCGAATCAAATCAGCCTTAAATATTTCCGGTAAGTTTTGCCTTATCTTTACAGGTCGTGGATGATCTTCGTCTCCTAGATTGTACGAGGTCAACTGGTCTTCGGAGACATAAAACTGTTGCGGTTTCTCTGTATCGTCTGCCGACCGGAATAGTGATTGTAATTCATTGTCATGTGTTGGCACAATATCACTCCTGCTTAGTTTCTTGGGTGATTGGTGCAACTGTACATACTGAAGTACTCTAGTTATCTATTACGGACTGTAGATCAACAGTCCCTAAGGTCATTAAGTCAGCGTTATTCTTCAGAAATTCCTCTTCTTCATCATCTGATAGTCCATCTAACATGTGGACTGGTTCAGCAAAATATGGTCTGGCGTGAAGTTCGCAAGGTTGTATAGCATCTAATTTTACTACATATCTACGGTTGGCATCTTTGAACGTAAGCTCTTGTGCAGACCAGTCCTGTATTACCTTCGCATGCTTCAGCCAAGGTCGACCAAAAAGAAGGTTGTAATCCAAAGTGGATTCCGGCAGATCTAGTATAACAAAATTCATTTTTGAAGGTCGTACCTTGTAAAGTAATGGGTACATTTCGCACAAGTCCTACAGGATGGACTCTAGATTGGTCTGCCATTCTGACAAAAAATTGAACTGGTTCGATTTCGGTCCATCCTAACCTATTGCATAAGGCTGTAGTTGTAATGTTAACACCGGAGCCTCCATCAATCAATACCTGTGTAATTTTATGATTCTTATACCATACTGTAATCAAGGGGACTGAATGATCAACCGTAGAATCAGGTTCCGGTTGAACTGCTGCTGTCGCCGGAATACAAGAAGGTACTGGACTAAACTGTTGCTGGAACTGTTGTCGAACCCCAGGTACTAATGCCAGTAGTTGGCCGAGAGGCAGAGTGATCGATGCCTTGGATAAAATTTCCCAGGCCTGCTGAGATTGGTTATCCTGCTCTTTTGAACTTGAGGTCTCTGCTGATGCCGAAGTATCTGCGATTATGTCTACTGCTGATGATGGTTCCGCTGCTGCTTCCTTTTGTTGTATTCCTTCCTTTGTCGACGAGGTCTGAGTCACCGGAATGGGTTCTGGGAACACTGGTGGTTCTGTTGTGGTCCAGTGGCTAGCTTTGTTATACATCCTATGTTGTTCTCGTATCCCTGGTTCAAATACTTCTGCTGCTGACTGCAGCTGTTTACCTGATCGGGTCTGGACTGTAGCAGTTTGCGTTTCTACCGGTGTAATTTGTACCATGTTGGCCATTGGGTTTTGCCGCTCCTTCTTCCTTTGATCATACTCAGCTACGTCCTTGCAATATCTTCTAATGTGTCCGAATTCTCCACAAAAATGACAGCGTGGCGGTGGTAAATTGGGATTTTCCGGTGGTGGTTCGTTCTGCCAGCGGTTTGCATTATAGTTATTGTTTCTCTATCCTCGGTAGTTTCGATATCCTTGCAGTTGATTGTTTCTCAGTTGCGAAGGTACATAGTGATTCACTGCCTGTCCATGTTCTTGAATAACAGCATTGACTATTGCTGTTCCCTGTATTCTGGCATTGTAGACACAATTTCCGGTGGTGTGTCCGGCAGTGTTGTAGATAGCGCAGAACGTTTGATTTAGCGCACAGTTGGCCCTAGTATGACCTAAATTTTTGCATGTGATACAGTACACTTGTCTGGTTATATCTTCAGTCATAGTTTTGTTCGTTTTTAACCACTCTAGATCTTCTGTAAATCCACCGACTTTGGATTCCAGTTGCAGAGCCATGGCAATGACTGCATCCAACGTCATTGCTCCGACACATCTTATGATCATGATCTGCTTCAATTGCGGGTTTAAACCATTGATAAACCACTGAGTGATGACGTCATCCGGTAAGTTAGCGTGGGCCTGTGGTATCTATCGCAAGTGTGTTCTAAAAAGTGTAGCATATTCTTGGACAGTCTGATTCGCCTTCTGTCGGTTGTTCTGTAAATAATCAAAGATTTCGGTGGGATTCTTCTTTAGCCTGAATCGTTGCAAAAAAGCATCTCGTACTGCATCATAGGTACCGAAATGATTAATGTCATATTCCATAAGCCATCTAGCCGCTTCATTGACCAGTGTAGATTGAAAAACAATGGCCTTGTATGCCTGATCCGGTGGATGGTTGAGGACTGCATAACTGATCTCGAAAGTGCGTACGTGAGCATCCGGGTCATCTCCTGGGAATCCACCAAATTTCGTGTACGTTACTCCTGTTGGAGGCGGCCTTGGTTGACATAACTGTTGTTGCTGTTGTTGTCCGTTCATCGTGAGTGTATCCGGTCCTTCTTCTGTATCTTGAGGTTGATTGGTTGAACTACCAGAACCTGAATCGCCGGATGGCATGCCTTCCGGTGTGCTGTTTTTGCGTAGGATACTTCGGATCTCTGCTTCGAATAGCTCTCCTTCCTTCTGGATGTCCAATATCCGAAATCTTTCTTCCAAGCACGTGGGTCGGGCTAAGGATTCCGCAAAAAATGCTAATCCTTGGCTGCCAGTTGGTGTTTCTATCACCGGAATATCACCGGAATGAACTGACAGTGTACCAGACTGTAGTGTTTTTCTGCTTTTACCGATTTCTTTTCCTAGAGTTTTTCTAATCATGGATAACTCTGAATCTTTATCCAAGATGGTTAAACTGGTTTCCAGCGGCGTCTTGGTAGATTCTGGAATTACTGTATTTTTGTTAGGCTGGGTCGAAGTGACACCAGAATGTACCAAGGGCGTTGATCGTTCCACCGGAATATGACCGGAATTAATTCTAACATCCTTAACTTGCTTGACCACTGGGTCACGCCGCGTTATACCTTCTTCTCCTAGGGTTGTCTTTAGTACTTTTCGTGTTCCAGTCGTATGGTTCCTAGGATACGTTTCGCCAGACCGAGTAACCGGCATGTATCATTGCTTAGTAGCACTATCTGAGCAGTTCGCAACAATCTGGCTCTGTTGCTACCGTCAGTCAATCGAACGTAGTGTTTGATTCTGAAAAACAGCCGGCACGCTATTGCCACTTTTCACAGATAATTGGCAACCTGATGCCACTTTCCCACAGACGGCACCAAATGTTAAACGTTTTATCGTTACTTCTACTTTCAGACTCAAGCACTTCAAGTTCAGCCGGTTCCGAATCTTCCTAACCGCAAATGTTCTCTTAGCCACGTGGGTCCTTGGGAGTGGTAGGGGTCTGTTAGACAGAGGCCCTGTACTATTTTCCCAAATTAACACACAATCCTAATGTTATCCCGTTCTTAGCTCAGTGTCCATCCCTGAACAACGGAAGACTGTTCAATGTACTGGAATTAGAACTGCAGGACTGAGGGTAGCAACCCGGTTACTTAATTTATGAGCAAAATATACTTCAGTAACAATGTCACCTAATACATACTTCGTCCGAGCAGATAGGTATACCAACCAGACATTATACCTTAAAGTTACGAGGACTCATCGTATATTAAACTCGAACAACCAATCTCCTAATAATAAACGGCTAACCATAAACTAACGATGTCCTACTCACATTCAGACCATTATAGCTACTAGTCTTCCGTAGTCGGAATCAACAGTAAAGGTAGGCTACAGTATCGAATTCGGTCGCTTACAGACAATTAGTTCGGGATTACCTTTCACGTTCCCTACTCCGCCGAAGAACTGCCAAATAACATACAGCACTTGATCACGCTCAGAGACACATTCAATCATCACCGAACAGGCTCGTAACACAATACAACTGATTCGCAACTCTGTACTAAGGTGAGGATAATCGACTAGCCGGAGTACAGACGGAACAGAACAAAGCAGAACTTATCTTTTCAACAACATACACGCTCACACAATGCGTTTACAGCCTTCTCAAAACGAGACTCAATCAAACAACACACTGCAATTCCCACAGACGGGGTTGCTGCCGCTCTTTTTCTCATTGCCTTAAATAGAGGATTTTTTTTACAAGAGTGCGCACTTCTGCAGTTACCTACGCGTTTCCTGAAAGATTCTTTTTTCATTTAAGCTACCTGTCCTCGTACTTTTGTCCTTGTTCGGCGGCCGTCCAACACTTTTACATTTAAGGCACCTGACCGAGTTCATTTGTCCTTGTTCGGCGGCCGTCCAACACTTTTACATTTAAGGCACCTGTCCGAGTTCATTTGTCCTTGTTCGGCGGCCCTCTAACAATGTTCATTTAGTTTCATATTGTTAATTCATTGTATGTAACATCTAAGACTTTGGATGACTTTTGTAGACTTAAAAGTGTTTTAGAAAGTCTATATATGTAAGGGATGGAGCACCTATTGATATCAAATGAGCAAACTCAATGTAAAATCAATATAATAAAGTAGACATGAATGGTAGATGTTATTCTGTTATTTGTTTCTTCCTCATTTGTAATGTGTTGATGTAGGCCAATCTCAAACAAGTGAATTGATAGAAGGTAATACAATCGTAATAGTGGATAGTGATCAACAAGCATTAAGATGTTATTGGAAGGGAAAAAAGGAGATATAGAGACGTGATAATTTGAAGGTTGGGCACTCATGTGGAGGGCAATGCTAATCATAATTCAAGCAACTTGGATGGCATTGTGGATAAGATCATAAAGTATTTTAACAATCAAAATAGACATCTATATTGTGAATATAAAATCGAGGCACTAAATAGGATGTTGCAAGATCCATATATTGGGCAACGGGAAGAAGCAAAGATCATTGTCACTCTAACACAATGACAAGTACCAACATTCACTTCTTGTTTGTTCTACTTAGGATTTATGTATGATAATTTGTAAAAAAAATATCATCGTGCACATCCAAGACTATGAGCAAGTGATGGCACAAGTGCGTGAGTGAGAAGCACACAAACATGCACACACATACACACACATGCGCACACTAGGCAAGAACAAAGAGAGGAACAATTGAGTTTCTTGCATTAGTCAAAAAGTCTCTTACATAAGCTCAAATCACTAACAATGTACCCCCCAAAAATGAGCTCTTTAGCTCTTTTTATAGTTTTTTGACTAGCTTTGGCCTTGTCGAGACCTAGTGTTTGGCCTAGTTAAAAATTAGGTTCTAGAGCCTATTTGAGGTCTCAAACGGAGTCTAAAAAATATGAAAATTGGTATGTAGCTAATTCTAATACTCCTCAAGCTTGAGGACCTCGATTTGAACAAAATGGAGTCTATTCTACCAAAAACGGAATTTACAATGTTTGTCTAGTGATGAAAATCACTTGAGTTGGAAATAGTTCATGGAAAACATGATTATGCTTTGTTACTAGATTGTGCATGACTGCTCCTTGTGCTGGTATGCTCTTCGTATAGCTTGTATGTCAACACTCCCCCCTCTCTAGCATTTATCACCCCTGACAGACCTCTGTTCTGTAGGGTTGTCAATGTAGTATTGGAGAATGTTGGTGGCTAGCTTGTGTTCTCCTATCCATAATCCTCTTTCTAGATCAGCTTGCAATGCATCCCAATTTATTGCACTTGTGATATCTAGTTGCGGTGTTGTTTAGTACTTGGAGTACATGTCTTGTTCACAGGCAAATAGATGGATCAGATGTGTGGGTTTAGGAATGAATAGCTCCGAGTGATATTCCCAGAAACGTGTTTGGAACGTCTTCGAAAGTCTATTTATAACAGTAGGGGAGGTACTTGATTCATGCATACAACGCATAAGCCACTTGAATGTTGGGGGTGGTGCTCATGTCATACACGAAATCATAAGTTCCATTAGCAAACCCCGGTAGACGTACCTGTGGTGCTTCTGCATTTCTAAGTGTTTTGAGCACGATCTGCATCATATCCAAAATTTTAAGCATCATTTGGGCCGCGACATCTGGCATCGGCTTCAGGCGAGGGAGCAAGTGGCAGATTGTGGCCATCATATAAGCTATAGAGGTTGGTCCCTGTGGGGGTGCAATGTAGGGATAGTTGAGCCACTCCGTACATTGAACATTATTTTGTACCTTTATATTGAATGCTTTTCATGATCTACGTCATGGAACTGGGCCGTAGCATGGATTGTAAAGTAGATGTAAAGGCGCATGGTTCCATGTGCATAGCATTTCAGGGTACATCTCAAGAAGTTTTTGCCGCCATGTCCGTTGATAGATCTTGCCTTTTTGTGCCTCTGGAGGGAGGTCCTCAGGTTGAAACTGAGTCGCGAAGGAAGGAATCTTCCCTATGACTCTCTGTATTTCTGCATTGTAATCAACCAAAATGACATATTAAGGCATGTATTGGAGTTTGGATGATAGGATGAGACATCTGGATGACAAGTTCTTGAAATAACTAGATTGTAATACTGTTTCTTCTATGACCTTCATGGCTTGATTTTGCACCACCATGCGCTCTTCATGAGAACTCCCAATTTCTTCCACTTGTCTTAGCCATGGAGGTCGTGGTGCTTTGAAAGTATCCTGGCCTTCTTCTGTTTGTCGTCTACCTTGGATGGGTTGCAGATCCTAGTCCTCTTCAAATGTTTGTTCCCTAGGAATGGAGATTGTCTCTTCATCTATGGGAGCCTCAGGTGGGGATGGTGGTCTTTCATATTGTAGTATGCGTGCCTGCAATTCTGTCACATATTTTTGGAGATCTTGTAGGGCCTCTGAGTTAGTGATAAGTGAAGTGGTTGAGGTAGTGGCTTGCGGGGTCCCTATCGTGTCTTTTTGTCGTGTCTTGTTCAATTGATCCAACTCTTCTGATAATTGGTTATGTGCCTTGAGTAAAGTAGCATAGTCTTCAAGAATGATTTTGATGCTTTCAGGGGTCACAACTTGAAATTTGGAGGGACTAATGGGTGCCCCGAGTGTGCTTTTGATGGCTGCCTATAAGTTTTCTTGGTTCTGTAGTTGTAGATGTCGATTTTCCTCATGAGAAGCTCAAGGTGTGGCTTGAGTAGGGCCATATTTTGCTGAAGTTTTGAGTTGCGTTCCAGCGATATTTGTAGATGGCCTTCCACCACTTAGATCGCTTCCTCGTCTACGTTCTGTAGCTTTACTTCCAATATTCCATGGGCCTCCTGTAAAGTTTGAAATTGAGTTTGGAGACTGGCATTGTCCTCTTCCAATGTCATGAGGCATTGTTGTAGTGCTTCCGAGTGCTCTTGTAACCTTTGGTTATGTGCCTGTAGCTGATTGTATTTTGTCCTTAATTGTGACATACATGCCAACATGATGTCAAATGCATTACCTATAGATGGTGTGGTTTTGTACAGTGAAAGATGCAAGGGAAGGGAATTGGGGGATGGGAAGTGTGAATGTGGTGTCTATAGGAGATGTGTGTGCAGGTGAAATTGGTGGAGGAGGGATGGGGGATGGTGGAAGTATGGGGGGAGGGGGAGGTGCGGCAAAGTACTCCGCCAGCCCTGCACGTTGCCATATGGTTTGAAGTTCTAGTGTGTTCTTGAGAATCTCAAACTCCATGGAAAAGAATTGGAATCAGATCCATGACTTGTCATACTCACACTTGGACTCCCAGATATACTAAGCCTCTCCTAAGGGCCCTGGCATGCCATTGAACCAATGAGAATTTGCATGGACTCTCTCTGTTATTTCTGTGGGAGGGTCCAGTATAGGTATTTGCTGGAGGTGTTGCAACTCTACAGGTCATTTAGTTGGTGGCACATCAATAGGTAGACTCTCCACATTAATCCCTGCAGTACTTACTCCTGCCTGTGAGCTCGGGCATGCTGCTTCTGCCTGAGACTGCTTGTAGTTGTTGATGTTTATCTGCTAGAAGAAGAGAGGCACATTAGCATTACATAAGAAACAGGATGTTATGGTGTTCCCTCCACAATACTAACATGACATTCCAAGTGGTTAGGGATTAGTGGGTGAAGTGTTTGTGATGTGTGTGAATGTTGGTTAGTAGGTTGGTGTTCACCCTAGATGCATACTTTTGGACGTGCAATGTACTCAGGATGCACCTACATCAGAGTGGACGGTTTTACAAAATTGGGTCAAGGGGTTTGATATGGGGTTTAAGCCTCCAAACCTTGATTGTGGAATCGTAGCTTTTAGTGGTGATGACATGTAAAGGTTTGGGGACTGGATTGTGTTGGATTTGGGACCTTTTGGGTACCCATTTCCTAACATTCCTAGGTGTGACCAAAGATGTAATGGTGTGGAGTGTAGGTGTTTGCCCTAGGATTTGTGCCAAGAGTGCTTGTGAATGTTGACTCAATCTTGTAAATGGAGGTGAAGCTGTTTGAGCTTGTAAGTGGGTCTTGGGCACCCATATATGTTTATCATTTGGGATAGCCTTCATTGATCGCGTCGGGACCCAAATAGAAATGGTATATCTAGAGTGTTGCCTAGGGTACTCTTTCATTGTAATCCTCGATGGTGTAGCTCATTTGGTGCATCTTTGAGAACCTGCCTCTAGAGCCGTGGGTTTTTCACCCTTGTATATCTAGATCTGCTTCATGCCAAGAGGTACTTTATATTGCACAGGCTGGTTCTCATGCTTCTTGATCATCGGTCTCCTCTCTGTCGTGTGTTGCCTGGCTTGCTTTCCTCGAATCCTCTTTGGAAAAGAAGGCAACTCTTCATAGAATTCTGCACCTTCGTCAAGAGAGATAATCTTCTGCACCATAGAACTTTGGACAAGAATAGCATCATTATCCTCATGTGGGTTCCTGTTTGGTGCCTTTTCTAATGGCATGAGTGCTTGATTTTCTAATTCAATCGTGATGCGGTTTTGGCCTACCCAAGCTTGAAGAAGTCCACTTCTTAGGTTGAGGTTGATTGCATGATCATAGATCCAGTCTTGGCCCAAGACAAGAGGTTTGGTAAGATCCTCGTCTTCACATACGAGCACTTTGACTACCATTAGAACCTCTTGAATGTATAGGGGTAGTTCCACCTCACCCATGCAAGGGGTTTCCACACCTCCCAACCCTATGAGATATGACTCTATAGGATTGACCTTCAATTGCAATTCTTGGTGGTAAGAAAGTCAGACTACACTAGTAGCTGCACCAGAGTCAATCAAAGCCCTTACATTCCTTGCACTCTCTCCTCGTCCTACCTCTAGGGTCACAAAGGGTAGTCGATCAACTATCCTATGGGATCGTTTACCTGATGCTTCACAAATGGCTATGTGATAACTTAGATCTTCTTGAGTCTTAGACATAGGCTGATCTCTACCTTGTCTTTCCAATTTCATTCATCGGATGCATTCTAAAGCTTCTTCTTGTGCTTGTTCCCAAATTAGTTTTTCTTCTTCCTTGCGTTTCTTAGCAGTGTTGAGTCGATTTAGCATCTCCTCCATCAGGGGTTCTTGATATAACTTGACTCTGCATTCACTTATGTAACTTGGTAGAATATCGCCTTCTAGAGTGGCTAGTTGAATTGCTCCACTTGTGGAGATCCTATTGATAATCATTGGTCCATAGCCTCTCTTCTCTAATTTCTGTGCATGTTGCTTCAAAGTGTATACTAGGACTAGGTCTCCTGCTTTCAAGCCCTTATCCTTCACATGTGCGTCAAAATATGCTTTTTGTCTTTTCTTGGCTGCATAAATTCCTATTGCAGCTCTCAATCGTGTCTCACCTAATCATTCAAGATCGAAGATTCTAAAGGAGAGCTCATGGCCTGTCTAGTCATGCTCTTATGCTACTTTCAATGTAGGTATCAAAAGGTCCAATGGTAGCACTACATTTTGGCCGAACACCATTTGAAAGGGTGTGGCTTGGAGTATCGTTTTATAGGCAACTCTGTATGTCCAAAAAACATGGTGTACCTGTTTGTCCCAATCAAAGCGTTTATTGTTAACCAATTTTGTCAATACATTGCATAGAATCTTATTTGTGCTCTCAGCATGTCCATTAGCTTGTGGATGATAGGGGGTAGACTTCTTATGTGTCACCAAGAATTCTTGGAGAAGGTTTTCTATGACTTCATTCAAGAAGTGTGTACCTCTATCACTTACTAGCTCTATTGGTAGCCCATATCTAGTGAACATATTCTCAAATAAGAACTTAGCTATCGTCTCGGCGTCATTCTTCATTGTAGCTTTTACTTCTACCCATTTGGTTAGATAATCAGTGGCCACAATAATGTATTCAACATGGGAACCCTTGGGGGTTAATAGGACCGACAAAGCCTATTCCCCACTTAGAGAATGCACGTCCACCCATCATAGGCTTCAATGGCATCTCATCTTTATTTATAGGATACTGAGTTTACTGACAAACATCAAACCTCTTCACATAGGTATGTGCATCCATGTGAAGCATGGGCCACCAAAGACTTGCAAATAGTATTGCCTGGATCACCTCATCTGGTCCAAAATGTCCTCCTGCTACACCTTGGTGAGCAGTTTCCAGGGTCTTAAGATATTCGCTCTCGTGGACACATAATCTAAGATACCCATCTTTTCCTCGTCTGTATAGATTATCTCCAATGAGAGTATAGTCTAAAGCTTCTTGTTCTAAGCTCCATTGTCTGGCCACTATCATATCTTGAGGAAAGGTTCTCGTCCTCAAAAAGGCTAATAATGGTTCGCTCCAATCTGGCACTAAAGACACCCGATAAAGAGTGGCATGTTCCACTGGTGGTTTAGTACAAGAGATTGGGCATTCCTTGCACATCCTATGGAAATCTTCTTCCATAGTTGGCCAGTGCACTCCGAGTCTCCTCAGTGTCTATAAAGTTCTTTGCCTCGAGTAGTGTTGCTCTAATGCACCCACATGTGCTAATTGCAACCACTTCACGTACTCCTCCTCTTCCACACAACAAGCTAATATTTCATGATCTGTATGCTTGTACATACTCCCTACCATGATATGGTACTTCTGGGCTTTTACTACCTCCCCATCTTGAGTGTTTATTACTGGATGTTTAGGCCCATATGTTAGTACTAGCACTAAGGTCTTGGCCCACTATGGTACAACTTACAAATTAAACAAGTAAGCATCAAGAAGGTCATCTGATACTCCTTGAGGGGTCTCTCCATATGTGAGCCTCGAGAGATGATCTGCTCTCAAGTGAGTCTTGCCCTTCCTCACCACTACCTCAAAGTCATATTCCATTAGTAATAGAAACCTTCTTACTAATCTACCTGTATTACATGGCTGTTTACCAAGTAAATTAGAGCTTGATGATCACTAAAAAAATTTAAACTTATTTACAAGTAAATAGTATCTAAATTTTTTAACCGCATATACCTTGCCTAATCCTTCTCATTCAGTAGTGGTATAATTTTGTTCAGTTGCATTTAACTATCTACTAGCATAGGCAATTGGAAGATCCATATTACCTTGGCATGTACGTTGCGCAAGTACACACTCAATAGCATAATTGGATGCATCCACATGGACATGGAATGGCTTGTTCCAATCTGGTGTAGTCAAGATTGGTGCTGAACACAATCGCCGTTTAAGCTCATTGAAAGATTTCTCACATTCATCAGTCCACTCAAAATTGGTAAAAAGTTTGTACAAAGGCTTTGCAATGATGGCATACATGTGTATAAAACGTCGGTAATAGCCACAATGCCCCATGAAAGCTTGCACTTCCTTGACATTCTTTGGCCTAGGTACTTCTACGATAGCTCTCATTTTCTCTTCATCAGTGGATATGCCGTTCTTTGACACCATGTGTCCTAGAATCTTGCCTTGTCTGACCATGAAAACACACTTTTCGAGGTTCAAGCAGACTTGATATTCTCTACATTTGTCAAAGATAGCTCTCAGCTCAACGATATGGGTTTGTCTAATGTTAGAATGAGCACAAAGATCATCAACATAGACTGTTGGTGCATGACAATCATCAATTGAAGGATTATGAAGGAATGAAGTCAAGGAGTCAAGAGGAGAATAAATTCAGAAGGTTGAAGGAAGGATATTTTTTCAGGATTCCAAAGATGTGTACACATATGTACATTAGCTGACTTATACTTTTGTCTAGTCATATACTTGTACATATTCATCTATAAATATGTTGGAAAATGTCGGGGCAAAGTGAGCAGAAGAAGAATAGAGAATAGGTAGAGAGGAATGAGTTGTAAGAAGTGTAATTAGACACATGGAAAGTGAGTGAATTGTCTATCCTCACTTAGATGTAATTTTTCTGAAGAAATCGAAAAACTTGCGCCCGATGTTTAGCTGTCTGCTCCTTCTGTGTTTAATCTTTTGAGAAATCCTTCTGCACATATCTAAGTCCATAGCTAATCTATCTATGGCTAGAATTTGAGAGGTTAATTGCAATCAGGCTGAGAGAATTTTGTATAGGAACATTCATATGTGAAAATGTTCTAAGAGTCGTCAGAACTGGCGCACATTTCATCTTCAAAGAAATGGTCATTGCTCAGTCCACAGTGTAAAGTTTTACACAAGTGAGGGCTCAAAATCTAAGTTGGAAGGTAAGCCATCTATGGCTAAAAGATCTTGATCAAACAGGTTCGACATTGTGAGAACCAGTGCTAAGAAGTTGCAGGTGTCAAAGTCGCCATTGCAGAGAAGCTGTTTCAGACATAGGTAAAGTGTTTCACACATTTCTCAGTGTGTACTCAATCATTTTGAGAAATTTAACTTGGTAAAGTTGCACAATCTCAAGGCGAAGTGTTGTGTAAAGTTTTGTCAAAAACTTTACAGAATTGATTAGTCAATGAGTGATTAATCTGCAGCAGACTTTTCTGAAGAAGTTGAATTTTTCAGAATAATCAATTTTCTGATAAATTGGTGAATGATCTCTAAATTTGGTGGAGTCTAAGGTTAATCTTGATATAGAGGTGATCTAAATTCAAGATTAACTTGTTCTTTTGGAGATTAACACTCTCCATCAGTGGTATCAGAGCAGGTTGTGTCAAAATTGAAGTGAAGAAGACTCCGACTACTGCAGAAATACAAATCTTTACATCTTGAAGGTGGAAAAGGATAAAGGTTGAAGAAAACTTGAAGGTAGACACATTGAAGCCATCAGAAGGATCAAAAGAAGCAAGACTCGAAGTAAAGGTACATTTATTCCTTGTAAAGTCTAAAGTTTTGAGACTACAGGTGAAGCAAGGATGGGAGATAGTCTCCAAATTGAAAAGTTGGATAGAGAGAACTATCCTGCATGGTCTATGAGGATGGAAGCTCATCTTATGAGCAAAGATTTGATAGCCTACATTACAGGTGAAGAAGAGAAGCCTAAATTCAGAGATCCTAGTGTTCCAACTAGGGAAGAATTGTCAGATCTAAAGAATTGGATGAAGAAGGATGCTCAAGCAAGGAGCATAATCTACATGGCAGTCAATGACTATTTGCTTCCTCACATTAGAGGACTTGAAAGTGCATGTGACATTTGGAATGCTTTGGAGGAGCATTTCCAAAACACAACCAAATCAAGGAAGGCTTCACTATGGGCAGAATTTACTACTTTCAAGAAGAAGGCCTCACAATCAATCTCTGATTATGTGACAAAGATGAAGGACATTGCAGATTCTCTAGGTGCAGTGGATGAAGACATTGAAGAAGACAAATTGGTAAGACAAATACTCACAGGGCTAAGAGGAGATGAGAAGTGGAAGCCTTTCATTTTATCTACAGAACTTTCATTAGATCACTTTACTCCTGATTTGAATCAATTGTTAGGTCATATGCTAACTTTTGAGAATGATATCAAAGGAGATGTTGATAAGAGTGCAGGTCATGCAATGTATTCTAAAGACAAGAAGAAAGCTAACAAAGGAAAGCAACAATCAGGTGAAGAAGAAGGTACATCAAACCAAGCAAATTTCATAAGAGGAAAAGGAAGTGGCAGAAGTAGAGGAAGAGGCAGAAACAACAAAGATAATACAAGAGCTTGTTGGATATGTGGTAAGACCAATCATCTATCTCATGATTGTTGGCATAATAATCAAAACAATGGTAATTATCAGAACTTTAATCAAAGAGCAAGAGGTGGTAGATTTCAGAGAGGAAACTTCAGAGGTAGAGGTGGTAGGAATTCTTTTGGAAGAGGTGGAGGAAGAAGCTTCCAAAATCAATCCTATAATAACACCTACTACAACTATGCATCAGATCAGAAGGAGGACTCGACTCTCATTATGAATACATGTGAAACCTCACATGAGGACATGAGAGTGTTCTATATTGATTCAGGATGTAGTAATCATTTAAGTGGAAATATTTCTTTGATGACTGACCTAGATCATAATGCAATTAATCATACAGTTCAGACAGGTGATAATACAAAGCATAAGGTAAAGTCGATTGGTTCAGTCAAAGCTAAGGATGGGAGTACTCTTCTGAGTAAGGTTCTTTATGTTCCCACAATCCCAAAGAATTTGATCAGTGTAGGTCAAATTGTGGAAAAAGGATATGAGGTAAGGTTCACAAATGATGGAGTTTATGTTGAAGACCCTAGTCAAGGGTATAAACAGGTTGTTACAGGAAAGAAAGAAGGAAGGCTTTTCACATTGAAGGTACAAGGGAATGTTGGACATGCTATGTTCACATATGGAGAGCAGAAGGTGTCAGAATTGGATCTTTGGCACAAAAGACTTGGACACTTTAATGAAAGAGGTATTAAAGAAATGATTAACAATGATTCAGTGCTTGGATTGCCTAATATTGCAGGTCAACACATGACATACAGATGTGAGGCATGTCAATTAGGTAAGGCTCATAAGCAATCCTATTCCAAGCATGGGTTTATGTATTCAGAAAGACTTGAATTGGTGCATACAGATGTGTGGGGTCCTTCAAAGGACTTTAGTATAAATGGTTCAAGATATTATGTCATATATGTTGATGATGCTACCAGGTGGATCACAATTTATGTGATTAAAGAAAAGTCAGAAGTGTTTAATACATTTAAACACTATCATACATATGCAGAAAGGATTACAGGTCAAAAATTAAAGAGACTAAGGTCAGATGGAGGGGGAGAGTATTTTTCAAATGAGTTCAATGATTATTTGTGGAATGCAGGTATAAAGAGAGAAGTTACTTGTAGGTATTCTCCTCAACAAAATGGGGTAGCAGAAAGAAGAAATAGGACTCTTGTTGAGTTTGCAAGGTCCATGATGAAAGAGAAGAATTGTCCAAATTATTTGTGGGCAGAGGCTGTAAACACAGCTACTTATTTGGTCAATAGACTGCCTTGTAAAGCTTTGCAAGGTATGACACCATATGAAGCTTGGTGGGGTAAGAAACCTACCTTGGATCATTGCAGAATATTTGGATGCTTGGCATATGCATATGTGCCATCTCAATTGAGGCATAAGTTGGAGCCTAAGGCAGAAAAGTATGTATTCATTGGTTATGATGATAAGCAAATGGGATACAGGTTGTGGAGTCCATCCACAAAGCAACTCCTTGTATCCAAGGATGTTACATTTGATGAGCAAGGTACTTGGTATGCAGGTAAATATAATGTACATGCAGATGATGAAGAAGTAGTGGAACAAAGAAAAGGTAAAGCAAAGATTCAATTACTTGATGAAAGTGAGAACAATGAAGTACAGGTTGAAGTTGAAGAGAGGCCAAGGTTTGATCCAGAATGTGATGAACCAGAAACTTCAAGAAGCGCAGAAGTTAGGAGGTCATCTAGGCACAAATGGCAACCTACAAGGTATAGCTATGATACCTCATTCTTGACTACTAAAGATTATGCTTATTTGGTAAAAGCAGATGAAGATCCATCTACATATGATGAAGCCAAAGGCCAGAGAAATTGGGAAGAAGCCATGCAAGAGGAGTATGATGCATTGATAGAGAATCAGACTTGGGATCTGGTTCCTAAACCTAATAGCCAGAAAATTATTGGATGTAAGTGGGTTTACAAAACAAAGAGATTTGCAGATGGAAGTGTGTCTAGATACAAAGCTAGACTTGTTGTGAAAGGATATGCACAAACATATGGAGTGGACTATGATGAGACTTATAGTCCTGTGGCAAAGATGACAACAATCAGAACCCTCATTGCAATTGCTGCTTGCAAAGGTTGGAAGTTGTCTCAATTAGATGTTAAAAATGCTTTTTTGAATGGTTATATTTCAGATGAAGTTTACATGGAGCAACCAGATGGATTCAAAGATCAAGTGAATCCAAATTATGTGTGTAAGCTCAAGAGAGCTTTGTATGGATTAAAGCAAGCCCCAAGGGCATGGAATTATAGGCTTGTAAAATTCTTGAATGATCTTGGATTTCAAGCATCAAAGGCAGATAGTAGCTTGCTAGTCAAAGCAAGTGAAGATGGGTTCATTTATGTTTGTATTTATGTTGATGACATAATACTTACAGGAACAGATGATAAAGGAATACAAATGATCAAGAAGCAGATGGAGAAAGAGTTCAAAATCAGTGATTTGGGGAACCTATCATTCTTCTTGGGAATGGAGATTTCCTATACTCAACATGGAGTATATGTGACACAAGAAAGGTATCTTAAAAATTTGCTAACCAAATTTAAAATGGAAGATTGTAGGGTTGCACCTACACCTTTGGAAGTGAACCATAAATTGTCTAGGTTTGGAGGAGAAGAGTTCAGAGATATGAAACTCTATCAAAGTTTGGTTGGTAGCTTGATTTATGCTACATTGACAAGGCCTGATTTGTCATATGCAGTTGGTGTGCTTTCACAATTTATGCATTGTCCTAGAAAGGAACATTGGATTGCAGGACAAAGAGTACTTAGGTACATCAAGGGTACACTCAGAGAAGGGTTGTACTATGGATTTACTTCTGATACAAGAGTGAAGATATATAGTGATGCAGATTGGGCAGGTAATGTGGATGATAGAAGATCAACACATGGATACTTGTGTTATGTAGGAGACAAATTGATTTCATGGTGTTCTAAGAAGCAACATACAGTTGCTTTGTCATCTACAGAGGCAGAATATAAAGGTATGGTGGAAGCTGCAAAGGAGGTAATATGGCTAAAGACACTTATGAAAGTTTTTGATGTTGTTCAAAGTACTCCTATTGTTTGTGGAGACAACATGAGTTCTCTATACTTGGCAGCTAATCCTGTGTTTCATGCTAGAACTAAGCATATTGAAATACAGTATCATTTTCTGAGAGAGAAGGTCATTGAGAAGGAGATTGAAGTCATACACACTCCTACAAAAGATCAACTTGCAGATATGATGACAAAAAGTCTAGATGGACCAAAGCTACAAAGATTCAAGGATATGACAGGAATTAAGAAGATAGAGAAGAACCTCAATTAATGATTGAGGGGGAGCTGTTGGTGCATGACAATCATCAATTGAAGGATTATGAAGGAATGAAGTCAAGGAGTCAAGAGGAGAATAAATTCAGAAGGTTGAAGGAAGGATATTTTTTCAGGATTCCAAAGATGTGTACACATATGTACATTAGCTGACTTATACTTTTGTCTAGTCATATACTTGTACATATTCATCTATAAATATGTTGGAAAATGTCGGGGCAAAGTGAGCAGAAGAAGAATAGAGAATAGGTAGAGAGGAATGAGTTGTAAGAAGTGTAATTAGACACATGGAAAGTGAGTGAATTGTCTATCCTCACTTAGATGTAATTTTTCTGAAGAAATCGAAAAACTTGCGCCCGATGTTTAGCTGTCTGCTCCTTCTGTGTTTAATCTTTTCAGAAATCCTTCTGCACATATCTAAGTCCATAGCTAATATATCTATGGCTAGAATTTGAGAGGTTAATTGCAATCAGGCTGAGAGAATTTTGTATAGGAACATTCATATGTGAAAATGTTCTAAGAGTCGTCAGAACTGGCGCACATTTCATCTTCAAAGAAATGGTCATTGCTCAGTCCACAGTGTAAAGTTTTACACAAGTGAGGGCTCAAAATCTAAGTTGGAAGGTAAGCCATCTATGGCTAAAAGATCTTGATCAAACAGGTTCGACATTGTGAGAACCAGTGCTAAGAAGTTGCAGGTGTCAAAGTCGCCATTGCATAGAAGCTGTTTCAGACATAGGTAAAGTGTTTCACACATTTCTCAGTGTGTACTCAATCATTTTGAGAAATTTAACTTGGTAAAGTTGCGCAATCTCAAGGCGAAGTGTTGTGTAAAGTTTTGTCAAAAACTTTACAGAATTGATTAGTCAATGAGTGATTAATCTGCAGCAGACTTTTCTGAAGAAGTTGAATTTTTCAGAATAATCAATTTTCTGATAAATTGGTGAATGATCTCTAAATTTGGTGGAGTCTAAGGTTAATCTTGATATAGAGGTGATCTAAATTCAAGATTAACTTGTTCTTTTGGAGATTAACACTCTCCATCATAGACTTCCAAATTTTTCCTCAAGAACTCTTTAAATACATGGCACATCAGCCTTTGAAAGGTGGCTGGCACATTGGTTAGAGCAAATGGCATTAGCCGAAAATCAAATATGCCCCACTCTGTGGCAAAAGCCATCCTAGTGAAATGGCTACTTGATTGTAACCAAAGAACCTTTCAGGAACCTATACACTTCCTTCCCTGCTACCCCTTCTAATAGATGCTCAGTGATTGGAAGTGGATAACTATCTCCGATAGTGGCTGCATTAACTTTCTTCAAGTTAATGCATACATGTAGTTTTCCATTCTTTTTGGGCACCACTACAATGGGGGATACCCATTCAGTGTGCTCCATTTCATAGATAAATCCAGCTTCAACCAAGCAATCTATCTCTTCTTTGATCTTGGCAGCATAGTTTTCATTGTATGTGTATGGCTTCTGTTTAGGGGGTTTAGCCTCTAAGGTCATGGGGATCATATGTGAGCATATGTCAGGCTCTACACCTTTCAGGTCCTTGTAACTCCATGCAAACACATCTCTATATTCTCATAGTAAGACTGTCAACTCCTGCTCCTCATCCTCATTTAGGTCGTGTCCTATGTATGTGCATCGTGCTTCACCTTCCTCCATGGTCACTATGATTTTCTTTGTAGTTTCTTTGTTATCATAGGCCTCTCCTATGACTGGTTCACGTTTAGGCAACTTGATCATGACTCTCCTATCTTCTATCTCATACTTCTTAAAATTTTTCGAGACCTCAAACAAGGATTCTTCCTCTTTTGGTGTGACTTCTTTCTTTTTCCTCTTCTTGCTTTCATTCTTAGTGGTCACTTGTGTGGCTAATCTCACCTCATTCATAATTTCTTCATGTCTATGAGGGTGAGCGTCTACTTCGTAGAAATATTCCTCATCTGATGCAAAAGGAGGGTCCATTATAATTGACTCTAAATCCAAGTCCCTTGCGTCCTCGAATGCATCAGTGCTAGGTTCGCATTCTTCAATAATCGGATCACACATGATTGGCTCTATTTTGAAGACTAAAATGTCATAGACATCCTCGTCAGAGTGGGGCGTCCATTGTTCTTCATTGATGGCTACATCCATTGTTGCTAAAATTTCCACCAAACCATGAGGTTCAAATTCTTCGTCAAGAATTGTTGGAAAGATGGATGGATGCTCCAAGAGACTGAGTAGGTACTGCTAAGCCTGCTTTGTACCAGCCCTCTTCTGCTTCAAAGTTGATAACTAGACCTCCTTAGCTTTCAAATGACACCATAAAATGTCCTATGTACTTTGGAAATGATGTGTGCAATGATTGAATGAAAACAGATAACTTTGGAAGTCACTAACTCAAGAAAACCTTCTATTTTGGTCTTGATACCTGCTGGGTATTTTGCTCAGTATGACCAGCACAGTAGGAATTGGAAAACTTCCTTTTAGGGGTATCTAATTAGCTTAGTAATCTACCTATTCCAAGTGGAATGATGTAAAATGATAAACAATGCTAAGAGAAATCAATTTAGCAAGTTAAGCTATACCCCCGACTTTTTAGGACTGTAGCAGAAAATGACCAGAGATCATCTCCACGCCAATTTCTCCAAACTGGCTGAATAGAATGTCTTAAAACTTTGACAGCATGTAGATAACTCCAAGCTGAATCCAACAAGCTTTGAATCATTGAATTTGGATAAGTATTGACCAAGATATGCCCTTGACAAGTTGACAAATGTTTGAGTAGACTAAAAGAGAACTCAGAGATGGACAATGTAAATGTATGTATTAATGAACATTTGTATACAACTCCATTGGCATGAATAACATTTCCAAATGGTATAGAGAGGTGTGGGCTTGAGTATATACCTCACACACACTCAAAAATCAGTAATGCTAGGCTCGGGAGTGCTCTCTCTTGCCCGCGACTTTTCATGTACATTTTTATAGGAATGAGTCAAAGAATTTGAATTCAAATTCAAACTTTTGGCTCCCTATAATCAAGCTACTAAATGCTTGGAGATATTCTTTCAATCAAACAACTAATTTTCCACGAATGCTTTTGGTAGGTGATTACAAGAGATTCCAAGTCAATTTGGCTTTTACAATGAGATAAAGTGGTAATTAACCACTAGCATATGTTCCTATGCTTCTTCATGTATATGTAGACTTCAATGTATTCTTCAAGCCAAATGTGTAGGCTTGTGATTTACACCAACAAGAATTACTACAGGTGCATAGGTTCGGTCTTGAATTGATCTATGGGTTTCCTTCACACCTACCTCTCTGGAGTCTTCTCTCTTCTCTTCCTCTACTACTACTTTGCACATCCATAAGTGGGTGTCTTCATGCATCCATGAGTATCCTGATCCTATGGAATGCACTGACTCCTTATCATCCTTAGCTCTATGGATGGGATTCCATTGAATAGGCGATACATCTCTATGAGATTAATCCTTGAGATTGACTTTGGTTGTAACACCTAAGTGTTGAAAATACAAAGAAATGGTTCCCCAATCTTGTATCACTTGCCACTGCCGCATAAATGGCCTTCCCAAAATCATCTCATAGGCCTGATTCTTGCTAAATCACATATAGCAAAAGTATGTTCAAACTTTACACCACATGTAGTGAGAGTTATCCTTTCTAGCAGTCCTAAGGGTCTTTCTATGTGACCATCAGCCATCTGCAATTTGATTCTCATTGGCTTGAGTGCTGGCTTGCCCAAGCGCTTCCATAGGGAAGTGGTAGCAATTGCAACTCCTGCACCTGAGTCCAAATATGGCTTGGTTGTGTACCCCTGATTGGTAACGGGAAGATAGGTGTTTCCTTCTTCTCCTTCGCTCATGTCTTCTATCTTGTCCAAGGGTATTTTTGGCACCGTTCTATGAGATCCTACCTGGGAATGAGGATTCGCCACGTCTGCCACTTGTTTGGCTACATGTTTCTACAAATCTGGTCTAACCTTGAGTAGCTCTTCTAAAGTGAGATTGCACTGCACTTTAGTATTCTTCACTACCTCCGTGTTCCTAGGTATGATTGAGTCTTTGTTTCTTATCTTGACCGTGGATGCTCTCATACAAGTAGACTTAGCTTCCCATGGGCTTGTGAAATAGGGTAGTTCGTGTAAGGAATTAGACTCCAAGTTTAATCTCTCATGAGATTGGGTACTCTCTTGCTCTCCATAAATGGAACGAATGTCTTGTGGGAATTGATCGTGTGCATCATCCACAAGTTCAATTGGAGGAGGATCTTCACTTTCTTTAGCCCATTTCTCCTTGAATCTCTCGCAGGAATTCTGGTGAATACCGATTCATAGAAGAAGAGGTGTGTGGTTCAGTGCAGTTAGGCACATAAACTTCTTGGGGAGGAATGCTTATTCTATCACTTGCCCTCTCCTTAGCCTGGGAGGTGGCTCCTTTTCCAGACTTTACAATTAACCTCTCCAATCTATCTAATAGACCATCAAAATGCAATGCTGTTCTAGTGGAGCTAGAGCATTTGAAGAGTCGACTGGCCTCAAATATGGGTTGAGACAATTCCACCACCTTGGCGTAAAGTTTTGTTCGTTCGAGCTCTAGGTCCGCTCTAGGGTAACACTTTTCATGATCTGTTACATTTGGCCCTTCCTGTATTCTGGCTTGATATGCCCTAAGGATCATGTCTATGTCCTCAGGAGTGGGATCGGCTAGGACTGATCCTAGTCTGGGTGGTGGGTGGGTTACGTGTGGTGGATTAGAAGGTTGGGGGACGGAAGGTGATGGGGATGGTAGTGGGGGTGATGTGTGAGAGTGCATTTAAGATGTGATTTCTATTATCTTGGCTTTTGTTTCTCTCAAACTTTCCTCGAGTTTGCTCATCTTCTTTGCCCATTGCCTTTTCATATGTTCCCGAGTTTCTCTCTTTGTCCTCTTCTTATACTGACTCTTGATCTCCCTAACCTCAGATATCTTTTCCTGGCCTAAGTCTTGCTTTTGCTTAAGTGCTTGAGCTCTCATGATGACTTACACTGGGGTCGTGGAAGTCACACTTCTCGTGGAGTCTACTACTAACCCAATAACGTTGATAGGAGCGATTTTTGGCATGTTGGTGGGGTTCTTGGGACATTCTCGTAACAAGTGCTCTTTCCCACAATCTGGACAAAAGCCTTGAATTGTCACAGATTGGGGTTGTGTCGATGCAGGTATAGGGCAATCACGAATGAGGTGATCTCCCAATCACAAATGAGGTGATCTTCCTGACATCGATAGCATGGTCCTCTAGGAAATGGGGATCTTATTTGCCTAGGTTGAGGCCTAGAGTTAGAATTTGTGTACATGACATTCGCATATTCTAGGTTCCAACTAGATTCACTCGGTTCTTCATAAGAGTATGACTCATTATGCTCCGATGACTGCATGTAGTAAGCCTGTGGGCTATCAGTATGGGTAGAGTCAAAACTATGATCACTTGGATCACTTTTTGAAAGCAATGCTATCACTAGCACTAAAGCTCTATTTGGATTTTCCTCTACAACTACATTCTTCATTGGGATCACATTGGTTGGAGGAGGGGGTTGCTGCACTAGGACTGGTTGAGGTCTTTGCGGCCCTTGATAGGGTGGTTGATAGGGTATTGGGGCCTACCATACTATTGTTGTGGCTACTGATTCTGGTATTTTCCTTGCCGTGGGTAAGTCTAAGGATAATTTTGTCTCACAGCTTCTTTGTTATATGGGCAGTCTTGTGCAGTATGGTTGGTGTATCGCCTTTCTATGGTGCAGTATTGGCTATTAGGGTTCACTTTGGGTTGAGCCATGATAGGGCACACATTATCCACATGGTCTCCTCCACAGGTATAGCATCATTTTCCTAGGGCAAATCTAGGAATCTGCTTGCTAGAAACACCTAATTTTTTAGCTACCTTTTCTACTAGATCGTCAATAGATGTGGATTGTGAGGAAGCGAGGCTAATAGAACCATCTGAATCTTTATAGATCTTTGAAAGCTCTAATTCCTCCCCTGGATTATCCTCAATGTCTATGCACATGCGTACACACTCTTCTATGGATCTAGGGTCATTTAAGTACACATATGATCTCAATTTGGTACTTAACAATCTATCTAGAAATAAGGCCACTTGCTTGGCTGGAGTGGGTAACTCTAGAGCAGGGCATCTCTCTAGGTATTGCCTTAACCTTATTCCTACAAGCCTCACTCTCTCTTGAGGTGTTTGCTTGAAGCTGTATATCAGGGAGGTGTTATGCCTAATACCACTCTTGGAAAACGCAGTGATGAATGTTTAAAGAAGATCTATATTTTTGGACCAAACTTGGTGAAGCGGTTGAAACCAAGTCAATGCGGTGTTCTTGAGAGTTAGGCCAAAAGAATTGTATTGAGTGAACAAGTCTTGAACTTGCTTAGCTCTCAAAACTTGCCTAAACTCTGCTACATGGTCATACGGGTCTCCTGTGCCATCGAAGCAATTCTTCATAGATTTAACCAATTGTGTGGGCCTTAAGGTTCTAGTGTGTTCTCTAGGCCTTGGAAGAGGGAATTCGTCTGCATTCCTTGGATTCCTTGGGTCCCTATGTCTCTCCCTGTCCATCCTATTAGTCTCTACCCTCATTTTTCTCTTCCTAGTGGGTTAGTAAAGCTCACCTCGGGTCTATCTCTACTCCTCTATCTTTGAGTTCCATGAGGCTGAGATGTTCCTGCTCCTTGGTGACCATAAGACACAGTGGATCGAGGTTGGGGTAAAACAAATTCACCATTTCAAGTGTATGCATGTCTTCCATGCTGTGAGACTACAAAGATCCTCTCCGAAGTATCATCTAAGTAGGTCACTTTACCTGGGTTGTCAGGATCTTTGAATTCATAGATGGTAAGTGCTCCCACTTCGTTAGGCTTCTCAGGCTTATGCCTCCAAAAAGCCTATCTGAAAATCGGTGCATTATTCTTATAAAATGGACAAGTTCTAGAGCTTAAAAAATGGATTTTTGATAAGCTCTAGAGCTCAAAAAACCGATTTCATATAAAAAAGTTATGATAGTTCAGGGTTCAGGGGGTTAAAATAGACAATCAGGGCCTTTCAAGATTCTAGGGCATTTTTCTAAGGCCTCAATAATTGTATGGGTAATTTAATGTGCAAATATGCTCAAAATTTAGTCCAAATTTTCAAAAAATTACCCCTCTATTTTTCGCCGAAAATGCCTTTCTATCGCGATAGACGGTGTCTGTCGTGATAGACACTGGCTATCGTGTGGGTCCTCTCTATCACGATAGATGGATGTCTATCGCGATAGACAGTGTCTATCATGGGGTCCCGTCTGTCGCGATAGATAGGTGTCTGTTGTGATAGACTGAGTCTTTGTCTGTCGTGGGCCTATCTGTCACGATAGACGGGGTCTATCGTGATAGACAGTGTCTATCGTGATAGACAGTGTCTATCGTCTGTCATGTTTTGGTCTGTCATGATAGATGGTGTTTGTCGTGATAGATGGGATCTATCATCTGTCGTGCTTTGGTTTGTCGCAATTGATAGTGTCTGTCGCGATAGATGGGGTCTATCGTCTGTCGTGTTTTGGTCTGTCGCGATAGACGGTGTCTATCATGATATATGCTATCTCTCATCTGTCATGTTTTTGTCATTCGCGATAGACAGTATCTATCGTGATAGATGTTATTTGTCATGGGGTCTGTCTATCACGATAGACGTTTGTCTGTCACAATAGATTATGTATATCGTGGGATGCTATATGTCGCGATAGACGGTGTCTGTCACGATAGATTGAAAAAATGCAAATTGTTTTGAAACTTTTAGTGATTTGGAGTCCTCTAATGGTGTAGGTTATCGTGCCAAGCATGCATTCAAAAAATATTGAGTTTCTTTGTCTATTGCGACAGACAGAGGTCGTCATCCTAGGACCTGTGCACAGTTCTGTCGTACCTACGCAAGTTGTTGGAGATGGTAGTACAACTAGATTTGTAGGAAAAGCTCAAAAACACACAAAAACAGATAGCATGCAAGCTCTCTCTCTCGCTCTCTCACACAAATGAAATGAGGGGAATGAGATGAGTAGGGGAATATGACCAAAAAACTAAAATTTTTTTGAGGATGGAGATGGAGGTGGGAGATGGTGAGGATGATGATGGTGATGATGGCATGTGGCCAATGCTAAACCTCTGTATTCGATCTCTATGGATTAAAAAACAATAGTGGGTTTCTTCTTAGAGCTCCATGAGATCACTTTTGTACCTATCATGAAAACATAACCTCATGTACTCCTTCGATCATCTATGCTACCTAACCAATCAGCATCACTAAAACCTTTGATACTTAGATCATCATTGTAAGAGTCAAATAGACCTTGGTTAATTGTTTTTTCAATGTGTCTAAGAACTTTTCTTGTTGCCATAAGATGATCATGAGTGGTGCATGTAGTGTTGAGATATCATGCTCAACATGTGATGATCCATGATGACACATATCAGTTTTTCATTTCTTCAACATGTATAGTGGTCATGTCGGTATATGTCAGGGATACTTAATTGAGCTTCACAAGATTTATCTACCGAGAATGATGGCACATCTGTTTCTTTCCATCTCACTCATTTGCAGACATTAGGGTTTTCCTTATGTACTATTCTTTATATATTGCTCTAGTTGTATTGTTGTTTTAGGTCATTCTTGTACACTCCTTTTATGAAATACGAGAAGAAGAAGAAGATCAATCTTCCTTGCCCCAATATGTGTGTGCTCCAGTTTCAGTGTGAGAGTGTGTGAGTGAGCTCTTTTGCTTATCTCTTCCTCGTGACATGATATTAGAGCTATTATGGCTGTAGAGAGCTCATGGAGAAGGTCGACAATGAAGAGTATGCGAGAAGGCATGGAGAAAGTGCGATTCACAAAGGACCTCATATTGCTAAGAAAATTGGCATGAAGGTAGAAGGTCTCAAGATTTTTCAGATTTCAGTTTCGGAGCCATCTCAACCTTTGTTTTGAGCCTACAAAGTAGGGCCCATAGAGAAACTAGGTGAGTTTGCAAAAATGTAACTTGCATCCTTTCTTTCTTTCCTTGTTGGCAAGCTACACAAATTTCATGCAACATTTTAGATGTAAAATTTCGTAGGCCACTTATCTAGATCCTCTCTTGCATATCCATGATATTTTTTAGGTTGATAAGACTTATTTGCTTATGCCATAGGTCTAGCTCTACATCCTCTTATATATCTATGTGACATACATTGAATGGTGTGGTTGATTCTGAACATTCTCCTTTGCTTCTCTCCTTTTGATATGAGCTTGAAACCTACATGTGGATCCTTAAAAAAATGTCCTCTTTCATTGAATCTAAGTTGGTAGTTTTTTCTACCATTTGACCTACCAAAATCAATTCTTTTTGCTAATAATAGGGACATGCAATACCTCTGATAATCGCTTTGACCTTTGATTTCCTTCCAAACTAATAGCTCACACATGTTAAATGGTATGCTCTGAGTTGTCACCTATTCCTACATGTCCTTGATGCTTTGGGACCTACAAATGACTAAGGAGATCCTTCCAACATCACATATGATTGCTACATCCTCTGTCTACATAACATACATCTTCAATAGCTTGCATTGTATCGTCACCATACCTCATAGCAAGTAAATAATCATTCCCTTGGCCCAAAAATGTATTTTCATAGTTACCTTTCCCTCTATAACTGTTGTTGCTTTGATTCCCTAGACTTTGAGCATGATAACATTCATTTGCAAAATGACCCAACTTATTGCATACAAAACATCCATTTGAAGTGTGTTGTCCTCTCCCATCAAATCTTCCCCCTCTTCCTCTATTTGTTGCTCTTCCACCTCTTTGACATGCATTTTCTTTTCTTCATTTACCTTCTTGGTTGCTTTGGTATCTTCATCTCCCTCTTGTAGCGCATCTGATGTGTTTTCCTCTTCCTCTACCTGCATACAACAATTGCCCTTGGCTATCCTTGGCATGATTACAACCAAGATTAATCTCCTCTATCACCATGAGAGTCAATAGTTGATCAAAATCAAGAAGAGAGTCCTTTACATACACTAAAGTTGTCAAGGCCCTCTATTTTTCATCATCCCTAAGTCCATTTAGGGTGTGGGCTACAAGCTCGTCATCACTAGGGCACAACCAGTTGACCCTAGTGCATCTGCAAGCTCTTTAACCTTTAGTATATGATCATTAATATGTTGAGAAGGAGATTTCTTGAGATTGCTTAGCTCATTCTTGATATGAATTTTCCTAGATTTTGTGGAGATGGAGTATGATATCTCCAAGCACTCCCACACATTCTTTGATGTATCCAAATCTTGAATATGTCCTATCATGGATTTGCTAATATGCTTAGATAAAATGAAAATGATTGCTTTATCCCTTTCATTCCACTCTCTTACTGCTCTTCTCTAGTCATTGGTTGGATTTAGCTCATGTATATTGGGTTTTGGCTCTCCACCACTCTTAAGTCCCAAAAAACCTTTCCCCATAAAAAGTTTTCTTGTTATAAATCACCATGGTTGGTAGTCTCCCTTTTTGAGCTTCTCAATTTGAGTATTGAGATCAGCCATGATGATGCCTTATAGATCTTCTTAACCTCGCCTCTCATGCAATGCAGTTTAAAAATATGGCTTTTACCTTAAAAATAGAACTACCCTTGATAAAGTCTTGTCTATGATTTGATGAGTTCTTTGCTTCCCCTTATTGTTGACATGCCCATTGTCGCGAAGAAATCCCTCTCAGAAGTGTGCACGATTTTTTTTCAAAGTTCATTGATTTTATGAGTTCTGAGTGATGATTTGACCTAGAAAGTGTTGTAATTTATGCATGTTTTGGATGATTTAATTGATTGTGCAATGCAAAACCATGTTAGATATGTACATTAGGCCTCTATGTGTAAATAGCTAACTTTTGACTCATGAACCCCTAGGTTTGATCCTTGAATGCGAGTTTACCCCATGAAAACCGAGCCTGAACCCTTAGAAAACCCTAGGATTCTTGGCCGTAACTGTAAATAAACCCTTGGGCTCACATGCTTGAGTTAATTGTAGGTAAAGTCCTAATTTCCCCGGTCAAGAACCCTAACTTAGACCCTTAAAATTGGCTTTTATCCTAAGTCCAAACCCTTAGATTAATTAATCTTGTATATATAGTGTGAAACCAAAACCTTATTCTAGGAAAAATAAAAAGGAGAAAAATCAAAAATAGAAATAAGAGGTGTGATTTCCCTTAAATAGTAAATGAACATGCAAGGTGCTCTGAAATTAGAAAGATAAGTAAGGAGGTTAGAAGATTCTAGACACGTCCTAGAGAGGGGGGGACCTATAAATAGGGGCCAAGCCTCATTTGTTCCTCCCCGTGGACTATCCTTACAGATCTTCTTTCCAGGTATGCTCCTTGTCCATTTCTGCTCATTCATGTTTTTCATTTTCTTGCTTACACGCTTCATTACCATGCCGAGAGAGGGCTATGGAGCCCTTAGGTACGTAAGAGAGAGAATGTCTCAATAAACCCCTTTCCATTCGTAGCTTCTGCAAGTTAAACAAGCATAGATATTTATCGATTCTGATTTGGTTTGCCCTACGGCATGAACATGTTGTTCTATGTTCTATTTTTCGTTAATAACAATGTATACGGTTGGAGAAAGAGAGAGATGCGATGTTGTTGGCCGACTGCTTACGCCACGGTGGCTGAGTTGGAGAGAGAGAGACATCAAATGGTGTCGACAATAGCACGCACAGTAGATTTCGATTCGAGTGATAGAAGGGCAGGAGTGGCGGGGCTTTATACACCGATAGGGAGAGAAATTCAGGTGATGCTTGCACGCACTATAGATAGAATCGAATGAGAGAGAGAGAGTTCCTGTTGGCCGCTTTGTGTCACAAGAAGAGAGAGAGTTCCTGTTGGCCGCTGCGTGTCGCAGGAAGAGGGAGAGTTCCTGTCGGCCGCTGCATGTCGCACGAAGAAAGAGAGTTTGTCGGCCACTGCGTTCACAAGAAGAGAGAGAAACTTGCGAGCTTATAGGCAGTGGCACAGTGCTGTTGATCAGAGCATAGACGATTTCAGAGGCAGAGAGAGAGTTGTCATCTATTGGTACATCTAGAAGATAGATAGATAGAGAGAGAGAGAGAGATCACGTTGATGTGGCTGGCAGAGAGAGAGAGATTTATGTACAAAGGGCACATGAATAGGCGGCTACACAACAGAGATGGAGAGAGAAAGGGAGAGGAGAAGAGATGCTGATGGTGCTAGAGAGAAATGTGCACGCTCTAGAGACACAGCCGCTAGAGAAGGATGCACCGCTGCAGATTGTTGAGGGAGAGAGAGAGAGAGAGAGACAGAGACAGAGGATCTGCTTACTCATGAGCTATGTGTGTCATGGATAAAGGAAACCATCCTGAACCTTAGATTCCATGTGAACCTTGTATCTCATGATTGGTTCAGAATTAGGAGGAACTAATGCTTCCATTGCATCCAGAACGTGCCAAAACCCTAAGATCGACTGTCTACTTGCCTGATTCGGATATTCAGAGCTCATGTTTCGAATTGATGACATCATCGATGACATCATCAGTTCGTAACCGCCTTTCATGAGCCGCCCTTGAAAACCTATATGAGGAGGGGTTGGCCACATTCATAATCAGTCTTGCAAATACCAGTCCTCGGAGCTCAAGGATGTAGAGTTTGCTTATAACAATAGTGTTCATGCATCTACCAAGCACACTCCCTTCTTTGCAAATTATGGACAACATCCAAGAATGGATATACAACTCTCAAATCATGTCAAGAACCCAGCTGCTAGGGACAAGGCCAAGTACCTGATGGACATTCACAAAGAACTCAAGGAAGAGATCCATAAAGCTCAAGAACAATATAAGTACTATGCAGATCAACATCGTGTCTAGAATCCATTGTATCAAATTGGCGATCACGACTCCTTGAGCTCCCAAGACTGGTATTGGCAAGACTGATTATGAATGTGGCCAACCCCTCCTTATATAGGTTTTCAAGGCCGGTTCATGAAAGGCGGTTACGAATTGATGATGTCATCGATGATGTCATCAATTCGAAACATGAGCTCTGAATATCCGAATCAGGCAAGTAGACAGTCGATCTTAGGGTTTTGGCACATTCTGGATGCAATGGAAGCATTAGTTCCTCCTAATTCTGAACCAATCATGAGATACAAGGTTTACATGGAATCTAAGGTTCAGGATGGTTTCCTTTGTCCATGACAATGTGCGCGACTTTTTCCGAAGGGGAGGGAAGAGTATAGAGCAAGAGAAGAGGCCATTAGACTTGCTCAAAAGAGAATATAGGGAAATTGTTCCACGCATAAGTAACAAGAATTTTCTTTTGCCGATAGATCATGGTAGTGCACAAAGGAGACTCACTCTCATTCGGGTGATGCTTGCGCGCACTGTAGATAGAATCGAATGAGAGTGAGAGAGAGAGAGAGTTCCTGTTGGCCGTTGTGTGTCGTAGGAAGAGAGAGAGTTCCTATTGGCCGCTGCATGTCGCAAGAAGAGAGAGAGTTCCTGTCGGTCGCTGCATGTCGCATGAAGAGAGAGAAACTTGCAAGCTTATAAGCAATGGCACAGTGCTGCTGATCAGAGCGTAGAGGATTTCGGAGGCGGAGAGAGAGTTGTCGTCTGTCGGTACATCTGGAAGATAGAGAGAGAGAGAGATCGTGTTTTTTTTTAATATAAAGGAAGTTCGGCAATAGCCTACTCTCCCGGACTTGAATTAAATTAAGAAACAAAGGTACAAAAGAAGGGGACTAGTGCCCACGGGACCCCCCAAATCCCACAAAGCAGGGGAAGCTTGGTTGATACCTAGGTTGCATTACAAAGAAGGTTGATCACCCTCTCGTCGCCCTCATGCGGGACCCACTTGGGTTTGAGCTTGTTGTTGACCAAAAGGAGGACTTGATGGTGCCTGAAGGGGGGGGATTTCTTACTGTTGACAATCCTTTTGCCAAGGAGGAAAAGAGATTTTTCAATCGACCACTCCCTGGGGGGGTCGCCGAAGTTGCGAGCACACCGCTCCCGCCAAATTTTCCACAGGACTTCCCCTCTAATTGCGTTCCAGAGAGCCGCAGAGCAACCAATCGCTTCTCCCAAAAGGACTTGTTTCCAGCTAAGCTGTTTCTGAATTCTGATTTTCATTCCAACCGTCTGCCAGATACTGTTGGAGCTGGGGCAAGTAAGGAAAATGTGTGGGACATCTTCGATAGCACGGTGGCAGCGTTTGCACCACGGAGGGGTCCCACAAATTTTGCTTGCCTTATGGTTAGTCCAAATTCCCCGATGAAGAATTTGCCATAAGAGAACAGACTTCTTAATCTCTATAAGTGGGTGCCAGATACCCATGAATTTCATGTCCCACCGCAGCCGCGTCCAAGACAGGCACCACTTCTTGTTGAGGCTGATCTGGAGGTCAGTCGTTTCTTTGATGTTCGGGATTTTGAGTAGGCTATTTCCATTGTGCCATTTGAGACCACGCGCGTTCGGAGTATCATGTCCCATGAGAAGGCGAGTTTTGTGACGATCCCAAGCGAGGCATCTGCTTTGCAGAGTGTTCCATTCTTCGTAGGAGATGTTTATGCGAGGGTCGATATCCTCGTAATTGATCCAACTGTTGGTGTCATGTTTCCAGAGATGTTTCCATTTTTTGAAGCCTTTGTTCCATAACTTCTTGGCATTTTGAATGTTCCACGACTCCACCCTCCAGATGCCATGTATCGGAAACCAAATAGAGTCGTTTTGTCTGATTCCGGCCGCCCACTTCCAGTCTTCACTAATTCTTGTGAAGCTTTTGACTTTGTTCCAGCCCTTCCAAAGGGAAAACACGAGATTGGAGCCCTTCGGGAATACAGGGATCGTGTTGATGTGGCTGGCAGAGAGAGATTTATGGACAGAGGGCACATGAATAGGCGGCTACACGACAAAGATGGAGAGAGAAAGGGAGAGGAGAAGAGACGCTGATGGCGCTCTAGAGACACAGTCGGGAGAGAAGGATGCAGCACTGTAGATTGTTGAGAGAGAGAGAGGAATCTCAGGGCCTAAATTTGACGGGCAAAATGCCCGTCTAAGGCTTTTTTGTCTGTCAAAAACAGGTGATTTTACAAATAATCTGTCAAATGACAAATAAACCAATACAATTTCCATGTCATGTGACAAGGGAGCGTCAATTTTAGCTGTCCTTTGACAGGTTCCGTTTTACAAAATGTATGTCATTATATATATATATATATATATATATATATATATATATATATATATATATATATATATATATATATATAACTGTTACATGAATGTTCCGAAGTGTGGACTCTGGGGTTTGACAAACACGTATCATTAAATTATTAAATAGATTGTGAACCATGTGAACAATGGCAGTGAACTTTGGAGTCTCAATAATCAATATTCGGGATTTAGCCTTGAGCAATGGGCGCCCGGACAAAATGTGAATGTAAATTGTTTTTACCCTCATTCTCTAGATGCGGTGGTGATAGGTGTTGGAATAGGGGAGGCTGACGTTCTCCTTGGCGGGAGAGTAATAAGCAAGCGCATTGGCGAAGAACGATGTAGCGAGGACAGAGAGGAAGATCTGAAGAAGATGGGGATTGTCACAGGAGGAAATGCGTGCTGGAGATAGAGCTGGCTCCGATGGGGGGCTCAAATATGAGGTTTTGAAGAGAGCGTGCCGATGAAGAGACTATTCAGACTCCCAAGCGACGAAATCCATTTTGCATGCATTTGATTTCAAGAGTCATGACTCATGAGTGACGATGCCCATTTTGCCGAACGAGTTATGGACTGTTTGTGGAGTTTCAGTTGTGCGTCGTATGGCATGCTTGAAAGCATGGAGTCGATTCACGAGTAAAATGAGTGATGAGCATGTAGAGGTATGTACTTTGCATCTAGATTCGGTATTATCGACTTGTGTGCATGATTTCAATTCAATAGATATAGTTGTTAATGCTCGTATATGGTGCTTCCATGTTTCCATTCTTAACTCTAGAGAATGTACAAAGATAAGTAGAGAATGTACAAAGATAAGTAGCCCATTAGGGCAATAGGCGTATATACAAGCCGGGGAAAAAAACCTCCTAAAGAGGGAAAAAAGTGCCCCGGTAGTCGTAGAGTGTTCACACACATCACTACCTAAATATATCAACAAATCCCCCCTGGGAGTGATGCGGTGAACAAGGAGCTGACACTCATGTATAAGGAAGTGCCAAGCTATGTGGAAATCACTCCACAAAAGGAAGTAAGCCCAAAGCTTTGCGCAAAGCTTCAAACTTCTCCCTAGGCAGAGCCTTCGTGAAAAGGTCTGCAATGTTCTCCTACGTGGGCACATATGCCAAGCTGATCTCCCCAGCAGAGAACCTCTCCTTGACATAGTGATAATGCACCTCAATGTGCTTAGTGCGAGCATGGAACACAGGGTTCCTCGCAACTGCCAATGCGCTCTGACTGTCAGTGAAGATGGTGGTGGCAGAAGACTGGCCAACACCCAAATCAGCCATAAGGCGTCATAGCCACACACACTCAAGAGTCACTGTGAAAGCTGCCCTATACTCAGCCTCACAACTGGAAGTGACCACAGTAGGCTGCTTCTTGCTCAACCAAGATATACATGAGGTACCAAGCATGAAGCAAAAACCACTGGTGGACACACGAGTGTCATAGCAACCAGCCCAATCTGAGTCAGAAAAAGCATGCAAATCTGGCGGTAGTGATCCTCCCTTGGGATAAAACAACCCAAGTAGCCTAGTACCACTCAAGTAGTGAAAGATGCGCTTAACCGCTTTCCAATGCATGACTCCTAGGCAATGCATAAACCTGCTCATCTGTGAGACAGCAAACTCAATATCTAGCCGAGTAATGCATAAGTAAATCAAGCATCCAATAGCCTGCTGATAGAGAACAGCATCAAATGCATCTCCAGCATCATGAAGACTCAATCGTAAACCTGTCTCCATAGGAGTGGCAATAGGCTTACAGTCTTCAAGGCCAAAACGCTGCAATAATGTGTCAATATATTTCGTTTGACACAAAGCCATTCCACCATCAACGTGCATAAACTGAATGCCCAAATAGTGATGCAAATGCCCCAAATCAGACATCTCAAATGAGGCATGCAAATCAGCCTTAAAATCAGCAATATGTGTCTCAATAAGACCAGTGAGCAGCATGTCATCAACATAGACAACAATGATCAGAAGCACATCATTAGCACGCTTAACATATAAGGTGCTTTCAATTGGACTGTTCTCAAAACCATGTGCAATCAGATAGGCATGTATCTTCTCATACCAAGCACGTGGTGCTTGCTTTAAACCATATAATGCCTTCTTTAACCTGCACACCTGGTTTTCATGCCCTTTTTGCACAAAGCCATGGGGCTGAAAAACATACACTTCTTCATGCAAGTCACCATTCAGAAATGCTATTTTAATGTCCAACTAATGTACATTCCAACCATGATGGGCTGCAAGTGCACAAATGCTCGGAACAATAGTCATACGACATGTAGGTGCAAAGGTCTCATCAAAATCAATGCCTCTTTCCTTTGCATAACCCTTTGCAACAAGCCTAGCCTTATACCTGTCAACTGTACCATCAGGTTTACGCTTCAGCTTGTATACCCACTTAGTGCCAATGGTCTTCTTGCCAGGAGGCAAGTCACATAAAGACCATGTACCATTCTTCATTATAGCATCATATTCAGATTGCATAGCAGCCATCCAATTTTCTGAATTTTATGCTTCATCAAAAGAAATAGGCTCATTCTCATCACAGAGACTAGATGCAGCCATAGCATAGCAATCTGATGCAAAGGAGGCACTATGAGAGCCTGAACGAGTACGATATGACAAAGGTGCATCTAATTTGCTGTCACGCAAAGTCTGCACCAGCCATTTTGGCATAGTTTTTGCCTGCTCAATATCAGCTCTCTCATCAACAAGTGCATCATGTAAATCTGCATCAGAAATGGAATGATCTGCATCATCATATGAAACCTGCAAAGGCTGAGAAGTTGCCTCATTAGGACCAGCACTAGACTGTCCACCTGTAAAAAGAGGCATCAAAGTATCATACATGTCTTTGGAGCTAACAGATGTCTTCTTAGTACATGAAAGCAATGGCTGAATAGCATCTTCCACAAAGACAACATCACGGCTAACCAGAATGCGTTTAGTTTGTGGATGATACAGACGATAGCCTTTACTTTCAGAACTGTACCCAACAAAAATACATTTTACTGCCTTATCATCCAATTTTCTGCGATGTTATTCAGGCACTAATGCATATGCCAAACAACCAAAAACACGCAGATGAGAAACAGATGGCTTGCGGTCATGCCAAGCCTCATATGGAGTGATAGACTGCAACGCTTTAGTGGGACACCTGTTCAGTACATATGCTGCACACATGACAGCCTTAAGCCAGAAACTATGTGGTAAAGCCTGACTTTTGACCATGCACCTCACCATCTCCATGAGTGACCTGTTCTTTCTTTCAGCAACTCCATTCTATTGAGGTGTATACGGCACTGTACACTGGTGTTTTATCCCATGTTCAGCCAGAAATGCATTAAAATCTGAAGACATATATTCCCCCCCTCGATCAGAACGGAGGGTGTCCATTTTACATGCTGACAGATTTTCAGCCAAAACCAAAAACTATTTGAAGCACACGAACACTTCGGACTTTGCTTTGAGTGGATATACCCATGCATGCCTGGAAAAATCATCAATGAAAGTCACGAAGTAAAGGTAATTTCCAAAAGAGGGTGTCTGCTTAGGAACACAGACATCACTATGTACAAGCTGCAATTTTTGCATAGCGCGAACTGAACCATCTTTTGGAAAGGAAGAATGCTGCATTTTGCCCAAAATACAGTCTTCACAAACATGTTTTCCAGGTGCCTCAAGTTTGGGTAAAGAGGACACCATTTCAGATTTCTGCAGGTGTAGCAAACTAGCAAAGTTCAGATGACCAAAGCGTGCATGCCAAAGCTTTGCATCTGACATAGCCTGAGAATCATGAACTGCACATGCCGAATCATTCACAGATCTTTCATAGTCTATGAGCTTATATAGCCCACGACATAAAATGCCAGAAGCAATAATCACATCGCCATTTGAGAGATCATGGACTGTACACCTGTCATCAACGAATTTCACAACCAAGCCAATCTTGGCTAATGCAGAAACTGATAACAGGTTCTTTTTTATCCCTGGCACAAATAAATCATCTGGCAAAGTGAAAGAACTACCATCAGCAGTAGTCAGAATGATCTTACCAACTCCCATAACATGATAAGAGGAGTTATTGGCGCATGTGACAGTATTCCCTGTAGGGGCAGGCTCGATTGAAGAGAAGAAACTGCGCTGCGAGGTAATATGTTTGGTCGCCCCACTGTCAAAGTACCAAACATTTGAGTCTACTGCAAACATGCACTGATCATGAGAAGATGGGTCAAAACTGCAGACAGTAGTAAACACCCATTCTTCTTCCTGCACAAGATTTGCAGACTCTGTCTTTGGTGTAGAGGCCTCTGCAACAACCATTCCAGCCTCTTTCTTCTTTGCCTCTTTAGCAGCCAGTTTTGGACAGTTCTTTATGATATGATCATTTCCTTTACAGTACTTGCAAAACAATTTCAGCTTTTCTGATTTCTTCTCATCTTTATCCTGGTTCTTCGATTGTGCAGCATTTGCAGATTTCTGCTTACTAGTAGAAGAGCTCCATTTTCCTTTGCCCTTCTGACTAGCCAGGAAAGCTTGATCTGCAACACGCATAATGGACCTGTTCTGCCTGGACTGATCTTCTTGCAACAGAACAGAGACTAATTCCTCAAATGACAAGGCATTCGGATTGCCTTTCATCATCAACCGAAGAGTAGAGGCAAAACTCTGATATGAATCAGGAAGACCATTCAGAACGGTCTGCATAAGTGAGCTATCTGGTATAACCTCATCAACAGAAATCAATTGTTCTTTCAGGTCTTTGATCTTTGTTAGAAAACTGTCCATAGAATCACCTTCATTCATGTGCTCACTCTCCAACTGTTTTCGGAGATAAGCAACACGAGCCTCATTCCTAGCCTGGTACAAAGTGGTAAGTGTATCCCAAGCATCCTTTGCTGTTTTGCAAGAGCGAATGTGAGGAATAATGGCACGTTTGATAGACAAAGCTATCAATGCATGTGCCTGGGCATCTCTGCCATCCCAACGAATCTGCTCTGCAGTAGGTGCAACAGAAACAGCAGCACGAACAAGAATCTGTGGAATATCATCTTCGACACCATCTTCATCAGCTCCAGCGCCTCCAGCACCTGTATTTGTAGTACTTGTAGTCGCAGGTGTAACAGGACGTCTTTCAACACCCTGCATAATGTTCCATAGTCCTTTTGCAACCAGTACATGTCGCATCATATAAGCCCATAATGGGTAGTTGGTACCATCCAACTTATCCTCAACAGCCAACATACGGAATACATCACTGCTTTCAGCCATGGCCCGTGACTAAAATATCTTGATGCAGAAAATTGATTGTATCTCAAAAAGTTGAACGGAACTGCCCAAACGAGTTCTGCTAGACCTGTAGCAGACTTTGAGACGCTTAAACTGACGAACAGAAACGGGTATATACCTTTGGTACAAAATGTTGGTGCAGATCAATCACCAATTGAAGCTTGGAGGAAAGATACATTCAGAGGATATGAGGAATGTACACATATGTACATTAGTATAGTTATAGTTCACCTAGATCTTTTATTAGTCATAGACTTGTACAAATTTCTCTATAAATACCTTGAAAATGTCGAGGCGTGATATGAGAGCATATGAAAGAATAGATGAGTGAGCATAGATGTCAAGAAAGGAGAAGTTAGATGTCATGAGACATGTGAAATGTTAGTTGAGTTTTCCTCTCATCACTCAACTGTATTTTTCTGAGTAATTGAAGAAATATTGCGCCCGATCTTTCCGTGTCTGCTCCGTCTGTGTTTGATCATTTGTGAAATCCGTTTGAGGATATCTAAGTTGATAGTTAATGAGTCTTTGACCTGAATTTCAGAGTCTAATTGTAAACAGGCTAGGAGAATTGTATGTAGGAACATTCATATGTGATGAATGTTCACAGTTCTCTGAAACAGGCGCAGATTTCGAGTCCAAAGAAATGAGTAGTGCTCAGTGCACAGTGTAAAGATTTACACATATGATAGCTCAAAATCTAAGTTGAGAGATAAGCTATCTACAGCCAAAAGGATTTGGTAAAACGGGTTTGACATTGTGAGAACCAAAGTTAAGAAGTTAGGGGTGTCAAATCGACTTCTCAAAAGTGCAGATTTGGACATAGGTAACTTGTGAAGTTGATTTCTCAAGTTATACTAAACCTTTTGAAGAACTTTAACTTGGAGGAGGTGCGCAACTTCTAGGCGACACTTCATACAAAATTTCATAGAAAACTTTACATGTTTGATAGGTCAATGAGAAGAAATTGTGCAGCAGACTTTCTGTGTTTTATCTTCTTCACAGAATTTTTCAACTTTTGATAATTTGGAGGTTGGACTTCTAATTTGGTGGAAGTTTTGACTTACTCTTGATATAGAGGTGTTCTAAATTCAAGAGTAGGTTGTTATTTTGGAGATTAACACTCTCCATCAGTGGTATCAGAGCAGGAGACATCAAATCAAGGAAAGGAGGATCCCGACTGCTGCAGATTCAAGAAATTCAACAATTGAAGAACTAAAAGGTGAAAGTTTGAAGGCAAAGCTTGAGGAGGAGACCATAAGACATCAAGAAGGACAAAAGGAGTCTAATTCGAAGTAAAAGTACATATATTGTTTATAAAGCTTGAAGATTTCAATACACAGGTGGACACAAGATGGGAGATTCTCTACAGATAGAGAAATTGGATAGGGAAAACTATCCTGCATGGTCAATGAGGATGGAAGCTCATCTTATGAGCAAAGATTTAATAGCCTACATCACAGGAGAAGAAGAGAAGCCACAGTTCAGAGATCCTAGTGTTCCAACTAGGGAAGAGTTAGCAGATTTGAAAAATTGGATGAAGAAAGATGCTCAAGCTAGGAGCATTATATATATGGCAGTCAATGATTACTTGTTACCTCACATTCGAGGTCTTGAAAGTGCAACTGATATTTGGAATGCTTTGGAGGAGCATTTCCAGAATACTACAAAGTCAAGGAAGGCATCCTTATGGGCAGAATTTACAACCTTCAAGAAGAAGGCCTCTCAATCTATTTCAGACTATGTAACAAGGATGAAAGACATTGCAGATGCATTAGGAGCTGTTGATGAAGACATTGAGGAGGATAAATTGGTAAGGCAAATCCTTACAGGTTTGAGAGGTGATGACAAATGGAAGCCATTCATTTTGTCTACAGAGTTATCACTTGATCATTTCACTCCTGATTTAAATCAGTTGCTAGGTCATATGCTAACATTTGAGCAGGATGTTAAAGGAGATGGTGACAAGAGTGCAGGTCATGCAATGTACTCAAAGGACAAGAAGAAGAATAGCAAAGGAAAGCAACAAGCAGATGAAGATGAAGGTACAACTAGTCAAGCCAACTTCCTAAGAGGAAGAGGAGGTGGCAAAGGAAGAGGAAGAGGCAGGAACAACAAAGATGGAGGCAAAGCTTGTTGGATTTGTGGTAAGACAAATCACTTAGCTAATGATTGTTGGCATAATAATCACAGTAATGGTGGATATAATCAGAACTATAATTCAAGAGGAAGAGGAGGCAGAAATCAAAGAGGTAATTTCAGAGGCAGAGGTGGTAGGAGTTACTTTGGAAGAAATGCAGGTAGAGGATTCCAAAGTCAACAATACAACAATACCTACTACAATTATGCTTCAGATCAAAAGGAGGATTCAACATTGATAATGAATGCAACTTGTGAAAGTCAGAGTGAAGATCAGAGAGTCTTCTACATTGACTCAGGGTGTAGCAATCACCTGAGTGGTAATATATCTTTGATGACTGATTTGGAGAGTAAGGTTTTTAATCATGTTGTTCAAATAGGTGACAACACAAAGCACAATGTGAAGTCAATTGGATCAGTGAAAGCCAAGGATGGTAGTACCTTATTGAGTAAGGTCTTGTATGTTCCTACAATTCCTAAGAATTTGATAAGTGTAGGACAAATTGTTGAAAAGGGATATGAAGTAAGGTTCACTAATGATGGAGTATATGTGGAAGACCCTAGCCAAGGGTATAAACAGATTGTTTCAGGGAAGAAAGAAGGAAGATTATTTACATTGAAGATTCAAGGCAATATTGGTCATGCTATGTTCACATATGGAGGACATAAGATCTCTGAGTTAGATCTTTGGCACAAGAGGCTTGGACATTTCAATGAAAGAGGTATTAAAGACATGATTAACAATGGTTCAGTGCTTGGATTGCCTAATGTTGCAGGTCAACATATGACATACAGATGTGAGGCATATCAATTAGGTAAGGCTCATAAGCTTTCCTACTCCAAGCATGGTTTTATGTACTTAGAGAAGCTTGAATTGGTACACACAGATGTGTGGGGACCATCAAAGGATTTCAGTATAAATGGGTCAAGGTATTATGTGATTTATGTTGATGATGCTACTAGATGGATCACTATCTATGTGATCAAAGATAAGTCAGAAGTGTTTAATACATTCAAACACTATCATGCATATGCAGAAAGAATTACAGGACATAAGTTGAAGAGACTAAGGTCAGATGGAGGGGGAGAGTATTTTTCTAATGAGTTCAGTGATTACTTGTGGAATGCAGGTATAAAAAGGGAAGTTACTTGCAGGTACTCTCCTCAACAAAATGGTGTAGCACAAAGGAGAAATAGAACACTTGTTGAGTTTGCAAGATCCATGATGAAGGAGAAAAATTGCCCTAATTATTTGTGGGCTGAGGCTGTAAATACAGCCACTTATTTGGTCAATAGATTACCATGTAAAGCCTTGCAGGGTATGACACCATATGAGGCTTGGTGGGGTAAGAGACCTACCTTGGATCATTGCAGAGTTTTTGGATGTGTGGCATATGCATATGTGCCATCACAATTAAGGCACAAGTTGGAGCCTAAAGCTGAAAAATATGTTTTCATTGGTTATGATGATAAGCAGATGGGCTATAGATTGTGGAGTCCATCTACAAAACTATTCATGGTTTCTAAAGATGTTACATTTGATGAGCAAAGTACTTGGTATGCAGGTACAGTCAATATCAATACAGGTGATGAAGAAGAAGTGAGCCAAAGGAAAGGTAAATCAAAGGTTCAAATATTTGATGAACAAGAGAATAATGAAGTGCAGGTTGAAGTGGAAGAAACACCAAGATTTGATCCTGAATATGAAGAACCAGAAACTTCAAGAAGTGGAGAGCTTAGGAGGTCTACAAGGATAAATGGCAACCTACAAGGTATAGCTATGATACTTCATTTTTGGCCACAAAAGATTATGCTTATATGATGAAAACAGATGAAGACCCTTCTACATATGAAGAGGCAAAAGGTAAGGAAAAATGGGAGAAAGCTATGCAGGAAGAATTTGATGCATTATTGGAGAATCAAACATGGGATTTGGTTCCAAAACCAAATAGTCAGAAAATCATTGGATGCAAGTGGGTTTACAAGACCAAGAGGTTTGCAGATGGAAGTGTGTCTAGATATAAAGCTAGACTTGTTGTCAAAGGGTTTGCTCAAACATATGGTGTTGACTATGATGAGACTTATAGTCCTGTGGCAAAGATAACAACCATCAGGACACTTATAGCTATTGCTGCATGTAAAGGTTGGAAGTTATGTCAACTTGATGTGAAAAATGCTTTTTTGAATTGTTATATTTCAGATGATGTGTTCATGGAGCAACCTCAAGGGTTCAGAGATAAAAGGTATCCAGATCATGTGTGCAAGCTCAACAGAGCTTTGTATGGCTTGAAGCAGGCCCCAAGGGCATGGAACTATAGACTTGTAAAGTTCTTGAAAGAACTTGGATTTCAGGTGTCTAAAGCAGATAGTAGCTTGCTTGTCAAAGCAAGTGATAATGGTTTCATATACATGTGCATATATGTTGATGATATAATCCTTACAGGTACAGATGAAGAAGGAATACAAAGACTCAAGAAGCAAATGGAAAAGGAGTTCAAAATAAGTGACTTGGGAGACTTGTCATACTTCTTGGGCATGGAGATTACATATACTCAACATGGAGTATTTGTGACCCAAGAAAGGTATTTGAAGAACTTGTTAATCAAGTTTAAAATGGATAATTGCAAGGTAGCACCTACACCAATGGAGGTGAATCATAAATTGAGTAAGTTTGGAGGTGAAGAATTCAAGGACATGAGACAATATCAGAGTTTGGTTGGTAGTCTTATCTATGCTACTTTAACTAGACCTGATTTATCATATGCAGTAGGGATTTTGTCTCAATTCATGCATTGCCCAAGGAAAGAACATTGGATTGCAAGTCAAAGAGTGTTGAGGTACATTAAGGGTACACTCAATGAAGGTTTGTATTATGGGTTCACCTCAGATACAAATATCAAAATTTATAGTGATGCAGATTGGGCAGGTAATCCAGATGATAGAAGATCAACTTTTGGATACATGTGTTATGTGGGAGATAAACTTATCTCATGGTGTTCCAAGAAGCAACATACAGTTGCTTTGTCTTCTACAGAAGCAGAGTACAAAGGCATGGTTGAAGCTGCAAAGGAAGTGATTTGGCTCAAGACTTTGATGAAGAGTTTTGACATTGTGTATGGGGTACCAATTATATATGGAGATAACATGAGTTTATTGTATTTAGCTGCTAATCCTGTTTTTCATGCCAGGACCAAACACATTGAGATACAGTATCACTTTCTAAGAGAGAAGGTGATGGATAAAGAGATTGAAGTCATACATACTTCAACTAAAGATCAAATAGCTGATATGCTTACAAAGAGCTTGGATGGACCAAAGCTACAGAAGTTTAAAGACATGGCAGGTATAAAGAAGAAAAGAGAAACCTCAATTGATGATTGAGGGGGAGCTGTTGGTGCAGATCAATCACCAATTGAAGCTTGGAGGAAAGATACATTCAGAGGATATGAGGAATGTACACATATGTACATTAGTATAGTTCTAGTTCACCTAGATCTTTGATTAGTCATAGACTTGTACAAATTTCTCTATAAATACCTTGAAAATGTCGAGGCGTGATATGAGAGCATATGAAAGAATAGATGAGTGAGCATAGATGTCAAGAAAGGAGAAGTTAGATGTCATGAGACATGTGAAATGTTAGTTGAGTTTTCCTCTCATCACTCAACTGTATTTTTCTGAGTAATTGAAGAAATATTGCGCCCGATCTTTCCGTGTCTGCTCCGTCTGTGTTTGATCATTTGTGAAATCCTTTTGAGGATATCTAAGTTGATAGTTAATGAGTCTTTGACCTGAATTTCAGAGTCTAATTGTAAACAGGCTAGGAGAATTGTATGTAGGAACATTCATATGTGATGAATGTTCACAGTTCTCTGAAACAGGCGCAGATTTCGAGTCCAAAGAAATGAGTAGTGCTCAGTGCACAGTGTAAAGTTTTACACATATGATAGCTCAAAATCTAAGTTGAGAGTTAAGCTATCTACAGCCAAAAGGATTTGGTAAAACGGGTTCGACATTGTGAGAACCAAAGTTAAGAAGTTAGGGGTGTCAAATCGACTTCTCAGAAGTGCAGATTTGGACATAGGTAACTTGTGAAGTTGATGTCTCAAGTTATACTAAACCTTTTGAAGAACTTTAACTTGGAGGAGGTGCGCAACTTCTAGGCGACACTTCATACAAAATTTCATAGAAAACTTTACATGTTTGATAGGTCAATGAGAAGAAATTGTGCAGCAGACTTTCTGTGTTTTATCTTCTTCACAGAATTTTTCAACTTTTGATAATTTGGAGGTTGGACTTCTAATTTGGTGGAAGTTTTGACTTACTCTTGATATAGAGGTGTTCTAAATTCAAGAGTAGGTTGTTCTTTTGGAGATTAACACTCTCCATCACAAAAGGACGAAATAGCCTGCACAAGCGCTACGATAGTGCGTTCGGAGGCCGAAACGAGCTCAGATCGCGATTTCGGCACCACAAAGCGAAGTAGTTTTGATCTCGGAAACACCCTGAGTATGCTCACCAAATTTCGTGCGAATCTGAGACTGCAAATGGAGGAGTGTCGACGGCGCCCTAGAAGAAGCAACGACCTGCTCTTATACCAATTGTTGGAGATAGACGTCTGCGGAAGCACGCGAACAACACAAGGAAGAAGAAGAAGCTTGGAGCACAAACACACAATACTGAATGTATTACTAGAGAATGTACAAAGATAAGTAGCCCATTAGGGCAATAGGCGTATATACAAGCCAGGGGAAAAAAAACCTCCTAAAGAGGGAAAAAAGTGCCCCGGCAGTCCTAGAGTGTTCACAACATCACTACCTAAATATATCAACAAAGATGTTACTCGGAAAGTTTCGCAAGCTACAAGATGCCAATATAGCTTTACATGTCACGGACATTGGAGGTTAGTTTCTAGAAAGTAAAAGGTCTCACGTATTGAGCATACTCTTCATCTATATGAGTGTGAACATATCTTCATGTTAACTTTTCTGAGAAGAACCTCATTCTGCCAACATATGATGGTATAATAACTGTATAACCTTTCTTCATGTTTGTGTGAGTGCACATTATTCACATGTATTTTGAACACTCGTAGAATCATCTTTTCATTATATGATGACCCATGCATGATTCATTCACCACGTCTACTCATTCTTGATGCATATTCGCTCTTTTATATGCATGAGACATTCGCATGCAAAAGGTTCGGTACAATTGAGGGAAGCTGGAATAATTCATTTACTTTATGTTGTGATTTGGGAACTTTTAGGCAAACATTTATTGAAATGTAGTTCAATTCCGATAAAGGAAGCATCTCGAATTATATAGCTTTTCTGTTTATGTCTAGTTTTTTTTTTTTTTTTTTTTTTTTTTTTTAAGTACTCTACATTGGTTAAAGGAGGCAAATCTAAGGGTTATGATGTTGCACCTGTAATATTGATGCTCTTGTTCTTTAATGCTATTAGGCATGCACATTAGCTCTACACAATTTTTATTGTGAACCTTTTGCCCTAAAAGCATAGATGTCCAATAAAACGAAGAGCAAGTAGCTTTGATGACTCATATGTCCAGATTTAGACATATGACGTTTTCAATTAAATGAACTGAAAATCTACTCATGAAGTGGTAGCTTTCCAACCTCAACTAGGGATGACTATGCTAAACCTTCTGTAATCTCTTAGGGGCATATAGGTGATACCTTGTAATACAGGTTTAATGTTTGGGTTCGAAAGGGAACATGTTTTCATGATATATATGCTATATATATCAAAGGCTCCTATGCCTTTCTTCAATGCTTGTGCTCAATGTGCCTTATAATTTCTTGCTTTGCGTGCGCAGAAGTTGTGTTGAGAAATTTTCCAAGTGCTATTTCATTCTTTTGATGTTTGATAATATTTTGGAATAGAATGACAATAATATGGAGTAAATTGTTATCATTGTTGCTATTTACATGCCCATGGAGAGGGGATGCATCGCTAGATTCTCATCCCAAAATTGTCCAAGGACAGGTAATCAGTTTTTTTGGCTGTCATATGAAAAGCTACACATCCCGTCAAATTTAGGCCCTGGATAGGATCTGCTTACTCATGAGCTGTGTGCGCGACTTTTTTCGAAGGGGAGGGAAGAGTGCAGAGCAAGAGAAGAGGCCATTAGACTTGCTAAAAAGAGAATATAGGGAAATTATTCCACGCATAAGTAACAAGAATTTTCTTTCGCCGGTAGATCATGGTAGTGCACAAAGGAGACTCCTCTCATCATCACAGCGATGCATGAGATAAAGAGAAGGAGAGGTGGACATAAGAGCAGGCTCGTGCTGTTTCCGAGAAGGAGAGGATTGAAGATTAGCAGGTCTTAATGAACATGTAGAAGAAGATGTGGGAACTTGTTTTTAATAAAAGGAAGTTCGGCCTTAGCCTATTCTCCCGGACTTTAATTAAAATAACAAAGAAAAATTACAAGTGAATGGGACTAGTGCCCATGGGACCCCCGAAATCCCACAATGCAGGGGAGGAGTATGGCGAGCTAGAGAGCATTACAAATGAGGCGGATAAATCTAGCATCACCCTCATGTGGGACCCATTTGGATTTCAACTTGTTGTTTTCGAGGAGATAAATACAATGATGTCTAAACGGTGGAGATCTCTTATCTCGGGAGATTCTTTTACCTAGAAGAAACAAGGATTTCTCGATCGACCATTCCTTAGGAGTTTGACCAAAATTGACAGCACATCTCTCCCTCCAAATCTTCCAAAGAGTCTCACCCTTGATGGCATTCCAGAGCCTCGATGAGCAGCCGACTGCCTCGCCCAACAGCACCTGTTGCCAATTGATTTGGTTCGTGAGTCTCAATACTCGTGTCACATGACGCCAAATAACACGGGACTTGGGGCACACAGATTTTGTTAGCCCTTGCATTGGACCAGATACCTTTATGCAAGATCTGCCACATGAGAACGGACTTTTTGATCTCAATTAGGGGGTGCCAAATAGACATGAATTTTAGTTCCCATCGATGAACATCTAAGTGTGATGAACATCTAAGTTCTCTTTGAAGTTGGGGATTCTGGATACTAGTTTCTTTCCATTGCTCCATTTGAGGCCCTCTAGGCAAGGAAGATCCTAACCACTGAGAAGGCAGGCAGTTGAGCGGTCCCATTCTAAACACCTTCCTTGAAGAAGAGTCCATTCCTCTAGGGTAACTCTAAGTCTCGGGTCCAGATCTTCGAACCTAATCCACTGGCTGGTCTCTTGTTTCCAGAGTTGTTTCCACTGTTTGAACCCCTTGTTCCATAGCCGCTTTGCAGTTTGGAGATTCCAAGACTCCACCCCCCTAATGCCGCCAATCGGGAACCAAATATAGTAATTTTTGTCTTATCCCAGCCGCCCACTTCCACTCATCACTGATTCTGATGAATTGTTTGGCCTTGTTCCAACTCTTCCATAAGGAAAACACTAGGCTAGAGCCTTTAGGTGACACCGAGTGGGGGGAGAACAAAAGAGTGAGAATCCTTATGTCCTTCCAACCAGGATGGCCAACTAGGGTAACGTCTTCCATGTTTCTGAAGATCAGTTTAGCCCAAGAGGACTCACTATTGCTCCAAGCCTTGATAAGCCACTTTGCTGCCAGCTTGTCAGCCAATCCAACGATATCCAAAATTCCCAAGCCCCCTGAGTCTTTCAGACTAATGCAAGTTTCCCATTTGATTTTGGGAAGCCCCCTCTTGTTCGGGTCCCCAATCCAAAGGAAGTTTCTGCAGATTCTTTCCACTTTGGCCAAGTCTTTCTCCTTAGGTCTCCAACACGAGATAAAATAAATAGTTGTAGATAGCATAAATGTGTTAACAACCATTGCACGCCGTGCCAAGTTGACTTGCATAACTTTCCAATGATTTTGTTTGCTATCTAGCCTGGATAGCACCCAGTTCCATCATTGGTCCATTGAGATGTCGAATCCCATCGGGATGCCAAGGAGACAGAAGACTTGACTAGTAGGGATACCTTGACACCCCTAATCTAACAACAATTGGGGTATCGGTCCGTTGATTGCTCTAAAAGCAGTTTTAGCATGGTTGATTTTCGAACCAGACGCCACACAAAAGGTATCGAGGCACCACCAAAACACCTGAATGCTGTTTATATCGTTATGCACAAAGGCATTCATGTCATCGGCAAAAATTCTCGCAATCATTTGGCCATGATTTAGAGGTAGGGAAAGACCCTTGAGATTGCCAGCGTCCACGTGATGCTTGAATAGGCGACTGAGTCCATTCGAGGCGATAGCGAAGAGTAATGGAGCCAAAGGGCAGCCTTGTCTAATTGATCTTTTTAAGAGAATGGGCTTAGAGAGCTTAGCATTGATATTTATTTTAGTCAAAGCATTTCCAAGAAGAGTGGAAACCATCTTCGTGAACTTTTGGCTGCATCCAAGGTCTTTCAATGATTGAAGTATAAAGTCCCATTCCAATCTATCGTACGTTTTGTCAAAGTCGATCTTGATGAATACCAGATCTTGTGAAGACTCCTCAGCAAATGCAAGGCCTTCCCAAATATCGACAATTGCTTCGAGTATAGATCTACCTTTAATAAAACCTTTTTGGTCCTCACAAAGCCATGACTTTAAATGACAAGAGATTCTGTTGGCGATAACTTTTGCAATTATCTTGTATCCTGTTTGTAGCATGGTAATCGGTCGCTAGTTTTCAATTTTGTTCTTATCTCCCCTTTTGTGGATTAACTTGATGATGCCATTATTAAGACACTCAGGGAGGGCACCAAAGGAGAGAGCCTCTTGCCACACCAGACGCAGTGGGGTGGCCACCTCATGTTTGAAGGACTTGAAAAACTCGCACACACAATCAAGACATATAGATCTCAATTTATATAGGGACGGTGAACTTATAGCAGACAAGGCACTTAAGCAGAGTACTATAGTTCATAGGAGACTTTAGAATTTGTTCAATTGAATTCATATTCTTGGGTACAAAGAAGTGCGCAAACATTTTGGAATCAAAAAATATATGTCTGGGCAGGTTTTGCTGCAGTTGTGTGCTCCTTTGATGAGCACATCTTTGGAGGATTTATCCATAAATTTGTAAGAGGATTTCTTTTCAGCCTCAGGCGGGCAGGTTAAAAGAAGTATCTCGCAAAAGTAACAAAATATGATCGAGGAAAGTTTCCCATGATTTTATTCAACTCTCTCTTTTGATCTAAATAAGAGATAAGGACATCCAACAGAGACTCAATAGCACAGATAGATTTCGTGAGTTTTCGCAAAGAACGACTTGAGGAGTATTTTGAAGACCAATGAGATTTCATGGGATCAACGTTGAGCCACACATAACCAATATTACAACGTTTTCATCGAAACTCCTTCATAATTTGTGGAAACTATGGTAAACAAGTGTTCATAGGAAATTAAGAGGCAAGTTATGGAGATCTCAAGAGCATTCTCTCCTTCGTATTTTGAGAGAGAGTGACAAGCGCTAGTTCGCACATAAATTTGAACTACGACATAATTCAACTCACACACTTTTGTATAGTTGAAAGATCAAAGAATTGGGTCTTATGGATTTCACCATATCAAAGAAATGTAAAGAAATTATGAGGCTTAAACAAAATAAATGCAACAGAGTATAGTTGATTGGCATTCCCATTGGTGGTGAAGTTAATTTGCAAAGCCTTAAATGAATGTCCATCATTTAAAAACGCTTTGAGTGTGTCTTTTTTTTTAAATAAACCTTAACAATACTAAAGTTTTTTTTATCCCATCCCCGTGGACATTTCTGTGGAATCTACTTCTAGGTTACTACGTGATTGGAGGTTTTTGAGGACTATTGAAGTAAAGAGAAGAAAAGCCATTGCCGAGATCATTTGAAGTAAAGCTTGGACTACAAAAACCGAAGAAAAGAAAAGTTCTGAAGATTCCCGAGACACGAGGGCGGTTTCCTGCACTGTAGCTGGAGGCCTACGTTATATTCGGCCGATCCGCACTATAGCGGCGGCATATATTTGTATTCACCTATTCCTCACTGTAGCGGATTTTTCTGTATCACTGACCCACACTGTAGCGGGCATCTTTGTATCATTCAGATTTTATTGGATGACCTCCACTACATTTATATCGTATCATTGACCTTTCTCTGCACACCGATCCCATGACTTCCGTGTCTTTGCATAGTACTTGGATTTATTTCCCTTTCGATGCCTATGGTCTCACGCATACGCACGTTCTCTTCCGAGAGGGTAGGGGCCTTAGGACGATCGCCACACACCAGAGAGTGAGAGGGCGAGGTGCCCAGTACACAGACGCTACTCGTCGAACAGCAAGAACGGCGCACACTAGAGGCAGCCTGATCCAACCCCTGCGCCTGCTCTTCCCATTCGTTTGACCTCCTTCTTCCCGACAATTTAACTCGACGTGAAGCGAGGTGGTTGCTCGGTGATCCTCGACGCGTCACCCACTCCTTGAGAAGACAGACAGGAACCTCGGCGTCAGATCGGATATTCCAGGTACCAGCATTTCAAGTTCTTTGAATTATTTGCATTGATTCCACACACTTGAACAGAAAGATTGCTTTTGACTACTTGAATTTGCTCATCCACTTTTTGCATCAGTTTTAATGATACGAGTGTGCACTTTTCTATTGAGGCATAGATTAAGAATCCACTTCTCAGCTTAAACCATAAGAAGAAGAAAACTAAAATGAACAAAATGATTGAAGAACAGTTTAGAAAATACGAAGAGCGATTTAGGGAAATGGAAATTATTGTTAGTGAATCTATAAAATCAAAATTTGTTATCGTGATGACCCTAATGCAAACAATAAATGCAATATCTGACACTACCCAACTAATGGGCATAAGTATTAAAGATGTAAGAAAGGAAATGGATTTGAATATTTTAGAATTGAAAGATAAGGTTGAGTTGTTGACCAAGAAAGTTAAAGACCTACAAACATTGAAATGTGACCATGAACATGTGGTAAAGGTCCTTGGACAAAAAGACTCATTAGGTCTTAGAAGATCCATGCCTAAAGTAATACCTAAGAAATCAAGTTGGGTTGAGAAGAGACGTATACGTTGTTTTTGGTGCGACCAATTTGGACATATGTTCTGGGATTGTCTAACGTATGAGACTGCATGCAGACATAGACTTGTAAGTGAGTGTGTACTTGAGCCGAGAAGACTCAAGGACTTGTGCCAATGAGACTGTACCTCAATTGCCACACGTGCGTATAGTGGGTACTTAACACACATCTAATTGTCAATCCGATGGAACGACGTACCAAGTGTATGAAGACGTGTGCACATGTGATGGAAAATGAAGTGGTCTAGCTAGCATGCATGAGAAAAGACTACTACCTCTCATACTCACTGAAATACTGAAAGCGTGTGTCGTAAGCCTCTTACAACAGTTTTCAGAAATTCAAGGATTACTCCCAGCTCTGAACTCCGAATATAGGCAATAGGGTACTCGTTTTGAAGCTCTCGTCAAGACGCATCTATTGAAAGTGGTTTCACTCGATTCTGACCACTCTGCTTCAAGTTATGGCAAAAACAGTGAATCATGGGAGACGCCAACACCCGCGCCACAACTCCTCCTAGCTCGCACAGGCACTACAACAGCTCAAAACCAAGGGGAAGGGGTAGACAACAGTCCTACACATGCATTTCAAGCATAACACACACATACAAGAGCGAAATGAAGATCAAAATCAGCAAGAAAAAGGCAAACTCGAAAATCTGTAGAGCTCCTTCTTCACAATGGCAAAAAGTTCTTACAAAGAGTCACAAAGTGACTTATATACTAGTGCCCTAAGTTTGGTCCTTTCACACAAGAGACCGGCACTTTATTCACTAAAAGACTAATTTCCTACTATTTTACATGGGTAAATCTCTAATCTTTTGTGGGGATGCATCTAGAGGACTCCTCTAGTGCATTTACAACGGAAAATATATTACAAGAATGATTATGATACAAAAATATGATGTCCCAATCGGAAAAATTTTGGGGCCCGTCTTTTTCTCTGCTTTGTGCTCTTTTTAGCTCTGCAACACTCTCCCCCTCTTCGTCTCTGTCGTCCCTTGACAGGCTTTAGCTTTTCGTCGGCTGTTTGCTTCGTTTCTCCACACGCTACCCTTGGTCGGTTTTGTCTGTAGTTAAACAGACATGCAGCTTTGATGGCCTGTTCTTGATTCAAGCTCTACTACACTAGAGCCTGCTGCATTTGTCTTGCCTGTTTATTTGGGTTGCCACGCACGCCACCAGTGACTAAGAATGTGGTTTTCTTAGTCACCCTCTTAAACTTTTCAGCCTCTGCCCCTTTCTAACTTTTGGTCCTCTGATTTGTCCTGGTTGCACACATCTGACCCTGTTGTATTGCTTTGAGCCTGTTTGCTTTCTTCCACCATGCAGGACTTGGATGTTTTGCATTGTTGCCTGATGCGTGTCCCTGCGGGGCTCTGTGCAGAGATGGGTGTTGCGCCCCTGCGGGGCTTCTTGCAGAGATATGTCTTCAACTATCATTGTTTTATTCTTTATTGAGTTGTTTTTGACTTTGATCTTCTTCTTCTTCTTCTTTTGCTTGATTCTCCTCCCACACGTCCCTCCTCCTGAACTCTGTCGTCCCCAACAGGCTTTTTGTGGCGACGTGAGTATGTCTGTATGACTGTGCGCTCTCGTTGATTTAGCAAATTAGCGTGACAAAGCATGAATTCTTTCCATTGCTGTGATTTGACTCCGTCCTCTGGTGCTTGTCTATGATCCACAAAGAAGCTTGTTTCATAAGCCACCAGCCTTACATTCAAATTGGAAGTCATTTTCACAAAGATCTCTGAATCAATTTCAAAGAAGCTTGTAAAGAATGCTTCTTCAAAAGTCTGCATATATGTCGATGGCAAAAACATGAGGTGAGAGTAGTATGCCATAAGTGCTAGGCGGCTTGGAAGAGTCGATAAGTCAAAAATAAGAGCCTCAGATCCTTGCGTAATGCCAATGAAATTCAAAAATGTGTATTTGGCATGTTGGAAGACCTTTATTACTGTCAATAGCATGCTGAATATTTTGTTAGTCATTTTGACTGCTAAGTCCGGAACTGAAGCGTATCTGGAAATCCAAAATTCCATTGTTTTTATCATATACTCCTCCGTCGGTAAGTAGTTATGTGGCGGACTAGGTAACAAGGGGTAATTGAGCCACTGATTATTGATATTGCCTTGGCGCTGTCCTTCCCAAAATTGCGTCCAAGATCGTCTACGGGGTACAGGACAAAAAGATGGATTGACTTGAAGTGCATATGGTGATGCTTCCCACTGTACCCGCAACGTTGGATGCTTCTCCAAAATCTTTCGTCGCCATATTGGATCCGCCTTCTCCAAAGTGTCATGCCTGAATTGAAGGTTGTGGTCCGGATCTTTATTCGTTTCAGACTTTATATAATAGCGAGTTTGTTCTTTAAGTAGTCCGTATGGTACATTAAAGGGCTTCAAAATTTGTTCTAATTGTTTATTTTCTATTTGAGCTTCTTTCATGATCCTGATGATCTGATCTTCAAATTCTGCCGTAAGTTGGGACACCAGTAGTGCCCTTTCTAGTCTGCTCAGTTCTGCAATTTCCCGAGTGTTAGGTTCAATGTGAACCTCCTTTTCCTCCTTTACCGGTGAATGATATGAGGGGGAAGATAGAGGACATACCTCAGTCTCCACAGTAGCCTTTGCAGAAGTTGGAACTACTGGTGTCCCCTCTTTTCCTTTTTGTCCTAGCCGTTCCTGAAGTTCCTTAATACATTCATTCTTCTGTTTGAGTTCTTCAGTGGCCTTGGCAATCATATCTTTGTGTTTGAGAAGTTCTTGTACTACAATGTCCATCTGATCGGTATCTTCTTTACATTGTCGCAGGTAGTCATTCTCAGCTTTCTTCCATTTGGCTCTCAAGGCAGCCGTGTCATCCATGTATCTTTGTTCCCATTCGGCAATTGTGTCTTGCTCCTTTTTGAGCTGATCTTCATACATAATCACTTTCTCTTCTAATCCCTTGATGTCCCTTTCCGGTTGTGCTTGCACTTCGACTGGCCGATCACTTAAAAGAGCGGCCATAAGCTCTTTGTTCCGTTGTCTTAACGCCTCTGCTTCATCCATGTACCCTTTAATCTGAGATTCCAGAATTTTGCTTCTTGATGTTATTCGTGCCTTTTCAGCCTCATTTGCTTGTAGTTTTTTGGTGACTTCTTGGAGTTGTTCTTTTAATTGCTCATTCTCTGTCTCTAGCAGGCTGTATTTGTTTTTTATTTCTTTCAGTTTAGTTTCTTTTTCTACTACCTGTTCTTTTACTGTCTCTAACTCAGTAGAGAGATTCTTACCCCATTTTTGAAGTTCGATTTTGTCCTGCATGGCTTGGTCATAATCTTCATCAGCATCAACCATAAGTTGCTGTGTGTCTAGTGCTGTTCGAATCATATCTTGCACTACAGGTTTTAGCTGAGCTATATCCACATTCAGCCATGTCTTTGGTATGCTTGGGGTTTCTCCGGTTTGTACATCTTTTCCCTTGTCGACGTGGATCGTTTCATTGTGTGGTTGTCGGATCTGTAGTTGTACTTGTGGTTCGTCCTCATCTTTATCCACATCAATAGTTTTAGTGGCACTTCCCTGAAATGTTACATCCATGGGGGATGGTTCTGCCACAACCCTTAGTGGAGTAAAGGGTTCTTCGTCTTCTTTTTGTTCTTCATGAAACTCCTTCTTTGGTGTCTTCAAGTGTATTTTTCGGACAGGTGTGGCCTCCTTGATTTGGATGTTGGAGGTTTCATTAAGTTTCATACAATGCATACGTTCTTGTTCAGCATTCTTGCTTGATATACTTTGTTCCCCATGTGTGGCTTGGTTCTTCGTCATGAGGCCCCCTTGCTCTTCATTATAGTCCACTTCATTGAGTTCTGCCCATTGTCCATCATCTTTTGATTCGCTTGGAATATCGACATTTAGTAATGAATTTTCTGGTTCTTTTTGTTGCTCTGACACCGAACTAGAATTATCCAAGCCAATCTCTCGATATCTGTGGACTTTTGTGAGCTTGCTTCTCGGGTCTGTTGCTTGTTGTGACTGTTGATAGTGATGACCCTGGACCGGTAAGTTGACTTGTCCTTCTGTATATCGATGGGTCTCTTCCAGAGCATCTGTCAAGTCTTTTGCCGTTATTTCTTTCCTTCCTTCAATAGTAGTTTTTGGGAGTACATGGATCCTCTTGGTAGTTGGTGTGTCCTCTTCATGTAGCTTGGCTTCCCGGAGTCTTTTGGTTCCTCTCATTCTAGGTTGAGAGCTTGTTTCTGCCACTTCCACCATATTTGCTCCTTTATTTTTCTTAGGAACGGTCGCAACTTTGGCATATTGAGCCAGGACGGTTGATGATGGCATCTCTTGTAAATGTTCCCTCATTCCTAAAGCGTGGTAGATCAGGATGGTTAGTGCCACACTGCCATTTAGGAACTTTTTATTCTTCCATTGCTTCTTGGCCTCGAACAATCTCTCTTGAACATATGGAGTCAAATTGATTTGATTCCCAATTTGCTTGATGGCATGGGAGAGCAGTTGGACAATAAGTTTCTGTGGTGCCGTGTATCGGTGCATGTTCGGGAAATAGAAGTGTTGGTGGATCAATCTGACCTCATCCTCTATGTCCACTCGGTTGATGTCGGTGAAGGTTCTGGTCTTTGCACCTTTACTTTCTTCCTTCATTATTGTGACCCCATCCTTCTCCCATCCAAAGGCTTCTTTGATTAACTCATGTGTGAATTGAATAATCACCCATTCGCCTGTCTTATCCATTACTCTAGCTTCTGGTACCAAAGGATCATGTAGTGCTGGCTGTAGTGTATTCATGACTTGAGTGCATCGTTGAAAATCAGGCTTATAGATTGGCAGTTCAAAATATTTATGTATGCCTGCTTTCTTCATGGTTTCTTCAACAGAAGGGAGTGTATGTTGCACTCGAAAATCCTGGGACATTATTGGAAACTGATCATCTGTGTCCATGATTTTAATCGTTGCAAGGAACAGGTAGTCCCCCGCAGGCTGGTCTTCGCGGAACCAGTGTCCTTTGGCTTTTGTGATACTCTAGGATGGAAACTCCATCACTTCTTCTTGTATGGTTGCTTCAGAATCTTCGGAAGCCATCTGCACTTGTACGTAAAAGTGCATTAGCGTCACATAACTGTATACAATGATGTAGTGCATTGTAGTGATTATTGTCGTCGTCACTCCGTCTCCCCATTAATCCATGAGTGAGATTTCTTACCACACATTTTTTCAATTTGGTTTTTGTTGCTGAAAGAAAATAAAAGTCAGTGTAGCCGAAGCATTTATTTATATACATAGTAGGTCCATTCCTATTTAGAATGAAGCTAAGATCTACTCTTGTTTGGAGAATGTGCACCACTAGTTTGATAAGGTACATCTTGTGCCGAATGCATGGCCTGGTATTGTGGCCCTATCATGCTTACTTGAGGTGCATTAAAAACTTTATGGGTGCAATGGGAAGCTTTATCTCTTCGATCCGCCGCTCCTCGTGGTTGCTTTGGTTTCCAGATCCATTTCGTGAGCACTAAGAGAGGTCGTTTTGTTTCCTTGATCCCTTGTAGCTTCTTGTGTTCTGTTTGCTTTCGCCATTGTCCGAGTGAAATTGGCATTGCTTTTCCAATTTCTCGGATGACTCTTATGTGTTGTTGTCTTTCGCCTTGTCTGATGTAGTACATCTTCCTTTGTCTTTAAAGCCTGTTTAGCTGCTTGCATGAGCTTTTTTGGAATCCATATCTGATGTCGCGATCTTTGAGCTTCAAGCAAGGGCTTAGGGATCCATACTGGCACTGATTCTTCTGGTATGTACTTCTGTGAAGCTGGTTTGGTGATTCCTGTTTCCTTCTTAAGAATGGGTGCTGACTTTTCTCGACTCTGCCTTTGATCCTTGCGTACCCACTTATATTTGGGTGGGCCTTGATATCAGTATCTGCTTGTTGGTTTCCAATAGTGCGATCTTTTGATGTTTTGAGCAGGTGTAGGAGAGCAAGTCTCCTTAACGGTTGGCTTTTCCTCAACTGCATTGGGCGACTTCGACTCTACTGCTGACATCGTTAGGATTGAAGTTTCAGCTTCTATGCGTTTGGTTTCTGAAGTGTGAGCATTGTTGATACCTTCTAATGTCGTTTTCTGAACTTCCTCTGAACTTTGTATTATATTTGTTTGAATACAAGGTTTCTCTTCAAGTAAGCTGAAAATCTCCTTATGCCCTATCTTGGCCGAAATATAGCCTTGAGCTAGATGGATACTCACTTCATGCTCAATGATCCAGTCTTGTCCTAGAACTAAGTCTTCTATTAAGTCCTCATCGTTGCACACTAAGACTCTCTGTTCCATGGAGGAATTTCCTAGGTGAAGGGAGACATTCGTGGTTCCAATACATTCTAGGGTGTGTCCTCCAATTCCTATTAGTCGAGCTTTTGTGGGATTCAAATCTAATTGCAGATTTTTTGCTATTCTCTTTCGCATGCAGCTAAGTCCTGCTCCTGAGTCTATCAATGCATCTATCAATTTGTACTCTGTGTTGCCAATCCCTAGGTTTAGGTAAGGTTGCATTTTACACATACCCGTTGTATCATGATTTTCGACTTGGTAATTTGCCATAGGGATGGGCTCTTCTCCTTGGAGATAGCGTTCATCTCTTTGCCTCATCCATTCTTTCCGTTTCCTGATGCGCTCTAGTGCTTCTTGTCGAGCTTCCTCTCTAATTCGCTCTTCTTCCTTTTTCCTATTTTGGGCACCTACCAATCGTGCTAGCATTTGATCAGTCAATGGCTCCATGAATCGTCTCACTCTACATCCACTGATGTAGTTGGGAAGAATGTCTCCGTCTAGCGTGGCGAGATTGACTGCACCACCAGTAGAGATTCGATTTATGATCAAAGGTCCGTATCCGCGTTTCTGTAACTTCTTGGCATGTTGTTTCAGGGTGTACACTAGGACTAAGTCTCCTTCTTTAAGTCCTTTGTCTTTTATATGTGCATCATAATATGCCTTTTGTCTCCGTTTAGCAGCATAAATGCCTGCTACTGCTTGCAATCTGGTCTCATGTAATTTCTCTATTTGATCTAGTTGTTGGGATAATTCATGTCCGTTCCATTCATATTGCTGGGCCACTTTCAATGTTGGCACTAAGAAGTCAATTGGCAAAATTGCATTTTGCCCATACACTAAATTGAAAGGTGTAGTTCCAATGGCCATTTTATATGCAACTCGGAATGCCCAAATTGCATGATGCAATTGTTTGTCCCAATCAGACCTTCCATTATTGACAAGTTTAGTCAATACCGTTTATTTTGGTGGTGTTTCCTTGATGTTGCAGGTATAACGAATCTCTTCCCCAATCCTGTACTACCCGCATTTGTCTCATGAAGGGTCGTCCTAATATCATCTCGTAGTTGTTTGCTTTTTCGAATTTACAGATGGCTAGGGTGTGTTCGAATTCTACACCACAATTGGTTAGTTTGATCCTTTCCAATATTCCTAAGGGTTTTTCTACATGACCGTCTGCTAATTGGAGTTTCATGCGTGTGGGTCGTAAGGCAGGTTTTCCCCATTTTTCCCAGATTTCCTTGGTGGCAATTCCTACCCCGGCTCCCGTATCTAGAATAGCCTTGGTCATGTACCCATTGTGTGTGACTGGTAGACAAGTATTACCCTCATCCCCTTCACTAAATTCTCCCACTTTATCAACTGGAACTTGTATTGTGGAGTTATTTTCCTTCTCCTTTTCTTTCGGTCCTCCAATCTCTGGCTGTATTTCTAATTGGCTTGCTAACTGCTTCAATAGTTGTGGTTTAAGTTGAAGCAATTCTTCCACTGTCAATTTGCATTGCACTTTTGTTTTCTTTAATTCTGTTAAGTTGTGTGAACTCTCTTCTACCTTTTCCTTTCCCTTTCCATGCACTGTGGGTGCTCGTATTATTACTGACTCCCTTTCGTATTCTCCTGTGTAATTAGGCAATGTTGAAATGCTTATGGTTTCCTCTCTTCCTCTGTCAAGTCTTGATACTTCTTCGTATACTTCCTCCAAGTTGGGGTGGAGTTGACAATCTTCCACATCTATTTCCTCAAAAGGAGGTGTATTGTCTCCATTATTCTTCCATTGCTTCTCTCGTATTCTGTTCCATAAGTCTTTTGGCCAATCTGCCTCTAAATCTGGAATTATTGACATCGATTCATCTTGGGTTTTTATCTGACCACTTTGGTCATCTTCTTTCCTAGGTTCCTTACTATTGGACTTTAAGCATTCTTCATACAGACTATGCGCAATCCTGGTCTCTGGTAGAATTGGGATAGGCTTTTCTAGGGTTGCTTGTGCTACTTCTATGAGTTTCCTGCATATGGTCAGTCTTTCTTTTTCTAATTCCCCTTTAGGGTAGATTTTTTCATGTTGTTCAACATTTGGGCCCATCTTGATTCTAGCTCGGTAGGCTTTCAACCACATGTCTAAATCGTCTAGCTTTGGGTCTGCTAGAATTGATCCGGGCTTCTCCCTATCTGAGCTAGGTTGGGGTAGCTCAGGGGTCTCCTTAGGATTCCCTTGTTCCTTGTGCTTATTCGGGTTTTTGGTTTGCTTTTTACTGTTTAAAGTCTTATTTTTTGCCCATTTGTCCTTGAGTTTCTCTCGTCTTTCCTTCCATTTCTGAACTTTCGTATTCCGGGGGTTTTCACATGGGTCTTCAGAATCTTCCACTATCTGAATTGGGGGGCTTATTTTTTTGTTGCTTTTTCGTTTCTCTTCTGGGTACTGTTCCTTTTGTTGTTTCGTTTGGGCTCTTGTAATGGCCTTTAGTGGCACAGTGTACTCCTTATCACTTCCGGATCCTTCTATGACCTCAATCACATTGATTGGTGTAGTGTCTTGGGATTTGGCTGGGTTCTTAGGGCAATCTCTAAAAAGATGTTCCTTTCCACAATCACTACAATACCCTTCCCAAACTCTGGGTGGTGGTGGATTATAAGGTCGAGGGCATTCCCTAATGAAGTGATCCCCTCCGCATCTATAGCATGGTCCTCTCTGCACCGGTGGTGTAACAGGAGGTCTCATGGGTTGTTGTGCTTTAGGAGCCGTATACATTAAGGTGGCTGTTTCTGCTCCATGCATCTGATCATAGCCCTCATAACCATAATAAGCCGCGTCATATGTTGGTTCATATTCCATCATGTTGGCTTCATATGGATAGTACTCCCCTGGTGGAGGTTCATACCCTGGGTTGGTTGATTCCACATTGGTCATTATTGATGCTGGTACTATGGCTCTCTCTACGTTTTCTTCTGGTTGAGCATACTTCAGTGGTACTACTTGTTGAGGTTGTGATAGCTGGGGTCCCAATACTGGTTGTGCTGGTGGGTACGGTGCTTGCTCATATTGTCTTGGTGCTCCTACTGGTGTTGGATAAGGATTGTATCTAGGCATCTCCCTACCAGGCTCTCTCGGTGGATATCCATATGGTCGGTATTGAGGTGGTTGGATAGGCCGTGCTTGCCTATTGAAGGGACAGTTTTAGGTTGTGTGATTGGTGTATTTTTGCTCGATGTGGCAGTATGAAGAAGTCCCTTGTTGTTGCTGTCTGTAGTATGGATACGTAGGTTCTGCACCGGCCCCTCCTCGGACGCACAAGTGTGTGGAGTGCTCTCCTCCACATAAATTACATCTCCGTAGCACAGGCACTCTTTGTGCTGGGTTTTGGTAAGCTCTTTGTCCCTGGACTCCTAGTTTCTTTGCTAATAATTCTGCTAATTCTTCCATGTTACTGGAGTTGGACGTGATAGTACTCCTTAAATCTTCTGTTTTAGTGAGGTCGGTTGTACCTTTGAGATCCTCGGCAAGATTGTCTTCCAAATCAATGCACTCTTGAAGACACTCACTCAGTGTTTGTAATCTCTTCACATACACTAGTGTTCTTAGGGTTCCGTTAGTGAGTCCATCTAAAAATAGTGAAATCATCTTTTGTTGAGTGGGTCTCTCAGCTACTGGGCATCTATTGACATACTGATTGAATCTTCGGGCAGCACTCTTCACGGATTCATTAGGGCTTTGTTTAAAGCTATGGATTAAAGATGCAGAATTGTGTTTGATCCCTCTCTTTGTGAATTCTCCAATGAATTCTTGAAAGAATTGTTCCATGTTTTCAAATTGATTGGGATCTAAAGGTTGGAACCAAGTTAGAGCAGTCCCTGTGAGGGTGAGCCCAAATGACTCATACTGCATAAAGAAGTCCTCTACTTGCTCCGCTCTTAGAACTTGTTTAAATTCTGCGATATGATCATAGGGCTCTCCCAACCCATCATAATGGTTTCTTACACATTTAGCTACTTGGATAGGTCTCAGCCTTCTCATTGGTTCAGGTGGTCTGGGCATCACAGGGAAGACTGGGATAGCTGGTTGTAATGGCGGTACTCCAGGTTGTCTTCCTACCGGTGGTTGAGGTCTTGCTGGTGGTCGGTACTGGTTCCCTATCCCTGCGTGGGCCTGATTGCGTGTGTGCACTCCTGGAGTTGCAAACTGTACATGAGTATGGTTGGGCACGCTTCGTTGACTGGTCTGTCCTGATGTGGTATGCTCCGTTTCATGTTGATTCCCAAAAGGATTTTGTGAAGTAGTTGCCTGATCTCTCTGAGGAAATACAGGCGTACCCATGTATTTCAGTCGAGCCCTGTCTAAGGCACTTACAGGCCAATATCTCCTTTGATCCTTATCCAAGTAAGTAAGTCTAGTTTCATCATCTGGGTCTTTCAACTCATAAAATGTCATGGGGCTTTCTTCTCTCCTTGGAGCCGGTAAGTCGGTTTGAAGCAACAGGTCTAATGCATGGATCATATAGACTTCCAACAGGTAATCATCTTGAGGTATCAAATCTCCTCTCAAGACCCGTGACACTTGAGACCGGCCCCTTGGGGTAGATACAAACTCTTCAGGGTGCGTTCTTTCAGAGTTGATTGGGTCCACGAACTCTCCCCTTTCGTTGATCCTCTCAAGAAATTCAGTCACAATATAGATATGGCCAATTTTGTCTACATATGCTCCTCCTTCGTACTTGACAGCAGGTCGGGGAACAGTTGTGGCATTCTGGGAAGTTACCATCCTAGCCACAGATCTGTTTAAACCATCCAGGTAGATTGGAATCTCCTGGGCATTGGTGGACACATATTGTAAGGAGGTACGGTAATCCCCTTCAACAGTAGACATGAAATTTCTATTTGGTGTTGGACCTTGCATGTCTTCTGATGCCATGGGTATTTCCTCCTCAGAATCACTAGAGGTCTCTAAGTAGACTGAGTGGTGACTGGCCTGGGCAGCACTTCCTACAGAAGAGATGACACTTCTTCGGCTACTTAGCACTCTTCCTGACCTCAAGTTCATTCACACTCCAAGTCTCTCTCTATGCCTCAGAGATTCTCCTTGGGTAGCTCTCCTAATGACTAAAAGTGCCTGACAAAAAGAAAGGGTCAATCTGGACGATACCACTTCCTGACGATACTGCAAATCTGTGAGAGGACTAATCAGAGTCTTGACAGTAATTCATATGAAACAGAGTTTGGAACATTAACGTACTGCGACTTGGATAAACTAATTGGGAAAATCAAGTTACAGGGCCTCTGATTTATCAGACCCCTACCACTCCCAAGAACCCAAAAGAACTTAAAATGCCTGTAGTGTAACTATGCATTTTAACACTGGCGCCGTTTATGGGAAGGTGGCCATAGATCGTGAATCAACAGTAAGATGGAGCAGTACGCAATTGGTGCAAAGGTGATATATGTCGGTTACTCGGTCCGACAAGTCGTATCCGAAGTACAGAAGATACCAACAACCTTGGGCGGTACCAAATTTTTTTAGGGACACCCCCAGGAGGCAAAAGTATAGACCAGTTGAGTCCAGTCGTCGAAGGAGCAGAGCCAGTTAGCAGTGATTCCGGTACCATTCCGGTGCCCCGTGCTTCAATTCCGGTAGATTCCGGTGTGATTTCGGTACAGTCTGCAGAAGGTACAATAACTTTGGAGTGTACAGGGACGCAGTGCGCTGTTGACCCGACACCGTCTGGTCAAGATTCGACCCTTTCTGAGAATAAAGTTGTGTTACCCAGAGAGATCATTGTCGGTGAAAGAATACCCTGTTTTGGGGAAAGTTCGACAAATTTCGGTGATACTTCGGTCCCAGTTGCAGGGAATTTATAGTTTTCCGGTGATAGTGTGATACTTCCTAGTGAATCTTCATTTCGGACCACTGTTCGGGGCAAATTTGCCTACCTGGGATATCCAAGCTGAGGATAGGTTCTTCTATTTGGAGATCCGTAATAGATTGAACGCTATTTTCAAGCCGGAAGGTGAGCAGTCTGACCATACAAACTCCGAAGGTCAAGAAATACCACCTCAGAACGCAGAGGATAGCAACGATACCACGGCTAGCACCATGAGTGGTCAACAGCAGCAGCAGCAACAACAACAACAACAGCAGCAATAGCAACAACCCCTTCCACTTCAAGCACATTTCAACGGTGTATGCAAGAAATTTTTTCACCTTATTTAACTACTTTTATGCAAGTATATTTGGACGACTTCTTATTTGGAAAGATTACGGCGCACCTGTATCATTTACGGAGCTGCTTTGAGAAATGCTATGAATACCGGTTATGCTTGAATCTGATAAAATCTGTGTTTGCGATTTCTTGTGGCAAACTCCTTGGCCACATTATTTCTGAGCAAGGCATACAAGTTGACCCACACAAAGTTGCAGCCGTGTTGTAGGCACCAGTACCCACCACACCAAAAGAAGTTATGCGATTTCTGGGACAAATTTGGTGGCATGGTCGCCATTTATGGTGGTTAGCCCATTTGGCAACCCCACTTAATTGGCTAATGACGAGTACTCCACGCCAGTTCGAATGGACTTCAGAATGCCAAACTGCCTTTGATCGTTTAAAAGGATTATTGACTCACGCCCCTATTTTGCAACCCCTGGATTGGGAACGCTCGTTCCATGTCTTTGTCGATGCATCGGATATAGCCATTGGAAGTGTTTTAATGCAGCAAACTGATAAGTGGTTTCGGCCTATCTATTACGCTAGTCGTCGACTAGCTTCGGCTGAAAAGAATTATTCAGTGGCAAGAAAGAGAATATCTCGGATTGGTGTACTCTGTGAAGAAATTATGGCATTATTTGCTTGGCCAAAAATTCACCTTTCACGTGGATCATGCCGCACTTGTATATCTGGTCCGGCAGCAACATTTAGGAGGTCGCTTGGCTCGTTGGATTTTATTACTACAGGAGTTCGATTATGAAGTGATTCATCGATCTGGCACTGCACATGCATTAGTATATTTTCTCTCTCGATTGGATTTCGGTGAAGCTCTAGTGGGTGTTGATGACACTACACCAACAATTTACGTTACTGAAATGGCTCGTGATGAATCTGCAGATCCTCTGGGGCCACCTACCTACTATGATTAGTTATTAACCTTCCTTACTGACGGATGTCTTCCCCCTCACACTCCTCCTGCTATGCGGCAAAAAATTGCAGTTGACAGTCGGAGATTCCGGTTGATTGTCGGACAGTTGTACTACATAGATCATACGGGTGTCTTACTTCGTTGTACTCCATCCCATGAAGTACACTCGGTTATGGCTATGGCACATTCAATACCCTCTGGTGGACATTTTGCAGCAGATCTTACAGACCGAAAAATTCTGCAAAGTGGGCTTTGGTGGCCTACCATGTACAAAGATGTAGTTCAGTTTCTGCAACAGTATGACACTTGTCAGCAATCTGGCCAACCCTTACAATGCCACTTCTTTCTTTTGCAACCTGTATTACCTTTGGAACCTTTCCAAAAGTGGGGCTTGATTTTATTGGACCAGTCACACCTCCAGCGACCCTTAGCAACAATCGCTACATTCTGATCTGCACAAATTATGCTACTAGGTGGTAGAAGCTTGGGCCTTACGGTCTGCTACAGCTGTTTCGGTGGCCAAATGCCTGATGAAGGACGTATTCCCGCGTTATGGATTACCTCTGGAACTTGTGACAGATCAAGGAACACACTTTGCTAACAATTTAATGCGAGTACTAACGCACAGTTTTCAAATTCTGCATAAATTTAGTTCACCGTACTATCCTCGTGCTAATGGCTTAGCGGAAAGTACCAACAAGAAGCTGTTGAGTATGCTTCGCAAATTGATTGTGGAATCACTAGAAAGACGGGATCAGTTACTACCTAGTCTTATGGGCATATCGGACTACATACAAAGTTGCAACCGGATTGACCCCTTTCAAGCTTGCTTATGGGTTGGAAGCAATCGTGCGAATGGAAATTGTAGTGCCTAGTTTACGTGTGGCCATCACTCAGAAATTGTTACCCGAAGACTCTTTGCCATTTCGGTTGGACACTCTCAGAGCTTTGGATGAACATCGCTGGGAAAGTTTGCTGGTTCTTCAAGAAGTGCAGTTGCGGCAAGCCTGTACCCATGATAGATTTTTGAAGCCTCCAGTTTTTTCGGTGGGCCAACTTGTGTTGTTTTATAATGCTAAGTCAAATTGTGTTGTTGGGAAATTTAAATTACGGTGGTTCGGTCCTTACCAAATTAGTGAACAAGTGGGACCAGATACTTTTCGGTTGACTACCTTGACCGGCGTTCCTCTTCCTAAAGTGATCAATGGTTCAAAGTTACGGACGTATCACCAAGCGCCCGATTCTCGCTGACGTGTTCTTTGTTTTTTCCGCGTGCCATTTATCTTCTTTTTATTTCCGTATTTTGGCTGAATATAAATCGTAAACTTCCTCGTTTTGCTATCTAATTATGATTAATCGCCACCCTGTGTTATTGATTCTGCACATGCATGCACGCCGTAATTATGAAGGTTATCATCTCAACACCGCGCGATGATTAGGGTTTGCGATCACCTCCCATTGCCAAGTGTCTACTTAATCTTCTTCTTTTCCCTGTTAATCGCCATTGTGTCTGTGTGATCTGTGCATTGTGTTTTCTGTGTTCTGTGTATTTGTGTTCTTGTGACTTCACATGCGCATCATGGAAGCATTAGCCAATTTCGCTACCTTCCGTGACGGACTCCCTCAAGACGTGAGTGAGTTCTTGCGTATCCGCGGCCTGTTGAACTTCGCTGAATTGCCTTGGCATTCAGTGGAGTGTCAACCCTTTTATACGTAGATTATTGCTGCCACACCTGCCACGGAGCAGAGTTGGCCGATCACATGTTTAACAAACCGTGTCGTCATCACCTTAGTGTCGTTCATTGAAGCATTTCGTCTGCCCGTCGAAGGAGTGGAGAATGGTCCTCTCCTTCTTTCCTCGGCACTCATCGAGTGAGTATGTCATTTTGTGTTGCACTAACCATGAATGCACTGCATTACAATTCTTAGTAGCTATCCTTAATTTACAGAAACGACTTTACGGGATTTCACGCCCATTTTATTCGATGATTGACATGGCTTCTCGGAAGCCTGTTAATTTTGCCTCTTATTATTTCCGGTGCATTCATCGTGAATTTGTTATGGTTATTAAACATGTTAAAAAGGGTGATCTTCCACAATCACGCCTTTCCCATATCCTTACATTCCTTTTTCCCACCATTCAAGCCACGCAACCTCCACATAATGCACCGTTCTTACTGCATGAAGAATCCACTCGGATGCTTGAAGATGATGACGAGGATGAGAATGAAGATCTCTTCCAACTCCTTCACCGAAAACGTACCCGCATAAGCCCGTTTGAAAGTCAAGTGCAAGGTTCCACCGCAGCCAATGAAGAAGAGATCTTCCATGACACCGCAGTGTCAATCCACCTTGATTCTTCCGACCACTCTTCTCCCATCCGACAATAGGAACAAGGCGTGTCCACTGCTGATTTCGAAGCCAGTTCTTCTCGAGAGGATTCTCAGCAGCAAACCCCAGAAGATGTGCAAGTTATTGTTGCGGAAATTCTCGATGAATTGATCGCTTTGGTGGATACAACAATTAATAGAATTGAAGCAACCACGTAGCAGAATCCCGGAATAGTGTTGGTATCCAACACTCTTATACCCACTCCTCCACCAATGCCTTCGGTCGAGCCCATTGTCCCCATTCAACCTATTGTTCCTGAAGCACTGGATTCCTCATCCTCTTCGCCTAATTATTCTCCATCATCCTCCAACCATCTCTTATCAGCCTCTTCATCCCAACCACTTCCTCCTCCTCTTCTTCCTCCAATTCCTATGTTTATAGAATTAGACACGATGGGTTGTATGTTGATCCAATTCTCACAGCATCTCCTCATGCAACTCAGAATGGTCACTTATGCTTTGCTATGTCAAAAGGATACAGAACTCAGCACGATGAAACAAGAAATCCTTGATAAAACAGATGCAATGACTGCCATAGGTAATGACCTACATAGCACGCGAGAAGCATACAACATTTTAGAAGAAGCCTCTCAGTCTCTGGCTAGCAATGTACTTAAAGCGGAGGCAGAGCTTCATAAAACTACTGAAACCCTGTTCAAGCGTGATCAAGAGTTACAAGAAGAGCTTGGCAGGTATCTTTGTTTAAAGAAATAATTTGAAGGAGTGCAGAAGGAAATAGCCACTTATTACAAGACCATGCAATTCCAGTCTGAAGAACTAGAGAGAAGAGAAAACCAGCTCGGCTATCAAGCAGAACGTTTATCCAGAATAGATAAACAGATTGAAGACATGAAATTGAGTCGTGACGGAGCCCTTGCAAATGATTTCTACCTGCAAGAGGCATTTTTGTAGACACAGGCTGATATTTTAATGAGTCAAGTGATTGCCGCAAGCTCTCTTCGTACTGATGCGGAGCAAGTCGAACCGGAAACCTTAAAACTGATGCTGGATTCTTTGAAGCAGAAGATTTCCAAACAAGTGAATGAAGTAGATAAACAATTGATTGATGATATTATAAAGAAAATCGAGGGGAGTGCAAATACTAATTCGAAACCTTCTAAGTCTTTAAAAAAGACCAAGAGAAGTAGAAATCTAACTTTTCTAGATATATTTTCAAATCTTGAATGTTGATTGAAGAAGAATGAAAACGCATGAGAATGTTCAAGAGCTATTGAATGATAAAGATTGATGAGAATGCATGATGATGATTGATGAAAATGCATGATGGTGATTGATGAAAATACATTACGATGATTGATGATGATGAAAGATAATGATTGATGTTGAAAATGATTGATGCAGTTAAGGCAGAAAATCATGGCCTACACTTACAAATTCAACAGCTTCAAGATCAGCTAGCACAGAAAGATGCTATTGGAAGAAGTAATTTATTTTGAAGCATTTTTTATGGAAACCAATTGTAAAATGCCAAAAACTTGTAAAAATATTTATGCAACTGATGTAAAAATAAGGAAGAGTCTTCCTTATGTAGAGTAGAATCTTATGTAATTTTTCTAGAATTTTTGGAAACTCCTAGATAGCATATTTTTAGATTATAAGAGGAAAAGACCAAATCTCAAGTGTGAAAAGGGACACTTGAAAATGTATAAAAGACAATTTCCTCTATTATGAGAGGGTTGGTTAATTGTCTATCCAAGCAAATAGAGAGAGTTTCCTGTAGAAAATCGTGTTTCTTCCTTTTGTGTGATTTCTTTGAGTTGTGAGTCCATTCTAGGTGTATCCATGGAGATTTGTGAGCTTCTATTGTGAGTTTCTGTTGAATATGTATGAAGAGAGTTGATCGTTGATATGTTGAGTGAGAAATGGATGAAAGATGGTGCTGGAGATGAAAATCGTCTATTTTCAGAGAATCGTGATTGTCTCGTCTGAGGGTTATAGGTATCATTTTTGAGTTTCGACTTCATGGTTGTATTCTACTGAGAAAATAACATGCTTTAGACACCAAGATTGTGGAAAATGATGGATATTTGCTCAAGATAATCCAAACCCTAGAAATTCCTCTTCATCTTCATTATTCTCAGAAATCCAGTCAGTTTTCTCTGATTTCTTGGATTCTATCATGTATAAGGGGTTGTGGTCTCTTGTATACTTCCAAGATTGACAAAATAAAGATGTATTGTTAATTCTTTATACTAAATGATTGGAGAGGACAACTCCAAATATCAATAACAAACATTTTTTGGTGCCGTTGCCGGGGAGTATATCAAAAGCTTCATTGAAGTTGGACCTTGATGGATCTTCTATGTGATGGTATTGAACACATGGAAAAGGTAATACTCTTTAATAAAGAAATGTGAACATGAAAAGGTAGATTTCTTTGTTTGTCTTTTGGGAAAACAAAGCAATAGATAATCTTTTGAGAATAAGAAGTGTTGAAATTTTTGCAAATTGATAGTTGCTCATAAGTAAAGTGCAGGTGTGTGAAAAACTGACTCAAGAAAGCTGATGATAAGGTAAAATGTGTCTATTCTTGCATTTGTAGAGTGCTTTTTGATCAAGTACTAAGCAAAATTGTTGATCTTGGGAAGATTACAAGATTGCATTAAGGAAAAGTCAAGCTAAGTAGCTATATGCAAGTAGAGAAGATCCATTTGTAGCAAAGTCAAAGCAATAATCTTGAGAAAAGCTGAATTGCATCTTGAAAAGAGAAATGTTTGAGTTTATCTTTGCAAAAATTGACATTTGCATTTCTTAACACAATATTCTTTGGGAAATTTTGCTCATAAACTGTTTTGATAGCCAAAGCATAGGAGAGTATAACCAATCAAGGAACACAATATCAATAGATCACCAAACAAGAAACCCTAAGTGAAGTGTTTACCTTAATTTAGGGCAAAATACTAAAAACATTCATAAAATTCATTAAAACAATCAAACAAATTTCTTTTTTCCTTAGGAAGTTGGACTGAAGTTTTGTTGACAAGAGTGGAAGAGACCAGGTGGTAAGAAAGAAAAAAAGTTGCCAAAAACTGGAAAATGAGAAAAAACACGATTCTTTGTACAGGATCGTGATTTTCTGGATAATTTTGTGATTATGATGTAAAATTGCAAGTGACAGTTGAACTAGAATTGGTAAAGGGGACTAAAGGGAGACAAGAGAAAAGAATACTCAAAATTACAAAAAATAGTAAGTACAGAAAAATTACGATTCTCTGCACAAAATCGCGATTTTCTGTAATAGAATTTTTTTTTGGAAATTTGAGTACAATTGGGTTTTTGGAGAAAGGTAATTGCAAAAGATTTCATTAATATTGAGAAAGTGAAGGAAGTTAAATACCAAAGAATCAGGGAAGATTGAGTATCAAGTGAGAGATGTGGAAAAGTACAAAATCGCGATTTTCATCAATAACTAATGGGAGTGATTAATCATGAAAAATTAAGAATTGAGGATTAAAACCATAAAGTTGTGGAAGAATGAAATTGGACAAGTAAAAAAGTGAAAACGAGTGAAAATTGTACAGAATCGCGATTGTGTGGACACTACAAAAGTTTAGAAATTCAGAGAAAAATCATTTTTTGAGTGAGAGAGCAGGCACAGGATCGCGACTTTCTGCAGCTAAAGTTTTGGAGAGTTTGTTGAATCAAGCAAGCAAGGTAAAGGGCCTCAATACCATTTTTTTGCATTGTCTTAAATTTTCATGATCATTAAAAGCACAAATTAGTAGGAAATAGTAGAAAAACACGGAATCGCGATTCTTTTATTTTTGAAGTTTCTGTAAGAAAATAAAAAGATTTTAGAAAACTCTTTCATTGCATGTTAGAAAATAGTTAAGGTGATTCCATAGAAGAAATAAAAAGTTGAAAATCAATACCTCGAAAATTTTTTCAAAAAATTGAACACAATCGCGATTCTGTAGTCAAACACAAAATCGCGATTCTCTGAAACAAAGAACAAAATCGCGATTCCCAGAACACGATTTTCATAGGAAAATCGTGTTATTTACAATTGTGAGAAATCACGATTATCTGGAAACAAAATCGTGGAAAACTTGATTTTGATCACAAAATCGCAAGAAACACGATTTTATCCACAAAATCGTGGAAAACACAATTTTGATCACAAAATTGCGAGAAACACGATTTTATCCACAAAATCGTGGAAAACACGATTTTGATCATAAAATCGCGAGAAACACGATTTTTTTCACGAAATCGTGGAAAACATGATTTTGATCACAGAATCGTGTCAAACATGATTTTATCCACAAAATAGTGGCAAACACGATTTTGATCATAAAATCGCGAGAAACACGATTTTATTCACGAAATCGTGAAAAACACGATTTTGATCACAGAATCGTGTCAAATACGATTTTATCCACAAAATGGTGAAAACCACCATTTTGATCACAGAATTATGTCAACCACGATTTTATCCACGAAATCGTGAAAAACACGATTTTGATCACAGAATCGTGTCAACCACGATTTTATCCACGAAATCGTGAAAAACACGATTTTGATCACATAATCGTGTCAAACACGATTTTATCCACAAAATTGTGAAAAAACACGATTTCGATCACAAAATCGTGAAAAAACACGATTTTGATCACAAAATCGTGTCAAATACAATTTTCACCACAAAATCGTGAAAAACACGATTTTGATCACAGAATCGTGTTAACCACAATTTTATCCACGAAATCGTGAAAAACACGATTTTGATCACAGAATCGTGTCAAACACAATTTTAGCCACAAAATCGTGAAAAACACGATTTTGATCACAGAATCGTGTCAAACACGATTTTCACCACAAAATCGTGAAAAACATGATTCTAGTCACAGAATCGTGGAAATTAATTGAATGATCCTTAGGTCTGGTAATAAATTGTACACACACTCCCAACAAGAACTGGGAAGGAAATAAATAGAGCCAGTGGTAGGGGATTTGCAAGAAAGAGATTTAGGGCAAGAAAACAACATGGAAAATTTAAATGAAACAAATGAGTCCACTGAAACTGGGGATTATAGAAACATCCTCAAATATATGTATACAAATAGGTTTGGAACCTATGTATATCAGGATGGGATGCATAAGTTTCTCATAGATTGAGAAACTTAGAAGTCCCCCTGAACATAACACCAGTAGCTCAATTCAAAGATGATAGATATGAGGATAGGCAGGGATGTGTATACATCTTCTCACAAGACCTAGAAAATTCAAATGACCTAGGACAATGTGCAGACAAGAGACCTTGGGAACAGAGCCTAGGGCAATCAGATTGCCAAGACCACATGGAATTCACAATAATGGTGAACAATCACAAGGTAGGAGAACACATACTTCCCCAAATCCTTTTGAAAAGGAACCAGAAGGATTTAATGATTTCCCGTTTTGATTTAATAGTTTTCACTTCAATTTGATCTGGCAGCAAGAAGAACTAGGCGCGTCCAAAAAGTTCTTGTTTGAAGACATGTTGCAAAGGAGTCAAGGCTTCCTTTTTTTTTTTACCTATACTCAACTAAGGTTAAGATAGATTCAGAAGCAAACTTTTAGTAAACAGAATCTCATTGAAAACTAAGAAGAAGACATCATTGGCAAAATCAGGGTAGAATGCTTAGACCATATCAAGTAGCCAAATGCATGAAAAATCAATATGAAGGATATTCTGATCCTCATGCTCATGCTGCAGAATTTAGCAATTAATCAGAGCTGAAGAAGTAGAGGATTACAAAGTCCAATTTGAAGCATTTGGTTTAACCCTAACATGACCTGCCTTATCTTGGTTCATTCCCTTAAGAAAAGAAATGTATCTAGATATTGAATCCTTTCTAGAAGCCTTCATTAGGGAATTCTCAAAAACCGGACTAAAACATAGCATAGCCACACTAATACATAGCTTTAAGCAGCAAAAAGATGAAAATGTCAGAGAGGCAGCTAGGAGATTCAAGCAATACATTGACAGATGTCCCAAAGAAGAAGTACCTTCCATGGCAAGACAGGTATCCCTATTCATAGAGGGATTAAGAAGTGCCCAATAAAGAACCCTAGTATATTATAGGAGATGCCCTGACCTAGGAGCATGTGTAAAAGAGGCAATAGATTTGGAAGATAACAGAGGCCAAGACCTGTTAGCATTTGATCAATCTAGAACAAATGAAGATAAAATCCCACCAACAGAAGAATTGGCTCAAGCCATTGCTAAGCTCTAGAAATCAGCACTAAAACCAATCTGATAAATACCAAGATAACAACAAATAAAAAATGCTATAATTGTGGAGAAAATCATTTGGTACAACAATGTCCATATCAAAAACCACAACACTTGCAAGACAGAAAAACACTCAAATACTGTACATTAGAGAGGAAATGGACAAATCATACCAGAGAAGACTGTTTTTACAACAAACAACCCATTAAGGAGAGAGATTACGCACGTCAAAGAGAATCTGGATATATTGAGCAACCAAGACCTGTACTTGGGCAACAACCTCCATTACCAACAAATGTGGTACCAGTTAAATACACACCAATAGAGGAGGGAAATTCAAGAATAAGATCACCATACAAGGAAGATTATCAATGGAATGAAGGATATCAGGAAGAATGGGAAGGATATGAACTGAGAGAACCAGAACTACAAGCCCTAGATTTGGGAAATGGGAGAATTGAGATGGATACAGCCACATTCATGTATATAACCAATAATTATATGTCTAATCAAAAATCTCAGTTCAAAGGGGGATCAAAGATAACTTGTTATAGATGTGGGGGAGAACAGTTGTCCAAGAAATCCTGAGAAACAGCAAAACACATCTAATAACATACCACTAAAAATAGTCAACATCATGGAGCAAGAAGAATTGAGTGACATTGACCAAGTGAATATAAAAGCTATAACAAGGGCATAAGCTAAACAATAAGAAACAACTAAGGAACAAAGTGAAGGATTAGTTTCAAAAGTGAAGAAAAATAGACAAAAAGGGAAATGGGAAAGAAAAAAAAGAATGGGTAAAAACTTGGAAGAGGAGAATAGGGAACAATCAAACAGTATTCACTCTCAAAAGACACAAAACCGGTCAGCGATAAGAAATTCACAGAGTCTGGACACCATGATAAAAGCATACAAGGGAAGAATTCAAGAGGGACCAAGTCCTACAGATCATGTAATGGCTTATCCTATGGCAGACTTAGAACATGAAAGGATGCAGAAGTGTAAACAAATCATACAGGAAGCACAACTCAAACTGGGGGAAGTAGACAATTCTCAAAAAATAGTTGAGGAATCTGAGGCAATAAGAACAAGAGGAAATATTAATCAGGAAGAAAACCCACAAATAACATTCCAAGTGAATATAGATAAACAATGTACAATTCTATATCACACCACATTGGAAGAATTGATAAAACAGAATCCTCACTTACAAAACAAAATGAAAAAATGGGAAACAATACCAGAAAATCTTCATCCACAACTGCAAGAATTGGAGGAATTGTGGTATATTCCCATTGATAAGATAGGAGGATATTGTGAAGGAGAAGAAGGAAACTCAACCCTAAAAATACAATTTGGTAAAAACCATGCCAAAGCTATTCTGGATAGTGGATCAGGAGTGGCCATTACGACTAAACAAACTTGGGAAACATGGGGAAAAAATGAATTAATACCCACCAAAATGAGATTGCAGCTTGCAGATGGACACATAGAAAAACCCCTAGGAATATGGGAAAAAGTCATTGTGGACATATGTGGAATAGAAATAGAACATACCTTTGCCATAGTTAAATTTCCACAATCCACTTCATATGAAATTATCCTAGGAAGACCATTTATGAGACAAATGCAAATTGTGCAAAATTGGGGTAATGATTGCCTGTACCTACAGAGTAAAGGAAGAATAACCAGAGTGAATCTAAGAAATGGGCATTATTGTGACATATCTCCTCAAGAACGGTATAAAATACATCAAAATCAAGAATTAAGTGAAGAACCAGAGATGGAAGACCTGAATGAAACTGAATCATCACTATGGAAGTGCAATATGATGAGAAACCTCACAAATAGAAAAAGAAGACTGATAAGAGAAGATTGTGTAGAAGGAAGAAAGTTACAAGATGAGAGCTATGTACCACAAGAATTCAAAGATGAAGAATTTGAGCCCTATGGGTGGAACCAGATTTTGGCTACCATGGATCTAGCCAGTGATGAGTATGTAGGAGTGGAATTTCAAAATGAAGAAGGGTATGATGTTTTTCACATTGGAATACAAATGATAAAGGTGTCAAAAATAGAGGAGGACTAGGAAGAAGAAATGATATTAAAAAAAAGAGAAAACACAATATTTGGAAGAAGTAAAAGCTGAAGATGCAATAAAAGATAAAATCTCAGGCAAATATAAGAAGAACAAACACAAGGAAATAAAAGAAAGCCAAGAACATGAGAAAAAGGAGAAAGAAACAAACAAAGATCAACAGTTTGATGTACCAACAAATTTCAAGACATATGAAATAGAAGACAGATTACTTTTAAAAATGAAACCAAAGAGAGAAAAGAAGAAAGGGGAGGCTTATGATAATGAGGAACAAACTAAAAAGGTCATGATCACTCAAGAAGATGAGGAAGAAAGACATATTGTAATAGTTGATGACATGACAAACCAAGAAGAAGAGGCATTGAGAAATTTTGCCAGAAACTATAGAGATGTGTTTGCTTATAGTTACAAGGATTTGAAAGGTATTGATCCTAAAATCTATGAGCATAAGATTCCTATCACACCTGAGGCAAAACCCAACAAAAAGAGACATTACACATTCAATGATAAATACTCTGCTAAAATAAAGGAAGAAATTGACAAGTTGCTAGCTGCCAATTTCATCTATGAGATTGAGTATACAGAATGGATATCTCCTATAGTTGTGGTACCAAAAAAGAATGGGAAACTTAGGGTATGCATTAACTTGAAGAAGGTGAATGCAGCAACTATAAGAGATAGTTATCCATTGCCAATAATAGATCACCTTCTAGAAAGAGTTGCAGGGAAGGAGGTTTATAGTTTTTTAGATGGTTTTTCAGGATACAATCAGGTACCTATAGCATTGGAAGACCAACATAAAATTGCCTTTTCCACAGAATGGGGAATTTATGCTTTTAGGGTCATGCCCTTTGGGTTGACTAATGCCCCATCAACTTTTCAAAGATTGATGTTTCATATCTTCAAAGAGTTCCTGAGAGATGTAATGGAAATATATGTGGATGATCTGTGTACTTTTTCATTAAAAAGACAAGATCACTTGTAGGATTTAGAAAATATATTCAGGAAATGCAGAACATATAGAGTGTGTTTAAATCTAGAAAAGTGTGTATTCTTTGTAAGACAAGGAAGAATGTTAGGTCACATAGTCTCTAAAAATGGAACTTCAACTGATGAGAAGAAAATAAAGGCCATAATGGAACTTCCTAGACCAACAAATGTAAAGGAACTTCAAACTTTCATGGGACATTGTGGGTACTATAGAAAATTTGTACACAAGTTTGCTGACATAGCTAAACCTTTATATGCCCTAATTACAAAGTTTGAGTGGACCAAGGAGTGTGACCAAGCTTTTGAAACTCTAAAAACTTGTTTGGTAACAGCCCCAATTCTGAAAACACCTCAGTGGGATAAAATTTTTCATGTCCATGTGGATGCTTCAAATTATGCTTTGGGATGTGTGTTAGCACAACCAATAGAAGGAAGCAAGTTAGATTTCCCAGTGGCTTGTGCTAGTAGGCAACTGAATTTAGCAGAGAAAAATTACACAACCACTGAGAGAGAAGGGTTGGGAATGATATTTGCTGTAAAAAAATATAGACATTACCTTTTGGCCAACAAGTTTAAGTTCTTTGTGGACCATCAAGCTTTACTATATTTGGTAAATAAACCCTGTCACACTGGTAGAATAGTCAGATGGTTTCTTTTACTAATGGAGTTTGAGTTTGAAGTGGTGGTCTGACAAGGAAAAACACATTTGAGAGCAGATCATGTGTCTAGAATCCATTCTAAAGAACCCAGTTCACCTTTAGATGATGACCTGCAGATACTTATTTGTTCAAAGTAGAAAGTGTTCCTGAATGGGCCATGACTTTAGTACCATTGTTAACCATGGGACCTTGTAGAACATTTGGAAACAATACACAAGTTGACAATAAATGACAAAAGGTTTTTAATATTTTTATTGAGTAATGAAGAGCAAGACGTTTGATAGGATGTTCATGACCCAGACTTGGAAGGATTCTCTTTTTCATTAGAAGGAACACAGACATTACCTATACAAATACTAAATGATCAAGCTTGATTCAATCAAAATCTGCAAGAAATTGAGAAAGCAAAGGAAGATGGACACCCAGGAGCAAGGTGGCAACCATGGTATAATCTGAAGCATCAAAGCATTAGAACAAGAAGCATATGGAAACAAAGAATACCTAAGGCTTTTTCATCAAAACAAAATCCCAGGACAACATGGATATGGAGGCCAAAATATTCTAAAAACTACTTATCAGAAGAAGATGGATTTCTTCCTGAAACAAGAGCAACTAAGTTTAAATATTATTGGGTAAAGAAATCAGAGTTGATTCAATGGAAAAAGACCATCTGTACTTGATCTGGATTTAGATTAATTTTTTTAGAATCAGATCAGAAGGTTAGACAAAAGAAAATCACAACATATTGAGAATTAGGACAAAATCTTCTACCTTATCCTTTTTGCTAAGAAGAGAATTAGGAGGGGAAGAAAAGAAATAGAAGAAATTATTTAAAAAAAAGAGAGAAAAGAAATAGAAGAAATTATTAAAAAAAAGGAAGAAAGAAAAAAAGAGAAAAGAAATAGAAGAGATTATAAAAAAAAAGAGAAAAGAAAGAGAAAGAGTATCTATTTTTTCCTTTTTAAATAAGCACAAAGCAAGATATAGGTAGAAAGATAGCAGGTTTTTATTTATTATTTTGTATTTTTTCGTTCTATGTTTATATGATTCTTTATTTTTATTCTTTAATTGTGCTTTCTTTTTTTTTCTTCTAAACATCTTTTTCCTGAATGAAAGCTGTCAGAAGTGGGGAGTGCACTAGACATCTTGCTACACATGTAATGATCACTTTAATTGAGTTCTTCTAAAGAAGTCAGAATTTAATTGGAAGTTTATTTTCTTTCTTCTATCATTTCATTTCAAAATCAATATCATTCTTGATTTCTTTTGACTCATGTGGGTGGATTTATTTTTTCTTTTGTATGATGATATATTTTCTCCAGAATGGTGAATCCAAAGGAGTTGCCAATTCATGATTTCAAAGCAGAATCAGTAACTCTGTCCAGAGGACACTGGTTCTTGGATAATGAAACTGTAATAGAGAAGGTGGACTTGGAGTCTGATGAGGAGCAAGAGATTCCAGAAGCAGAAAAGGTGGTTAAGGAGTTCAAAGAAACCCTGAATATCATTGGCCAACATATATTCACAGTGGGAGTAGGGGGTTACAAATATACCATGTTGTGTCAAGAGTTTTACAGATTTTAAAGAGTAGCGGTCAATCAGAAAAGATGGAAGGCAGTAGGGTTACACAAATTGTTGGAAGAACCCATAGTTTTTATAGATTTTGAAAGAGTGGCATAGGTGATGAACAGCCTATTGGAAGTGGGAAAAGGTAATGATGCTTATTTCTGGTGTAAAGTCAAGAACAAAGATAACCAGGAAGTGAATATCAGTATAAAAGCAGAGCATATCAGAGCAGCTCTACAGTTTTACCCAATGGGAACCAAGCTTGATAATAGCTTTGTGAAAAAGAACAAAGAAACATATACAAGATACTCTAAATTTCCTGACTTTAAGGGAAAAGAGAAGGAGGAGTATGCCATCAGGATGTTTCTGTGGTAATTTTGCTTCCCAAAACTGCCGAGATATACCATGCCGCACAAATCAGTAACACTGATTATGTTTAACAATAAAGACATAACTAAGCCTTTTGGAATAATGGATGTATCACCATACATACATGAACAGCTGAAAGAAGCAGCTAAACATTGGGAATAGAAAAAATATATGAATGGAGCCCAGTTTTTAACTAGGATCATATATCGTGTATTGGGAATGGAAGATCAGTTGAAGCTGGCTCCAGAAGCACAATATTTCAGAAGCCTTATGACAGGAATCAAGAGTCCTCCCAGGAAGATGTCTATGAGAGAAGTAGAAGGACAAACCAGCATGAGGGGGTCAGGAATGAAAAGGAAAGTAATCTCAGAGGAAGTAATCCCTGTAAAGAAAAGGAGGTTGGATCCAAGAAAAGTTGAATTGGAGCAGGATGAAGTAACCAAAGAAGAACATGAAGCTGCTCAGAAACAGGTCCAATCTTCCAATGACCCTCATCCACCTCAGACCAGTAAAGAGAAGTTATATACTTATCTGACTCAAGGAAATAACAAAAGGGCAGTATACGAGGCCCAATATCAAAAGATGATGGAAGATTATTCTTGCAAGGCAACAGATTGGGTTCAAGAGGAAGTAGAGCATTATGAAGAGCTTCATGATCAGATGATGGCAGCTGAGACAGAGGAAGTATTTGTTAAAAAGGACGTGGAGCTATTAGCATACTTCAAAGAACTACAAGGACATCCAGAAACAAGGACTACAGTGGTAGCTAAAAGGAAAGTTCAAAAGAAACCAGTACAAAAGAAGAAGTTGACCAAGAAGGGGAAGGGAAAATCAATAGTTGAATTTGTAACTATAAAGGAGACAGAAGAAGTGACAGTAGGAGAAAAGTAGAAGGAATCTACTGCTGGAGAAGAGTCAAAAGTGGAAAAATCAGGCATAGCAGGATCCTCACAATTCTCCTCAGACTCTGAAAGTGATATTGAAAATTTCTTGTTAAAAAGTTTGAATTTTTCAGTACCTAGTACTCCTAATGTGGTTACACAGGCCACTGAGAAACATAAAACACCTGAAGATTTGAAAAATAAGCCTCAAGAGAAGCAAGTGTAGGAAGAGGCAGTTAAGCAAATCAGTCTTGAAGAGGAAAGAAGGATGATGAAAGGTAAAGCAGTAATGGTAGAAGACGAAAGTGAAGTAAGAAAGGAATTCAGTTGTGGGCTAGTGCATTCAGAATTAAATTCAATATGGACAAAACATTCACAACAAACTTATGTTAAATTTGATGAAGGGAAAGTAGAAGCAAAAAAAGGAGTACAGATATGCAGTCGAGCCAATAAACAGGAAGGGGTAGATCAAATTCAGGAAATAGAGGAAATAATGGAAAAGAAGAATGCTCAAGAATTAGAAGAAGGAGTTACAGAAAAGGAGATCAACCAAAGCATAAAGGATATACTTTATGATTTGAATAATAATGAGGAGATTGCAATCACAAAAGATCAAGGACAAGAGGAGGAGCTGGACCTGATGGACATAGATGAACAGGAGGAGGGATAGAAAGAGCAGACCAGTAATGATCAAATAAAATCTATTGAGGAAGCTGAATCAACTCTAATTCAGGAAAAGGAAGTACAAGTAAAGGAAGGACATCTCTTTGAAGAGAAACTATAGGTGATGGAGAACCAGAAGGCAGAAGACACAAAGCTAACTACAGATATCTCAAAACAAGAGAATCAGAATGATTAGAAATTGGAAGATGAGGAAGAGGAAGATGTTGTAGATCAAGATAAATTAGAAATAGATCAAAGCCATGAAGAACAAAAGACTCAGGTTATAGAGTATGAGGAAGAAAAGGAAGAGGAGAATGAGTACAAGGAAAACAAACAGATAGAAGTTAAACAAATGGAAATGGAAGTTGGATTAGAGAGAATACCTAAAAATATAAGATATGCCTTCCAGATCATTATGAGCAACATAGAGCAGTTCAGACCTTCAAGCAGGAATATTATTATTTCAGGAATGGTAGCAGAGTTTGAGTTTGAAAAAGGCAGTAATATCATTAAAGAGCACAAGAAGGAAAAGGAAAAACTGGCAGAACAATTGAGGATTGTAAGGGAGAAAAATGAGGAATTAACACATAGAATAATTGCTTTGGAGGAACTAGAGGTACAACAACAAAATAAAATCCAATATCTAGAAGAGAAGTGTGCAAAACAAACAGAGCTGAGTAGTAAAATGGAGATGGAGCTAAAGAAAGTTGAATGTAGATACAGAACTTTACAAAGTTCATATCAAATCATAGTCAGAGCAAATGAGGAGATCAACAAACTATTAATGGAAGAAGGTCAATTGAAGGAAGAAAGCAAAACTGTTCAGGTGACACAAGAAGAGAAGGAAGATTTACACAAGGAGATCAAGAGATTGCAAATAGAGTTGAAGGAAGCCAAGGAGCTGGAGAAATAGGCTAGTACACATGCTGCTACCTCAATGAGGGGTTATAACAAATTGCATATGGATATGGAAAAAGAGAGAAGTGATTGGCAGTCAAGAATGGAAAAGGAAAGAAGTGAATGGATAAAAGAAAGAGAGATATGGGCAACTCAGAACAGAAGTTTGATGGTGACAATAGAAGAGCTACAGAAAAAGCTAGAAAAGCCACAAGCTCAGGAAGAAGCACAGATAGAGACTACATATATAGGAGATTATGAAGAGGGAAATGATGACAGAAATCAACAGGGCAGTGAACCAGAAAATAGAAAACCTGAAGAAGAATATTCAGAGGAATTTGTTCAAAAATTGTTGACAAACAGAGATTCCATAATGGACTTCATTAGAAAAATGCATGATGAATATGAAGATTAGATTGTCACATTTGCTTTAAATAAAGGGATAAATCTTGATCAACATCATTGGGTTGTAGATGGACTGGGCATACCTTTATGCATGATCATCGAAAGTATAAAAAATTATCAGATGGCAAGGGTTGGATTACCTCCAGATAAATATATAGAATATGAAGAAGATATCAATGTGACCAAAGAATTATTTGAGAAAGCCAATCCAAAATGGAGGAATAGATGGTTGGATGCAAATAAAGAGTGCAGGAAAATATGGAAGGAAGCACCTATTCAGTTGAAAATTAATCCAGCTTACTGCCCAGTAGCAAGAAGAAGGGAGTGGACAATTTTTTGGGAAAGAAGGAAAGAAGGACAAATCCCACCTAAATGGTTATAGCTACATACAAGGATGTGAATGACCCAGCATGCATTTTACTGATCAGAGTAATGAGACTCATTCTGGCATGCATAGAGACATATACAGATACAGATGTCAGAATCTTAAATTACATTGGCTTCAATTCTCCTACTGATGCATTATTGTTTGATCTCAGTGAAACACGTGATAGAATATGTTTGATGCCGCATATTACAACAGAATAATATTTTTGGGTAGTCATTATCTACAGATTTTTGAAGGTGCATTTGATTATGGGTTTTTTGAAAGAGAACCAGAGATATTTGGAAATTTTTCTATAGTCACAAAGTCTCGACTTACCGCATATGAAGATGCCTACACAGAATATTTGAAAAAGGATGTAATTGATAAACGAGAAGCTGCAGTACAGTGGAGGAAAGCATTGTTTGAGAGGGTGAACATCTTGAATGTTACTGAAAGGAGAAGCCATGAACTACTGTCACAATTCTATCAAAGAAAGAAAAAGTAAAGAGAGCATTTGGAATATATGAGGAGGAATGTCTTTTGTCAGGAGCCAAAAGGTCTAGGAGGGGAAGAATGTTGGAACAAGTAATTTTTTTTGAAGCATTTTTGATGGAAAACAATTGTAAAATGCCAAAAACTTGTAAAAATATTTATGCAACTGATGTAAAAATAAGGAAGAGTCTTCCTTATGTAGAGTAGAATCTTATGTAATTTTTCTAGAATTGTTGGAAACTCCTAGATAGCATATTTTTAGATTAGAAGAGGAAAAGACCAAATCTCAAGTGTGAAAAGGGACACTTGAAAATGTATAAAAGACAATTTCCTCTATTATGAGAGGGTTGGTTAATTGTATGCCATGCTATCCAAGCAAATAGAGAGAGTTTCCTGCAAAAAATCATGTTTCTTCCTTTTGTGTGATTTCTTTGAGTTGTGAGTCCATTCTAGGTGTATCCATGGAGATTTGTGAGCTTCTATTGTGAGTTTCTATTGAATATGTATGAAGAGAGTTGATTGCTGATATGTTGAGTGAGAAATTGATGAAAGATGGTGCTGAAGATGAAAATCGTCTATTTTCACAGAATCGCGATTGTCTCGTCTGAGGGTTACATGGATCATTTTTGAGTTTTGACTTCATGGTTGTATTTTGCTGAGAAAATAACATGCTTTAGACACCAAGATTGTGGAAAATGATGGAGATTTGCTCAAGATAATCCAAACCCTAGAAATTCCTCTTCATCTTCATTATTCTCAGAAATCTAGCCAGTTTTCTCTTATTTCTTGGATTCCATCATGTAGAAGGGGCTGTGGTCTCTTGTATACTTCCAGGATTGACAAAATAAAGATGTATTGTTAATTCTTTATACTAAATGATTGGAGAGGACAACTCCAAAGATCAATAACAAACAAATGCTTTGCTATGTCAAAAGGATACAGAACTCAGCACGATGAAACAAGAAATCCTTGATAAAATAGATGCAATGACTGCCATAGGTAATGAACTACATAGCACACGGGAAGCATACAGCATTTTAGAAGAAGCCTCTCAGTCTCTCGCCAGCAATGTACTTAAAGCGGAGGCAGAGCTTCATAAAAGTACTGAAACCCTGTTCAAGCGTGATCAAGAGTTACAGGAAGAGCTTGGCAAGTATCTCCGTTTAAAGAAAGAATTTGAAGGAGTGCAGAAGGAACTAGCCGCTTATTACAAGACCATGCAGTTCTAGTCTGAAGAACTAGAGAGAAGAGAAAAGCAACTCGGCTATGAAGCAGAAGGTTTATCCAGAATAGATAAACAGATTGAAGACATGAAATTGAGTCGTGACGCAGCCCTTGCAAATGATTTCTACCTGCAAGAGGCATTTTTGCAGACACAGGCTGATATTTTAATGAGTCAAGTGATTGCGGCAAGCTCTATTCGTATTGATGCACAGCTAGTTGAATCGGAAACCTTAAAACTAATGCTAGATTCTTTGAAGCAGAAGATTTCCAAACAAGTGAATGAAGTAGATAAACAATTGATTGATGATATTATAAAGAAAATCGAGGGGAGTGCAAAGACCAATTCGAAACCTTCTAAGTCTTTAAAAAAGACCAAGAGAGAAGTAGAAATCTAACTTTTCAATATATATTTTCAAATCTTGAATGTTGATTGAAGAAGAATAAAAACACATGAGAATGTTCAAGAGCTATTGAATGATAAAGATTGATGAGAATGCATGATGATGATTGATGAAAATGCATGATGGAGATTGATGAAAATACATTATGATGATTGATGATGATGAAAGATAATGATTGATGTTGAAAATGATTGATGATGATGGTTGATGATGATTATGATAATGATGATATTGGAGGGAGCTTATGACACTAATGCTGATGTTGATGAAGAATGAAGTTGAAGAAAAAGCTAGATCAATCAATGATGAAGATGGACTAATATTATCACGTGAAATGTTTCTGATTTGAAATCTATTTTGTTTCTAATAGAACATATGCATTGCCTTGTTGTGTATCATAAAGATATGTATGAATTTATGAAAATCATGTAGAAAGAAGATAATAAATATCTATTATGGATTTGCATGAAGCATGAATGACTAGAAATTATGTGAACGGAATGAGTTAGCAGACTAGAGATTTTGGGAGTGAAAGCTTGGGAATGTGATGGTATGCTTACAACGAGTGCATGTATATGCTGATTGATTTGAGCGCTTAGTGAGTGGGATTCTTTGGGTCCTGTTATTTATCTCTTGCGAGATCTTACCTCCATAAGTATCATGATTTATAGAAAAATATTCCTACACAAGGCAGCTTATATGTGTGTGCATGTAGTTAGTGCGTTGCGATGGGCTAGTAGGCGGCTGGAACCACCTTGCTCGGGTGATCATGGCCACAAGCTCATGCTAGTTTCATGGTAGGTCTAACATATCTGTTGTCATGTGCCTGCATGGGTCGATACGTAGGTGGAATCACTCTAGCGGGTGGTTAGAGCCACGAGTTGACGTCGATTTCATGTAGGGCTGACATTGTGTATGTCGTGCACTATGTCGGGTCAGCAGATAGGTGGGACAAACTTGGCTAGGTGGACAAGTCCATGAGTCGCATCCGATTTCGACATCGGCCGATTTCTAAAAATAAAAGTAAAGAGAAAAATGCTGAGCTGAGAAGAAGTGAAAAAGAAAAGGAAAGACAAAAAGAAAAATGAAAAAGAAAAAGAAAAGAAAAGAAATCTAATGGAGATTTGAATAGTAGCAGATAAATAGAGGAAACAAGGCATATTCTACAAACTGAGTTAGTAGAAACTTAGTATATGATAGTACTTAGAATGAGTTGCTAGATCTGAACCAGTTGAAAACAGAACATCTAGAAAGCCAACAGTTTTTTCATATGGTTACTTGTCAAATTGCAGAAGCAGAAACATAGTATGATATTTGTGAAGCTTGAATCTACATAATTTTCTAAAATTACTACTAATCGTTATAAAATTGCATGTACTGCATGAGATCACGTTTTTATTCTTGAAAGGAAAAATATAAAAAGTAAAAAGAGTTTTCAAAAAGAACCGTGATATGCTTCTGTTGCATTTTGCAAGTTGGCCCATCGGGACGATGTGCAGGTTTACTAGGGGCGAATGTCGGGATGAAATCCCTCTCGGAAGTGTGCATGATTTTTTTTCAAAGTTCATTGATTTTATGAGTTCTGAGTGATGATTTGACCTAGAAAGTTTTGTAATTTATGCATGTTTTGGATGATTTAATTGATTCTCCAATGCAAAACCATGTTAGATATGTACATTAGTCCTCTATGTGTAAATAGCTAACTTTTGACTCATGAACCCCTAGGTTTGACCCTTGAATGTGAGTTTACCCCATGATAACCGAGTCTGAACCCTTAGAAAACCCTAGGATTCTTGGGCGTAACTGTAAATAAACCCTTGGACTGACATGCTTGAGTTAATTGTAGGTAAAGTCCTAATTTTCCCGATCAAGAACCCTAACTTAGACCCTTAAAATTGGCTTGTATCCTAAGTCCGAATCCCTTAGATTAATTAATCTTGTATATATAGTGTGAAACCAAAACCTTGTTCTAGGAAAAATAAAAAGGAGAAAAATGAAAAATAGAAATAAGAGGTGTGATTTCCCCTAAATAGTAAATGAACATGCAAGGTGGTCTGCAATTAGAAAGATAAGTAAGGAGATTAGAAGATTCTAGAGAAGTCTTAGAGAGGGAGGGACCTATAAATAGGGCCGAAGACTCATTTGTTCCTCCCCGTGGACTATCCTTATGGATCTTCTTTCCAGGTATGCTCCTTGTCCATTTCTGCTCATTCATGTTTTTCATTTTCTTGCATACACGCTTCATTACCATGCCGAGAGAGGGCTATGGAGCCATTAGGCACGTAAGCGAGAATGTCTCAATAAACCACTTTCCATTCCTAGCTTCTACAAGTTAAACAAGCATATATATTTATCGATTCCGATTTGGTTTGCCCTGCAGCATGAACATGTTGTTTTATGTTCTATTTCTTGTTAATAACAATGTATATGGTTGGAGAAAGAGAGACATGCGATGTTGCTGGCCGACTGCTTACGCCACGGTGGCTGAGTTGGAGAGAGAGAGAGAGAGAGAGAGAGTCAAATGGTGTCGGCAACAGCAGGCGCAGTAGATTTCGACTCGAGTGATAGAAGGGCAGGAGTGGCCGCGTTGTTGAGGGCTTTATGCACCGATAGGGAGAGAAATTCGGGTGTTGCTTGCGCGCACTGTAGATAGAATCGAATGAGAGTGAGAGTGAGAGAGAGTTCTTGTTGGCCGTTGTGTGTCGCAGGAAGAGAGAGAGTTCCTATTGGTTGCTGCGTATCGCAGGAAGAGAGAGAGTTCTTGTCAGCTGCTGCGTGTCGCAGGAAGAGAGAGAGTTTGTCAGCTGCTACGTTCGTAGGAAGAGAGAGAAATTTGCGAGACAGGAACCTCGGTGTCAGATTGGATATTCCAGGTACCAGCATTTCAAGTTCTTTGAATTATTTGCATTGATTGCACACACTTGAACAGAAAGATTGCTTTTGACTGCTTGGCTTTGCTCATCCACTTTTTGCATCAGTTTTAATCATACGAGTGTGCACTTTTCTATTGAGGCATAGATTAAGAATCCACTTCTCAGCTTAGACCATAAGAAGAAGAAAACTAAAATGAACAAGATGATTGAAGAACAGTTTAGAAAATACGAAGAGGGATTTAGGAAAATGGAAATTATTGCTAGTGAATGTATAAAATCAAAATTTGGTATCGTGATGACCCTAATGCAAACAATAAATGCAATATTTGACACTACCCAGCTAATGGGCATAAGTATTAAAGATGTAAGAAAGGAAATGGATTATGAGATTTTAGAATTGAAAGATAAGGTTGAGTTGTTAACCAAGAAAGTTAAAGACCTACAAACATTGAAATGTGACCATGAACATGTGGTAAAGGTCCAAGGAATATCTGCACAAATTGATTCATTAGGTCTTAAAAGATCCATGCCTAGAGTAATACCTAAGAAATCAACTCGCGTTGAGAAGAGACCTATACATTGTTTTTGGTGCGAACAATTTGGACATATGTTCTGGGATTCACTACAATAGATTGGTTGTATACCGAGGCTTCTATCGAGGAAAATGAACGGGCATGATTTTGCCCCGACGTCGGTGTAAGGGTCGTTGTAGGCGTCGGAACCAAAGCTTCGGTATAAACATTGGTATGAGTGTCCGTATAAGCAACGGTATAAGCGTCAGTATATGCGACGATATAAGCCATGGTATGCCCCTAGGCAAAATAGTGGGTATAAGCATCGGTATGTGCCTGAATATATACTTGTGTACGTGAATATATATATGTGTATGCATATGTGTATCTATGTAAAAAACCTAAATACCTAATCCTGAAGACGTAGACCTAAAACATGTATATGTGTATATGCATGTGTATATATATGTGTATGTATATATGTATTATGTGTTTATATATGTATATGTGTGTATGCATGTGTGTATATATGTAAAAGCCAAAAACCCTAATCCTAAAATCCTAACCTTTAAACATGCATAATTGTGTATGTATATGTCACATGTGGGTATGCATCTCTCTCTCTCTCTCTCTCTCTCTACATATATATATATATATATATATATATATATATATATATATATATATATATATATATATATATATATATATATATACATATGTATATATATATATATATATATATATATATATATATATATATATATATATATATATATATATATATATATATATATATATATATATATATATATATATGTGTGTGTGTGTGTGTGTGTGTGTGTATGTCTGTATGTATGTATGTGTGTGTTTATGTGTGTATGCAGTATGTGTATATGTATTATGT